>OX596290.1:20551299-21751299 GCA_951394225.1 Harpalus rufipes | reverse complement strand
TAAAAATACACATTAATATGTACGATTCATCTTCCGACTTTCATTTGTTTTTCAGTTATGACGTCATCATAAAAAAATTTAAATGACAACATAGATTTTTAGTAGTGAAATCCGATAGTGTTTTTGCTTCTCTTTATGATCATGTAAATAAATCATAACGTTGCATAACAAAAATTCTGAGAAAAATCGAGTTGAACATTTAATAATAATGAATAATCAAGATACCTACCTCGATAAAAATTTACATTAACATTCATTTAATTTAATAGTGTTAATTTTGTTTGCTTTATTTTTCATTTTTCAGTTTAAAACTTTTCGCTTTTCATGTTTTATAAGTTATAAGATCCATAATCAACTTTTAAATGTTTTTATCAGGGTATCTTGATTATTCATTATTATTAAATGTTCAACTCGATTTTTCTCAGAATTTTTGTTATGCAACGTTATGATTTATTTACATGATCATAAAGAGAAGAAAAAAACACTATCGGATTTCACTACTAAAAATCTATGTTGTCATTTAATTTTTTTTGTGATGACGTCATAACTGAAAAACAAATGAAAGTCGGAAGATGAATCGTACATATTAATGTGTATTTTTAAAAATTAAAATCGACGTTTCAGCGTTTTTATAAAAACCGGCTGAGTTCGGCTTTTTTTTTGATATTCCACACCTTAATCGCACACTGTATATATATATATATATATAGTGTTTAATTAAAAACCTGGCCAAGGCGTTTAACATAGGAATCATTTTTTTCCTTGCGCAAAAGTTCCCAAATTATTTTAACAAAAATACTTCAATACTTCCATGGCTATCCCTATAAATCAGCTATTTCCAGAAAAATTTTAAATTGATTTTTTCGGTTATGAAATGTCAAAAATAAAATCTTATTACTAATTCGGGTGCAGAATTCTCTAGAACATTTATTTGAAGTATTTTTGTCTAAAATAATTTGTGAACTTTTGCGGAAGGAATAACTGATTTCCCATGTTTAACGCCTATGGGCAGGTTTTTAATTAATACACTGTATAGATACCATCACGGCATATTACCCATTGCTGGGGTGAGCTAATCTGCTTTGTGCACAGATTTCGGTAATGATGATGACATATTTGTATCGTAAAAAATACAATATTTATCTTAGTATTATCTATAAAACTGAGGATAAAGGTAACTGACAATATACTCAATTAATTGCCATCTTAAATTTTATTACTTTAATAAATTTGCGAATTATTCAAGACGAAAACATTTGTCACATGCAGACAATGGTTTATTATAAACATTGTATTCAAGTTCTATACACTCTATTAATACACCATATGAAAATTTGTTGAATTGGAGTAATAATCATCCAGAAGTTTATTTATTCTTGTTTTTAATATAATTATAGGTGGTACTTTAATAAATAAATATCACTTTGCAAATTACTAAAAAATAAAAGTTAATACAGTAATTAATTGAATATATTGTCAGTTTCCTTTACCTTCAGTTTTATAGATAATACTAACATAAATATTGTATTATTTAATGTTGGAACTAAAAAAATTAGCACGTCTCTGTTGTCATATATTTGCCCGTAGATTGTTAAAATGATAAATCTAAGCAATATTATATTTAAATCCAGTACACTTTATTAATACACGAAATAAAAAAATTACCAAATATAGTCTTAACTATTGTAATCTAAAAATATATTTCTTCTTGCTGTTAATATACTTTTATAATATATTGAAAAAATATACTTTGGGAATAGAGAATCCTTGTCATACATGATGAAAGATGTTGAGTAACTGAAGGACATAAAATGAAAAATGTACGAAAGAAAATGTGCAATAGTGCATTTACTTAAATGTAGTGTTTAATGTTAACTACGTCCTTTATTTTGTAAGATATAATGGACTATATATTACTGCTTGAATGTATTTTTTTTAAATAAAAATCGATTAACCTTTAAATATAGGGCAATGAGAATTCTTACAATTTAATCTGAATTAAGATATATTCACAGATGAAAATTATGTTTTCATTTTAAATTTGCAACTTTGTTCACAAATGAAAATTAAAATTTTAAACGTTTTATTGTTCAAAATTGTTACGTGTATAAAACGATATATTATTATTTTATCGTCCTTTACATATTTGAAATTTTATTAATTTATTAACCATGCAATAAGATATTTTTCTCATAAAAAATCAATTATGATTAATGCCTTGTGATGAAATATTTATGATTTTATAACATATAAAAAACATTGTTGACAATAAAATATTTATTGTTTTTTTTTGTTGACATTTCTAAGAAAATGCAATTAGGAAAAAAGAGAATCTTTTTCAACAAGACTTCATCCGCATATGAGTTAAACGATACGGGGAGTACAATACCTTATTTTATATACGACTTTACAAGTTGCACTTTTCACAAATTTTGATATTTGAAAATAAATGGTGAATTTTCAATGAATAACGTTTCCAATACTGCAAACTGCAATTGAAAAATTACAAATTTTGGTATTAGTAATCCTTGTTTGTACCTACACAGTGATTCATCGGGCTTTTATTTTTTAATAACTCCGGTATTTTAAATATTATGAAAAAATTTGAAATGAAGTCCTATGTATTTTTTACCTTCCGTAACTTTTAGGTAAGGAAGGCATTGTCTTTGGCCAAAAAATTCAATGATGAGTTTTTAGTGAATAAACACGTTTTAGGATCAATATAATACGATTTTACCATTTTTACGATGATGTCTGTATGTATGTATGTGTGTCTGGTGTGTGTGTGACGAAAGTGGAAGGACTGTATTGCGGAAGATTTGAGAGAAAAGGACCTGAATGAGAACGACAAACAAAACAGAAATGAGTAAGAGAAAAAAATAAAAACAGCGACCCCTAACGAATGGGAAAAGCTAAAGAAGAAGAAGATATCAGTGTCAAGAGTAATTTCATAGTTTGTTTGTGAAATTACTGGAAATTTAGAATTTTTTGTAAGAAAATTTATGTATGAAATTTATACATAATACACAGGATATACGGACGGTAATTTGAAAAGTAAATGAAATGCATTATATATAGATCAAGGATTTTTTAAATAAACGAAAAAATAAATTCTGAAAAATTCATGGATATCGCTAGGATTTGAACCCAGGGCCTTCCTATATGTAGTCAGACGCTTTTACCATCTGAGCTACAAGTTCCCATCGAAGTCAATAAAATATCCTTGATCTATTAAGCCTATTTCTACGATTTATGTATAGATAATTATATATTATTTATGTTAAACGTCAACAAATGATATTTAACTGCGTTTTTTCAAGAAAAACTTCTGGTTGACCAATTATAATCAAAATCTAATCACCTCTTCTTCTGGATATAAACTTGAGGAACACGTAAAAAGTATAATTTTAAGAATCGTGGTATTGAAGTTATGCGAACCGAAACTTTCGTCACACACACACACAGACACACATACATACAGATATCACTATTGCAGTACTTCTTACAGACATACATATCGTTTTATCGGTTTATTATTATTTATTCGATATATTAATTACTCTTTGTTGAAAATGAAATAATTTAAATTCCGTCTATTTGATGACAAGGATGAGACAATAAATTGAAGAAAAATTATGTATGCAAATAATAATGTATACCATTAACCTTAGCAAGTTGTTTGTACATCTGCGTACTATTTTATTACTCGGTACTTAACACCTATTTATTTCTTATTTCATCCTTATGACTAGTGGAATTTATTATGTGTATTATCTTAAGAAAAATATTTATGTTTATGTCGCGTGTACCAACTTGATACTTCATATTAATACTTGTTTGATTTACTTAATTGCATTGTAATCGAATGTTACATGCATTAACTCACCTACTTATGAAACAATGAACTCTTTTGACATATTAAAATGAATTGATCTCATAAAAATATAAAAAAACTCTGACCCAAAATTCAGAAATGAAAAGTCTGTTTTTGGTTACGGAAACCAAATACTGTGTTAGAAAAAGTATCCTATATTTGGATTTTGGAACATTCTGTAATATCATTGCCCAAATCATTCCAAAAAATCTGATGCGGCCAATACAATATCTTCCGTCAATGCTATATATTATGTATAAAATCCATACATAAATTTTCTTCGAAAAGATTCTAAATTTCCAGTAAATTTATTTCATAAACAAACTATTCAAATTGTACTTGACACTGACATATTCTTCTCTAGCTTTTCCCGTTCGTTAAGGGTCGCTATTTTTATTTTCTTCTTCCACTAAGCTATTCATTCTTCTTCCAATACATTCTTCATCGCTCCTCAGGTTCAAACCAATGTAACCGTCTCTCTTGTATCTTTCTATAAAGATGTAACACTAGAGTTATTTCCTTACCCAAAATCTACTTCAACATCCTCATGTCTGCCATATACATTTACTTTTCAATGATACTGACATCTGTCAATTTGAATTATCTGAATATATTAGCAATTTCCATGGTTAGCATAGCTGGCTGATTTATAAAATTTAATATTTTTATAATTCTTTAACTCTATTTCTATTGAATATAAAGTATAAAATGCAATCAAATCGTATAGAGAATAATATATTCTTTAAGTTATAATAACGTTAAATGTCAATAAATCATATTTAACTGTTCCGGTTGACCAACTATAACCAAAATCTAATCACTTGTTCTGCTGGATGTAAACTTGAGGAATACGTAAAAAATATACTTTTTGGAATCGTGGTATTGAAGTTATACGATTCGAAACTTTCGTCACGCACGCATACACATACGTACATACAGACATCATCGGAAAAATGGTAAAATCGTATTGTAGGGTCCCTAAAACGTATTTATTCACTAAAAACTTATTGAATTTTTTGACCAAAGACAATACCTTCTTTACCTAAAGGTGACGGAAGGTAAAAAGATTGATACAACACCCCGTCATTAATATTACAAATTTCTAATAGAGTTAGACCACAGAACAGGTCATCCAATCGTTCTAATATCCGTATTAGGCCTCATATCAATAGTAAATATTTTCACTATTCATTTTCACTGGAGGTAATAGGCCATAGACATGCGGCTCACACTTGAGCACTTACATATTTCTGCACGGTGGATATAAATCCCGCACATCAAGGTTTCATAACAAAAGCAATCTCATTTATGCGGTTGGTGTGCTTCTGTGCTACGATTAAGTTTCTCTACCGCCCACTACATTGGAATTTGACAAGGTTGGGGAGCAAATAATATCCAGAGCAATAGGAAATAGGACAGAAATGATGGATGAACATACAGTAAATTTTTTGAAAGATGTATCATGAACAAATTAACAAATTGGCATACATTTATCCCCGTCCTTTACAAAGGCTTCAAGCGTGTGCGATAAGGATGGATATAACACGCTTGTCTTTCAAAAATTCATATTGTTTCGACTAAGTTAGGACATTCCACTTTCAAACGATACTCGTTGTTGATAATACTTTCGATCTAACGTAAGTTTATACATTAATTCAGATACATTACCTTGATTCATAACCGTACAAATAACGTTATTTTCTGTCAGTGTCACATATTTGGTTTTACATTTACTAATAAATTTACTAGTTGATTTATTTTTGAATATTGAATGCTGTTATTGTAACATATATTTTTATAATAATAAAATAACAGTAGTATCTTATGTACCCTCATAAAAACTAAGCAAACGACAATACTGAATTGTCAGAATGGGCGGAACAAAAATCTGAATTTATACAATTCGTAGATGACCTTGATCGCACATCTTTCAACAAATTTACTGTAGTTACCTTCCGTCACCTTCAGGTAAGGAAAGTATTGTCTTTGGTCAAAAAATTCAATGATGAGTTTTTAGTGAATAAACACGTTTTTGGGTCCATATAATACGATTTTACAATTTTTACGATGATGTGTGTATGTATGTGTGTGTGTGTGTGTGTGTGTATGTGTGTGTGTGTGAAGTTGTTAGAGGTACGATTTATCAAATTCTATAAGACTAAAGACCTGTGTAACTACGGATTCCTCAATCTAACAGTAATAGGAAGAGTTGAATAGGTTCTGGTAACAAATGGAAAACCGGAAATTTCTAAATATTATTTTTTAAAAAATTGTTTCTACAAATAATAAAGATAATTAAATTCTGAATTTGACAATTTTTTTTATTATATCTCCTATAGGTTTGGAGATATAGTATATAATAATATAGAATAGGGGAACGTGGGGCGGAATGGGGTAGCTAACGTATTTGGTAAGATTTGACAATGACTTCAAGAAAAACAATCAAAATTTGTTCAATTACTGTTTATTTAAACCCACTAGAACACTATAATTTCAAAAAAGTTATAAAAAATTAGTACACTATACTTTAAAAAAATATTTAAAAAAAACAACGATTTTTCCCGTTCTGCCCCATACACGGGGCAGAATGGGGTATATCATCTATTAGATTTATTTCCAATAGATTTTTATTATTCTTGCGTGCATAACTCGCAAATGAGTACAGACTCATCATCGTCACTGTTTAAACCAGCACACGACATATGTGCCCATTTTTTACAATTGGCACAAGAACACCAGCCCTCAGACGACGTTGAATAGAGTTCATGACAATAAAGACAAGCCGCGTCTGCTTTAGTTTCTTCATCATCTGAACTTTTCTCATCTTGTTCTTTTTTTTTAGCCTCAGTTTTTTTCCTTTTCCCTTATTTTTTTGAACTGTCTTCTTCACATCGCTAAACACAATTCTTTTAGTCCGTTCTAGTTTTGCTTTCTTTGTCTTTTCAATCTTCTCAATGGCTTCTTGTAATTCATTTTTGTAAGGAGATTCGGTCAAAATTGCCGTTTTGCCTCTTTTTCTTGTAGGTCTTTTCAATGCAATGCTGCAATAACTTTCGACAATTGTTTGGGATTAACAGTAACACCCGTCTCATCGCAGTTATAAATTCTATCTGCGGTCAAATTGTATTTATCAATAACTTGGGTCAATAAATTAAAAAAACTGTGAGACTGCGATTCTATTAAACCCCATGGCTCGAGCTCCTGAAGTAGCTGCTGGCTTTCGTAAGCTCAATTCTGGATGACGAATTATAAAGTTTCTAGCCCAATCCTCCCCAGCCATTTTTAATTCTCTGTTGAAGCTATGTTTACAACTATTTTTCTCAGCTAGTTGAAAAGCTAAACGACGAAGTTCTTTTATGGTCACTCCAAATAATCGCCTTTACATATCTATTAAATAAGGTGCAATTTCTGATTCTTTTTCTGCAGTAAAGATCGGCTGAAATTTCCCTGCAGTCTTATCAATCCCTGAATTTGTATTATTTCGTTTCTTTTGTACATATCTCTCCAAAGTAGAAGATGGCACGGAAAAAATATCAGATGCTTTTTTATATCCCATTTCTCCGGCAATGGCAGCTTCCACTGCATGTTGCATGTTCTCTGACGATCAACTTTGCCTGTCAGTTTTTCTTTTGTATTGACGCACCATCTGTAATGTTAATAAATTAAACCAAATTATTTGTATATCACCATAATATAATGTAACAACACGTGGGGCAGAACGGGGTACTATACCATTGCGCCCCACCCCGTTCTGCCCCAATAAGCACTACTGTCAAAAGTGAGTATTACCTTGGTTTAAATAATTAATTTCGTCATAATATACCGTAAATAATCTAAAAGACATTATAACGAATGTACGGAATAAACATCATTACGATAAACAATAAAAATAACAGGACTTACCTCAAATTGGTGTCTATAAATATTACAAATACTCGCAAAATCTCACGATCAACCTGTAAACTAGCAGAAGACACAGAGTAATATATAAAACAAGCGATCATAGCAAAGCGTTACTAGTGTTTGAATGTTGAAATACGATTAGTTTGATTCCCCCACTCCTGCGCGCGGTGAAATTGCGCCTTCCCGTTCCGCCCCGCTACCCCCTTCCGCCCCACGTTCCCCTAATCTGTTGTAATAAATATCGTTGCGCAAGCATTTTTACTACATAACTGGAAGATTTTTCTGGGAGGTACGAGTACATTAATATATATATATATATATATATATATATATATATATATATATATATATATATATATATATATATAAATAAATAAAATAAATATTTCATCACGGCATATTACCCATTGATGGGTGTGCCAATCTGCTTTGTATACAGATATCGGTAATGATGGAATATTATTGTATTATTAATTAAATATGTATTTAAATTATCGGTATGTTAATATTACATATATCCTTAAGAAATACCGCTAATACCGTCAATGAATTTGAAGAATTTTGAACATATTAGAATAGTAGGACAAAAATTCTCATAGAACGAAAGAAGAGATACAATTTCAATTATTTGTGTGTACAAGAAATGTTAAATTTGTTACTTATAAGGCAGTTATGTGAATTTGTTGGCCTTGGCTGGCAGATATGAGGATCCGTGTCAGAATGACGGCTAGTAGTTATTTACATAGATGTCACAATTATTGTCAAAATATTCTGATGTTTATTTGTCATCAATAGTATGGAATAAACTTGTCAAGGAAAATAATACAGATGGATGCTACTGGACAGTCATATAACTGCTCGCGCCCTATGCAACATAAAATGAAAATAGCGAGAGGTATTGCGCTGGCCACAACAGATTTTTATTTGTTTCCTTCGTCAGTTACTGTATAGAATTTACATATCTACGCACAGTAATAATCGTAAACCGTATACTAACAATTTCTGCTTCGCTGAATTCGCTTGTTATTTCTGCAGCAGTATTGAAAACGACAGCAACATAATCAAGATATCTAGTTCGCCATGACCTTGACTGGGGACCTTGTGCCCGAGTGATAGTGAGACTGAGAACGCTGACTCCACAGCACACTATATTGTAGGTGGGATATCGGCTCAGGTTACTTCCGTTAACTACTTTGCGAGCAGGGCCGGAATAATTATAAACAACTCGTAATAAAAGAGCTATTAACACACCTAGCAATGTTATGAGTATCATAACAGTCGCAGATATCAGTTTGAAATACTATTATAAATATTTATCTGATGACTTGCTACAACTCATGTCTTCATATCTGAGCAATCGCGAGCTTCATGTACGTATTGATAGTATTACCTCTAAACGTTATTATGCAACATCTGGTGTCCCACAAGGGTCTAATTTAGGGCCATTACTATTTCTTCTCTTCATCAATAGCATCACTGATATTATTCATCACTCCAACGTTTGCTTATATACAAAATGATATTAATAATGTTCTTGATTGGTCTTTAGCCTCTAAGCTTCTATTTAATTTAGGTAAATGTAAAATTATGACCTACTATCTAAACAGGGACGTAGCTAGGGGTGGGCCAGGGTGGTCCAGGCCCACCCTGCAAAAACTCTGGCCCACCCATTGGCCCACCCGTTTAAAAGTCAAATGAGAGAAAACAGTTCACGCACATTATTTGAACTGCATTTTTCATTCCAAAACAATAATGGCATTTATGGTAAAGAAACAGCAATATTATTTTATTCACAATCATTATAGTTATATGTCGATTCCTAACCTTTTAGAGGTTGGGAAATACGTCATTCCTAACTGCAATGACAACCTCTTGGGTGGGAAGTAATATATTTCACTTCCACTCCGCGGGTTGGAAATGTTTATATAGGGGTTGCCTAGCAAAATTGTTATAGATCCGTATAATAAAGGATGTGTTTACTTTAATTTATGAGTAAGTACATATTAAATTATATGTATAAGTATTATTTTTATTTTTTAAACACATTTTCACAGAAACGGGTTCATTTATTTATCGAATTTCAAAATGCCAAAAAGAAAGTGTGTTTATAAAGAAGACGAATATAAAAAATTCAATCATGTTTATATCTATATAAACTTGTAAATAATCTAATTGATCATCTCATTCGCTAGGTTGCTTAAATTTTAGCGTACCTCGCCTAAACTCTCGGCGTAAGTTTCACATACAGCACCCCTAGAACTAATACGAACTTCAATCTCCAATTAGACAGTTGTGTGCTGCATTTAATACTCTGTCCATATACAATAACAATCTTGACATTTTCATTGATGCTTAATCCGGGTTTGGAAATTTTGTCTTGTAACTACATTATGTTATTATTGTTTTTGTTAATAATCCTCTGTAATTGGTAACTTTTGTTCCTGTTGAGTGATTAATGATAAATAAATAAATTATTTAAAGTATGAATATATTTGCGCAAAATATGAAATCAATTAATTAGTATGGTCATTTCCTCCAATTATTTTGAAATCCAATCAAGTGCAATGGTGCAACTGCATAGTTAAAATGCAATATTAATGAACTTAGCTGTCAGTAGTTATAATTTGAAATGTTATTTCATAATTTTGTTTGTTCCAGATATTTATAAAAATGGCTCAAGTTGTTCAAAACTGGTACCGAGATATCATGGACAACAAAAGTGGTAAGTCAATGAACTCTAGATAATTTATATAATTAATATTTAATGGCAATTTCAAGGTACTCTTTTTAAAAAATGTGTATTGCGTACGCATTTTATCATTAAGTATGTTGTAATTCAGCCAAGATCATTTTAAAAAAATCTGATGTGGCCAGCACAATACCTTCCGTCAATCCTGTGTATTATGTACAAATTCCATACATAAATTTTCTTCTAAAAGATTCTAATTTTTTGGTATTTTATGATTCCCTTTCTCGGCAACTGAATTCCATTCTCCTGATAACAAACAAACCACATGAAATAAGAAAATCATGAAATTTTGAATGAAAAATTATGACACTTGTCAGTTATGGACATAATTAATTGCTGTCATTTTGATACGGGTTCCCATATCTGCTTGCCAAAGGCACGCGCCCTATACATATTTTTTTTTGCAAAAGATGCTATATTTCCAGTAAAGTTATTTCATAAACAAACTATTCAAATTGCACTTGACACTGACATCTACTTCTTCTTCTTTAGTTTTTCCCATTCGTTAGGGGGTCGCTATTTTTTATTTTCTTCTTCCACTCATTTTTATTTTGTGTGTCTTCCTCATTCAGTTCCTTTTCTCTCAAGTCTTCTGCAATACAATCTTTTCATCTTATATTTGGTCTTCCTATGTTTCTTCCACCTTCTATTAATATATTCATCGCTTCTCATAACATGTTCAAACCAATGTAATCGTCTTTCTTATATCCAGAAACTTCTAACACTAGAGTTACTTCCCTTATTCTGTCATTGATTTACATTTTATTGATACTGACATCTGTCAATTTGAATTAGCAGTTTCCATGGTTAAGTTAGCATAGCTGGCTGAATTATGAAATTTATATGAATTTTTTTATCTTTATTATTCTTTAATCCTATATCTGTTAAATATGAAATATAAAATGCAATCAAATCGTATAGACAATAATATATTCTTTAAGTTATAATAACATTTAACTGAGTTTTTCAAGAAAAACAGTTAAAATCTTCAAATGAGGGTACTTCCGGTTGATCAATTATAACCAAAATCTAATCAAGTCTGCATATGGTTGTAAGGAAGAGGAATACGCAAGAATTGTAATTTTTGGAATTCTAGTATTAGAGATATCGTGCAGGAAAAAACGGTCACATACACACACACACACATACACACATACACACACACACGCGCACATACGAACACACACACACACACATACAGACATCATCGTAAAAATAGTAAAATCGTATTGTAAAGACCCTAAAACGTGCTTATTCAATGAAAACTCACCACCGCATTTTTTGACCAAAGACAATACCTTCCTTACCTAGAGGTGACGGAAGGTAAAAAGTGACTTGAAGAATTATTTACTAATGCTAAAATAGTGTTAACATGGTTGAGGGTCTGTTTTTAAAAAAATTTAATCTTCACATAAATTGTAAGTAAATTTAATGAAACGATCAAATTCGAATCAGTTTTTCTGTTCTAATGACGTTCAAGTCATTGCTATCAAAAAACATCACATTTTTACCTCTCGCTAAGAGAGGTATTGAATTCATGCTAAAAATCGCATATCCAGATTTTAAGGATTAAGCACATTTTAAGGTCCCTACAAGCCGATATTAATATTTTTACGATGTGTGTGTGAAATATAAGGTATATAATAATCTGTTGTAATAAATCTCACAGCACAAATAATGTCATGGAATCCAAATGAAAAATGAAAAAGTTTGTAACTGACAGATAAATGTCAGTGTCAAAAATCCAGAGACATTACAGATTTTTTTTGTGGAAAGTACATACATTATATTATTTCTTATTAATAGTTAAATATTTAAAATTATAGGTATATTACATATACCCTTCAGAAACACTGCCAATCCCGACAATGAATTGGAAACAATTCGAAAAATTAGAAGAGCACAAAATTTCTGTATAGAATGAATTTAAAAATCTAGATATAAGTAGAATTTTTGGTGTAGAGTGTAGGTATACAAGAAATGTTAAATACAATAGTGCGCGGGCAGTCATGTGACTTTGTTGGCCTTGACAAGCAGATATGGGAGTCCATTTCAGGATAGCTAGTAATTATGTACATAGATGTCAAATATCATAATTTTTATTCTAAATTTAATGATTTTCCAATTCCATATTGACAAGTAAATTCCACACTCCTGGTGACAAATTAACTACGTGAATTTAGAAAATCTTGAAATTTTTAATGAAAAATTCTGACATTTGACATCTATGTACATAATTACCAATTATCATTCTGAAACGGGCCTCCATAGCTTGTCAAGGCCAACAATGCCACATGACTGCTCGCGTCCTATAATTATGTAACCAAAAACGGAAGTAGCGAGAGGTATTGTGCTGGCCACAACAGATGAGAATTGGTATGATTTTGGGCTCGTACTCTATAACCCTGTTTGAATTCGAATTTCAGGTGTTACTATAAGTTAAACAATATAATAACGGTACATCCAGAAATTTTTTAAAAGGAAAGTGTAAAACACTTAATTTTCTAGTGAAAGTGAATCAAGTCAACTGAGATAGTTATTTATCCCGTTACGCTATTGTTTTTGTGATTTATCGGTAAAAGTTATAATATTTCCGGCAAGTATAAACACTTCTATATGGTCATTTCAGGAATTATCAAATACGTGACTTCACAGCCATATATATCAAAAAATAAATGTATTTTAAAACCTTATAGATTTCTACATAGGACCCATAAAAATTAATTAATTTTGACCCGTGGTTACCATTTCATCAAACGATATTTACAAAATGCTTAAAATTATTAAACAATTCTCAAAAATTATAACAAATTTTAGGCTTTATTGGCCTATATCTCAAAAACTAATAGAGATAATTTAATACTATTAAAAAATTTGAAATCCTTGAAGATTTTTACATGTAATACATAAAAAATAATTAATCTAACCAATAGTTAAATTTTTACCAAGCTGTATTTACAAAATGATCAAAAAAAATTGTTGTCAATATAAAAAATGTCAAAAAAGTTTCAAACAAACTCTACGTCAAATAAAAAGATAAACAACTTTTCCTAATAATTTTTTTGTCTAAACCCTTTCAGTTTGCCAAAAATCAAGTGACCTACTTATTTTCATAACCTACCTTGTGCTGACGAAGGTATGACCAAAATCCAAGTTGCCGTTGATATTTCGTCCCTGCTTTTTTCAACACACTTCAAACACACAAACATAGTCGAAATTTTGTCCAAATAAACTTGTAACACTGATAAACATCAACACTTCTCACTAATGACATTTGGTGTTATCGTTTATATGAATTAAACAGTTAATATTATATTTACAAGTAAACTAAAACACTAAATACATGTTTGGGGATCTTATTTCATCATTACACTTATTAATCTTTATTAAAAAGGTCTTTAAAAAGGTCCTTAAAGTCTATTTATACCACTGACGTTCCTTGCAATTGTTTAAACAAAACACGAATCACAGCCATTTTGATCCAAACGTCAAAATAATTAACAATATATTTATTTCATTTATTTGATGATTATAATTGCTAATAATTTATATTTAGCAATAATATTAATAAATATAAACTTTTTTGAAGTTAAATTTTGAAATTTCTTTTTGAAAATTGGGGGGATGTTCCAAAAAGACTCTATTTTGTATTGGTAGTGACATCTGTAGTCAACAAATGTGTATTACATACGTGAAAAATTTATAAAATATTTATAATTATTTTTATGTATCCTGAGTTATTTAAATTCATATAATTTACAATAGTTTTTCATAAAATATATTTTGTATGAGAAACATGGTCGCAATATAGCTAAACTAGCTATAAAATGTATTTACTCAAAATTGTTAATAACAATTCAATCCTACTAGTGTACTCTATGGTGAAAATTAGAAACTATTTTTTAATGTTTTGTTGTAAAAAAGTACGTTGTTGTATGGTGTAAATCGGCGAAAATCAATACTAACAATTTTTCAAATTGACCAATCATATTTCTAGAATTTTTGTGGTATTTTTTTGTTTAAAAAATTCCAGTGCAGACGCCTTCTTTAAGGGGCCTGTTTATACGATGCCCCCAAATGCTCATATAAACAATACATGGCAAAAAAATTGTATCGACAGGCATGGAATAGATTATGTGTGACGTCACGCGATCAAAAAACAATAAAATTGGTCATGCGCAGTACACTAAATTTAAATTATATGAAATTTGAACATTGGGATATTTATATTAGAAAACACGTAGTATCCAATGGTGTTCTCGACATATTTGTACCAATTTCTATAAATAAATTAATTAATATTTATTGATACACTTGTAGAGGTCATTGAACTTATAATTATCAAATAATTTAAAAATGCATTTCTTGAAATCTGATTGGTCAATTTGAACAATCTTTCGCCTACTTACACGATACATCAACGTACTTTTTTACAACAAAACATTAAAAAATAGTTCACAATTTTCACCATAGAGGACAGTAGTAATATTGAATTGATATTAACAATTATGAGAAAATCCATTTTCTAACTAATACAAAAAATACAAATAATATTATATATATATATATATATATATATATATATATATATATATATATATATATCCCAATTTTCAAATTTTATTTTAACTGGTCCAATTTCTATAAATAAATTCGTAAAACAATATTTACCAGTATTTGCAAAGGTCAATGAACTTATGATATCAAATAATTAATTTAAAAATGCATTTGTCAAAATATTTTAACAAAAATTTGTGCACATATGTAATAAAAGTTATTTATATATTAAAAATCTGTTGTGATCAACACAATACCTCTCGCCACTTCCATGTTTGGTCCCATAGGGATAAGGCGCGAGCAGTCATGTGACTTTGTTGACCTTGACAATGTAATTATGTACATAGATTTCTTAAATTCACGTACTTAATTTGTCACAGGGAGTGTGGAATTTACTTGTCGAGGAAAGTAAACCACATGGAATTGGAAAGTCACTAAATTTAGAATGAAAAATTATGATATTTGACATTCTGACACGGGTCCCCATATCTGCTTGTCAAGGCCAACAAAGTCACATGACTGCTCGCGCCCTATTGTATTTAACATTACTTGTATACCTACAGGCCAAACCAAAAATTCTACTTACATCTATTCTTTATATTTAGATTTTATAATTTTAAATTCATTCTAGGAAGAACTATTGTCTTTTTTCTAATTTTTCGAAATGTTTCCAATTCATTGTCGGGATTGACAATATTTTTGAAGGGTATATGTATTAAACCTATAATTTTAATAATTTAACTATTAATACAATAAGAAATAATATAATGTATGTATTTCCCACAAAAAATCTTTCGTAATGTCTCTGGATTTTTGACACTGACATTATTTGGACTGTGAGATTTATTACAACAGATTATTATATACCTTATATTTTTTTGTCTCTCAATCTATAAAAGATATAATAAAATATTTATATGTATCAGATGGAGAATTTACTCTTCTTTAATACTAAAAAGAACAAAACTATTCAAAAATAATATTTAGAAGATTTTTTTAAAACCTTTTTACCTCTTCCCAGTAATGTCCGATTGAGAAATATGTAGTTAAACAGATATTAAATGTAATAGTTTTTGAGAAATCGTCCGTCCAACATTCTCACCCAAATACAGAAATACATACACACACAAACACACACAGACATCATCGTAAAAATATTAAAATCGGATTGTAGGAACCTTAAATCGTGCTTAATCATTAAAATCTGGATATGCGAATTTTAGCATGAATCCAATTACCTCTCTTAGCGAGAGGTTAAAAGGAAAATGATTGGAACATGGTGGGATACAAAATTTAACCCAACACCCAATAACTGTTAAAAGAAATAGTTAACAGAATGTAACGGAAGACCTGGCAGATCATTATGATTTATATGAAACTTTGTATCTCTTTTGGTACGCATATGAGTACAACTGTATATTCTCGTATGAACGAATGATTGTACAATGCCAGAAATAAATTTATTATGTAGAAAATATTGTCAAGCAGCAATAGATGATACGCAATTCCAAGATTCTTTCAATATTTTACTATTAGTGTCAAGCAACTAACGTCTCCGACAATAAATATTAATTTATTATTTAAATACAGTTATGGTACAATGTGAAGTTTATATATATATATATATATATATATATATATATATATATATATATATATATATAACTTTTATTAATTTGTGGAAGCATGGTTATGTGAGAACAAATATTACAAATTAATTCTTATTGATATTACTATTTCATCACATTTACAATTTCATTCTCCGCGTAATCATTTTAATCCAAACAAAACACTAAATAAACATTCACACAAACTTGTAAAAAACAATTGCAACATTTGCAAACAGACCGTTATTATAATATTATTTTTGTCTTCAAATTCTTACGTGAAAGTATTACAACATAAAATTTAATATTTTCACTATTTACACTCATGTTATTAACATTGCATAATCCGAAAATAATAAATGTCAGAGTTGTTTTCTGAGACACCTGGTGAGTGGTGGTAACATTAATTTTATTGATGGAATGAGAAAATCATTAGGTAATGTCTTTCTTGATTGATTTATTTGATTGTTAATTGTTTTATTTGCACATCTATACGGAATCATTAAATTAATAATTAAATAAATGAATTACTTTGTTAAAAAATACGTTTACATTTATGCGTATCACATGGAAACTAATTCGCTTGAGAAAGTAACTCAGTTTAAGGATCTTGGGATTATATTTGACACAAAACTAACATTTAATGTACACATTGAGACTACCGTAAGATCATCCTAGAAAAATCTTGGATTTGTAATTAGAAATTGTCGGTCTTTCTGTAAAATAACTACACTCAAAAGCTTGTATTATGCATTTGTCCTCTCTAAGCTAGAATATTGTCTACAAGTCTGGAGGGTTTTCGATTGCGTGGCCGACCAGTGTGTAAGTGGATGGATGTGATTGGTAGGGTTCTTAAAGAGAGAGCGTTTCCAAGTGTGAAGAGAAGAAGAGCATGTATGAATGCGATTATGAGTGTGGCCGAGGCGAAAGAAGTCTGCTTAGATAGGAATGTGTGGCGAAGGATGATTGTTTCCTAACTATTATTGTGATCCGGATGCGGTATTTCGCTACCGAAAATCGGTCACTTTAATATGTTTAAGAGTAAGGATTTGTTGTATGATGTTGATGTTGTTCTTATTGTTATCGGGTTTGTGCGAACCCACTAAGTGGGACGCGCGTGATTTTATGTATGTATGTATGTAAGTCTGGAATCCAATATACCATAAATATATATCTAAGATTGAGTCTGTCCAGCATAAATTCATCAAATATTGTTATTTTAAAATACATGGACAATATCCTATCTTTACCCATGATTATTCTGTTTTATTGCCTGAAGTGAACTTGGTGCCATTAAGTAGCAGAAAAAATTTACAATTATCTCTCAACTTATACAAATTAATTAATAATTGTATTGATGACCCATGTAGTCTTGAGCTAATACCATTTCACGTTCCACGCGTCACTTTAAGAAATAAAGTACCATTTCATTGTAAAGCAGCATATAACAGTGTACCATGTACTGTTGACATTGACATATTGGGCGACTCCTTATCTAAATTTAAGAATATATTAAGAAAATATTTTTTGTAATAAGTCACTTAAATTTCGTATATGTATTTTCTGTTCAACTCATTCGTTTCTGTATTTGTATGTAATATGATCGTCCTGTAATTGGGATCTTGAATCCTGTTGGATCGATTGATTAATAAATAAATTATATCAACAAGTGGAAAATATTTATTTGTATTTCTTGTTGCAGATCAAAGAGTGAACGGGTGGTTCATGATGTCCAGTCCATTTCCCACAATAGCCATTTCTCTTTGCTACGCCATTTTTGTGAAGAAAATCGGACCCAGATTAATGGAAAACAGGAAGCCCTTTGAACTCAAAACCACACTTATAGTCTACAATGCCATACAAGTTGCCATCAGCATGTGGTTGTTCTATGAAGTGAGTATAAACATAGTCGCAATGCACAACACGAGCGTGATTTAGAATGATATCTACCTACAATCACACACACACATACACGCATGCACATACATAACAGACATCATCCTGAAAATAGTAAATTCGTATTGGATAGGGACCCCAAAACGTATTTATTCATTAGAAACGCAGTATTGAATTTTTTGATCAAAAACAATACCTTCCTTATCTTAGGGTGACGGAAGGTAAAATAGTATATTCTACAACAAGTAATGGAATGTCCCATATTCCACACGAGCAAAAAGTTTGTGGCCTGAGCCGAAGGTGAGGACTACGGTTTGCGAGTGTGGATTATGCCATTCCAAACGTGTTATAGACTATACTTTCTCTAACAAGATTTTAGAAATTATACATAAAATGTTGATTGATAATAACAATATATTATCATAAACCATTAATTGTTTTTGATACCAGTCCATAAATTGCTTATAATAACTCCATTCATATTTCTCTTTTGATTTATTTGGTAATAACTGACTCCCTGTATCATTAGCAAGTTCCCTTACTCCTGGCGACTTCATATGTTTCTCTACAAAATGTCTTCAGTTAATTTTCTAAGTAATATATTATTATTTAGATAAACTTATTACTCTGGACAACTCCAAAAACCTGTAAAAGTTAACAAAAATCTCTAAAAATGTTCAAAACTTTAAAACGTCAAACGCTAATACAAAAATAAATAAATATAAAACAAAGAGTCATAACCATAACAACCGAACCAATATATTTGATATATGTAATTGTAACTCTTACAATTTTCGAGATACAAATCGTGGCCTTTGATAACCGCACAGTCTGTATAACAGGTTAACAATTGTAGATGATAAATTTAATTATATAAATGTAATAAAATCTACTGATTGTTTATTTTTCTTTCAGGCGTCAGTTTCAGGATGGTTGTCACATTATAGTTTCAGTTGCCAACCGGTTGACTTCTCCAATGATCCTTTGGCCTTACGGGTAAGAACTCAAGCATTTTAGAAATTATCTAAGCTGTAACAGCCGTATTCATAGTAACTGAGATAGACTTGGTTTAATTTACGAGGGTCATTCAATAAGTAAAGAGACAAATTCTATAATTTTAAAACTATTCAATGAATTTGTACAATCTTTTCAGGGGTGTTAGTTGGCAACCTTGGGATATGCTCTGATCAGCTGCTTCATCATTTTATGTCAACATAACCTCAAAATTTTCAGTTCACCATGGCAAGTCCACTAGAAGATTGCACCTTAGAAGAGCAGCGCTCAGTCATTAGATTTTTAGTCCCTGAAGGTGTAAAACCAAGTGAAATTTTTTCTAGAATGTTAATACAGTACGGTAAAAGTTGTATGAACCGTGCGAATTTTTACAAGTGGGTTGATCGGTTTAAAAGTGGCCGAACAAGTATAGGTGATGAACCCCGATGTGGACGTCCAGTGTTGACCATCTTTTGGGACTCACAGGGTCCAGTCTATTGCGATTTCCTTGAAGATCAGCGAACTATCAATAGCCAATACTACTCTGAGATGCTAGAACACAAAGTTAGACCAGCTATCAGGAGCAAACGCCGTGGACTCTTGTCAAAAGGAGTCATTCTTCAGCACGATAACGCCCGCCCTCATACAGCCCAGCTGACCCGTGATAAGCTTCAAGAATTGGGTTGGGAGGTCTTACCTCATCCTGCCTACAGTCCCGACCGCGCCCCATCTGATTTTTACCTGTTTGGACCACTCAAAGACGCCCTACGTGGAAAAAGATTTGCTA
Source organism: Harpalus rufipes (assembly GCA_951394225.1). Lineage (NCBI taxonomy): Eukaryota > Metazoa > Arthropoda > Insecta > Coleoptera > Carabidae > Harpalus > Harpalus rufipes. Next base: position 21,730,933 of record OX596290.1, on the reverse strand, counting down.
ACAATGAGGAAGTTAAGGAAGCGGTGCAAAAGTGGCTTCGGGGTAAATCGAAAGAATTCTTCGCCAAGGGAATTAGGAAGCTGCAAGAAAGATGGGACAAGTGCATAACTGTGGGGGGTGATTATGTTGAAAAATAGCCTTAATTTTGAAAGATTGAAATAAACCGTTTTTGAGCTATAGCCATTTGTCTCTTTACTTATTGAATGACCCTCGTAGGTCTACGTAGACTAGGTATAAATTAGGGCTAACTTCGACCATCTTGGACCTATTCACAGTAAATTTTAGACCCAGTTTAAACTTGGTCTACGTAGACCGAGTTTAGTCCTTCTATTAGTCTGGACATGGTCTGCGATGAATATGAAATAAGCTATCGATATAAATAATCGAACATTTTCAAATACTAGGGGTAGGCCTGGTCTAATTTTAGACTAGGTTTAAACTAGATCTAAGTCAACCGTTATTATGAATAAGGAAAAAACTTAGTCGAAAGATAAACCTAGTTTAAACCACATTTTGAGAGTTAGGTTGATATTGACTACCAATCGCCTATACTTAACAGTTTTGAATTTATAAATGTACGTAGAAGGATTAATTTCTATATGTTGCAGATGGCCAGAGGATGTTGGTGGTACTACATGTCAAAATTCTCTGAATTTTTTGACACAGTAAGTTTATTTTTATGTTCTACAAAGTTTTGCAAATATTCGTTATACAGCGTCAACTTTATTGGGTGTTTCATATAAGTTTTAGAAAATAAAATACTGGTATAAAAATTATTTTAAAATCTTTCAATTTAAATGATGCAACCTTTTTTAGTTTTATTTCTGTTTATTTATATAAAAACCGACGTTTCGGCGACATGAACTTCTGTCTTCTTCAGGGAATGAACAACGAATCAACAAATATATAAATAAATAATAACAAAATCATTAGCAACATGTAACCATGGTGACAAATTACAACATATTTAATATAGCCATAAAAATATTAAGTTCACTGTAGAAGTCGAAGAAAATGGCATTATTCCTGGACGTATTACTGGAAAGAAAAGAAGATGGTTCTTTGCTACATTCAGTCTACAGGAAACCTACACACACTAATCAATATATTAATGCCAATTCACATCATCATCCTTCCCAAAAATATGCTACAATTAAATGCCTAATGAGAAGAGCTTCAGAAATTTGTCAATCAAAGAAATTAGAAGAAGAGATGAAAGAAATTAAGAATGGTTTTTCTAAATCTTCTATCGAAAAATGTCTACAACCGAAAAGACCTAATAACAATGCCAACGAAAGGGACGAATTGTTTGCTTCACTTATGTCAAAAATGTCACGGACAAGATTGGCAGAATTCTTCGTACGATAAACATGAAGATTTCGTTTTCTCCGTTAAAATCAGTCCATGTGTCTGCGGGAAAGTTTACATTGGTTAGACTCGTAGAACTATTTCAACAAGATTGAATGAACACCAGCGTTCGATCAGATTGAACCAACCAGAAAAATCTTCAGTTGCACAAAATGCCCTGGAAGAATTCCGCCGTATTCAAAGAAACAAAAATACTAGCGAGACCAACACACCTAAACAACAGGTTAATTAGAGAAGCCATTGAGATTTTCAAAACCAAGAATAATAATCTTCATCATTGTGACGGTTTTGATCTTAGTCAGGTATTAAATATGTTGTAATTGTCGAAACGTCGCTTTTTATAAAAATAAACACAACTAAAACTAAAAAGATTGTATCATGTTAACTGATATAAAAATTGTTCCTTGTATTTACATCCTATTCTAATGTAATATTTGAAATACTTATATTTTTAAAGTAATGTACGTTTCCTCATTTTTTGTTATTTCGATATGTCAATAATTAATCGTATGTTCTCCAGTTCTTCTTCGTGATGCGTAAGAAAAACTCGCACATATCCACTCTACACGTGATACACCATGGTATCATGCCAGTATCTGTCTGGTTCGGCGTCAAGTTCTTCCCTGGAGGGAACAGTTCGTTCTTCGGCTTCCTCAACACCTTTGTCCACATCATAATGTACACGTACTACCTGTTGGCTGCCATGGGACCTCAAGTGCAGAAGTACTTGTGGTGGAAGAAGTACCTTACCTTGTTACAAATTGTAAGTAGGGGAGCAGTTTATAAAGAAATCTACCTAGCCGTGAAACAAATGACAAACGATAACAATTTTTGTTAGTAGTAATAATTCTACTAACTGTTGCCCAGATGTAATAAGCCGGGAATAATCCTACCGACTGCGCCAGATTTAACACTGTTTACAATTATTTAGGACGGCCTTCACAATGTAGCCTGGGTGAAGGGAAGGATTATTACAACCTGTTCCGGTGGTTAGCAAAGGGTTGTGGAACCATCGGTTGCGTTGCGGGCAGGTTGGACCGAAAATGGAAGCAGGCGAAATGTGGAGCAGGGTACCAGACGTACGTCACGGAACTGCTGGGCTAAACGGCTGGAACCTTGTGAATTCCACTTCAATGCACTTCACACCGATTATTTTAAATTGGTAAATAGCGGGTGTCCCAACTAGAGCGCCGGATTTAAATTTGCCGCCATTTTGTTAATACGAGTTGTAAGGTCAATTTTTTTTGACAGTTGTCACGTACAGACCATGTGATTTAAGAATATGGAGAAGTATTCAAACGAACAACGTTTAATTATTGTAAAAACAGATTACAAAAATGGTGAAAGTTTCGCGAAAACAGTTCGCCAATTACGTCAAGTTTTCGGTCGCAATAATCCGCTAAATGAACCGACAGTGAGGCGTTTAATTGCAAAATTTGAGACCAAATTTACGCTGATGGATGAGAAGAAAGAAGGGAATCTGTGGCCGAGAATCCAGAAACTTCCATTCGGCATCGTGGTCAAGAATTAAACATTTCCAGAAGCACTATGCAACGAATTTTGGTAAAAGATCTGCATTTGCACGCGTACAAGTTTCAATTGGTGCAAGAAATCAAGCCAAGGGACCATGCGCAGCGCCGTGGATTTTCTGATTGGGTGTTTTCGATAGAAAAGGGATTCGATACAGGTGATCCAAAATCTTGACCTACGAAATGCAGAAAATGTTCAACAAATTGAAAAATTGGTGCTTACTGACGGTTGAAGGTTTCTGTTATTGCTAAGGAACTGTTTTATCTGAAACCAGTGTTTGGAAACTTTTGCATGATAATTTGGGCTTGAGAAAGGTATCTTCATGGTGGATACCCAGATTACTTACACCGGAGCAGAAACAGACAAGGAAAGAAATTTCGCAAGAAAATTTGACTGTATGGAAGATGAAAGCGATTTTTTCTAGAAGGTAATGACTGGAGATGTCAAAAAAGAATCCATGCAGTGGGTTCAGAAGAGTTCCCCCCACCCAAAAAGGCTAAGACACAATCTTCAGGGGAAAAAGTTGTTGGTAACATTTTTTTTGGCGGAATGGCACAGTTGAAGAATAATTGGGAAAGTGTGTTAGTGTTGAAGCAAGCATGTATCTTCTTTCATAGCTAGGTAGATTTCTTCATAAATTGCTCTCGTATCATATCAATGATACCATTTCTCATAAGTTAATGAACCCAATAGTCAAGTGCCAGTGACATAATTTATATCATTATTATTTTATTTCAGGTTCAATTCGTATTAGTCATCACACATTCAGTCCAGATTCTCTTTATCGAATGTGACTATCCCAAAGGCTATTCCTACTTCATCGGTGCACACGGATTGCTGTTTCTTGTGCTGTTCACTAATTTCTACAGAGACCAGTATCTTCGTAACAAGGCTCGAAAAGCCAGAAAGGTAAAAAGTATTATCGCATCGTTTTAAAATGGAATGTCCTAGCTTAGTCGAAACAATATGAATTTTTGAAAGACAAGCGTGTTATATCTACGAGGTCTGGCTATTAAATAATGAGACTGCTTATGAAAAAGTTTTATTTTAATTTTTTTTTTATAATCGAATGCTCCCCTTCAATGTACTCCCCTCCCCTCGCCACACACCGTTCAATTCGTTTTTTCCATTGGTCAAAGCAATGTTGGAAGTCTTCATTTGTAAGAGCGTTTAGGAGCTCCATCGACTCGAACCAGGTTTCTTTTAAAGCAGACTTGATCTTCGGAAATAGAAGAAAGTTATGGGCAGGTGCGTTGTCCTCGTGCAAAATCCACGACTTATTTTTCCACAACTCCGGCCGTTTCTTACGAACTCGTTCTCGCAGTGCTGCGAAAACTTTCAAATAGTAAGTTTGGTTTACTGTTTGACCCTCGGAAACCCATTCAGTCATCACGATGCCGTTGATGTCGAAAAAACGATTAGCATGGCTTTAAATCTTCGGTGCTCTCTTGGCCTTCAGAAAACCGTTTATACCATTGGAACACACGCGCACGAGATAGAGAATTCTCACCATAGGCTTCTTTCAAGAACTTATAACACTCAGTCGGAGTTTATTTTTAATTTAACGAGAAATTTCACATTGATCCGTTGCTCGTGTTTTTCGTCACTCATTGTTATCGCCACGAGAAAAAACATGTTCGTTTCGAACCTCTATAGAAAAAATACTACTACAAAAACGTGTTTTCGTACCGGAATAGTAGACACTAGGCCTTCTGCGCTCGCAGTCTCTTTATTTAATAGCCAGACGTCGTATCCTTATCGCACACGCTTATAGCCTTTGCAAAGAGATAAATGTATGCCAATTTGTTAATTCGTTGATGATACAGATGACAATCATATATTTCATATTATCTTTTCCTTTTCAGGAAGCAGTTACAAACGGTAAAATATACAAATCGAACGGCATCAACGTATGTTTCACTCAACAAACGGCATTATACGAATGTGCTGATAAAGTGGGCCCTTTGACGAACGGATATACAACAGAGGGTGAAGTCCTACGTCATCGCGCGTTTATAGCTCAGCGCCCAGCATAGTTGAGAATTAGAACTAGGGTAGTATCGGTAATGTAGATATCTAGGTCATAAAATAGTAGTGTGTAAAATGAAGTTGTTGCCAAATCGGTTCAGTACGATGCAATTTTGATTTATATGAATATTACAGAAATCAGGCGATTTCGCCCGTTTTCACCCGACAACATGACGTCATCAATACAACTTCATTTTACAAATCCGCTGCCGAAAATTAGTTTTAAATATTAGAACGATTTTTTACTATCAAGAAAATATATTGTAAGAAAACTTTAGCAATATTAATATTTATATAAATTATAGATTTTAAATTATATGTAAAAGAAAGAAGCCAAAATATTTGATATATGTACTTAATAAATTAAAAATGTATTTAATTTGTAAATCGATTTGTTTTAATTAATAATTTAATAATTATTTTAAATAAACAAATTAAAAATTATACCAATATAATTAATAATATATCATTGAGAAGGGTTACCAGACACCACAAGAATAATTTTAAAAACACATATAAAACACATGTTGTGATATTTAAACATTCTATGAGCCCAATAGTACAAATTTTTGTTGTTTGTTGGCAGCACCAGCGTGTTCAAATTCGTAATTTTTATAAATATATTCAACAAAATAAAATATTAATAAAATCGTAAATTATCTCAAAGCGCGTTTACATCAGCATATAGCAAACTTGCATTAACCAAACTTCTATTTTTAGACTGTTCATTGTTAGCTTGTGTTTGAAATTGAAATATATAGAACTACTTTTTATAGATTAGAAAATGTATTTAATTAATATGTACAAAAATTACTACGCGAAGCAGCGAGATTTTGCACTATTTTCTATCAATGTTTCTGAATGAAATACATAATATACAGACAGTTTATTGGTGGTGACTAATTTGCTGACAAGCAAAAATATTGCTGACACCAGTCATCTTCTGGCAACGTATTAATATTGTTCTCTCCTTCAGAGAGGTACTTTACTCTAGTGAATTATAACAAAATTTTGTTATAATTCACAAGAGTTAAGTACCTCTCTGAAAGAGAGCACAATATTGATACGTTACCAGAAGATGACTGGTGTTGCTCGAAGGTAGAACACTGTTTTTAAGGCCAATCCATTTATTTTAAATATCCAGTCAGCAAAATTTTGTTATAATTCAGTAAAGTAGGTACTTCTCTGAAGGAGAGCACAAGAATGACTGGTGTTGCCAAAAGGTAGAATACTGATTTTAAAGTAAATGCATTACTAGAAGATGACCGGTGTTGCTCGAAGGTAGAACACTGATTTTAAGGCAAATCCATTCATTTTGAATACCAAGTCAGCAAAATTTTGCTATAATTCACAGGAGTACAGTACCTCACTGAAGGAGAGCACAAGATTGATACATTACTAGAAGATGACTGGTGTTGCTCGAAGGTAGAACACTGATTTTAAAGTAAATGCATTTATGCTAAATATCCAATCAGCTAATCAGTAACATTTTGTTATAATTCAGTAAAGTACCTCTCTGAAGGAGAGCACAAGAATAATACAATATTGTGTAACAAGGTCGATAATAATCCTACCGCTTGAAGGATAATGCCAGATGTAACAGGAGGACAGTAATAATCCTACTGACTGTTGCCCAGATGTAACAAATCGGGAATAATCCTACCGACTGCGCCAAATGTAACAAGCCGAAGAATAAACCTTACGTCTTTTAGCCAATGTAACAGGCATTGTTATATATACGAGGGGCATTCAAATATAAACGAGCCTTTTAGTTCTGAGGGCCTAGAAAGTGTGTCGGAGGCAGGCGAAGCATCGGAAATGGTAGGGGGGGGGATTCGCTCCAGATGACTCAAGGCCCAGCTGACCGCCCGACCGATTTCGTTAGCTGTCCTCACAATGAGCGAAAGAGAGGTTCATCCGTCGATTGCGCAACTCATAATTATAAAGTTTTTAACGAAGGAAGGCGTTAAACCAGCCGAAATTCGGAACCGACTGCGTGCACAGTTCTGGGAGAATACACTTTCATGGCCACGAGTGCAAGCCTGGTGTGCAGAGTTCAAAGAAGGGCGTGAAAAAGTAGAAAATGTGAGTCACCGAAGACGCCAAAACTCGCTTGTCAACTGTGTTTTGGGATTCTCAAGGAGTTTTACTCGTTAATTTTCTTCACGATCCTCGCACAATAAACGCTGCCTACTACTGTGACCTTCTTGACCAGGTACGAGCTGCAAATCGGTCAAAAAGGCACCGTCAGCCCATCCGAGACGTCCTGCTCCTGCATGACAATGCAGGACTCCACATTGCAGTCCTAACAATCCGAAAATTGGCTGAAATGCACTGGACTACACTTGACCACCCTCCCTACAGTCCTGAGCTTTCATCATGCGATTTTCACATGTTTGGACCTCTCAAGGAAGCACTTGGAGGAGAGCGTTTTGCGAACGGACAACAAATTGAACAGTTGTTGGATATCCACCCGAAGTCATTCTTCGAAACGGACATAAAAAAAACCTGTTCGATGGGAAAAATGCATAACTAAGGAGGGGAACTATATAGAAAAATAATTATAAAGTGTGATTTCTGCCTAAATGTAAAATAAATTTTCTTTTGCAAAAGGCTCGTTTATATTCGAACGACCCTCATATCGTCCCGGCTACTACCGCCATATGTAACAGTTTACAATCATTTAGGCCGGCCTTCTCATTGTAGCCTAGGTTAAGGAAAGGATTATTACAACCTGTTCCGGGGGTTAGCGAAGGGTTGTGTAACCACTTAATATGACAAAGATAAACGTAGTTTGACGTCGAACTGTTGTTCGCAAACTCTAAACGTGCGAATTCTTATTCGCGTAAGCGTGACACAATGCGAGCAATACCATTGGTACAGAACTTATAGCTATGCATTTATGCTTTAACAAAATTTAGCCGTCCGTCCCCTCTAGTCTATATTCAAATAGATCATGCCAAACTACGCATTATGCCACAATTGCATCAGTTGATATTGTTTAGTCTAGTCATTTCACAAAACGCCACCAAATTGTTAAACCTTCGTTAATTTGGCGAAGATTTACAATGAAGGAAATAACATTAGAACTATTTCTGTATTTATTTATTTTTTATCAAATTTAATGTAACATACATCCTATGGAACGATAAATAGGTACACTCTTACAAACTTAATAAACTTATTCGTTTATAATGTTTTCGTTATCGTATTTTGGCTTGAGGAAAATGACTTAGAAGTTATCCTTGGCAGATCCTGTTCGTCTGGCGTCCAGGATAGTACGTGCATGTCCTGAAACAATACAACATCAAGGATTAAATGTTGTGGCCAGCACAATACCTATCGCCATTTTCATTTTGTGTTGCATAGGGCGCGAGCAGTCATGTGACTTTGTTAGCTTAGGCAAGCAGATATGGGGGCCCATGTTAAAATAACAGACTGTTGTTGTTTTACCTTCTCGTCAGGACATCCAATATACGGATTCCGTGCAATAACTAACTCAATCTTATCGCCGGCAGAGGCGATCAAAGGCACTGTTAAACAGCAGTCGAAGTCTTTTGTTTTCGTATCATTAACCTGGAACAACAAAATTGTATTATCTGTAAATGTTTCTATAATACTATATGCCTAGTTAATTATAAATTAAATAATATTTAAACCTATTTCACAAGTCAAACGATATTTTTATAAAAAAACTAATTGTCTGCCCTGTGGCATTTCCAGATGCAAATACAGTAAAAAAATTTAAAGATGTCCGATCAAGGTCGTCTACGAATTGTATGAATTCAGATATTTGCTCCGCCCATTATGACAAATTCAATAGTGTCGTTTGCTTAGTTTTTATGAGGGTACGTAAGATACTACTGTTATTTTATTATTATAAAAATCTGTTGTGGCCAGCACAATACCTTCCGTCATTCTCGTGTATAATGTATAAATTCCATAATTTTTCTTACAAAAGATTCTAAATTTCCAGTAAAATTATTTCATAAACAAACTATTCAAATTGCACTTGACACTGGCATCTTCTTCTTCTTTAGCTTTTCCCATTCGTTAGGGGTCGCTATTTTTGCATGTCGTTCTCATTCAGCTCCTTTTCTCTCAAATCTTCCGCAATACAGTCCTTCCATCTTATCTTTGGTCTTCCTCTGTTTCTTTAACGTCCTATTACTAAACTTTTCATTATTGTTCCAATATAATTCTTCATTTCTCCTCATGACATGTTCAAACCAATGTAATCGTCTTTCTTGTGTCTTTCTAAAAACTTGTAACACTAGAGTTATTTTCTTACCATATCTTTTCGTGTATTCCCCAATATCTACTTCAACATCCTCATATCTGCCACATTAATTTACTTTTTATTGATACTGACATCTGTCAATTTGAATTATATGATTATATTACTAATTCCCAAATTTGGCATAGCTGGCTTAATTATAAAATTTAATTTCTTTAAAATTCTTTAACTCTGTATGTATTGAATATGAAGTATAAATTGTAATCAAATCGTATAGAGAATAATATATTCTTTAAGTTATAATAACGTTAAATGTCAATAAATCAAATTTAACTGTTAAATCTTCAAATGAGACTACTTCCGGTTGACCAATTATAACCAAAATATAATCAGTTGTTCTTCTGGATGTAAACTTGAGGAATACGAAAAAATTATAATTTTTGGAATCGTGGTATTGAAGTTATGGAATCCGGAAGTTTTGTTACACACACACAGACACACAGACACACGGACACACAGACACACATACATACAGACATCATCGTAAAAATGGTAAAATCGTATTATATGGACCCAAAACGTGCTTATTCAGTAAAAACTCATCATTGAATTTTTTGACCAAAGACAATACGGTGACGGAAGGTAAAAATATATGTTACAATAAAAGCATTCAAAATTCAAAAATAAGTCAACTGGTAAGTTTATAAGCAAATATAAAACCAAATATGTTAAAAATAAGATAATGACACAATGTCAGTGACTCTGACAGAAAATAACGTTATTCAAACGGCTATGAATCAAGGTAATGTATCTGAATTAATAAACAAACTTACGTTACAGCGAAAGTATTATTAACAACTAGCATCGTTTTAAAGTGGAATGTCCTAACTTAGTTGAAACAATATGAATTTTTGAAAGACAAGCGTACTATATCCATCCTTATCGCCCACGCTTATAGCCTTTGCAAAGGAAAGAGATAAATGTATGCCAATTTGTTAATTCGTTCGTCATACAGATGACCTTGGTCGGACAGCTTTCAAAACTTTTACTGTACATAAGTATAGGGCGCGAGCAGCCATGTGCCATTGTTGGTCTTGACAAGCAGATATGGGAGCCCGTGTCAGAATGATAGCTAGTAATTATGTACATAGATGTCAATTGTCAGAATTTTTCATTCAAAATTTCAAGATTTTCTAAATTCACGTAGTTAATTTGTCACCAGGAGGGTGGAATTTATTTGGAAAAATAAACCACATGGAATTGGAAAATCACAAAAAATAGAATGCTTGTCAAGGCCAACAAAGTCATATATGACTGCTCGCGCCCTATTGTATTTAACATTTCTCTACACCAAAAATTCTACTTATATTTATTCCTTATATATTTAGATTTTTTATTTTTAAATTCATTCTATGAAGTAATTTTGTCCTCTTCTAATTTTTCGAAATGTTTTCAATTCATTGTCGGAATTGACAGTATTTTTGAAGGGTATATGTACTATAACTATAATTGTAAATATTTAACTATTAATACAATAAGAAATAATATAGTGTATGTGCTTTCCATAAAAAATATTCAGTATGTTCATTTTTCAATTGGTTTCCATATAATTTGGTGCTGTGAGTCTATAAAGATATAATAAAATTCCGGTTGTCCAATTATTCCTAAACCTTTTCAGCTTTTCCCAGTAATGTCCGATTGAGAAATACATAGTTAAACAGATATTAAGTATTATACATACACTCACACACAGACATCATCGTAAAAATATTAAAATCGGATTGTAGGGACCTTAAAATGCGCTTAATCATTAAAATCTAGATATGCGATTTTTAGCATGAATAGAATACATCTCTTAGCGAGAGGTAAAAGGTAAATTTTTTGTAATATAAAAATCATCAACGTCAACATGAAACCATGAAAAGAAAAGATGAACTACAAGTACTCATTCATAATCTGGAAATGAATTCTCCATTTTTTCTTATTTTCTGAAAATAATAGTTTTCATCGTCCATCAACAAAAACTTGTTGAATGAGTTTAAGCACGATTTTTTGTTCTTTAAAACGGTCTTTGTGAAAAACCATTAATCATATCAATTCATTTATTTCCTGGTTGTCTGAACAATCTCATATTTTAAGATCGCATTTAAACAAGTTTTTGTTCTTTTTTAAATGGAAAGATGGGATGAGGAATGTGCTGCCTGTCAAGGAAATTAAAATTCTTTAAAAAAATCAGAGATTCATATGTTATCTTTGGTTTAGTTATGTATTTAATTAAGAACGCATTCGGTATTTAGTTTGTTTAATATGAATAAGACATCAAAATTCTACCTGCAGTATTCTATCATAGGGCCGAAGTACTCCAGCTAAATGAGCCGGACCTCCTCGTCGGATTCTATTTATGTACACGCCTCTAGAGTAGAGGCCATCGCTCACGCTGAAACCATAATCGTCATAAACACTATCTTTATGTAGGGTAACGTAATGAATCTCAACGTCTGGAAGTGGTGACGATGAGTACGTGTCTGTTTCTTTGCTGAAACAATTAATAATAATAATAATAATAATAAGCATTATTATTCAACAGGACTATTGTCCCAATTACAGAATAATATTAAAGTAAATTACATGAAGTGAGAACATAGGGAATAAATATTAAATAAGGGTCATTCAATAAGTAAAGAGACAAATTCTATAATTTTAAAACTATTCAATGAATGTGTACAATCTTTTCAGGGGTGTTAGTTTGCAACCTTGTGATATGCTCTGATCAGCTGTTTCATCATTTTATGTCAACATAACCTCAAAATTTTCAGTTCACCATGGCAAGTCCACTAGAAGATTGCACCTTAGAAGAGCAGCGCTCAGTCATTATATTTTTAGTCGCAGAAGGTGTAAAACCAAGTTAAATTTTTTCTAGAATGTTAATACAGTACGGTAAAAGTTGTATGAACCGTGCGAATTTTTACAAGTGGGTTGATCGGTTTAAAAGTTGCCGAACAAGTGTAGGTAAAGTGATGTTGACCATCTTTTGGGACTCACAGGGTCCAGTCTATTGCGATTTCCTTGAAGATCAGCGAACTATCAATAGCCAATACTACTCTGAGATGCTAGAACACAAAGTTAGACCAGCTATCAGGAGCAAACGCCGTGGACTCTTGTCAAAAGGAGTCAATCTTCAGCACGATAACGCCCGCCCTCATACAGCCCAGCTGACCCGTGATAAGCTTCAAGAATTGGGTTGAGAGGTCTTACTTCATCCTGCCTACAGTCTCGATCTCGCCCCATCATACGTGGAAAAAGATTTGCTAACAATGAGGAAGTTAAGGAAGCGGTGCAAAAGTGGCTTCGGGGTAAATCGAAAGAATTCTTCGCCAAGGGAAATAGGAAGCTGAAAGAAAGCTGGGACAAGTGCATAACTGTGGGGGGGGGGGGTGATTATGTTGAAAAATAGCCTTAATTTTGAAAGATTGAAATAAACCGTTTTTGAGCTATAGCCATTTGTCTCTTTACTTATTGAATGACTCTCGTACATTATACAACAATGAAAAAAAGACAAAGAAAATCACAAAAATATGGAGTTAATCTGTGATTTGAATTCATTCAAACTCATAGCTAAATCTAATGTACAATTGTTGCGTCCCAGACGTTTCGTTGGAAGCAGACCCAACAGCCAACCTAGAAGTGGACCGGACTGCGAGAAGTCCTCTAGATTGGTGTTGGAATACGCCAAATTTCGGGGAAGGAATCCAGCCTTCAAAACGAACGAGGAAAAAAAAGTGTGGAAGGGGTAATCAACCGGTGACCCTTTTAATTTGCTACCTTGCCACACACTGAATTATAATAACTTTAAGTGTAACAAAATATGTAACGTAATTGTTGTCAGTAGTTAAATTATATCATATTTGAAGTAATTGTGGTGTTTTCTTTTACCAACTGCCATGGAACCCACACGCACAGGGTATTTTTGACCAGGATTCCAAATGATACAGCAGTAATCTAACTTACTTAAAATTGAAGTTTTAAAAAGAACAGTGGAACAAAATAAATTATTAAATCCAGATGTAATGCGAAAAATGAAACCGAATAATCTAAAGCAACAATTTATTTATTAAACCCTCGACATGATTAATCGGATTTAATTTTGGATTTAATAACAATCCAAGATCTTTGATTTCATGAGCAGAGAAAAAGATTAATGTAAAATCAGGGATGATTTTATTCAACTGCTCATTGTATTACCGAATACTTTTACATTCTTGATGCAAGCTACAATTATTATAGATTTTTCGAATTGGTACTGAGCAGGGTGTGGATCGATTATTAAATTAAATAACATATGAATCTTAATATTTGAATTATACCTCTTATAATCTGCAATTCTATAAAAAAAGCATTTTCAATTGTGAAAGTTTGACGAGTCTGACAACCATTTCCTCATAAAATAAACGCTTCTTTTTGTAACTATGTTGTAAAATGGTTATTACAAAAATATTCTGTCGCAAAACATAACCTTATTATAATAATGAGTATATAATTTTTAAAATCTGCCTGTTTACAGTTTCTCTTTAAAAAAAATATAAGCAGGAAACATGGCATTATTATATTTTTTACAATAGCTTTGATGTAATATGAGAAGACATCTTCCTTATATTCTCTCATCATTAATTTGCGAATAAAGGAAAACTTTAGACATAAATGTGCCCGAGTGTATTATTTTCATCTTTGTTGACAAATTCTTAATGGAAAATTTTCAGAAGATCCCAAAATTTATTTGTGCTCAGTTGCATCGTTGACCCTTAAATTTTAAGCCAAATCAAAATATATGTTTCGTTTCGATTCACTATTCATTATTTATAATGTCTAAAAAAATATGTCTTTTATTTTGATATGTTCTCGTAACCTACATAAAATATTTTTCGGTTCTATTTAGTATGCATTGCTTGTAGTCCTGTTGCGAAACAAAGTTTGATGAAAAGACGAAAGCATCGTAAAAATAAAGACACAAAATTGACGTTTGTTCCATAAATATGTACATCGAATTTGAAAGACTAAATTTCATTTTGTAAAATTATTCAAAATAGCTGAGATGTGTAATCATATTAAGCCCCTTTCATAGTAGATGTTTAAGTTAAGATACTTGGACTTACTTAAAGAACTATGATCTTAAAAATGCATTTTTTAATGGTACTGATTAAGAATGTGGAAATGATGTAGAAAAATGTTTCTTAAAATGACTAATTTATACATTTCAAACACCTTTGATTGATATACGAAAACGACAACATTTATTCATAGAATAGACATTGTTTACATTGCCGGCCATGGTTAGAGAACGAGCGAACAGATCGGGCTCTGTGCGCTCCGTGAGTTAATAACCGAACGTAGATCTTAAAAGCATCGAGCGCTCAAACCGCTCAGAGAGTAAAACCGAACGCATTAATATATATATAAACAAAAAAAAAATGTGAATCATGCACTTACCTATAATTATTAAAATCCCTGCTTCCCATATTCTTATTACAAAAAAAATACGATCCATACTTCGGCAACGTATTCGTAAAATTATAATTCGGTAACGGCAGAGGACTCGGACACAAACTATCCTCCACATCAGAATAAAATAAAATCTGACTTCCACTTCTCACATTTCCCGGTTGACCATCCATCGAACTGTGCACCTCTATCGTACTCTCGACTTCTTCTCTATCTCTGTCGTCGGGCTTCCTTCTGAAGGTCACCAGATCGGCGTATGAGGTATCCTGGTGGAAAGATGTAAACGTTGGAGGGTCTGGGTGGGAATCTGAGTGCTTGGAGGGATCATAGGCGGTGATGGTATCTAAGGGAGGGTCGAGGAGGGAGGAATCCCAGCTTTCGACGGCACTATCGATGGATGTGAGACCTGGGGAGGAATAGTTGACTCGGGTGTCGATGGTGTCGTCTGCAAAGAAAAATGCAAAATAAACATATTTGGGTAATTGTGAAACACTAGCGACGAGAGTCCTGCGCGCGTATTCTTTTTCAGACCCGCACCCGACTCAGTTAATTTAAATTGATCCGTGACCCTCTAATTAACCTGTTGTTTAAGTGTGTAGGTCTCGCCAATATTTTTGTATCTTCAAATTTTATACGGTGGAATTCTTCCAGGGCACGCTCTGCAACTGAAGATTTTTCTGGCTGGTTCAACCTGATCGAACGCTGGTATTCATTCAATCTTGTAGAAATGGTTCTACCAGTGTGGCCAATGTAAACTTTGCCGCAGACACATGGAATCTGGTAAATCCCTGATGACTGAAGAGGGAAGATGTCTTTAACTTGAATGAACACCAGCGATCGATCAGATTGAACCAGCCAGAAAAATCTTCAGTTGCAGAGCATGCCCTGGGAGAATTCCACCGTATACCGTATAAAATTCGAAGATACAAAAATACTGGCAAGACCAACACACCTAACAACAGGTTGATTAGAGAAGCCATTGAGACTTTCAAAACCAAAAGTAATAATCTTAATATGTAATATGTTGTAATTGTCACCTTGGTTACCTGTTGCTAATGTTTTTGTTATTATTATTTATATATTTGTTTATTTGTTATTCATTCCTGACGAAGGCAGTAGTTAATACTGCCGGTTGTATAATTTTAATTGAAATATGAGTCCTGAAAGATTTAATAATTTAGAAAAATATTGTTTATTGCTGTTAATATATTTATTTCAGAGGGTACGAATACATTTGGGGTTCCTACGTAAATGCTAGATAAAATTTTTTTGCATCAGAAATTAATGACGTGTGGATCAACTCGGAGATATAGCTAACATACAAACAAAAAGTATCGATAATGACTTATTTTTGATTAGCCTATTACCCTGTTGACCTTTACGTTTTCATCTGTAATTCCTCCTATATTTTTTTTTTCCAGCTCATTCCAAGGCCTGCTAAGATGTAACATGTTTTTCAAGCTACCATTTTCTCTCCCTTTTATTTTCTAAGAGGGCATAAAACAAATGAGTCTCATTTAGACTTTATTACAGAGTGTTCTCTGGTATTTTTTATTGACAGGAAGACGAATGAGGAAGGTTATGTTTATTCCCAAAATGAACGATGTGGAAGTCAGACGTATTTTTTATGTTTTTGTGTTGGTTTTTGTATTATTGTCAGTCATTTACAGCAAATTAGAAAATAGAAAGATGCAGTTTAATTTTTTTAAGATGTTTGATTATGGTGTGTTACTGCGCTTTGGCCGCTCGGAGTAGTGCGGCCCGCATGTTATGACAACGCGACTTAATATTTATGTGGTCGCGTTCATTTTGCAGCTTCCGCTTAGTGTTAAGAAGGTTGTAGCAGAATTATTGTCAAAATAAAATTAATATAACCACGAAAATATTTAGTTTTATTATATTTGAAAAAATCTGATGTGGCCAGCACAAAACCTTCCGTTAATCCTGTGTATTATGTATAAATTCCATACATAAATTTTCTTGCAAAAGATTCTAAATTTCCAGTAATTTTATAAATTTATTTTTCTTTCTAGAAACTTGTAACACTAGACTTATTTCCTTACTGTATCTTTCCACGTCGTCCCCAACATCTACTTCAACATCCTCATCTCTGCCACATTAATTTACTTTTTATTGATACTGACATCTGTCAATTTGAATTATATGAATATATTAGTAGTTTCCATGTTTAGCATAGTTGGCTGATTTATAAAATTTAATTTCTTCACAATTCTTTAACTCTACATCTATTGAATATGAAGTATAAAATGCAATCAAATCGTATAGAGAATAGTATATTCATAAAAATATTTAGCTGTTAAAATATTCAAATGAGGCTACTTCCGGTTGACCAATAATAACCAAAATCTAATCAGTTGTTCTTCCGGATGTAAACTTGAGGAATACGAAAAAAATATAATTTTTGGAATCGTGGTATTGAAGTTATGCGATCCAAAACTTTCTTCATACACACACATACATACAGACATCATCGTAAAAACGGTAAAATCGTATCATAGGGACTCTAAAACATGCTATTTCACTAACAACTCATCATTGAATCTTTTGACCAAAGACAATACCTTCTTTACCCAAAGGTGACGGAAAGTAAAAAGAAAAAAGTGTTTTTTTAAGGTCCCTACATTCCGATTTTAACATTTTCCCGATGATGTCTGTGGGTGAGCCCAATCTTAATTTTTAAAATTACTGCACCCTCTGGTTGAAAAGACACGACTCGCCACTTATAATTGGTGTTTTGGTAAATGATAAAATCCATTCAAATTCGTTTTTATTCACAAATTACAAATGTATGCTTTACTTACCCGTATTACTTTTAAGATGTCTTGCTATTTTAATTTGTATTTTTTCTCCCGAAGTTTGTAGCAATCTAATGGCGTCGGATAAAGGTCGATGCTCTAAATTTTCTCCATTAATTGCTAATATTTTATCGCCTACGTGTAAAGCTCCAGTTTTTTCTGCTAAACCACCTGAAAAGAAAAAAAAAATATTACAAATTAAAACATATGTAAAATTAAAAAATAATAGAAGTTAATTTAGAAAATTTCTGTGTATAAAATTTTTCCTACAAACAAATTTTAGTTTTACTTATTATCTCTGAAACAAAAGCGAAATTAAAAAAAAGCTTCAACAAAACTCCCCTTTATTTTTAACTATAACCAATTTCTATTTAACAAATATTGTCGAAAAGTTGCTAGTTTTGCCAGAAAATAAGTTTTCTCGAATTTGTTAATTCAAAACGAGACTATTGCTGCAATCTATGATGATAATTATGAACTATTTTTTAATGTTCATAATTATGATCATAGATTGCAGCAGTAGTCTCGTTTTGTATTAACAAATTTGAAAAAAACTGATTTTCTGGCTAAACTAGCGGCTTTTCGACAAAAATTGTTATATAGAAATTGTTTTTTAATTAAATAAAGGGGAGTTTTGTTGAAGCTTTTTTTTATTTTCGCCTTTGTTTCAGAGATAAAAAGTAGAACTAAAATTTGTTTATTATATGTAGGGAAAATGTTATACACAGAAATTTTCTAAATAAACTACTATTATTTTACTATTTATTTTATTCATATTTTGTTTTTGAGAAAATGATTTATTTATGAATGCATTTAAATCTCTTCTTTCAAATATAGAAGAAGTTGTGAGTCTTCAATGCTTCTGTGAATCGTTTTCTTGACCTACCAATACCGAATTCTTCCAACTAAGTAATGCTTAGTAATCAGGCATGCACAATTTAATAAATGACTTAAGTAACCAATACCACGGAACAATAAAGGTGATGATATCGATAATGATGATATCAGATGATAATAGTAGAACTCCTGATCATTCCCAAACCAGAAAATCGGACACAACATGTTTTGGATTTATCTAAACTTACAAAGAAAGATATTTATTTGTTATTTTTTAAACCAAATTGTAACAAAACCTAACCATTACTAGTATTGTTTATTGTTTAATTCTGGTTAAGCAATATCTGTAGAAGTGAAAATATTCGGGTTTGGAAATTTTCATGTGTTCAAAACTAGTTCTGGGCAAAGTTTTCGCTTCCGCTTTTGGGCTGTAAGCTGTAATGAAATATAATTCTACTTCGGATCTAATATACACTTGTATTCATTTTTTTTTGTAACAAAATAGTATGGTAAATAAATAATAATTACAACAAATATTTCTATTTTAATTCAATTGATACATAAAATCATATAACAATCAATATTTCAACAATTTATTAACTCAAAATAAATAAATATGACACTTTTACACTTAATAGCTGATTAACAATCAAATGACGTTTGTTTAAACAATGTTTTATCCCGCTTCTTCCATTTGCAAGCTTTTTTGAATCTGATTGGTCAATCGATTTGTCGAAGATATTGATTTTCTCCTTTATTTATAGAAATTGGTTCAAATATGTCGAGAACATCGGATACTACGTATTTTCTAATATAAATATCCCAATGTTCAAATTTCATATAATTTAAATTTCGTGTACTGTGCATGACCAATTTTATTGGTTTTCGATCGCGTGACGTCACACATAATCTATTCCATGCCTGTCGATACAATTTTTTTGCCATGTATTGTTCATATGAGCATTTTGGGGCATCGTATAAACAGGCCCCTTAAAGAAGGCGTCTGCACTGGAAATTTTTAAACAAATAATACCACAAAATTTGTAGAAATATGATTGGTCAATTTGAAAAATTGTTAATATTATTTTCGCCGATTTACACGATACAACAACGTACTTTTTTACAACTAAACATTAAAAAATAGTTCATAATTATCATCATAGATTACAGTACTAGTCTCGTTTTGGATTAACAAATTCGAGAAAACTCATTTTCTGGCTGAACTAGCAACTTTTAGACAAAATTTCTAAATAGAAATTATTTTATAATTAAAAATAAAGGGGAGTTTTGTTGAAGCTTTTTTTTATTTTCGCTTTTGTTTCAAAGATAATAAGTAAAACTAAAATTTGTTTATAATATGTAGGGAAAAATTTATACAAAGATTTTTTTTAAATAAACTTCTATTATTTTTTAATTTTACATATGTTTTAGCTAATAATTTATTATATTCATATTTTGTTTTTGAGAAAATGATTTATTTATGAATACATTTAAATCTCTACAGATAAAAACTAAATAAATAGAATTAATATATTAATAACTAAAATATATTATTTTGAGTAAATTTTATTTGAAACTTTTTTCGATTTAATGCCTTAGTTTTGTGATATTAGTTTCTGAAAATACATATGTAAATATTAACAAATGTCAGTGATTGTTTATAATTTTATACAATAGATGGCCATACTGAGATTGTATTGGATTTATGGATAAATAAAACATTAATTCTTGGCTTTATTATTAATTTAAAAAAAGAGTTTATTTGAAGAAAATTATTCAGAATTAAATGTTCCATTATACTACTTCAATATTTATTAATTATATCAAAATGTCTGTTAACATAATATTTTAAAATTTGGAAATTAAGGTGCTGGCTAAACTATACTTAGAAAAAGATAAGAAAAAATATTGCAATTAGCAGCGATGACTCATAAACATAACTTTTATGAGTCTTATAAGGGAAAATGATCAAAGAATATATTTTGAAACCTTCACCTTTGCTAGAAAAATACATAACTTGGCAACAACAAAGACAATGGTTTTTTAAAACTGTATTTCACACAAAAAAACGAGTTCGTAAGAAACGGCCGGAGTTGTGAAAAAACAAGTCGTGGATTTTGCACCAGGACAACGTACCTGCCCATAACGCGCATAACTCGCCTGATTTAGCACCCTGTGACTTTTTTCTGTTTCCGAAGATCAAGTCTTCCTTAAAAGGAACCCGGTTCAAGTCGATGGAAGAGGTGAAGCGAAAATCGGCGGAGCTCCTAAACGCTCTTACAAAAAAAGAGTTCCAACATTGCTTTGACCAATGGAAAAAACGAATGGAACGGTGTGTGGGGGGGGGGAGTACAATGAAGGGGAGAATTCGATTATAAAATAATTTTTAAAATAAAACCCTTTTTCATAAGCTGTCTCGTTATTTAATAGCTAGACTTCGTAAATCTATTACCAAAATACTTGTACATACCCTGCGTTAAAGCACTAAGAACTATAGGTTCAGTTCGATCTTCACTTCCACTGACAGTGATACCTAGGGGCCCTCCTCTGCGGTTCAACTCCACGGTGTAGACGATCTCTTCTGGAGGTTCTGGAGGTTGCGGAGGTCGAAGAGATTCGTCGATCTTCTGGACTCTATAACAAAAAAAAAAAAAATGTATAAGCAACCAAATGCAATAGAAATAGTCATGATTTTTTATTTTTTCCGATAATTATAATAAAAAAATATTATTAATTATTTAAAACAAATTAATAATACATAAAAATATCCTTAAAGGGCATTTCATTGAAAATTTCCATTAATTATAAAATTATGATATATGATTACATATTTCACATTATCAAATTAATTTGAAAAGTATTCAAATTAAATTAATTTATTTCACCCCAAATATAGCTTTATAAATTAATCTTAATAAATAATACTCCCGCCCAATGTAATTTAAAAATAATTACCTTTCAAAATTAAAAAAATATATTAAATTATTCAAATATCCTGAAAAATAATTATGTGTTTGTAAATATAATGAAATTGGAAAAAATAAGCTGTATGAGAAAAATTAATTGTTCGCCTTACTTTTTCCATTTACGTGCGCAGCTTGGAAAGAAGAATTTATATTATTATATGTATACATAAAAAAATAAAATATTAGATTTTACATTTACTAGTATTTTCATAACGTAAAGATTCACTATAAATGAATCTGTCAAGTTAAAACTGTAATTTGTACACAATTTCTTTAAACTAAATTAAGTTTTCAAAATAAACAAATCCCTCGAAATGGCTTGAGAAAATCTTTCACTTTTGTTGTAAAGTGTAATTTGTAACAAGAAACAAGAATTAAAAGGAAACAAATTAAAGTTACAAGTTTGCTAACAAGAAATCGATAGCCTTAGATACCAACAATAGAAAGAAAAACGACGATCACTCATTGTTTGGTAGATTCCTTTAAGGTTTGAATAAGGGTGTACTCTTATAAAAATATAATTAACTTCCATTCAATACGAACAGTGAATAATACATTTTTCGTTATGGATTCTTCGAAAATGGTAAACAATATATCAATGAAATTTTTTGAATATTACTCGTTATTCGCTTTCGAGGTTATTTAATTTTTTTTGCGAACACGTATTTATTATTAAATAAAAGATTTAATTTTAAAGAAAAACGCATTTATTTTTTGAATTAAGCAAACATTTTTATTTCAGCATAAAAAAAAATAGTTCCGATAAACGTGAAATACATCAGGCAAATGGCCACCACGAAACCTCTGGCACAGGGTTATTCTTTTGTTGAAATTTTGAATAACGTTTTCACATAAATGTGACTGTATTTCACCAATAACGCGCCGTATTTCCTCTTTAAGATGTTCAACTGTTTCAGGCTTATTCGCATACACCTTTTCCTTCACATAGCCCCAAAGAAAAAAGACCATCGGTGTTAGATCGCACGATCTTGGTGGCCAATGTTGATCGCCAAATCGAGAAATGACACGGCCTGGAAACTTGGTCTGCAGTAACACCATTGTTTCACGTGCTGTGTGGCAGGTCGCAACGTCTTGATGGAAAAACATGTTCTCCACATCAATTACATCCAATTCAGGCAACAAAAACTCCGTTAACATTTTGCGATACCGCACACCATTAACAGTTAGCGCATTTCCAGCCGCATTTTCAAAGAAATACGGCCCAACGCATACACCTTTTCCTTCACATAGCCACAAAGAAAAAAGACCATCGGTGTTAGATCGCACGATCTTGGTGGCCAGTGTTGATCGCCAAATCGAGAAATGACACGGCCTGGAAACTTGGTCTGCAGTAACACCATTGTTTCACGTGCTGTGTGGCAGGTCGCAACGTCTTGTTGGAAAAACATGTTCTCCACATCAATTACATCCAATTCAGGCCACAAAAACTCCGTTAACATTTCGCGATACCGCACACCATTAACAGTTAGCGCATTTCCAGCCGCATTTTCAAAGAAATACGGCCCAACGCATATACCTTTTCCTTCACATAGCCACAAAGAAAAAAGACCATCGGTGTTAGATCGCACGATCTTGGTGGCCAGTGTTGATCGCCAAATCGAGAAATGACACGGCCTGGAAACTTGGTCTGCAGTAGCACCATTGTTTCACGTGCTGTGTGGCAGGTCGCAACGTCTTGTTGGAAAAACATGTTCTCCACATCAATTACATCCAATTCGGGCCACAAAAACTCCGTTAACCATTAACAGTTAGCGCATTTTCAAATAAATACGGCCCAATCACTCCGCCAGCCCAAAATGCACACCAAACAATTACTCGCGGTGGATGCATTGGTTGTTTGAGTATCACACGAGGATTTTCAGCACCTCAAATCCGACAGTTTTGCTTAGTTACGTATCCGTCGAGTTGAAAATGTACCACATCTGAAAAAATGATTTTCTTCGAAAAACCCGCAATAATTTGAAGATGTTCCAACACCCAATCAGCAAATCCACGACGCTGCGCATGGTCCCTTTGCTTGATATCTTGCACCAATTGAACCTTGATCTTTTCCCAAAATTTGTTGCATAGTGCTTCTGGAAATGTTTAATTCTTGACCACGATGCCGAATGGAAGTTCCTGGATTCTCGGCCACAGATTCCCTTACTGTGGCTATATTTTCGAGTGACCGACACGGACGACGACGAACAATGATCTTCTCATCCATAAGTGTAAATTTGGTCTCAAATTTTGTAATTAAACGCTTCACTATTCGATTTAATATAAACTTAAATTTTATAGTACGTTTTAAATCTTAAATATCATTGGACGCTAAATCTTAGTTTATAATTGAGATTCATTCACTTGTGACTCCCATCCCTATATAATCCCAGTTATCTCCCTTGTTTTTTCAGAGTTGTAGACCTCTGGCATGGTTTACATGTTGAGTAAACTACTCTGCTTAAATTTGTACTACTGATGATGAGAACTTAGTTCTTGAAATACGTATATAGATTATTTTATAATTTTAAGGTTAAGGCGTAATTGTATTAGTTTTAGTTTATTTTACTATCTTTAATACATACCTAAGTGTGACAACTTCAGCTTGCTCCAAACAATTGGAATCTAATACTTGGTCCAAAGGCCTAGAATCCACGGCTAGGATTCTATCTCCAACATGAAGAGTACCGGTTCTATGAGCAGGTGATCCACGTCGAATTTCGCTGATTAGAAACGGATCGTCAGGAATAGTTTTTGATGCTGTAACAAAAAGAAACAGTCTTTATTTGCAGTAATAGAAACAGTATAGTACGTCAAAAAAAAAAAACCTTTTACAAATAGTTGTTTGCGATTTGTATTTAACGTGAGAAAGTATGATCACATTGCACACTACAGTTCTGTTGCGAACATTGATTATATTAATGTCCGTTTTAAAACGCTATTTCTCTGTCCAATGCACAAAAAACCAACAGTAGTTCATAAACCTATTTGGGCGGTATTGGCAGCTCAATGCTTAAACTTGACCTAAGTTTATTTTAACTAAACACATGACAGTGGATAAGAACCGATTCAGAATTTGTCATAGTACGAATACGGTTTTATGTAGATTTTAGCTGAAAATAAATCTTTTTTTGGCAACATAGTAGTAAAACGTCAAATACGCTTTTACGTTAAATGAAGAAGTTTAACTGACATTATTGAAGAATTTTTTTGTGATATTGGAAATAACTCTCGTGTTACAAGTTTCTAGAAAGATACAAGAGGGATGATTACATTGGTTTGAAGAAGATAATAAAATTTAAAATCTTTTGCAAGAAAATTGATGTATAGAATATATACATACGAGGGTCATTCAATAATTAAAGACACAAATTCTATAATTTTAAAACTATTCAATGAATGTGTACAATCTTTTCAGGGGTGTTAGTTGGCAACCTTGGGATATGCTCTGTTCAGTTGTTTCATCATTTTATGTCAACATAACCTCATAATTTTCAGTTCACCATGGCAAGTCCACTAGAAGATTGCACCTTAGAAGAGCAGCGCTCAGTCATTAGATTTTTAGTCACAGAAGGTGTAAAACCAAGTGAAATTTTTTCTAGAATATTAATATAGTACGGTAAAAGTTGTATGAACCGTGCGAATTTTTACAAGTGGGTTGATTGGTTTAAAAGTGGCCGAACAAGTGTAGGTGATGAACCCCGATGTGGACGTCCAGTGGAAGTTTCTGGTCCCTCGTTGGAATCGATTGCGATTTCCTTGAAGATCAGCGAACTATCAATAGCCAATACTATTCTGAGATGCTAGAACACAAAGTTAGACCAGCTATCAGGAGCAAACGCCATGGACTCTTGTCAAAAGGAGTCATTCTTCAGCACGATAACGCCCGCCCCCATACAGCCCAGCTGACCCGTGATAAGCTTCAAGAATTGGGTTGGGAGGTCTTACCTCATCCTGCCTACAGTCCCGACCTCGCCCCATCTGATTTTTACCTGTTTGGACCACTCAAAGACGCCCTACGTGGAAAAAGATTTGCTAACAATGAGGAAGTTAAGGAAGCGGTGCAAAAGTGGCTTCGGGGTAAATCGAAAGAATTCTTCGCCAAGGGAATTAGGAAGCTGCAAAAAAGATGGGACAAGTGCATAACTGTGGGGAGTGATTATGTTGAAAAATAGCCTTAATTTTGAAAGATTGAAATAAACCGTTTTTGAGCTATAGCCATTTGTCTCTTTACTTATTGAATGACCCTCGTATTTATTCCCTGTGTTCTCACTTCATGTAATTTACTTTAATATTATTCTGTAATTGGGACAATAGTCCTGTTGAATAATAAAGCTTATTATTATTATTAATTGTTTCAGCAAAGAAACAGACACGTACTCATCGTCACCACTTCCAGACCTTGAGATCCATTGAGATCACCCCGTTACCCACAGGATTGACGGAAGGTATTGTGGTGGCCACAACAGATTTTTTTGTAATTGTTTTAGTAATATTTTTCTGTGTTATCTTTTGGTTAGGTGGTAGAACAGCCTTGGCTGAACCTCGCCTTTGACGTTTGTCCATTAATTTGTTTATTATTGTTATTGTGTACCTACTACGTCTATTTCTGGAATATTGGAATCAGTCAATTTCAACAAATATCAATATTGCACCATAATTGAATATTTAATTAAATATTTCCATTATGTGGCTTATGTTCTTTATTGGCATCCTGCTCTACTGATTGCAGAGACTACCATACCAGCATTTAAAGAAATTGAAGAAAGCGCATCACTCGTTCCTTTTTATACGATAAATAATGGCCTT
This sequence comes from Harpalus rufipes, assembly GCA_951394225.1. Taxonomy (NCBI): domain Eukaryota; kingdom Metazoa; phylum Arthropoda; class Insecta; order Coleoptera; family Carabidae; genus Harpalus; species Harpalus rufipes. Next base: position 21,704,846 of record OX596290.1, on the reverse strand, counting down.
CCTTCTTCCACAAATTTCCTTAAATGCTGTTGTTACTGCACGAGACATAAAATATCCGTGCAGTTTTATTTGTATGTTCTTTTCTTAAGCTTGTTTTACGCCGGCAAAATTGCAAAACATTGTTTTTAACAAAAATGTTTGGTTTGCGAAAGATGACTATTCAAGGTCATTTATTAACCGTATGGTATAATATTACTAGCAGATAATTTCACTGCATTTCCTGTACGTGCAACATGAAATATTTATGGATACATTTTAACTGAAAAAAATTAGTGTAATTTATTTGAAATTATGTTTCTTTTTAAATAATGCCTTTCTCAAAGATTTATGTTCTTCATCTATGTTTTTGCAAAACCTAAAAACATAGACTTCACAAAAACCATGGAATAATAATTTGATTTAAATGTCAACGTCACTGGGTAACTATTAGGACAGAGGGCAGTACAGTAGATATGTAGATATGTGTAATTCTACGACATACGTCATTATTATTTGTAATGTGTTAGAAAGTAATGTCACCATTTACGTATATCTGTCACACAACATAAACTATGAGGGTCATTCAATAAGTAAAGAGACAAATTCTATAATTTTAAAACTATTCAATGAATGTGTACAATCTTTTCAGGGGTGTTAGTTGGCAACCTTGGGATATGCTCTGATCAGCTGTTTCATCATTTTATGTCAACATAATCTCAAAATTTTCAGTTCTCCATGGCAAGTCCACTAGAAGATTACACCTTAGAAGAGCAGCGCTCAGTCATTAGATTTTTAGTCGCAGAAGGTGTAAAACCAAGTGAAATTTTTTCTAGAATGTTAATACAGTACGGTAAAAGTTGTATGAACCGTGCGAATTTTTACAAGTGGGTTGATCGGTTTAAAAGTGGCCGAACAAGTGTAGGTGATGAACCCCGATGTGGACGTCCAGTGGAAGTTTATGGATTTCTGCGATTTCCTTGAAGATCAGCGAACTATCAATAGCCAATACTACTCTGAGATGCTAGAACACAAAGTTAGACCAGCTATCAGGAGCAAACGCCGTGGACTCTTGTCAAAAGGAGTCATTCTTCAGCACGATAACGCCCGCCCTCATACAGCCCAGCTGACGCGTGATAAGCTTCAAGAATTGGGTTGGGAGGTCTTACCTCATCCTGCCTACATCGCCCCATCTGATTTTTACTTGTTTGGACCACTCAAAGACGCCCTACGTGGAAAAAGATTTGCTAACAATGAGGAAGTTAAGGAAGCGGTGTAAAAGTGGCTTCGGGGTAAATCGAAAGAATTCTTCGCCAAGGGAATTAGGAAGCTGCAAGAAAGATGGGACAAGTGCATAACTGTGGGGGGTGATTATGTTGAAAAATAGCCTTAATTTTGAAAGATTGTAATAAACCGTTTTTGAGCTATAGCCATTTGTCTCTTTACTTATTGAATGACCCTCGTATATAGACACGTCAAATAATCTTTCTTTTTCTAACATGAAATGTTGCTAAGCTACTACTGTATAAAGTGCTGTGTAATTTTTAAATTATAACATATGTTAATAACAATGTTTCTACCTCTGTAAACCGATCTTTATACAACATGAAAACGACATGACGAACAAAAATTCTTCGCCCTTGTGAGACAAATGCATGCCATCGCTGTAAACAATTCTAATTAGTTAAAAGACAGTTGAAAAATACATTTTCTTTCTTTTAACTTAATTAATTTAAGCAAAGCAGAAATTTAAATTAAGATAAAACCCGGGCCAGTAGAATTATATGTAGGTCATACAGATGATATCTATTTAATTATCAAAACCCGAGTATGAAAAACTCGGAAAAGCAGGGACGAATTAAGGAGTTGCTGAGTCTGTAAATTATGACGTCAAGAAAAAGAGAAAGTGTGAAGTATGAGTTAATGGTGTGGAACAAGTAATTATTTAACTTTCAAGCTCAGCAATACGATACCGCAAATTTAATTATATAAGACAAAAGTTACCCCATTGCGAGACCATTTTAATAATACATTTGAGAAAAAATACACCCCTCCAACGTTATGATTGACAATATTAGTTGTAGTAACAGTAAAAAAAAATGTTGTGGCCTTCACAATACCTCTACGTCCTTTCCATTGTGATATACGAGGTCTGGCTGTTAAATAACGAGACTGCTTATAAAAAAGAGGTTTATTTTGAAAATTATTTTATAATTGAATGCTCCCCTTCAATGTACTCCCCTCCCCTCGCCACACACCGTTCCATTCGTTTTTTCCATTGGTCAAAGCAATGTTGGAAGTCTTCTTTTGTAATAGCGTTTAGGAGCTCCGCCGATTTTCGCTTCACCTCTTCCATCGACTCGAACCGGATTCCTTTTAAGTCAGACTTTGATCTTCGGAAACAGAAAAAAGTCTCAGGGTGCTAAATCAGGCGAGTTTTGCGCGTTATGGGCAGGTGCGTTGTCCTGGTGCAAAATCCACGACTTGTTTTTCCACAACTCCGGCCGTTTCTTACGAACTCGGTCTCGCAGTGTTGCCAGAACTTTCAAATAGTAAGTTTGGTTTACAGTTTGACCCTCGGGAACCCATTCAGTCGTCACGATGCCGTTGATGTCGAAAAAACGATTAGAATGGATTTAAATCTAGGCGATGCAGGAGTTTTCCAGTGCATCGATTGTCGCTTAGTTTCAACATCGTATTGGAATATCCAGGTTTCATCGCAAGTGATGATGTTTTCCATCAATTCAGGCTCTTCATCTAATCTCTCAAGAAAATCTGAGCAGATCTGTTGACGGACGTGCTTTTGATCAGGGGTCAAATTCGTCATGTAATTTTTTTCTGAGAGTTTCTTTATCGGCGTTTAGAGTCTCATCATCCGAATGCTCATACGACGATCTTCGCGCATAATTTCATTGATTTTGGTCACTGTTTGCGGAGTTGAAACAGAGACAGGTCGACCTGGACGTTAGTCAACTTCGGTGCTCTCTCGACCTTCAGAAAACCATTTATACCATTGGAAAACACGCGCACGAGATAGAGAATTCTCACCATAGGCCTCTTTCAACAACTTATAGCACTCGGTCGGAGTTTTTTTTAATTTAACGAAAAATTTCACATTGATTCGTTGTTCGTGTTTTTCGTCACACATTGTTATCGGTACGAGAAAAAACACGTTCGTTTCTAACCTCTATAAAAAATTCTATTACAGCGACAAAAACGTGTTTTCGTACCGGAATAGTAGACACTTCCACCTATCCAACGCTGTATTCGTTACCCCCCCCCTACCCTCTAGGACGCCTTCTGCGCGCGCAGTCTCGTTATTTAATAGCCAGACCTCGTATATAAGTATTGCATTTATTTTCTTACTTTAATAAATGAATATCGTTCAGTATTCATCTAGCGCTAACAAGAGCTAATTTTTGTTAGGATAGCGCAAGCCCAGCTGAACGCAACCAATGCTAATAAGAAAATATTTAACATTTTAACAGAAACTAAATAAGACATTTAATAATTCCTACTCCTTTAGTGAATTATTCCACAGCCTTTATATAATAAGCTATATTTCACAAAAACTCTACAGTCCTAAGTAAATGATATCTGCAAATGATCACGTCAAAAACAAAAGCGCAATTACTCATTTAACAAAAGAACGTAACCCGAATACTTAGTTACGTGAACATAATATTGAAAAGAATATAAAAGGGGCGAAAAGAAATAAAAAGAAAATTATTGAAATGTAAAAATCATAAAGTGTCCAAAGTTGTCTTTCTACTCCAGATTCTATTCCATTCTTTGTAATCTTTCGCCAGCGGCGTACGCGAGACTTTTCATTGTGGAGTTCAAATGTAGTTTTGCAAAAGTTAAAGAAATATTTTTATCTTGTACATGTGTATAGTGTGCACTGAACTTTATAGAAGTGGTCAGCAACCTGTGAACTGCGAGTAACTAAGCGACCCGAGAAAACTTATGCGGTTACTCCAAAGAAGTTTATATTTCAAAACTTTTTTTTTCTACTACAGACTTGTTAAGTAAGTTTCCTATAAACGTGTCAATAATGCGTTCGCAAAATATATGCTGTAAGTCTCTATAGATTTTGTTATAACAAGTTGGACAATCAAAAAATGGTAGGGTGTTCATAAAATAAATCACAATAAATGTTCGGCCATTGTAAATGAAGGCGACGACGAAATGAATCCCCTATTCTTTCCAGCATCTGCCTGTTGTTGACTATGCTTGTAACTGCATTTTCAAGGATGTAACTGTTGTTCTTTCAATATTCTCCAAATTGTCATATATGACAATTTATTTTGTAGTGTTATTCTTTGTGTACATGATCTCGGAAATTCTGCACAACATGTACAGTTATTTTTTTAAAAGATGTCCGATCAAGTTAGTATCATGAATGAATTAACAAATTGGCATACATTTAATTCTCTCCTTTATAAAGGCTCTAAGCGTGTGCGATAAGGATGGATATAACAAAAATTCATATTGTTTCGACTAAGTTAGGACATTCCACTTCAAAACGAAGCTCGTTGATAATACTTTCGCTGTAACGTAACCTTATTTATTAATTCAGATACATTACCTTGATTCATAGTCGTATCACTGACACTGACATTGTGTCGGTATCTTATTTTTCACATATTTGGTTTTACATTTGCTAATAAATCTACCAGTTGACTTATTTTTGAATTTTGAATGCTTTTATTGTAACATATATTTTTATAATAATAAAATAACAGCAGCATCTTATGTACCCTCATAAAAACTAAGCGAACGACACTACTGAATTTGTCAGTATGGGCGGAGTACATTGAAGGGGAGCATTGGATTATATAATAATTTTTAAAATAAACCTTTTTTTGAGTTTGTATATTTGGGTAGCATGATGTCAAGAGATGGTCGAATTGATGGAGAGATAGAAAGGAGAGTGAGTGCGGGATGTAAGGTAATGGGTGCTCTGGGTACGTTTGCACGAAATGTTAACGTATCAAGGGATGCTCGGTTGAGTGTATATAATAGAGTGCTAGTGCCTGCTTTGATGAATGGAAGCGAATGCTGGGCATGGACGGGGAAGCATAAAAAGAGACTGCCGTGGAAATGAGGTATTTACGTGGTGTATGTGGGTATGTCAGACGGGATCGCGTGAGGAATAATTTGGTGTATATGTATGGTTAGGAACAAAGTGATTAAGAGAGTTGGTGTGAGTCAGTTGAGATGGTTTTGGGCGTGTGGAGAGAATGGCGAGTGAACGGCTTGTTAAGCGTATATATCTTGGTGAAGTTGAGGGTTTTCGATTGCGTGGCTGACCAGTGTGTAAGTGGATGGATGTGATTGGTAGGGTGCTTAAAGAGAGAGCGTTTCCAAGTGTGAAGAGAAGAAGAGCATGTATGAATGCGATTATGTGTGTGGCCGAGGCGAAAGAAGTCTGCTTAGATAGGAATGTGTGGCGAAGGATGATTGTTTCCTAACTATTATTGTGATCCGGATGCGGTATTTCGCTACCGAAAATCGGTCACTTTAATATGTTTAAGAGTAAGGATTTGTTGTATGATGTTGATGTTATTCTTATTGTTATCGAGTTTGTGCGAACCCACTACGTGGGACACGCGTGATTTTATGTATGTATGTATATATGTATGTAACCTCTTTTTCATAAGCAGTCCCGTTATTTAATAGCCAGACCTCGTAGAATGTAGCCAAAAAAGGTTTAATATAAAACAGTCTTTATATAGTAAACCACACCAGTTTTCAACTCTTATACTTTATGTCATAATTCCTATTCAGTATCTCCATTTATTCTCATATTCAGAAACAAATATAATTCCAGTCCAGCCTCAAGGCGTCGAATTTGCCGCTGGTATATATTTTATTTATGCTAACCCTTCTATTTCGATCTATCTTCATTCACATAAGTTTGAATTTCGCCGATGTCCATTGAATCAGCAGTTGGGGTTGGTTTGGCCAGCAATCACGAATTTATATTCAAGTTCCGCCTTCTTTACTACTCCATTCTACCACACAAGAACGCGAAGTTGATGTCGGGCCCTAAGGTCAGGATGTCAGGCAGTAGATGGTATATATAGAGTATCCACTTTTCATATTCTGAAGGGGATTACATAATAAATTTAACAATAGGGGAATATCACAATTTTTTAAAATTTTATGTAGTTTGGTTCACGAAAAGTCCAAATGTATTCGTACCCTCTGAAAAAAATATATTAACAGCAATAAAAAAATAATTTTTAGATTACAATAATTAAAACTATATTTGAGCATTTTACCTCTCGTCAAGAGAGGTATTGGATTCATGCTAAAAATCGCATATCTAGATTTTATAGAATAAGCACGTTTTAAGGTCCCTGCAATCCGATTTTAACATTTTTACGATGATGTCTGTGTGTGTGTGTGTGTGTGTGTGTGTGTGTGTGTGTATGTGTGTGTGCGGATGTGTGTATGTGTGAGGTTGGTGGAGACACGATGTCTCAAATTCTATAAGACTAAAGACCTTTTTGACTACGGATTCCTCAATCTAACATTAATGGGAAGAGTTGAATAGGTTTTGGTACCAATTGGAAAACCGGAAGTAGTACTATTTAAAAAAATATAAATATTAACTTTTTGAATTTTTTTATTGTTAGTATTAAAGAACGTCAAATTCTCTATTCGATACATTTTAAAATTTTATTATTAATATATAAAATAATCTGTCGTAATAAATTTCAGAGCCTAAACAACTCTATAGTAACCATCAGATGTTTGTAAATGACAGAAAAACCAACAGTAGTTCATAAACCTATTTGGGCGGTATTGGCAGCTCAATTCTAAAATTTGACCTTAAGTCTATTTTAACTAAACACATGACAGTGGGTAAGAACCGATTGTCAATTTTCCATCCAATATTTCATATTCCAATTCCAAACGGAAGTGGAGAGAGGTATTGTGCTGGCCACAACAGATTTTTTATTATTTAATAATTTATTAATTAAAAAAAAATATAGCTAACTGACAAATAAAATGTCAAACATTTGTTTTAATCATTAATTTACAGGTCTAAAATATTACAAATTGACATGTATTTGTTGTCATTTGATGCATAATTTTTTTTATTGATACCACAAACATTGTTGTCAGTTCAAATGGCGAGTAACAGTATGCGAAAAACGATATTTCCGTGTTAACGGGCTATGTTCTGGTTAAAAGTATTCTCCCACTATATATTTCATTCATAAAAATTGATAGAAATAGTGCATAATCACTCTGCTTCGCGTAGTGATTTATATACATATTATTTAAACATGTTTTCTAATCCATAAAAAGTAGTTCCATAAATTTCAATTTCAAACTCAAGTTAACAAGTAACAATGTAAAAATAGAACTTTGGTTTGTGCAGGTTCGCTAGACCCTCAATGTTAGCGCGCGCTGAAAAGCATATATTCACGATTTTCTTAATATTTTATTTTATTGAATTTATTCATAAAAATAGATATTTTTAACAAGTCGGTGCTGCCACCAAGCAACAAAAAAATATACTACTAGGCTCATAGAATGTTTATATATAAGTATAACATACAAATGATGTTTTATATGTGTTTTTAAAATAATTCTTGTGGTGTTTTCTCCGCTATAACTCTCAGTGCCTATGATATGGCGTTTAATAACCCTTCTCATACAATAATATACATAATATATTTAACTATGTATAAATACAAATAACCCGTAGAATATTTAAATATAATAAACCCCAAATGTATTCGTACCTTCTGAAAAAAATATATTAACAGCAAGAAGAAATAAATACAAAAATTTAACAAAGGACATAATATCCGTTTACGTATTTCTCTGTACATAAAATGAAAAATCTTTTCCATTTTATCTTGAACTGTCGCTTCATCTTCCAGCATCTCAAGCAACATTTTTGTGGTGTGCTTCCCAAGGTCTACAACCAACAAGATTAAATAATTCTGAGAACGTGATTGGCAGTTTACAGCCTGCAGGAATTCCTAAATGGGGGAGTTTTATTAAGTCGAATAGGAATGCTGTCTTACACGGATATCTTCTCAAATTTTATCGTTATCGAGAAGTAGGCTATGAGGAGATTATTAGTTTGTGGTGAAATCTCGAAACAAATATGAGCTAATGAAAAACAGAATGATTCAGGGAATCTAATATAGAAAATCTGATGTGGCCAGCACGTTATTAATTATGATATTTGTCAGTTATGAACATAATTAATAGCTGTCATTCTGATATGGGCCCCCATATAAGATTGCCAAGGTTAGCAAAGTCACGTTATTGCTATAAAGTGTTCTATAGTTGCAATCAATTTTTATTTGCTAAATCGAAAGTACAGGGTGCGGCAGAACTAATTGAGCAGTTAGGAGGGGCAGGTGTTCGGGCGGTGGCGGGGGTAGGCAGCTGTACTAGGTCTTCTTTTGTTCTGTCGGCATCTCCATTTTAGTACCCAACATGGTTTGGACCGGAGTACATCGTGGCTTTGCCGTGCGTGCGTTTTATGAAAACAACCAATCTCTGATTGCGACGCAAATAATGCTGTTCCTACTGCGAACACAATTCGGTCCTGGATTCGGCAGTTGGAGGAAACTGGTAGCACACTGAGAATAGGTACACTTGGCCGACGAAGATACATCAGAAAATGTGGAGCTAGTGAGAGCAGCTAAGACGTTCTGCTCGAAGGCACGCTATTGCATTGGAGGTTTCAGACCGCAGTTTGAGGAGGATTCTGCATTTAGATTTGAATTTCCATACCAAAATAATGATGGTTCAAGAATTGAACCCAGCAGACTACGCCAACCGGCAAAATATGTGTGAGAAAATTCTTGCAGCTCCTGAGGCAGCATTCTTCAGCAGCGAAGCGGCACATTTTCACCTAAGCAGGGTTGTGAATAAACAAAATTTTCGCTACTGGGCTGAAAACAACCCCCAAATTGTTCACGAAAGACCGCTACATTCTCCTAAACTAACGGTGTGGTGTACCGTATCACAAGTTATAGGCCCGTACTTTTTTAAAGAGGAAGGCGTAACAGTGACCGTGAATTCCGGGCGTTATGTTTCAATGTTGCAAAATTTTCTGCAGCCCCAATTGGAAGTGCTTGTTGAAGAAAAGGTATTAGGGGACTTTTGGTTCCAATAGGATGGGGCTACAGCCCACACAACCCGAAATTCTCTAAACGCTTTAAGAGAAATGTTTCCTGGACGTCTAGTGTCTTTGAGAGGTGACGTGGGGTGGCCTGCGCGGTCGCCCGATTTAAGCATATGCGATTTCTTTCTTTGGGGATATTTTAAGGAAAAAGCGTTTAAACGTCGCCCCCAAAACCTGCTAGAGCTAAGGGAGCAGATTGTTGAAGATACCCCGCAAAATGTGTCAACCGGCTGTACAAAACTTCAGAAATCGGCTCCAGCAATGTATTGCAGCCAACGGCCGCCATCTTAAACACATTATTTTTTAAAATTAATGAGTATAAAATGGTAAGTCCTACTGATTTCAAAAATAAAAACATTTTTTTCATATATACCCTAGTTTCTTTTTTGTAACTCTGCAAAACTGCTCATTTGGTTCTGCCGGACCCTGTATTTATTGCATTCATTAGTATTACATCCAAAATGATTTTTATAAAGTTTGTATTACTGTCTTCTCCTATGCTCGTAACTCATAAAACGTAAGAACATAAAGATTAATCCATTCCATTCCGCTTCGTTTCGTTCGTTTCGAGGTACATTTTTTAAACGACCGCTTCCATATTGCACGTATTCTTTGTTTAAGAGATTAACTATGACATCTTTGCAGTATATAATCTGGAATTACGTTCTTCTGTATTTAGCTGAAATGTATACCTGTCACACTGTATAAAGTATTGCGAAATGAAACATGTACCTCGACAAAGTAATATGAATTTGAGAACTGAGATGGTAACATATGTATAACGTACGTCGCGAATAGAAGTACAGTTAGATTAAAATTTTATTTATGTGAGGAGAACTTTTGATTAAAATAGAAAATTAAATGATATGGGAATGATATATGATATTTGAATTCGGATTAAAGTCATATTTTAACATGATTCATTGCAACAATCATGTAACATTGTTGGCCTTGAAAAGCATAATGGGGGCCCGTGTCAGAATTTTTCATTAAAAATTTCAAGATTTTCTAAATTCATGTAGTTAATTTGTCACCAGGAGTGTGGAATTTACTTGTCGAGGAAAATAAACCACTAAATTTAGAATGAAAAATGATGATGTTTAACATCTATGTACATAATTAATGTCACGGGCCCCATATCTGCTTGTCAAGGCCAACAAAGTCACATGACTGCTCGCGCCCTATTGTATTTAACATTTCTTGTATACGTACACACTATATTTAGATTTTTTAAATTTTAAATTCAGTCTAATTTTTCGAAATGTTTCCAATTCATTGTCGGGATTGACAGTATTTTTGAAGGGTATATGTAATATACCTATCATTTTCAATATTTAACTTTTAATACAATAAGAAATAATGTATGTACTTCCCAGAAAAAAATCTTCAGTAAAGTTTCTGATATCTGAGATTTATTACAACTATTATATACCATATATTTCTTTATCTCTAAATATATAAAAGATGTAATAAAATATTTATATGTATCAGATACAGAATTTACTCTTGTTTCAAAATTTATCAAAAAATAATATTTAAAAGATTTTTTTTAAGAATCTGCTACTTTCAGTTGTCTAATTATTACCAAAACCTTTTCAGCTCTTCCCAGTAATGTCCGATTGAGAAATTGTCCTTCCAGCCAACCCACATAAACACACATACACACACATACACACATACACACACACACACACACACACACACACACACACACACAGACATCGTAAAAATATTAAAACGTGCTTAATCATTAATATCTGGATATGCGATTTTTAGCATGAATCCAATACATCTCTTAGCGAGAGGTAAAAATGAAGGTTGATTTTAAAATAATAAAACTTATATGAGCTAATTTTATATTACTTATAATAAGAATGTTAAAGGGGGTACTTCCAGAATTTATTATAAAAAAAAGTTAGATTAACTTTATAATATAACTTTATATTTTCTTTCTATAATTTTCTGATGATATAAATCTCAGTTGTCCGATCCACGAGGCGCTAATTCAAGAGCCCCCCCCTGGGTGCGTCACTGGTCACTACCCACTGCCTTACTAATACCTGTCCACACCCACATCTGCTACAAAAAAAAATAGCTTGGAACCTCTGTTCAGAATATATTTATTAATACATATGGACCCTTTCAGGGTTTGTGTGTTTCCAAGAAAAATTATCCCACTGATGAGTTGTGTACAGGCCGTGAGATATATGATATAGCAGTAGCTTTATCTAGAAACCCGGCAAGAATAAAGAGAAGCAACGCGGAGCAAGGCAAACGCGGGAAAAATGCTCGTAACGCCAGCAATCCCAAGAATTACTGATATGGGAATTTAATATGATAGGAAATACGCTCTATACAGGATAATGAAAAGTAATGTTGTGTATAAATGCGAGGGAGAGTTCGCAGCAAGGCGTTTATAAGTATTGGAGTTTTGCTGTTTATTTCGTGTATGTTATTGATTGTTGAATGATAGTTTATTTATTTATTTATTTATTTATTCTGACAAAAGTGTAGTATAAATGAACGAGAGTAATTGAATTTTTAAAATTTGATCCAACTCGCAATATATAAAGGGTCTTTCATTAGGCGCTTCCTATCTTTAAATTTAAATAAAACAAAATGTGTGTGAGATATCATCGAAATTTTTTATTCATTTGAAAGGCCTATAGATGCCATTACGTACGAAATATAACATCGTTTGAATGTCCGCCGCGGCTTCGCTGGGTGGCGCGCATCCGAAATGTCCAATTTTCCATGACTCTGGCGCATAAATCAAGCTGAATTTGACCTATGGCATGGGTTATGTTGGCTTTGAGGGCTGACGTGGTTTGTGGCTTATTCGTATAGACCTGCGACTTAAGAAAACCCCACAAGAAAAAGTCTAACGGGGCCAAATCGCACGATCTCGGTGGCCAGTTCACATCACCTCCACGTGAGATGACCATGTCCTCAAATCGCTCATGTAAAATGTCCATTGTGCCATAATCAAGGTAATTTATCTGAATTAATATATAAACTTACGTTACAGCGAAAATACAACGAGCATCGTTGTAAAATGGAATGTCCTAACTTAGTAGAAATAATATGAATTTTTGAAAGACAAGCGTATTATATCCATCCTTATCGCACATGCTTAAAGCCTTTGTAAAGGAGGGGGATAAATTGTTAATTCGTTGATAATACAGATGACCTTGATCAAAATGTTTACTGTACTTGTATATAGTCGGCGTCTATGCTGACACTGTGTCAGTATCTTATTTGTCACATATTTGGTTTTACCTTTGCTAATAAATTTACCAGTTGACTTATTTTTGAATTTTGAATGGTTTTACTGTAACATATATTTTTATAATAATAAAATAACAGTAGTGGCTTATGTACCCTCATAAAAACTAAGCAAACGACACTACTGAATTTGTCAGAATGGACAGAACTAAAATATTAATTCATACAATTCGTAGATAACCTTGATTGGACATCTTAAAAAAAATACTGTATTTTGCAATCTTGTGGAGAGTGCACCAAATTTATCATTTTCATTCACCCTTATTCAACTCGAGTTGTCATCCCCAAGCGTACCGGTCAGATAGAAGTTTATCTTATCCCCGATTTCAAAACCCTGCTTATCCTTTTTCGTATTGACCACCACAATCGTTGGAATTTCTTTCTCGCAATCCTGAGCGATCCTGGCATTCACACTTGCGTTGTATTCTCGTCAGGTCTGGGAATAACTGAAACGCATTTCTTATTCCTGCTTTCATCGCTTCATCGGCGTTTCGTCGTTGAAGAGAACAGCCAAGATATAAACACACCGCGACAGAGGCTAGGGAAGAGATGTGTAGCATTTAAAGTTGCTTGACCACAAGAGAATGAGATGAGAAAAAGGGTAAAGGGAGAAGAGAGTGCTCACAATTTATAAATTTGTAAAAGGTAGTGGCGTGCTTCGGAGTATCACGATGTGAAATGTAAATGTTTTGATAATATAAGTAGCTTAATAGTAAATAAAATGATGTGGTCAACACAATGCCTCACGCCATTTCACACATATACATAAATATTTACTAATGCTGGGAACTACATATTAAGTTCCCTTTCCATATAACTATGTATTTTCTTTTTCAAACGTTTTATTAGCCCAACCCCAAATGTAATCGTACCCTCTGAAATAAATATATTAACAGCAATAAAAAAATATATTATTTTGGGCATTTTTTATATACAATGTTATTAACTGAATTTCTCATTTAAACAATAACCTACGGGCAAATATATGACAAAAGACAAGTCCCAAATTTTTCGTTCCAATAGTAAATAACACAATATTTATGTTTGTATTATCTATAAAACTGAGGGCAAAGGTAACCGACAATATACTCAATCAGTTGCCATCTTAAATTTTATTACTTTAATAAAAATTATTTGCGAATTATTAAAGACGAAAACATTTGTCACATGCAGACAATAGTTTATTTGCAAATAAATCTAAATTTATTTATTAGAAGCTATGTATTCAAATTCTATACACTTAATACACCGTATCAAAATTTGTTGAATTGGAGTAATAATTATCCAGAGATTTATTTATTCTTGTTTTTAATATAATTATAGGTGGTACTTTAATAAATAAATATCACTTTGCAAATAACTTTACTAAAACATAAATATTGTATTATTTCTGTTGAAACTAAAAAAATAGCACGTGTCTGTTGTCATATATTTGCCCGTAGATTATTGTTAAAATGATAAATTTAAGTAATAACATTATATTTAAATCCAGTACACTTTATACATAAAATAAAAAATTGCCCAAATATAGTCTTAACTATTGTAGTTTCAATTATTGGTATTTGCTCACAGTGCAAGGTATTTCAAATGATGGAATTTATTGGTGATACGATGATACTGTGAACTCCAGAACATTTGAGGGAATAATATGACAGGAGTGTAAGGAATTCTAGAGAATTTAGATGACAATGTTACATTGTATAACATTTGCAAGTTATAAGACATACAATTTCAAAGCTGTAGTAAATAGACTATGCAGTATATTTTGACAAAGGATACAGAAAGACACGTAATACATACATTATATTTAATGGCGATAATTTTCAAGATCTATGTACGAAATAGTTTGCGGATTGAAAAAAATGATATTAGTTGTATTTTTGCAAAAGTAAAGTTTCATTGAAAAGTGGAAGTTTTAAGGTCCTTAGCTTCTTTTTATGACATGGCATAATGCGTAATTTCTATGGCATGATACATTTGAATATAGACCAGAGGAACAGACGGCTAAATTTTGCTAAGTTAGCAGAAATGCATAGCTAGAAGTTCTGTACCGATGGTAGGACGAGTCAGTCAGGTGAAATCTGTCTTACGCGAATAAGTATTTACACGTTTAGAATTTGCGAACAATAGTCCGACGTCAAACTACGCTTAGAGTTATTTTAAGCTAAGCACGCCTTTTCATAAGTATTATATATATATATATATATATATATATATATATATATATATATTTGTGTTCACACTATACTTATTTTATTTATTTATTTAAAATAATCAGTATTAGTATTTTAAATTAAACCTAAAAACCCTGTGAAGAGCTGTGAAGTGGAATCCACAAGGTTCCAGCCGTTTAGCCCAGCAGTTCCATGACGTACATCTGGTACGGGGTAAGTACCCTTTCTCCACATTTCGCCTGGTCCCATTTTCGGTCCAACCTGCCCGCAACGCAATAGGTGGTTCCACAACCCTTCGCTAACCACCGGAACAGGTTGTAATAACCCTCCTATGCACCTAGCTACTTTGAGAAGTCCGGCCTAATTGTAAACTGACACATTTGGCGATAGTAGCCCGGACGATATTTATAACAACAGGCTGTTACATCTGGCGTTATCCTTCAATCGGTAGCATTACAACTTGTTACATTTGATTCAAACGGGAGTATTATATCCAACATTTTTTACATCTAGATAAAAGTATTGAAACTTTAGGAATTTCACTTCACTTACCAGTGATGGTGATTCCCAAATCAACACCATTTCTGGCGATCTTCACTGTGAAGACACCACTAGCCGGCACCACGGCGTCTGCTACGTCGAACTCCGTCTGCAGGAGAAGCCTCGAGCCTGGTGAAGCAGCGTCGAGGATGCACCGCACCTCCTGCAGACTAAGGGAACACTGACCGTTTACGGAGATGATGCGGTCGCCTACTTGCAGACTCCCGCATCTGAAACAAGGAGATAGGGGTGTAATTTTTATGCTAATTCAGTCTGGATTCAAATGGACACACATGATAACGAATGCTAATGCCAATGGCGTGACCGCGGTTTCGTCAACGATATCTCCAATACTAGAATTCCAAAAATTACAATTCTTGCCTCTTGCCTCTGCCTTACAACCATATGCAGACTTGATTAGATTTTGGTTATAATTGGTCAACCGGAAGTACCCTCATTTGAAGATTTTAACAGTTTTTCTTGAAAAACTCAGTTAAATTTTATTAAAGAATATATTATTCTCTATACGATTTGTTTGCATTTTATATTTCATATTTAACAGATATAGAGTTAAAGAATAATAAAGATAAAAAATTTCATAATTCAGCCAGCTATGCTAACTTAACCATGGAAACTGCTAATATATTCAGGTAATTCAAATTGACAGATGTCAGTATCAATAAAAAGCAAGTAATTGAATGAAAGAATAAGGGAAGTAACTCTAGTGTTAGAAGTTTTTAGATATAAGAGAGACGATTACATTGGTTTAACATGTCATGAGGAGAGATGAATATATTAATAGAAGGTGGAAGAAACATAGGAAGACCAAATATAAGATGAAAAGACTGTATTGCAGAAGACTTGAGAGAAAAGGAACTGAATGAGGACGACACGCAAAAAAGAAAATAAAAAATAGCGACTCCCCAGCGAATGGGAAAAACTAAAGAAGAAGCAGATGTCAGTGTCAAGTGCAATTTGCATAGTTTGTTTATGAAATAACTTTACTGGAAATATAGGATCTTTTGCAAGAAAATTTATGTATGGGGCGCGTGCAGTAACATGACTTTGCTGCCTTTGGCAAGCAGATATGGAAACCCGTATCAAAATGACAGCAATTAATTATGTCCATAACTGACAAGTGTCATAATTTTTCATTCAAAATTTCATGATTTTCTTATTTCATGTGGTTTGTTTGTTATCAGGAGTATGGAATTCAGTTGCCGAAAAGGGAATCATAAAATACCAACAATTTAGAATCTTTTGCAAGAAAATTTATGTATGGAATTTATACAAAATACACAGGATTGGCGAAAGGTATTGTGCTGGTCTCATCAGATTTATTTTTTTTGGTCACGGTATTTCACGTTTCGGTAAAATCTACTATACGAGTATATATTTCATTACCCTCGGGGCTTATAGTTAAAGCCTCTTAATAAGTCTGTCATTTAGGTATGTCCTCATAAAATATGAGAAAGTAATACAGTGTACTTTGACGAGAAATGAGAATTATTTTGTAATACAATCTATCTTTTTGTTATTAGTATCAACGAGAGAAGGTAGCTTACAGCACATACATACCTTTTTAATTAACTCAGATAATATTTGCTGCCGTGCTAATTATTTCTCACATTTCAAATAAACCTTAGTCCTTAATTAAACTAAATTAACTAACACTATGATCTTCTGCAACTCTAATTACAAATCGGTAGAAATAGTTAAAGATAATAAGACTGTATAATATGACTCACTATGCTTTGTCTTCCATATCAAAAGGGTTTTGATTTCTGTTATTTTGTTTAATAATATGAGTGAATCAAATATCAACGAGACTGTTTTTTTTTTAATTCCAGAGGGGTCATAGACCAGTATGGAGTTGATTATCAGGTAGCTTGGCTGTTAGGAAGGGGGTAGCCATGATCCCAATTCGCAGGTACGAGTAAATTTAATATATATTATTGTATTATTAATTAAATATGTACCGCTAATACCGTCAATGAATTTAAAGAATTTTGAACATATTAGAAGAGTAAGACAAAATTTCTCATAGAACGAAAGAAGAGATACAATTTCAATTATTTTTGTGTACAAGAAATTTTAAATTCGTTACTTATATGGCGCAAGTATATATGCGACCCTTGGTAAGCAGATATGAGGATCCGTGTCAGAATGGCGGCTGGTAGTTATTTACATAGATGTCACAATTGTCATAATTTTTCATTCAAAATTTCAAAATATTCTGATGTTTGTCATCAATAGTATGGAATATACTTGTCGAAGAAAATAATACACATGGATTTGGACAAGCATATTATACAGGGTGTTTATTAAACATAGAGCAAAAATTGAAGGGATTATTCCCTGGACCATTCTAAGATGATTTTGTCCTTTGATGATTTTTGAAAAGCCGTTTTGTTTCGAAGATACAGGGCGAAAAAAAATTCGACAAAACCAATTTTGATATTTTTCAAATTATTAATCTAGTAACAGCAGGCAAGTTATGTGTCAAATTTGTTGAGACGTTTGGCTGTTTGACGAGTATTTTCTGTCTATAATACTTAAACTTTTGTTAGTGAAGTCTCTTATCTTGAATAGCTATACGAACGCCGAGATGACTGACATGCATTTCATTTATGGACTTGCTGATGGCAATTCATTACAAGCTAGGCGGATTCTTGCATCGTAGCTGGAGGTAGTTATTTTCAACAGTACTTGTAGATTAAGAAACTTTACATGTAATTTTTGGTATTAAATGTTGTTATTGTTGAAATTTTTTTACGCCCTGTATCTTCGAAAGAAAGCGGCTTTTCAAAAATCATCAAAGGACAAAATATTCTTAGAATAGTCAAGGGAATAACCCCTTGAATTTTTGCCGTATGTTTAATAAACACCCTGTATATGCCAAAGACATCAATAAATGCGTATAATTGCTTGCTTTTTCTCTAAATATGAACCCATATTTTCAAACAATATTACTTATTTTCTTTTCTTAAAATTTCAATTACCTTAGTTGTATCAGAGCTTATTAAGCTTCCTTGGATTTCGTAATCGATTTCATTAGCTCAAATTGTCTTTCAGCAGGTACGTCAGAATATACAGTATATCATCCATACAGCTTTCAGCTTAATCACAAACCATGTCACGTATGGTTACAAGGTACCACTGGGAATTTTCTATGAGCTAATAGCAAGCGATTAAATACCACAGCTATCTGGAAATGTATTCGAACTAGGCATCTAGGGGTTCATAGGTCATCGGCTATTAACCGAATGCCTTGTACATTAATTTCAAACTTTGCTATTAGCTTTAGTAATAAGTCATTTGGTTATGAGGACTGAAAGTGATTGATCGTATAATGATGGTGATTCTATAAGTATTTTTTCTACAGTCTACATAGAGCGACAAAGTAGAAAAAACGCTTACTGTCCAAATTTCTAACTATACAATGTTGAGAAATGTCACTTGTCTACATTCTTAATGGAAATGTTTAGTCAGGAACTAATGGCACTGTAGTGACACACTTACCACCTTTACAAATCAATCTGACATATCTCTGTCGGTATATTACATAAGCAAAAAAAAAATGCCGCACTATTGTAAAAATAAAATAGAGCATTCATTTACAAAAACGAAAGTATAAAATGTTTAGATTAAATTGAAGCAATAGGTCAAGAAGAATTGGAAATAACGATAAATTAAAATTAAATATAAAAGACGTTTTTTCTTTATATTAATCCTTATTAATTGAGTAGTAGTGTAAGTACAAAGTGTACATTTTTCTTTTTGTTATGGTAGCGACTGTAGAAAAAATCTTGTGTGTGTTTCGAGCGCAAATGGACATTGTCGACTTCGAGAGAATGCCGCGCGACAACCTCTCAATCGACAATGTCCTATTTTGTGCTCTTAATACACAAATAACTATTACATTATACAGACTGCGACACTTGGTGAAACTATTCTAAATAATAATAATATAATATTTAAAACACTTTTCACAATATTTCAGTCTCTGAATCAACCGCTCGGTTATTTCTCAGAGACTGGCCCACTCAACCGAAACCACAGACGCGTTTCGCTCTTATTGGAGCTCTTCAGTGTGGTGTACTGACGCCTCTAGGAGGCACTGAGAAGGTTGAGCGGACGGATGATACACATCCCACAAAGATTAAGCCTGCTGTAACACGAGGGGGGTGTTACAAAAGGACGCTTATACTGCTGGTGGTGGTTGTCTTGCTTCTTCTTTTCCAACGATGACACTTATTCTAACTGGTGGACGCTTGATGTTCGACCACCGCTTGATTATACAGGACGGAACACAGACACTATTGCACTTATACACTTGCACTTAACTACATATCATTGATGGCCGATGAACACTTAACTTTATTATTATTATTGACACAGACAATTAATAGGATTTACTAATTTCTTTATTTACATGATTTTATTTACACTACACTTATTATTATTGATTACACTTACACTAAACTTAACTAAGCACATAAAAACATAAACTAAATTGTTACATTGTGGTAACCTTGTGTACTAGCGTCTAGTACGCGCTCAAACTAAAACTCAAATTACATCTCGACAACGCGAGTATCTAAGACAGACTCCATGTCTTGTCAACATGAATAACTAAAACCGACTATCTAAAACAAAGCGTTACTTTCGTGAGAGGATTATCTCCGAGGGGTTGCAATAACTTCTATACTTAATTGTCAACAAATAACTCTGACAGCTAGACTAAACAGTCAGTTAATAAAAGATGATAACTATTTCTAAAGAGAATTTTGACTAACAAAGATAACAAGTTGAGATATTATTTCTGAAAGTATAATTTAGAAAAGGTTATAAAGAGTTACTTATTTGTTATTGCTCAGCTTGTTACACTGCGGAGGTAACTAACCACATGCAGGCTTAATATCTTTGTGAGATGTTTATCATCTGTCCGCTGAACCTTGTCAGTGACTCCTAGAGGCGTCAGTACACCACACTGAAGAGCTCCAATAAGAGCGAAATGCGTCTGTGGTTCTGGTTGAGTGAGCCAGTCTCTGATAAATAACCGAGAGGTTGATTCAGAGACTGAAATCTTGTGATACGTGCCAAGTGTTTTAAATATTATAATTTCATATAAATTAACTAAAAAATTCAGTAATTTTCTACTGATGACGTATATTGGTTGATTCGTGGAACAACCACTACAACATTTATTCCAGGAATAATATCATACAAAACTATTATGCCAAAAAGCATTGTAAACACAAATACTTCACTTTGGTTTTGCATTATGAACCTCAAAGTCCAACAAACAAAAAAAAAGATCATCAAAGCAACCTGTTAAACTCTAAACAATAAGGTAAAGCTTAATTGAAAATACCTGTATTTTACATTACGGATCAAGGCAAGAATAAGAACACAAGCTTACGGCGTTGCCAGATCACGAGTTGGAGTAATCCGGATTACAGCAAAGGATCATAAATAAATACCGGAGAACAAAACACAGCGAGTGTTTTATGCTATTGTGGAAGTGTATTTCATCCGTTCTTACAAGTATTGTTACAAGATAAATCAATGGAATTAAGTTTGAACTTTGACAAAGATAAAGGAGAAACACGTGCTCTCTTTGACATTGTTTGGCGATGGTGCAACAGGAGTAACTGGATTATTTCGTACTGAGTACATCTTTTGTTTAATTTACAACTTAATAATAATAATAATAACCGCAGGGGTAGACTGGCCTACAGCAGTCTATTCAGGCTTAGTGACCCCGCGTACCCGAACTAAAAGGATGGCTGAACCAAGCACTACAGGCCTTGCCAAATAGAAATAACCTGTCAATCATTTCTTGCGCATATACTGTGTACCACTATTTTTAGAGCGGAGTAGTCTCTCACTACCCATTTCATAATGATACATACACTTTTTCCGTGCGCCGCTTACCTAAAAAGAATTCTAGGGACTGCCCACTAGTCACTCGTCTAAGTACTGTAACGACATAAATGCAAAACCGATGAAGACACAAGCGTTTAACTGACAATGGATGTAAACATTGAGTTGTGCCAGTGGCATAGAAATAATTACGAAATAATAGTATTTAGAATATTTAAACCGATAATATAAAGATTATTTTACAGTGTGTTCAATAAAAAACCTAACTGAGTAGGCTATGAACAGAGAAACGTATGTCTGATCATTATTCCATTCAAAAGTCGTTATCAAAATTGATCTAGAAATGTAATTTTAAGGAGAAAATATAATAAAGAATGATACAGTGTATTGCCCTTCGTCGTTTTCTAATTTGCTTCCACTTCTAAAATAAGATTCAAGAAGAGAAGCTTTGATTTCTTTAGACAACATTTTTGACAATATCTCGTGTCAAATTGATATTTAATTAAATATTTTTAAAATTACATACGTTTCTTTGTTCATAGTCTACTCCGAGTTAGGTTTTTTGTATAATGGCATTACTATGTAATCGTTAGTCGGTGGCCTTAATTAGATTTTCGGAAAACCCTTCGTCATGGGCATTTGGTATCCTGGGTTCAAGTTCTGCAAGGGAATGGTTTTGTATAATATAGCTTCATGACTCATATATATTATTCGGACGCCACTGACACAAACCCGCTTAAGTACAATGCATGTGATTGGCCCTTTAAGTAAGAAGAGAATGCGTAAATGCGTTTCACGCACATGTCATTTCTATTTGGCAAGACCTATAGTCACCTTCTACATGGGTGCGCAGTGTCTGCGAAGTGTTGCCTACTGTTGTGTGGAGGCCCACCCGTAGTCTGTAGGTCTCATGAAGTGATGGCACCTGTGCATGGCAGACCACGAAAAACTGGTATCAGTGTTGTGTTGCCATTGTGCCCATCCACTACCCAGCTCCTTGGTCCTGACTGCGAGAGAAGCGCGACTATGAGGGGTTACAGCCTGGCTTCGCCGCACCCTCTGGCCCCTCTGTTCACACCTCTCGCCATCCTCCATTTAGTTACTTGGTGAAAACCCGTACCAGGTGTGTACATAGTTACCTCACCCTGAGTACTCGTCTGTAGGCTTACTACACAAAGTCACCCCGACCACCTGGGTGGCTGCCCTGACCATCTTGGCATATCGTCCGCGTCTAGCCTCTCTAGCTATTGCTGAGAGGCTGGTCAGTGGTACCCAGCATTCTTAAGGTAGCGAGAAACAAAAGAGCGATAATAATGCCGAAGAGAAAGCATCAAAAGAATCATATATTTTATGCTCGTTTATATTAAAAATGGTCTTCCGCTCACGAAGAGTAAGACCGAGACGTCTGAACTCTTAATACGTATTTGATATTTTGTTTTGTATCTTTTGTCCTTTATTAATATAAAGAAGAAAAATAATACTTCAGAAAAGAACGGAAAATGTCAATAAAAAATAAAAGAAACAGAGAAAGATGGGATTTAAACTCCTGTTAATAATCTCTATGTCCTCCTTTTTAACGCCGAAGTTTTCAACTCCTGAAAAGTTTCTGTTTATCTCTATAAGAAAACAGGATTTAACTTTTTTAAATTCGATTTAAATTATTGCTGGTTTTAAAAATAATATATATTTTACGTTTTAGACAATATTAATAAATTAAAATTTGTGCAGATATTTTGTTAGCAGGATTCAGTTTTTGTACTATTATTTTTTATTTCTTTTTACAATTTGCTCTCATAAACGTCATACATATAAATAAACCATCTCGTTTTGTATCTTGTAGTATCTTAATCACAAAATATACGACACTAACCACGCTCCCGAGCAAGAGAACTAAAAACTTATGTTCCATATCTAACATGTTAGAGAGAAATGAAATTTACCAACACTTAGCAACGTAATGTGTTTACTTCGAACACGTGTGTGCTATTCACAAGGAATATGTAATGATGCCTCGAGGATGCACACAGCAAGGATGTGTCGTGTATCGGTCTAGCTAAACTCACAATTTATACGCGATATATATGGGAAGGGGACTGAGGGGAGGTATATTGATTTTGTAGGATATTACCTGAGAAAGACACTATGCAGACACTGGTGCGAGGGTGTATCAAATATACGAGGTCTGGCTATTAAATAACGAGACTGCTCGCGCAGAAGGCGTCCTAGGGGAGTAGGGGGGAAACGAATGCAGCGTTGGATAGCAGGAAATGTCTACTATTCCGGTACGAAAACACGTTTTTGTCGCTGTAGTAATATTTTATCTATAGAGGTTAGAAGCGAACATGTTTTTTTCTCGTGCCGATAACAATGTGTGACGAAAAACACGAGCCACGGATCAATGTGAAATTTCTCGTTAAATTAAAAAAAAAAACTCCGAAGATCAAGTCTGCCTTAAAAGGAACCCGGTTCGAGTCGATGGAAGAGGTGAAGCGAAAATCGGCGGAGCTCCTAAACGCTCTTACAAAAGAACACATCCAACATTGATTTGACCAATGGAAAAAAACGAATGGAACGGTGTGTGGCGAGGGGGGGGAGCACATTGAAGGGGAGCATAACATGTAACAGGGTTAGCTACGGGAGAGTTACTTTGAAAGCCTGCTTGTTTGCAACTCAAATATCTGAAAATTTAACAATATTTGCGTGTAAAATATTTGCTGTAAATATTAAATAACATAACGGCTAAAACTGGTAACCGATATTAATTATTTTGTTTTCAATCATGAACGAAAAAAATATATTGCGTTTTCGTTTCCGTTTTCGTTCTTATAAAAATTTCGGTTTATTTCGTTAAAGATTGACCTATAAATTAAATTTCTCATTAAGTCTTAAAAACTTGACATGTAAATGACACCAGTTAACCTTTAGAAGCATCATGTACTTTGTTGACGAAATTTGATGTAAATATCTCGTGTAGAAAAACGCTATTAAGTATACAGTGCCATCATTGTAAGCTACCTGCATTTTTCCAGAGTACATTATGCATATTACCTCATTACGATTTTACTCGGCAACAAAACAAAGAAACAGCTATACGGAGCCCTAATTCGCCATTTTCCTTATAGTCTTATAGAGGCAAGACTTTGTAATAACGGAAAAAGGTATATAAACTTTGTAAATGTAATAAAAATCTGTGACCAGCATATTTCCTCTTGCAGTTTTACGAGCATATGTTGTTTTATTTCAATGAATTCTGTACCAAACTGGAATAATCTGTTACTGTAATGTTTTTATTTATTTGCTGTATAATAAACGGATTTTTTTAAATTCTGGGTTTATTTAAAAAAAATCTGTTGTGGCCAGCACAATCACAGCACATAATTTTTCTTGCAAAAGATTCTAAATTTCCAGTATGCAAATTGCACTTGACACTAACTTTTTATTTAGCTTTTTCCATTCGTTAGAGGTCGCTATTTTATATTTTCTTCTTCCACTCATTTCTGTTTTGCGTGACGTTCTCATTACAGTCCTTCCATCTTATCTTTGGTCTACCTCTGTTTCTTCAACCTTCTATTACTAAGCATTCATCCAATATATTCTTTATTTCTCCTCATGACATTTTCAAACCAATAACCAATGTAATCATCTCGCTTGTATCTTCTAAAAACTTGTACCTATCTTTCCGTGTTTCCCCAACATCTACTTCAACATCCTCAGCTCTGCCATATTAATTTACTTTTTATTTATACTGACATCTGTCAATTTGAATTATATGAATATATTAGTAGTTGTCATGGTTAGCATAGCTGGCTGATTTATAAAATTTAATTTCTTTATTTCTATTGAATATGTAGTACAAACTGCAATCAAATCGTATAGAGAATAATATATAGTTTAAGTTATATAAAACAAATTTAACTGTTAAATCTTCAATTGAGGCTAATTCCGGTTCACCAATTATAACCAAAATCTAATCAGTTGTTCTTCTGGATGTAAACTTGAGGAATACGAAAAAAAATATAATTTTTGGAATTGTGGTATTGAAGTCATGCGATCCGAAACTTTCGTCACACACACACATCGTAAAAAATGGTAAAATCGTATTATAAGGACCCTAAAACAGTGTGTTCCTTTCTGTTTTCCAATTTTCCTTCAAATTCCATGGAACCAAATATAATCCATTTTAAATAGAATTATAGTACACCTTCTTAGTAGTATTCATCCTATCTGAATTCATATTAATATTAAATTCTCCACATAACATTCCATATAGCTTCCATATCCTTTAATACATCTCGAAATTGCATCCTCCGTGTCATTAGACCGTCTCGCTTCCTCACAAGTGCGATTAGTCTTTGCAAACATTAATGCAAGTCCTACGATTAGACAGATGACGTCATCGCGGCAGCAGCAGCGCGCGCCAACATATTAAGCTGCTCTAATAATGTGACGTCATCCAACTTCTTACATTACCTACATAACAGTGAAGTTATCCTGCCGGTGCCTGGCTGCGGAGAGAGGTTAGTTAGACATGTTGAAAACGGTAGATGTGATTAGTTTGTTCCACTTACAAGTACAGTGGATTGGAAATGGGATGAGGATGATTTATGGCTTCAAATGTTTTTGTTTACGTCTAGACGTGCTCTACATTTTGTTCAATGAAATTATCTAATAATAGATTTATTAAATTTATATTTTATGAATTTTTGGCTAAATTTATACTACACACGAGCCCAAAATCATATTATTTCGAAACACACACACACACACATACACCTTTTCCTTCACATAGCCCCAAAGAAAAAAGTCCATCGGTGTTAGATCGCACGATCTTGGTGGCCAATGTTGACCGTCAAATCGAGAAATGACACGGCCTGGAAACTTGGTCTGCAGTAACACCATTGTTTCACGTGCTGTGTGGCAGGTCGCACCGTCTTGTTGGAAAAACATGTCCTCCACATCAATTACATCCAATTGGGGCCACAAAAACTCCGTTAACATTTCGCGATACCACACACCATTAACTGTTAGCGCATTTCCAGCCGCATTTTCAAAGAAATACGGCCCAATCACTCCGCCAGCCCAAAATGCACACCAAACAGTTACTCGCGGTGGATGCATTGGTTGTTTGAGTATCACACGAGGATTTTCAGCACCCCAAATCAGACAGTTTTGCTTATTTAAGTATCCGTCGAGTTGAAAATGTTCCTCATCTGAAAAAATGATTTTCTTCGAAAAATCCGCATTAATTTGATGATGTTCCAACACCCAATCAGCAAATCCACGGCGCTGCGCATGGTCCCTTGGCTTGATTTCTTGCACCAATTGAACCTTGTACGCGTGCAAATGCAGATCTTTTACCAAAATTCGTTGCATAGTGCTTCTGGAAATGTTTAATTCTTGACCACGATACCGAATGGAAGTTCCTGGATTCTCGGCCACAGATTCCCTTACTGTGGCTATATTTTCGAGTGACCGACAAGGACAACGAAGAACAATGATCTCATCCGTCAGCGTAAATTTGGTCTCAAATTTTGTAATTAAACGCCTCACTGTCGATTCATTTGGCGCATTATTGCGACCGAAAACTTGACGTAATTGACGAACTGTTTTCACAAAACTTTCACCATTTTTGTAATGTGTTTTTACAATAATTAAACGTTGTTCGTTTGAATACTTCTCCATATTCATAAATCGCGTGGTCTGTACGTGACAACTGTCAAAAAAAAATTGACCCTACAACTCGTATTAACAAAATGGCGGCAAATTTAAATCCGGCGCTCTAGTTGGGACACCCGCTATTTACTTATCTTTGCGTACCAGTTTTTAGAATACTTTTAATATTTATTTAGTGTAGAAAAATAAAGGTACCTATGAATAAAATGAATGAAATACGTTTTTCTTTAAAATGTAGAAAAATTAAATTTGTTGGTATATAAACTGAATATTAATTTACGAACCCGGAAGGCATACGAACGTTATAATACCATCATATTGCAAAATGAATATGTATATAAATATTAGTATGCCACTACATTTAATTATACATGTGCATAATAAAATCTTGAAAGTTGCAAATCAGAACAGAGAACTTGATGCAAAAGTTTCAGAATTACTTACCATTATACGAATACAGAATAGAGTTTATTATTTATTCGTAAGTTATGCTACATAGAATTTTTATTATATTTACTTATTGTCGGCCAATATTTTCGAACCTCGGTATAGTTAGGTTAACATTATTTGGTGATTGACTTGCTAACGGAAAAGGCTGGTTCTTCTCAGCAGGTATTAAGCCTAATTGTATTCAGGAGCGGATTATTGTAATTTTTGCATTTCCTTTCTCGAGATTGGATGTCGGTTGTTTTTAGCAACGTAATCTATTCAATACAGTAGTTTCTCAGAAAACTAAGTACGAAAATTTTATACCATTTTAGTTGTTCTCTAGAACGACATTTTAAATTCATTAGTTCAACAGTATTGTCGCAGTGAACATTGAAAATGTTGCAACCTGCGAACGATTGAAGAAAATACCACAACCGCGAATCAAAAACGCAAACATTTATCAGACGATGCAAAACAAATAGTTCTGGTTGTGGTTTTTAATTGTGACGATAACGAGAGTGCGCCAATATCAAAAACTACAGAAATGATTAAAGTGCCTTGTACTACAGTTAGAAGGATAATTAGTGAAGGTGTACAGTAAAATTTTTGAAAGTTGTCCGATCAAGGTTTTCTGTATCACGAACAAATTAACAAATAGGCATACATTTATCTCTTTCTTTTGCAAAGGCTATAAGAGTGTGCGATAAGGATGGGTATAACACGTTTGTCTTTCAAAACTTCATATTGTTTCGACTAAGTTAGGACATTCCACTTTAAAACGATGCTCGTTGTTCCTAAAACTTTCCCTGTAACGTAACTTTATTTATTAGTTCAGATACATTACCTAGATTCATAGCCGTACGGATAACGTTATATTCTGTCAGAGTTACTGACATTGACATTGTGTCATTATCTTATTTTTAACATATTTGGTTTTACATTTGCTTATAAACTTACGTTGATTTATTTTTGAATTTTGAATGCTTTTACTGTAATATATATATTCATAATAATAAAATAACAGTAGTATCTTACGTACCCTCATAAAAACTAAGCAAACGACACTACTGAATTTGTTATAATGGGCGGAGCAAAAATCTGAATTCATACAATTCGTAGACAACCTTGATCGGACATCTTTCAAAAATTTTACTGTACCTCTCAAAAAACACAGAAATGATGCTAGTATTTTTTTGTCAACAAATGTTTATATTGTAAACGTATCAAAATAAAATAAGTATTTGGTTTCCTGCAAAATTTCTTGAAATTGAATATATTGTCAGTTTCCTTTACCTTCAGTTTTATAAATAATACTAACATAAATATTGTATTATTTACTGTTGGAACTAAAAAAAAAAAAATAGCACGTGTCTGTTGTCATATATTTGCCCGTAGATTATTGTTAAAATGATAAATTTAGGTAATAACATATTTAAATTTAAAGATAATATATTTTTTTCAGAGGGTACGAATACATTTGGGGTTGGGTTCGTATCTGTCCACATTCGTTTGGCACATTTACTTTGAATGTCGGGATTTAAATTCTTTAGATAAATGCAGTTGATTACAAATCTTCTTAAACCAGCGTAATTTTTTCCTCATTTCCAATTTTTCTTGTTAAATTAGTTTGCTCTCATTTCTTCTGGGATATTCATCATCATTTATTTTTTCCGTATTCCCGCGACGGAAGACAAATATCACAAAAA
Source organism: Harpalus rufipes (assembly GCA_951394225.1). Classification (NCBI taxonomy): domain Eukaryota; kingdom Metazoa; phylum Arthropoda; class Insecta; order Coleoptera; family Carabidae; genus Harpalus; species Harpalus rufipes. Next base: position 21,676,008 of record OX596290.1, on the reverse strand, counting down.
GGGCGTTAGTTTGTATTCAAAGCGAGCATTTAAGGCAGATTTATTACAATTTCGTTTTATGGCTATGCTCTTATTTCTTCTATTTAATTAGGCTAATAAAATATTCCTATTATAATGCGCGTTTATCACCTAAATTTAAAATTATAGGAATGTTAATATTACATATATCCTTAAGAAATACCGCTAATAACCGCATTATGTAAGTTTCTTTTCTGAAAAGTTTACTTCCCTGACTTGGTACGCAAATAACTATTACGGTATAATGTCACATTTTGATAAATTCTCTCTCCGTACCTATAAGCTGGTGAATCCGGTGCCACTTGCGTCACCAGCACATTATGTCTTTGGGCGTCACCATCTTGGCCCACCAGGAGTCCGTACCCTGAAGTACCAGCCCTCAGGGCTAAGGTGAGCGTCTCCACATGACCCAGAGTTGGACCAGCAGGTACTCTAGGACGTCGTGAAAGTGTTGAGAGGGAACTGGTGCTTGGAGAACTTGGAGGTCCTAGACCTACAACGAAATGAAAGAAATGATCATCTTAGTGTAACCAAAATATTTATTATTAAATATATCCAACAAGATCTAAGATCCCAAATACAGGACGAGAAAAACAATAAAAAACAAATTAAAATAAATCTCAGATTAATAGATTATTGATATTTTTTTACCTCTCGCTAAGAGAGGTATTGCATTCATGCTAAAAATCACATATCCATATTTTATTGAATAAGCACGTTTTAAGGTCCCTACAATACGATTTTAACATTTTTACGATGATGTCTGTGTGTGTGTGTGTGTGTGGATGTATGTGTGTATGTATGTAGGATGTTGGAAGGACGATTACTCAAAAACTATAAGACTTAAAAATTGTATAATTACGTATTTTCCAATCGGACATTCATGGGAAGATCTGAAAAGGTTTTGGTAACAATTGGACAACCGGAAGTAAAAGATTCTTGAAAAAAAATCTTCTAAATAATATTTTTTGAAAATTTTTCTTGGTAATATTAAAGAAAATTAAATTCTCTATCTGATACATTTAAATATTTTATTATATATTCTATGGATTTAGAGATAAAAGAAATATAATAAATAAAATAACGTTATAATAAATTTTACAGCCGAAAGGATGCCATGGAAAATAGTTGACCAGTTGAACTGTTTGTAACTGACAGATAAATGTCAGTGTCAGAAATTCATAGATATTACTAAAGAGTTTTTCTGGGAAGTACATATACATTATATTATTTCTTAATGTATTAGTAGTTAAATATTTAAGATTATAGGTCTATTACATATATCCTTCAAAAATACAGTCAATCCTGACAATGAATTGGAAACATTTCGAAAAATTAGAAGAGGACAAAATTTCTTCATATAATGAATTTAAAATTAAACAATCTAAATATAAGGAATAGATATATGTAAGTACAATTTTTGGTGTAGAATGTAGGTATACAAGAAATGTTAAATACAAAAGGGCGCCTTGACAAGCAGATATGGGGACTCATGTCAGAATGATAGCTAGTAATTATGTATATAGATGTATCATAATTTCTCATTCTAAATTTAGTGATTTTCCAATTCCATATGGTTTATTTTCCTCGACAAGTAAATTCCACACTCCTGGTGACAAATTAACTACGTGTATTTAGAAAATCATGAAATTCTGAATGAAACATACTGACTAATTATCATTCTGAAACGGGCCCCCACATCTGCTTGTCAAGGCCAACAATGTAACATGACTGTTCGCGCCCTATACTTATGTAACCAAAAAAGGAAGTGGCGAGAGGTATTGTGCTGGCCACAACAGATTTTTTTAGTTTACAGAAAGAATAACTAAATATGTCTACATCCGTGTTAGTCATGATTTAACACTTTCGCTGCGTTCGACGCACACATTGCGTCCTGTATGTTGTTGAACCATTGCGACTACAGAAAAGTGATTTGTGGGGTTAGTTTACAGTTTTTTTTGCGTCATGGAGACAACGACCAGGTCTATTTGCAACTCAAAAGGGCTAAAATAATTACTATTACATAAAAAAAAGATAAAACATCAAGCAAATAAACATGAATTGTCTAACAATATGTTGATTTCAGAATTCAAGAGGCTGGACGTATAGGTGCGTCGTTAGCACTGCCGAACAAAAGATGTCCACAATGCTGCCGACGCACCTAGGCGTTAAAAAAATACTGAAAAATAAGAGTAAAGACTTCTACATACACACAATATTAACAAATTGAGAAAAAAAACTAGAATTGCACCAAAACTCATTACCGCATTACGGCTGCGACGCGTGAATTTATACGCAGCGAACGTGTTAAGTAATTAAATATACTACAAAGTTGTCGTAATGGAGACTTCATTTCATAATTGGCCCTTGCATACATTTGAAAGGTAGTTTTTCCTACTGGTAATGCGCGGAACATTTATTGGTATTAAACCAAGAGAAACAGGATCGTCTATTAGACCATTTAGTAGTTAGGTGTAGACAACTTTGTAGTTTTCGACGCGAGAATTTCATCTCGCACAATATTATGTATTTTTCAATCGGACATTACTGGAAAGAGCTGAAAAGGTTTTGGTAATAGTTGGACAACCGGAAGTGGCAGATTCTTAAAAAAATCTTTTAAATATTATTTTTTGATAAATTTTGTTCTGGCTAGTAAAAGAAAAGTAAATTATCTGATAATATAAATATTTTATTATACCTTTTTATAGATTTCCCCACACACATACACACACACACACACACACACACACAGACAGAGAGAAGGAGAGAGACATCATCGTAAAAATATTAAAAACGTGCTTAATTATTAAAATCTGGATATGCGATTTTAGCATGAATTCAATACCTCTCTTAGCGATAAAAAATTGGTTAGGAGTTTTTGAGAAGTGAAAGAAAATAATTGTGAAGTGTATTATTATTTAAATATATTTAAAATAAAATTCTTCTTACCTCTGTGTACCCATTCTGAACTCGAGCTGTGGTTTCCATTGGCCAAAGCATGATGAGGCATTATTTGTAACCTAGTAACTCCTTCACCAACGTCATAGTTGTCTAGCAACCACATTACTTCTTCGGGTGTGACTGAGGTTCCTTCTATGTATGTGTCGTCTACTGCAAGAATTTGGTCGCCTACTTCTAAAGCACCGCATCTGCAAAGAAGAAGGATTTTTTTCACAAAAAAACGTTATTTTTTCGAAATTTATGTTATATAAAAATTAAATATTAAATTTTCTACAGGTTTTATGGTTAAATTTATAAAACTATCTATATTTTTAATCCCAGAGTCTACGTTTTAAACACAACTCATACACATGGTTACACAATTCAGATCTCAAATGTTTGTAACTGAAAGATATGTCACTGTCAACGAACTATTATTTCAAATAATAATATTAACGTTTTATAAATGAATCAATAATTATATGGAAAGGAAATGTATTAACATTTTCCAGCATAAGTAAATATGTAAAAATATTGGTAAGATAATAAAAACGTATATCATCACGGCATATAACCCATTGATGGGTGAGCCAATCTGCTTTGTACGCAGATGACAATAATAATGATGACATATTTGTTCCGTGCGGGCGTTTACCAGGCGTCACATCACGCGAATCGTGGGAACAGGTTCGATTCCGACTGATGCCAAATATTTTAGTATTTAAAATGGCACAAACTTGACTTCCGTGGTGCACTCTCCACGCCAGTAATGAATATAGGTAAGTACATAAATAAACAAAATAAATATATCATCACGGCATATTACCCATTAATGGGTCTGCCAATCTGCTTTGTACACAGATTTCTTCGGTAAAGATGATGACGTATTTGTACTGTGCGGGCGTTTACAAGGTGTCACCTCACGAGCATGTATTTGCTGGCGTGGAGAGTGCACCACAGGGGTCAATTTTGTGCCATTTAAAATTCAAAATATTTGGTGTCGGTTGGGACCGAACCCGGTATTTAAATTTAATTTAATTTTAAGTATTGATTTCACAGTCGCAAATTTTGAAATTAGTTCGTCTAAATTTAGCGAGCGCGCGTATGCATTTTAATAGAAAGTATAGCAAGAGATGATAGTCGATTTTGACCCATTGAGCTCCTCAAATAAGTAATTCTATTCGTGGTAGCGCAGTACATAGATAATTATGGATATTACAGCATTATAAGCTGAGGGTTTACGGGCCCTTAAAACCCCGGAAACCCTGGTAGCTACGGCCCTGCCGTAACTTTTCACTGCAAACTGCAGTATGCTACAGAGTTCATTGGTACCGACCTGACAACTTCCCTGCACCAAACAGTGGTTACAATACAATGAAATGCCAAGTACGAGTATTTCTGTTTCTGTTCTGTTTACCTAAAACACTCTCTGTGAATACCCTGAAAGTCTGAAGCTGAAGTGAGGTTTGAATGCACGGACCGCAAACGTAGGTTGCTGTTTGCAGTTTGTCGGTTTTTCTTTAAATAATTCAGCTTCAGAGGTGTGAGTGTAACACTGTTAGGTAAAGTTGAAAATGGAAATAACTAACCACAGAAATGCAAGAGTAATTAGTTTCATATAGTTAATGATTTTTACCTTCCGTCGCTTTAGGTAAGGAAGGTATTGTCTTTGGTCAAAAAATTCAATGATGAGGCATGTTTTAGGGTCCCTATAATACGATTTTACTATTTTTACGATGATGTCTGCATGTATGTATGTGTGACAAAAGTTCCGGAACCCATAACTTCAATGCCACGGTTCCAAAAATTATATTTTTTTCGTATTCCTCAAGTTTACATCCAGAAGAACAACTGATTAGAATTTGGTTATAATTGGTGAACCGGAAGTAGCCTCATTTGAAGATTTAACAGTTATATATGATTTATTGACATTTAATGTTATTATAACTTAAAGAATATATTATTCTCTATACGATTTGATTGCATTTTATACTTCATATTCAATAGATATATATGTAGAGTTAAAGAATTATAAAAAAATTAAATTTTATAAATCAGCCAGCTATGCTAAACATGGAAACTATTAATATATTCATATAACTCAAATTGACACATGTCAGTATAAATGAAAACTAAATTAATGTGGCAGAGATGAGGATGTTGAAGTAGATGTTGGGGAAAATACGGATAGATAGGTGGAAATAACTCTAGTTTCTAGAAAGATACAAGCGAGATGATTACATTGGTTTGAAAATGGCATGAGGAGAAATGAAAAATATATTGGATGAAGAAACAGAGGAAGACCAAAGATAAGATGCAAGGACTTGAGAGAAAAGGAACTGAATGAGAACGATACGTAAAACAGAAATGAGTGGAAGAAGAAAATAAAAAATAGCGACCCCTAACGAATAGGGAAAGCTAAAAAAAAAGTAGATGTCAGTGTCAAGTGCAATTTGCATACTAGAAATTTAGAATCTTTTGCAAGAAAATTTATGTATGGAATTTGTACATAATACACAGGATTGACGGAAGGTATTGTGCTGGCCACAATAATTTTTTTTTGAAAATGTAAACCAACCCTCCTGTAAATTTTTTGATTTTTTTATGTATCTTTAATTTTTCAACGACTAGACATACTACAGCCCTATTTTGTAAAAAAGTTGTTAATTCTTAGCAACGTTGTTAAAAAACTTAACCAATAGAAACAAATGTAAAGCCTATTATTTTTATGTTTTCTTCAGTGATCTCAATTATTATTGGTTATTTGCTACAGCAACGTTGCTAAGAAATAACAACTTTCTTACAAAGTAGGGCTGATAGCCATTTACACGATGTTTTTATCTAAATCACTCTTGTAAAACACTTACAATTTAAAACATCTGAAGTGCTTTAGCTTCATTTATTTAGCCTGTCACAAACAATCTCCAAATAAGTAAAACATTTAGGGAAACAAATTCTACCCGTGACGGGAGATGGGTTCAGGGCTAGCTCTGAGTGCAATCATTTGAAGTTGGTGTAACAAATTCCTTTTGAAAGCCGCAAAAATGTTTGTTAGCTTTGTAAGCTCACTGGTGGTGGCCAAGCCAAAGCTCACTGCAATTTTGTGTAACGAGATGAGGAAATAGAGAACATTATTGAACTATGAAGGAATGGAAATGGAATGAGATATTAGTGATGACGGTGTTTCTAGCTTCTAGCTCTAGACTAGAACATAGAGGGTAAAATAGTAATGGGTGTTTTTTATACCCGATAGAACTTTAAATTGTAAAAAGTAACACAAAAAATCTGATGTGGCCAGCACAATACCTTCCGTCAATCCTGCGTATTATGTACAAATTCCATACATAAATTTTCTTGCAAAAGATTATAAATTTTTGGTATTATGTGATTCCCTTTCTCGGCAACTGAATTCCATACTCCTGATAACAAACAAACCACATGAAATAAGAAAATTATGAAATTTTGATTGAAAAATTATGACACTCAATGAAAAATAAAATTATAAAATATCACACGTTTTTCAATTTAAGAAAAAAAAATCTATTGTGGCCAGCACAATACCTTCCCTCAATCCATTGAATTATGTATAAATTCCATACATAAATTTTCTTGCAAAATATTTCCAGTAAAATTATTTCATAAACAAACTATACAAATTGTACTTGACACTGACATCTTCTTTTTCTCTAGCTTTTCCCATTCGTTAAGGGTCGCTATTTTTTTATTTTCTTCTTCCACTTATTTCTGTTTTGCGTGTCGTTCTCATTCAGTTCATTTCCTCTCAAATCTTCCGCAATACAGTCCTTCCATCTTATTTTTGATCTTCCTCTGTTTTATCAATCTATTATTAAGCTATTCATTCTTCTTCCAATATATCCTTCGTCTCTCCTCATGACATGTTCAAACCAATGTCTCTCTTGTATATTTCTAGAAACTTGTAACACTAGAATTATTTCCTTACCGTATCTTTCCATCTCATCTACTTCAACATCCTCATTTCTGCCACAATAATTTACTTTTTATTGATACTGACATCTGTCAATTTGAATTATCTGAATGTATTAGCAGTTTCCATGGTTAGCATAGCTGGCTGATTTATAAAATTTAATATCTTTATAATTCTTTAACTCTATATCTATTCAAATGAAGTTACTTCAGGTTGAGAAATTATCACTTGTTCTTCTGGATGTAAACTTGAAGAATATTTGAAATATTATTTTTCGTTTTTAGTCTCTGGCGTAAATAAAACGAAATGCACTCATATCCTCGTACATATGTCAATCCTCTTTTCCAGTTCAGATTTGGATCTCCACAGTTCCATACATTTCTATAGGGCAGCTCATTTCAGCATGTTATAGAATTCATTGTAACAAGAAATAGGTCAGCTTCAGTGCTTCAGACCTGTCTAATTCATACTGCCCATACTTTTATTTCCCTAATGAAACTGCGTTCTTTTATCCAGACCACAGTAAAAAGAAACTTTATCTCATTAACTTACACTACTGCGGCTTTAATTAACTTTTTTATTTCTAAAAGTAAATACTTTGTTCAAATGATAGTAAAATTCTTTTTCTCCTTGGCAGCAAACGTGAGGATTCCTTAGAAAAGACTTGTACTTTTTGTAATTAACAGTAGAAAGAATAATAATTTAATTTTATATTCAAATAATGTTGTTCTTTTCAATGTTAACTTCGCGGATGAATATGTAAAAAAAGTTAATGAAGGTTATTATAGACACGAATATATTTCAAATGATAATTTTTCCTTATGTATATTTGTAATTTTTGTTAATTTAGTATGAGTTTTCTTTATTTTAAATTTATTGAAGAGTAGTGCAAGTTCGTTTCTAAACATGTATGGTTAGGAACAATGTGATTAAGAGAGTTGGTGTGAATCAGTTGAGATGGTTTGGGCATGTGGAGAGAATGGCGAGTGAACGGCTTGTTAAACATATATATCTTGGTGAAGTTGAGGGTTTTCGATTGCATGGCCGACCAGTGTGTACGTGGATGGATGTGATTAGTAGGTGCTTAAAGAGAGTTTCCAAGTATGGAGAGAAGAAGAGCATGTATGAATGCGATTATGAGTGTGGCCGAGGCGAAAGAAGTCTGCTTAAGATAGGAATGTGTGGCGAAGGATGATTGTTTCCCAACTATTATTGTGATCCGGATGCGGTATTTCGCTACCGAAAATCGGTCACTTTAATATTTTTAAGAGTAAGGATTATGAGTGTGGCCGAGGCGAAAGAAGTCTGCTTAAGATAGAAATGTGTGACGAAGGATGATTGTTTACTAACTATTATTGTGATCCGGATGCGGTATTTCGCTACTGAAAATCGGTCACTTTAATATGTTTAAGAGTAAGGATTATGAGTGTGGCCGAGGCGAAAAAGGTCTGCTTAGATAGGAATGTGTGGCGAAGGATGATTGTTTCCTAACTATTATTGTGATCCGGATGCGGTATTTCGCTACCGAAAATCGGTCACTTTAATATGTTTAAGAGTAAGGATTATGAGTGTGGCCGAGGCGAAAGAAGTCTGCTTAGATAGGAATTTGTGACAAAGGATGATTGTTTCCCAACTATTATTGTGATCCGGATGCGGTATTTCGCTACCGAAAATCGGTCACTTTAATATTTTTAAGAGTAAGGATTATGAGTGTGGCCGAGGCGAAAGAAGTCTGCTTAGATAGGAATGTGTGACGAAGAATGATTGTTTCCCAACTATTATTGTGATCCGGATGCGGTATTTTGCTACCAAAAATCAGTCACTTTAATATATTTAAGAGTAAAGATTTGTTGTATGATGTTGATGTTGTTCTTATTGTTATCGAAGTTGTGCGAACCCACTAAGTGGGACACGCGTGATTTTATGTATGTAGTTTTCTTTATTTTCAATTTGTTGAACAGTAGGGCAAATTCGTTTCTACACATAGTCTAAGTCTGTTTTAGCTAAAACCATAACGATAGCTTAATAGTTATTTAAGTATTAAGGGCAGTACCGGTAAGAATTATTTAAAAATTATTTTGACATTTTAAAAAATTTAGTTGTCATTTTTAAGTAAGCTATGATCATTGTTTTGTTATCGTTAAAGCTTTAAAAATTGTACATTTATTTTTTATTTATGTAATTTTCACCGCCTCCAGATCGGTAGGTAGTCACATCACTTACCGGTCAGTCACATCACTTACTGATCACTTACACATCACTTACTGATCAGTAATTTGTAAACAAAACTTACTGCCTTGGAAACCCTATCGGTAAAGTTTAAGAAAAACCTGATCGTGCAAAAAATTAAACTAAACGGGCAGTATTGTGTTGGCCACACCAGATTTTTATATTTTCTATAGAATATGTAAATTTTTCACAAATTAATATACACTCAACTAAGTTCCCATGTTCAGCGGCTCATAACAATATGTTTTAATTAAGTGCGCGGGTTATTTTAACGCGCAAACTTTTTTCATTAGATCTTATATGCAAGAGCTAGGAAATACAAGTTTTGCAGTTTGAAAGAATAATATTATCATACGCTAGATGTGAAATTTTCTATGCAAATGCATAACGAGATTAACGCTACATTTTGAGATTAAAAACGAGATAAATATGCATGCACAATCCTGCCAAAAGTAGGGGAGCAGAAAATAACGCAGCGTGAAAGAGAATTTCGTTACTAAGTGGCGAAATGGAAGGACATTAAAATGGAAAACGTTTTGTGTGCGGTTTCAGGTTTCAGTGTATTCGTAAATATACAAAAAATCCTCTTTTACTTTTCTGTGTATTGTATATTTTTTATAAGTTGTTGTAAATCGTTGTGACGGGGCTTTGTAAATATGGAAGGTTTATCTCATAATTATCAAATATTTGATGTGATATTTTTACCTCCCGCTACCCTTGGTACGGGAGGTATAGGGATCGTGCTACAAATCGCACATCGAGATTTTAGTAAATGACCACGTTTTAAGGTCCTTAGGATTCAATTTTAACATTTTCCGATGATGTGTGTATGTGTGGATCTTATTTACGCTTTAACTCAAATACTATCGTTCAGAAAATTTTGAAATCTTGTATTTCTACCTTATTATAATATGGAAAAAGCTATTGGATTTTGGTGTCAATCGGATAACAGGTAATGGCAGTTTACTTGAAGCTCAAAATAGGTTTGCATTAATACTTTTTCTATATATTTTATGGATAAATTTATAATATATAAAAAATTATATCTCTGGCAGAGTTGTTAGACCTCTGGCATGGTTTATATGTTGAGTAAACTACTCTGCTTAAATTTGTACTACTGATGATGAGAACTTAGTTCTCGAAATACGTATATAGCTTATTTTATTATTTTAAGGTTAAGGGGTAATTGTATTAATTTTGTTATAATTTAACCTTAGACTCCTCCTAATATTATAATAACGTTTTCAAACAAAAATTGTAAATAGAACAATAGTTATATGGAAAGGAACTTAAGATACATAATTTCCAGTTTTAGTAAATATGCAGTTATGTATTTAAATAAGAAAATAAATGAATATATTATCACGGTATATTACCCATTGCTGGGTGTGCTAATCTGCTTTGTACACAGATTTCGTGCGACCGTTTACCATGCGTTAGCTAAGGCCCGTTCACATAGCTTATGTCGTGTTATGTCTGTGTCATGTCAATATGTTGAACAAATGAATAACTTATGAAATAGTTCACATAGGTTATGTCGCGTATGCTATTTCTTTTGACATAACTTAACAGTACAAGTGATCTCAACTTTTTGCTTATGTCATATGTCTGCGTAGGCGCAGTAGCGCCAGTCTGCCGAAGTTAAACTATCAGCTGTTTGTGTTTATTTAAATTAATGGGCCTTATCCACCATCTACGTCTGCTTCTACATTTTGATTTCTTTTTTAATAAAAGTAAAAACAAATAACTAGTCATCATTATCATCAATTCCTCATCACTGTCTTCATTATCCTAAAATTAATATATATGTATATATTTTGACAATATTCTTACCATTGTTAAATTGATAATTGTATATAACCTCAATTTCATATGTCAACGTAAAATTTAAATTTATTACAAAAGATGGCACCCTGAATGACAGTATGGCGAACAAAGTCAAAAGACAACACAACACAGCGACATGACAGAGACATAACATAACATAAGCTATGTGAACGGGCCTTTACGGGTACTCATTTTTAGCGTGGAGAGTGCATCACAGGGGTCAGTTTTGTGTCATTTAAAATTCGAAATATTTGAAAGTAGGAATTGAATCCGGTTCCCCAGATTCGCGACCAGACACTCAGGCACGCGGCCATGGTATATGTTGTGTTGGTCATATCAGATTTGTAAATTTTAAATTCATTTTGTCCTCTTCAACTGCCCCCTAGCTCCGCCCCCGCCCCCTGGCTACACCCATGCGCCTGACTTTTTAACATGCACGGGAATTGTGCTTCAGGTTGGGTTTATTAAGTCAGGTTTAGAAAAATAACATTTGAACAAATATCGTATATTTTCGAATTACTCATCGACGATTTAGACTCCGTTCGCTTACCTATCAGCGGTACTAGCAGTTTGTATCGCATGCACATAGACCCCATGCGGTTGCTGGGATTGCGTAGGGTGATGTGCCCCAAGGGAGAGTCCCAATGGACCAGGTCTCCGTCCTAGCTCTACTAGAAGAGGCCCCCCTGCAGCCCGCATGCCTCCCAGGGCCCCAGCTTCATACTCCACGCATAAAGAGGCAGTGCCCCCTAACATACTGTCCCCTGGAGGGGCCCTGAGGAGCTGTTCTGCATCTAGGAGGGTTTTGTTGGAGAGGGAGTGCGTGTCTATGCTGAGGATTCGGTCGCCTACTTTGATGCGGCCTGATCTGGAAAAGAAAGATGGTATTACCATTTTTACGATGATGTCTGTATGTATGTCTGTGTGTATGTGCTTGGGTGTGTATGTGTGTCTATGTGACGAAAGTTTCGGATCGCGTAACTTCAATACCATGAGTCCAAAAATTATAAGTTTTTCGTATACCTCAAGTTTACATCCAGAAGAAGAGGAAGATTTGAATAGTTTTTCTTGAAAAACGAAATTAAATATCATTTATTGACATTTAACGTTATTATAACTTAAAGAATATATTATTCTCTACACGATTTGATTGCATTTTATACGTCATATTCAATAGATATAGCGTTAAAGAATTATAAAAATATTAAATTTTATAAATCAGCCAGATATGCTAACCATGGAAACTGCAAATATATTCAGATAATTTAAGGATAGGTTCATGTTTCCAGACACCCTGTATAGCTTACCTATGTGCAGGACCTCCAGGTCTAACATGAGTAACTATCAGAGGTTTTCCTGGACCAGGACTGCTCCCTTGAGTTTCATTTGGAAGCCCTCCTCGAAGAGTAAGACCCAAGGAACCGTTTTCTCGTTCTAAGGTTACTGTAGCTATTTTGGTCTGAACACATAGTGAATTTTGAGAACCTGGAATGAAAAAATAAAATATAAAAATATATAAATAAATAAAAATCTATTCATTAAAAATTTCAAGATTTTCTAAATTCACGTAGTTAATTTGTCACCAGGAGTGTGATATTTATTTGTCTAAGAAAATAAACCACATGGAATTGGAAAATCACTAAATACAGAATGAAAAATTATGATATCTGACATGTATGTACATAATTACTAGCTATCATTCTGACACGGGCCCCTATATCTGCTTGTCAAGGCCAACAAAGTCACATGACTGCTCGCGCCCTATCGTATTTAACATTTCTTGTATACCTACACTCTACACCAAAAATTCTATTTACATTTTTTTTTATTATTTAGATTTTTTATTTTTAAATTCATTCTATGAAGAAATTTGGTTCTACTCTTCTAATTTTTCGAAATGTTTCCAATTAATTGTCGGGATTGACAGTGTTTTTGAAGGGTATATGTAATATACCTATAACTATAAATATTTCACTACTTCCCAGAAAAAAACTTCAGTATTGTCTCTGGATTTTTGACACTGACTTCTGTCAGTTACAAACATTTTAATTTTTTTTGTAATTGGTTTTCATGACATTATTGTGGGATTTATTACAATAGATTATTATATACCTTATATTTCTTTATATTTAAATCTATATAAGATATAATAAAATATTTATATGTATCAGATATTTTACTTCCGGTTGTCCATTACCAAAACCTTTTCAGCTGTCCGATTGAATTGATTTTTATTTATTAAATATATTTTTTATCCTTTCGTTTCTTAAAGACAAGATAACTTTCATATTTAATTATTTTTAATGCCTTTTAACATTTCATTTCAAGTTTTATATTTCAAATAAATCCCCCAGCATCCTTCTTAAACATCAAGTACTTCTGGCACCTTGATATAATTTCTCTAAAGCCTCCTTGATTCAATTTGCGTTTATATTGCATTAGCAGACATAAATATAACACAGACAGACTTGGATCTCCATCGGAAAGAAAACAAAATTAAATTTTTCCCGTCAGCCGTCTGGATATTCGGAAACGTTGAGTTTATTTAAATCATATTCAGAGAAATGTAGAATTCCACCCGCTTACAAAACATCTCAGTGTTGACGAATTGTATGTGAAACCAAACTGAACGGTGAAATGTTGAAAACACAGAGACGGACGAAATACAAAGGAAAATAGGGGTTGTTTACGGTTAAAACATACATAAATACAGTGGCGGACTAAAGTATGAAAACTTTTTTACCTCCCGCTCCCTTGCTAAAAATCGCATATCGAGATTTTGATAAATAACCACGTTTCTAGGTCCATACAATCCGATTTTAACATTTTTACAATGATGTCTGTGGGTGTGTATTTACAAGGTGTATCAATTTTTCCGTGCGCATTGCACCCCTAATTATTTTAGTCAAAAAGTTTCAAATGGATGTTGTATAGCAAAAATTTCTACATCCGGCTCAATAAAAAAATCATTTTGGCTACTTCATAACGGCAGAAATAGAAATTGAAAATTCACGGAATTACAATTAATAGTATTAGCCATGGAATTAGAAACAAGAGACGTTTTATTACGTCAGTGTCAAAATAATGGTTGTCAAAATAATAATAATAATTTTGGTTACAATTGGTTAACCGGAAGTACCCTAATTTGAAGATTTTTATAGTTTTTCTTGAAAAAACGCTGTTAAGTATCTTTTTTTGACCTTTTATGATATAAATAATAAAGAATATTTTATTCTTTATTCGATTTAATTATATTTTTTTCTTCATATTCAATGAATTTAGAAATAAAGAATTCTAAAGAAATATCTTGCAACGTATGCTGCTAAAAGCTGGACCATGGAAACATAATATTCAAATATTAATAATTGACAGATGTCAGTATCAAATAAAATTTACCTAATATATTTGTGAAACGATTGATATAAAGTTTTTATTTTCTACTACTTATTTTAAAAAACATACTGTTCTTTTTAGTAGTTCAGTTCAGTTCAATTGGCTAAGATCAGTTCTTTTCTCCCCTAAAAAGAACGCTCATAGAATTGTTTGCGAAAAAAAATCTGTGTGGAATTTGTACAAATTCTACAATTGACGGTAGGTAATGTGCTGGCCACATCAGATTTATATTTATTGAGATCGTAAAATTTGTTTAAATAATAATTTTGTGTAGGTAGTTAAAATTTATGAAATGACCATATTCATTTAATATGGTAAGGAAAAATATTTCATAAAATTTTACAATACTTTTCCTTCTCTTTCACAAATTACATGCCTCTTTCTTGTAATATGTCTAATGTACATTCTGTCAAGAAAATACCGGGAATTGTATATTTAAAAAGCCCGCTTAAAGGCAGTGTAGTTGGAAGAACTGTCCTCTATGCTCAAGCGGAGTTTGAGCGCCATCTGTCATTTAGTTTGCGAACAGTACTCCATTTGTCAGTTCATCTCAAGTGTGTTTTGCGATGTTTACAATGGATAAAAATATCGAACAAAGAATCTGTCTCAAATTTTGCATTGCAAATGGAATTTTGTGTGCCGAAGCGCTGAAAATGTTACATAAGGCTTACAGTGAATCGACTTTATCAAAAACACGTGTGTATGAGTGATGTTGACAGTTTTTTTCGATTATCGCGGTGTTGCGCACTCGGAATTCTTGCCAGAAGGTGAGCCAGTAACTAAAGAATATTATCTGAGCGTTATGCGGTATTTGAGAGAGCAAATTCGTTGAAAAAGACGCACCATCTCACAAGCCTATCATTGGGAATGAATTTTTGGCCGACTTTTTCCACTTTCCAAAACTAAAATTACCACTTCGAGGCATCCGTTTTCAGTCGATAGAAGACATAAAAGAGAATTGGCGGCGAGCCCTGGAGTCGATTCGTGAAAATGCGTTTAATTGCTGATTGGATTATTCGTTGGCATAAGTGTATTATTTCGGAAGGGGCCTACTTTGGAAGAATAATGCATATTTTGTGTTTTATTGACCAATTCCCGGTACTTTTTTGACATAGTAGTATTTTATAAATTCTAACATCTTTTTCGCCATTGTACATGTATTAAAAATGAACCACGCCGTGTCCAGACAAAAGCTCCCTTATAGCCCTTTGGGAACTTGCCCTATTCCCTCCCTGGACATTTCCTCGGTAGGGTAGCGACTAAATTGTTTATTCAGAAACATTTTCACTTTTCTTTCCCTCATTTATCTTTTTCTATCTGCGCGAGATGTTTTTCTGTACGTATTCTGATGTTCAAATGCGCACGAAGAAACTTGTAGACATATGCGTAATGCGCAAAATAAATGTTTTCTTTTTGTTTTAGAGTGGGGAGCGTTTTTGTTCCCCATAGTTGTATTGAATTTTATATTTGTGGAAGTAAAAACGTGTTTTGAATCTAAAGTAAGAGACTTTTTATGAAGGTGAAACAGAAAATGGGAAAATAATGAAATAAGTGTATAGATTTATCAATTTTTTTAAAATAATTTTTAGTAGAGGCAGGTTTATTTTCCAATACATAATCTTATTTTTCTACTCCCATGTGTATAGTAAAAATAAATAAATATTTCATCACGGCATATTACCCATTGCTGGGTGTGCCAATCTGCTTCATACACAGATATCGGTAATGATGGAATATTTATACCGTGTGGGCGCTTACCAGGCGTCACCTCACGGGCACTCATTGCTGGCGTGGAGAGTGCGCCACAGGGGTCAATTCTGTGCCATTAAAATGCGATGTAATTTTTGGCGTCTGTCGGGATCGAACCCGGGTCCCCAGATTCGCGACCAGACACTCAGGCACACGGCCACGAGACCCCATAGTACAGCATATTAAAAGAAAACTCGTAGTAGGCCATGGACAAGGAAACACCCTAACATAGGACTTCAAATAAAAGTTAAATTTACAGGCTTTGTAACGGCAAATCACCCCGAAAATAGCGATAGCCATGGAATTGAAACAAGTAAATTAACAATTAGTAATTATGTACGTAGATGTCATATGTCTGAACTTTTCATTAAATATTTCAAGATTATCTAAATTCACTTAGTTAATTTGTCACCAGGAGTGTGGAATGTATTTGTCGAGGAAAATAAACCACATGGAATTGGAAAATCACTAAATTTAGAATGAAAACTAATGATATTTGATATCTATGTACATCATTTTGACACGAGCCCGCATATCTGCTTGTCAAGGCCAAAAAAGTCACGTTATAATCTGAAGATATGATAAATAGGTAGAATTATACTTGACAACCATGTACAAGCGTTCCAGATGGAGTAACAGTTTACAACGCCCGCTTTGGTATTAGCGAATAAGAGGTGATCTTTGGTTAAAGGAATTTCAGACGTACATTCGAAGGAAATATTTTTTAAATGCGTATTTTACGTAAAAAGCATGAAAAGTTTAAACAGTATAATACTACTTTTGTAATTTTAAGAAAGAAATATATTAATTCGTTTTGCAGTTTCCATTTGTAGTTTAGAATTAGTATCATATCTCAAAATATCTTACTACTTTTATACCCGAATGTACCAATAAATGTCACGACACTTGTGTATGTGTTAGTGCGAGTGGTAAAGTTCAAAAAAATCTTTTCTGCGGAAAAATAAAGGAAATTCATCTGGTACAGTGTTTAGTATTAGCTTTTAACTATTTTGATGCAATATAAACTGCATTAGCTTACATTTTTTTTAACATAGAACAAGTTTTTGAATAGGTACACTCGAGTGACAACTACCTTAAAGTTGTATTTCTGTTCCTAGTCGCTAACCCATTCAATTAGTAACAGTATATCAACATGCTTGAGTAAATAAATCATAAACTATATCTTAAATCCACCCTGACAATGCCATTAGCAAAAAATTCATAGTAATTTTATTCATAGAGCTCCCCACAATAAAACAAAAGCACATCTTTTCTTCTTCTGTTGTTCCATTTACAATCTTATAAATAATGCAGGCATCTAAGTCTGTGGTCCCAGGATCCAGGTAGGCTGGTTCATTAACGAAATGAATAACGCCACACGAAGAAAACAGAACACTGTTGTATTTTTAGCTACTCGTTTATTATTTATTTTTCACATTTCCCTTTGTGTTTTACACAATGCGTATGAAACATTTCTTTAATTTAGTCAAGTGCTACAGAAGTATTTGAACGAGGAGGATAGATGTTAAATATTTTATTGTATGTCACATTTAAATTGTAAAGGTATAGTATACACACCTGACCTAAAGGTAATAGTTATTTTTGTACGATCAGGTTTTTTTTAAACTATACCGATTGGGTTTCCAAGGCAGTAAGTTTTGTTTAAAATTTTTGAAAGATGTCCGATCAAGGTTGTCTACGAATTGTATGAATTCAGATTTTTGCTCTGCCCATCATGACAAATTCAGTAGTGTCGTTTGCTTAGTTTTTATGAGGGTACGTAAGATACTACTGTTATTTTATTATTATAAAAATATATATTACAGGAAAAACATTCAAAATTCAAAAATAAGTCAACTAGTAAGTTTATAAGCAAATGTAAAACCAAATATGTTAAAAATAAGATACTGACACAATGTCAGTGTCAGTGACTCTGACAGAATATAGCGTTATACGTACGGCTATGAATCCAGGTAATGCATCTGAATTAATAAATAAACTTACGTTACAGCGAAAGTATTATCAACAACGAGCATCGTTTATAAATGGAATGTCCTAACTTAGTCGAAACAATATGAATTTTTGAAAGACAAGCGTGTTATATCCAGTCTTACAGCCTTTGCAAAAGAAAGAGATAAATGTATGCCTAATTGTTAATTCGTTCGTGATACAGGTGCCCTTGATCGGACATCTTTCAAAAATTTTACTGTAGTCACATCACTTACTGATCAGTAATTTTAAACAAAACTTACTGCCTTGGAAACCCTATCGGTAAAGTTTTAAAAAAACCTGATCGTGTAAGAAAAAATATGGGATGAGCTCAATAAAAATGAATTTCCACAACGGACTTTTATTTTAATGCAATTTTCAAAATGTAAAATAGGATAATTATTATTGTCATATATAATTTCATGATCAAAATCTATACATATAAATCTCACCCAGTTATCGATAACAAGCCATGTTGACATATTTATATTTAATAAAATACTGGCATGATGGATGTATAATGGATATATAAATATTAGACGGCAAGTTTGTGGTTAAGGGAAAATATTAGCTTAAGGTGGAACTATTCGATTATCGTGGTTCGCGTGTTTATTACGCTCTATTCATAGTTGGCGGGGTTATATCGAACTTTTGCCTCATTCATATTCATATTACCTGAAATTCGTGTTTATATTATACACTGCAGTCTAGATATTTATAGATCTATAGAGGTTCGGCTTTATAATAAAGGTATAGCGAATAATGAAGCCGAGATATCAGCTAGTGCAGAGAATGTTATAGAAACGAGCAATAAATTACTGGAAATAAACTTTATCTGCACTCTACAGGAAAAGAGATATTTTACGGACAATTTTTTCACGAGAAATTATACATTGTCTTTGGACAAAAAATTCAATGATGAGTTTACTTTTTTTACAATGATGGCTGTATGTATGTATGTCTGTGTGTGTTTGTATGTGTGACGAAAGTTTCGGATCGCATAACTTCAATACCACGATTCCAAAAATTATAATTTTTTCGTATTCCTCAAGTTTACATGCGGAAGAACAAGTGATTAGATTTTGGTTATAATTGGTCAACCAGAAGTAGCCTCATTTCAATATTTAACAGTTAAATATGACTTATTGATATTTAACGTTATTATAACTTAAAGAATATATTTTTCTCTATACGTTTTGATTGTATTTTATACTTCATATTCAATAGATACAGAGTTAAAGAATTTTAAAGAAATTAAATTTTATAAATCAGCCAGCTAAGCTAAACATGGCAACTACTAATAGATTCATATAATTCAAATTGGCAGATGTCAGTATAAATAAAAAGTAAATTAATGTGGGAGAGATGAGGAAGTTGAAGTAGATGTTGGGGAACACATGGAAAGATACGGTAAGGAAATAACTTACAAGTTTCTAGAAAGATACAAGCGAGATGATTACATTGGTTTTCAAATTTTTACATAAAATCCGTTAATTAGTTTTCTATAACATACTAGTTTTTCGATTAAATTTATTTTGCTATTTCCTATTCTTCACGTGTTAAAAAGGCCAAATTTAATTGCAAATATCTCAGGTACCGCGTGGTCAATTGTTTTAAAACTTGAAGAGCAGGTAGAATATACTTCAGTGGAGATGCATTTGAAATTTATTTTTTCTGGGTAGAATAGTTTCACGATATAACTACCTTAAGAGAGGTATTGGATTCATGCTAAAAATCGCATATCCAGATTTTGTCACGGCAACAGCGATATGCTATCTAAACCTACTACTAAATTCAGAGGCGTTCAAAATTTGTGTACACCACAGTAAACGACATTAGATATGCAGTATATTATTATAACTGTCTGCATCCCTTCAGTGTTTATAGAAACTCATCTAAAATTTAATTTCCTTAGTTATTATCTGAACCCCTATTCTGAAAGGGTTGTTTTAACTGTTGTCCTTTTAAGCTTGTATCAAAATTCATTTATTAAAGACTAAATTTTAACAGTTTGACAGGAAATTTATCTCTAGCATTCAATTTGGAACTATTGACGTTCTGATCGCATCAAATATCTTATCAATTCTTACTTGGATCAAGTACTCAGAGTAAATTTAATGAAACTTTCCCAGTTTAAATTCTGACAACATTATTTATTATCTCATTTAACTTTCGTTCTTCAATCGATTTTGTAAATTAGAATGAGGAACTTAAATGACAGCGATGCAGTGAACCATTGCCTAAAATAAAATTAAAAAGTTTAGCAATCGCCATTGGAAATGATCATGTTTAAATGAACAAGATAAAATGGACAAGACTGGCATGTTTACAAAATGTGAATTGATAACTTCTATTGTAAGTTAAATGCAATATAACATAAAATATTATATTTCTTTTATGTTCGGTAGAATATTATCATCGTCATCTGTGACTCACCCATCAATGGTCAATATGACGTGATGATATATGCTTTTATTATCTTACATATATTTTTACATATTTACTTACAGTAAAAAAATTTAAAGATATCCGATCAAGGTTATCTACGAATTGTATGAATTCAGATTTTTGCTCCGCCCATTCTGATAAATTCAGTAGTGTCGTTTACTTAGTTTTTATGAGGGTACATAAGATACTACTGTTATTTTATTATTATCAAAATATATGTTACAATAAAAGCATTCAAAACTCAAAAATAAGTCAACTAGTAAGTTTATTAGCAAATGTAAAACCAAATATGTGAAAAATAAGATCCTGACACAATGTCAGTGTCAGTGACACTGACAGAAAATAACGTTACTCGTACGGCTATGAATCAAGGTAATGTATCTGAATTAATAAATAAACTTACGTTACAGCGAAAGTATTATCAACAACGAGCATCGTTTTAAAGTGGAATGTCTGAACTTAGTCGAAACAATATGAATTTTTGAAAGACAAGCCTTATCGCATATGCTTATAGCCTTTGCAAAAGAAAGAGATAAATATATGCCAATTTGTTAATTCGTTCATGATACAGATGACCTTGATCGGACATCTTTCAAAAATTTTACTCTATGCTGGAAAATGTATTAAGTTCCTTACCATATAATTATGGTTCCATTTACTATTTTCTATTTAAAACGTTAATATTATTATTTGAAATGATTAGTTTGTTGACAGTGACATATATCTGCCAGTTAAAAACATTTGAGATCTGAATTGTGTAACCATATGAATAAGTTGTGTTTAAATCGTAGGTTCCGGGATTAAAATTATATGTAGTTTTATAAATTTATCCATAATAATCTATTTTAAGCTTCCAGTAAAGTGCCATTTTCGGTTATCTGATTTACTCCAAAATCTAATGGCATCTTTCCATATAAGAGTAAGGTAAAATATAAGGTTTCAAAATGTTCTGATAGTATTTGAGTTAGAGCGTAAGAGGATCCACACACAAACATAGACTACGTTTATCTCGCAGTGACATAACCCGCTTAAAAATCTAGTGACTTAAAACTAACTCTTAACTCCACTTCGTTTATATCGCATGTTTTAAAGTGACTACAGGATAATTAGCGTTTATCCACTGCTGTTAAACAAGGACAGATAGAAAATTTTGCGGATGACTTTCTACAGGGTGTCCCTTAACTTGGTGCACAAACTTTAAGGGCATATAATACTGATCAAAATGAGTAAAAAAAGCTCAGTCAAAATGTGTCCGATCTTTAATAGTTTCCCAGATATAACGCAGTGAAAAATGAGTTTTTACGAGATTTACCTTTGCTATCTCGAAAACTATAAGAATTACGATTTTGATTAATTGAGACTTTTTGTTTACCTTTGAGAGGTAATCTTAGATGGCCTTTTGTTATTTTATAAAAATCAAAAGTGAAATGTTGTGGCGACCTTGGTCAATATTTAATTTTCATATAACTACGTAACTATAAGAAATTGAGAAAAATGTTTCATATAAAATTTTATTGTTTTTTATAGTCTTTTTACTGACATAGACAAAATTTTATTCGATCGCTATCTTTGTCAGTTTTTCTTAGATTTTTCGCTTTTCTCGGAAACAGTTGAAGATCATTCCTATGTTGATGAAGCTTTTTTATTCATTTTGGTCAGTACTATATGCCCTTAAAGTTTTTGCTCGAAGTTAAGGGACACCCTGTATAACAATAATAACAAAACGCTCACGATCTTGAAGCAAACCTCGAAATAAACAGTTTTTAGAAGTTTTGAGTGTAGGAATATATATTTTTACCTCTCGCTAAGAGAGGTATTGGATTCATGCTAAAAATCGCATACCCAGATTTTATTGAATAAGCACGATTTAAGGTCCATAGAATCCGATTTTAACATTTTTACAATGATGTCTGTGTGTGTGTGTGTGTGTGTGTGTGTGTGTGTGTGTGTGTGTGTGTGTGTGTGTGTGTGCGGATGTGTGTGTGTGAGGTTGTTGGAGACACGATTTCTCAAATTCTATAAGACTAAAGACCTGTTTGACTACGGATTCCTCAATCTAACAGTAATGGGAAGAGTTGAATAGGTTCTGGTAACAATTGGACAACCGGAAGTGGTAGTTTCTAAAAAAAAAAATTCTAAATATTATTTTTTGAAAATTTGTTACTCCAAATATTAAAGATAATTAAATTCTCAATCTAACACACTTAATTCTTTTATTATATCTCGTATAGGTTTGGAGATATAGTATATAATATAATATAGAATAATCTGTTGTAATAAATCTCGTTGCCCGAAAAACATTTGCGATATTTAAATTTTTGTAATTGACATGTAAATGCAAAATGTCAGTGTCAGATTTTTCTGGGAGGTAAGAGTACATTTAATATATATATTATTGTATTATTAATTAATTATATATTTAAATTACAGATATGTTAATATTACATATATCCTTAAGAAATACCGTTAATACCGTCAATGAATTTGAAGAATTTTGTACATAATAGAATAGTAGGATAAAATCTCTTATAGAACGAAAGAAGAGAAACAATATCAATTATTTGTGTGTACTTATAGGGCGCGAGCAGACGTGACTTTGTTGGCCTTGGCAAGCAGATGAGGATCCGTGTCAGAATGACGGCTAGTAGTTTTTACACAGATGTCGCAATTGTCATATGTCATAATTTTTCATTCAAAATTTCAAAATGTTCTGATGTTTATTTGTCATCCATTAGTATGGAATATACTTGTCGAGGAAAATAATCCACATGGATTTGGAAAATCATAATGTTTCGAATTAAAACTTATGATACTTGACACCTATGTATATAACTAGCTCTCATTCTGACACGGGCCCCAACAAAGTCACATAACTGCTCACGCCCTATACTACATAAAATGAAAATGGGGAGAGGTATTGTGCTGGCCACAACAGATTTTTAATAATTATTTTCAAGTGCGAAATAAACAGTCATATACACATACACGCAGACATCATCGTAAAAATGTTAAAATTGGATTGTAGGGACCTTAAAACGTGGTCATTTACCAAAATCTCTAAATGCGATTTTTAGCACAATCCTATACCTCCCTTACCAAGGCTAGCGGGAGGTAAAAATCCTCAAATCATCGACCCTTAAATAATGTACAGTATATTATATTTTAAAATTGCACATCCACTGTGTCTGTGAAGAAAATATTACATTTCTCAGAATTTAACACTTCTTGAGATTTGTAAAATTTATTACAAATCCTATTTCCTTCAAGAAATCCCATGACAAGAAATGTCAGTAAAAATGAAATCCATATATCAATACATATCTTCTATGCTACATTCAGTTTATTTTTATTTGGAAGTGTGAAAAAATCACGTATGGGGTGGTTCCGTATAAATTGGAGTCATTTGTATTTGGTACACGCGAAATCGCAAATACATCGACAAAGACATGTTTCATGTATAGGGCATTAGTAATGTTGTCGTGTCGTAAATGGACTGATGTGGAAAATTACGCGAAATTATGAATTTCGCAATAATTGCTTTTATAATGATGGAGTTCACGTTATAAATGCCTTTAAATGTTCGATTTAGTAATCGTTTCAAATGTGATATACGAGTACTTTATCATATTTCGGTTCATTTTGGTAAATGATAATTTTAATCGTAATAAGTAATACCTACATTATGTATAATTGATTCAGATTGTCAAAATTTAATTACTTAACTATCAAATGAATATCACAATGTTGGAGCGAGTAACTACAGTCGAACTTCGATAACTCGTATTTTTGATAACTCGAATCAAACTAGTTGGCAATAGGGCCATTACCCGAATATCTTTATAATTCGAACAGAATATTCAGCGCCAGCTTCATAAAGTCGAATTCTGAGGGAAATCCCCTAATTACGTGATTTTGTAACAGGTGTTATGGAGGCAGTTCGGTTTCCGCACTACTGAAGTTCAAACATATGCTTTGTTAATTATTATTAAGAGAAAAAAAATACTGTGCCTACTTGATTTATCACGTTAAGACATTTTCATTGCTGATGATATGTCATTAAAACGTACTTTAAAAACTTTATCTATTGATGAAAAATTTAGATTGATCAAATAAGTGGAAGGTGGTTCACGAAAGAAAGAAGTAGCTCTGAAATATGTTCCGGCAAGTACAGTGTCTACTATTTCAAAAAATAAGCAATCAATTATCACTGCAATTGAAAGTGGTGGTGCAAGTGGAAATTCTAAGAGGTTAAAAAAATCAACGTATGAAAATGTAGACAAAACTGTATTAGAATGGTTTAAATCGGCAAGGAAGCAGAACTTACCTATATCCGGAGGGTTAAGTAAAGAAAAAGCGTTGGAATTTAGTCAAAAACTGGGACAACCAAACTTTAAGGCAAGCACTGGTTGGCTAGATAATTGGAAACGAAGGTATGTACATACATATAACAGAAAGTGTGTAATTAGGTACATACATAAATAATATTTATACATATGCATTTTATTTAATAACCCGAAGTTTTTTTGTGGCAAGTCATGGTTTGAGTTATCGAAGTTCGACTGTATATTCAAAGATCCAGGAATTCTGTCAGATCCTAAACTTAGCTTTATTCTCCATTTTAATAAATAAATAAATAAATAATAAATTTCATCACGGCATATTACCCATTGCTGGGTGTGCCAATCTGCTTCGTACACAGATATCGGTAATGATGGAATATTTGTACCGTGTGGGCGCTTACCAGGCGTCACCTCGCGGGAACTCATTGCTGGCGTGGAGAGTGCGCCACAGGGGTCAATTTTGTGCCATTAAAATGCGATGTAATTTTTTGGCGTCGGTCGGGATCGAACCCGGGTCCTGGAGTATTCTTCAACAGCGACGAGGCACATTTTCACCTAAGCGGGATTTTGAATGAACAAAATTTTCGCTACTGGGCTGAAAAAACCCCCAAATTGTTCACGAAAGACCGCTACATTCTCCTAAACTAACGGTGTGGTGTGCCGTATCACAATTTGGCGTTATAGGCCCGTACTTTTTTAAAGAGGGAAGCGTGACCATGACCGTGAATTCCGGGCGTTTCAATGTTGCAAAATTTTCTGCAGCCCCGATTAGAAGTGGTTGTTGAAGAAGAGGGATTAGGGGACTTTTGGTTCCAACAGGATGGGGCTACAGCCCACACAGCCCGAAATTCTCTAAACGCTTTAAGAGAAATGTTTCCTGGACGTCTAGAGTCTTTGAGAGGTGACGTGGGGTGGCCTGTGCGGTCGCCTGATTTAAGCATATGCGACTTCTTTCTTTGGGGATATCTTAAGGAAAAAGTGTTTAAACGTCCCCAAAACCTGCTAGAGCTAAGGGAGCAAATTGTTGAAGAAGTAAACGCGATACCCCGCGAAATGTGTCAACGGGTTGTTCAAAACTTCAGAAATCGGTTCCAGCAATGTATTGCAGCTAACGGCCGCCATCTTAAAGACAGTATTTTTAAAAATTAATGAGTATAAAATGGTAAATCCTACGGATTTCAAAAATAAAAACATTTATTTCATATATACCCTGGTTTCTTTTTTATAACTCTTCCAAACTGCTCAATTGGTTCTGCCGCACCTTGTACAATAACAATCTTGACATTTTAATAATGCTCAGTCCGGGTTTTGAAAGAAAATTGTTTACTATTTCTTGTCCGATCTTTCGCACTTGCATTAAGTTATTCTTAATATTGTCACTTTTAATTTCTCTAATTTGTCTTGTAACTACATTGTATTATTCTGTTTTTGTTAATAATCCTCTGTAATTGGGAACTTTTGTTCCTGTTGAGTGATTCATGATAAATAAATAAATTTAAGTAACTTCGATCCAGCTTCAAACCAAATCCCTCCTCTTTAATGAGAACCAACAACTTTCCAAGTGACAATATGCAATTTTGGAATGATTGAGTTTCCATATTTCTGCGACCTTCCAAAATGAGTGTCGCAGTACCAGCATTGTTGAAATATAGAAAAGCAAACATAACCAAATCAAACATCAATTCGGATGCATTCATAGTTGCGTTGTCAGTGATTGATTTTGCATGGAACGTATTTTTAAAGCAATAATTAACTGTCAAGCGAGGCATATACCAGTTGGGAGTAAATGTTTTGGTAAATACGTAATCAGGGATAATTTTGTCAACAACAAGAAAAATGAATAATGACAAATGAATTTAAAATGAAAAGTTTCAAACGGAACATAATGTGACAATCAATTTATTTAGTTGATTCATTAATGAAAAATGAATATCCGAATTTATTTAAAAAGCGAAAAGGCGGTGACAGCTTATCAGATAATTTTGATTCATCTGGTCTCTGTGAAAATATTTCATACAGTTTGGTATTATAATATAATCGTTGTCTGCGGTAAAATGAATTTTCAATTTACTGTTTTTACTGATAGATATGGCGACTAATAATCAGTAAAAAAAATATGTTGTGGCCAGCACAATACCTTCCGTCAATCCTGTGTATTATGTATAAATTCCATACATAAATTTTCTTGCAAAAGATTCTAAATTTCCAGTATGCAAATTGCACTTGACATTAATATCTCCTTCTTCTTTAGCTTTCCCCATTCGTTAGGGGTCGCTATTTTTTATTTTCTTCTTCCACTCATTTCTGTTTTACGTGTCGTTCTCATTCAGTTCTTTTTCTCTCAAGTCTTCCGCAAGACAGTCCTTCCATCTTATCTTTGGTCTTCCTCTGTTTCTTCAACCTTCTAACACTGGCATCTGTCAATTTGAATTATCTGAATATATTAGTAATTCATTTCTCCTCATGACATTTTCAAACCAATGTAATCATCTCGCTTGTATGTTTCTAGAAACTTGTAACACTAGAGTTATTTCCTTACCTATAGTCAAATTTTTTGACTCTGTTGGGTACAGTAATAAAACTATAAATGAACTATAAATATCGCAATTATGATAAAGCGGCATATGCTTTACTTTCTGTAGTATATACTGTTTGGCATCGGCCCATATTTTTGAGCCGCTCTATTCATGCATTGAATCACACGTCTACCAGGTATGTATAGGAAAATAGCCTTACAGTCCTTTAACATGCATGAATGGAGCGGCTCAAAAATATCGGCCGATGCCAAACAGTATTATACTACAGAAAGTAAAGGATATGCCGCTTTATCATAATTGCGATATTTATAGTTCATTTATAGTTTTATTACTGTACCCGACAGAGTCAAAATATTTGACTATATCTTTCCGTGTCTTCCCATCTACTTCAACATCCTCATCTTTGCGACATTCATTTACTTTTCATTGATACTAACATCTGTCAATTTGAATTATCTGAATGTATTAACAGTTTCATAGCATAGCTGGTTGGTTTATAAAATTTAACTGTTAAAGCTTTAAATGAGGCTACTTCCGGTTCACCAATTATAACCAAAATCCAATGGGTTGTTCTTCTGGATGTAAACTTGAGGAATACGAAAAAATATAATTTTTGGAATCGTGGTATTGAATTTATGCGATCCGAAACTTTCGTCATATACACACAAACACACACCCACAGACATCATTGTGAAAATGTTAAAATTGGATTCTATGGACATTGAAAAGTGGTCATTTATGAAAATCTCGATATGTGATTTTTAGCACGATCCCTGTACCCCCCTTATCAAGGGTAGCGGGAGGTAAGAATTGTAATTAGGAACAAAATAAAAATACATCGTATATCTTATAGGTAGTTTTGTAGAGCGATTTAACTTTTTGACACCTTCATATCTCCACATGTTTTTCTACTAGTTACCAAAGTTTCCAAATTCTCATTCATATTCCCCATACTCTCTTATCTTAAATCAGCAAATTTATATTCACTTTCACTGCAACTTTGTAAACAATTCAATCAGATTACCGAACAAATATTCGCGATGAGATCAGGTCTTCTTGGATTCGATCCAAGACCAAGAAGCGGTGATTAAAACTTTTATGTCTGTTCTCCTGACATAGCATAAACATACGCGTTAGAACTTGTCTGTTGGTTGGTGTTAGTTTGTGAGTAAATTCGAACGCGCACGTGCTGCGCGATTCTACGGTAAATTAAATGGAAGGTAGTTGGAATTGTTTGAAGTTCTGTTACGAATTCATTTAGTAATTGCTAGGCTGATTCTTTGTCGTTTGTCTTTGTCGTTGAGTTTAGAGAATGCACGCAATCACGGAAATACAGTTAGAATGTTGGTAGTTTTGCTTCATTACGATATTACTAATATTAACAAGGGCGGTTGTTGGGTGTTGTGTTACGGTGTGTTATAAATAATGAAGTATCTAGAGGAGAGTAAATACAAAGTTCTTACAGCTATAGTTTGGTTCAAGTTCATTTCTTTCACTTCCATAATACTGCAATTTCGACTACAATAGCTCTTTCGCAATACTTTCAAATATTTTTGTCTTTGTATATTTATACTCATATTGCTTAGAGTACGAAATTATCTTTAATTCTTTATGCTTAGACTAAGAAAAACCGTAATATACGAGGGGCATTCAAATATAAACGAGCCTTTTACTTCTGAGGGCCTAGTAAGTGTGTCGGAGGTGGGCGAACCATCGGAAAAGGAAGGGGGGGATCCCCTCCAGATGACTCAAGGCCCAGCTGACCGCCCGACCGATTTCGTTAGCTGTCCTCACAATGAGCGAAAGAGAGGTTCATCCGTCGATTGCGCCACTCATAATTATAAAGTTTTTAACCGACAGCGTGCACAGTTCTGGGAGAATACACTTTCATGGCCCCGAGTGCAAGCCTGGTGTGCAGAGTTCAAAGAAGGGCGTGAAAAAGTAGAAAATGTGAGTCACCGAAGACGCCAAAACTCGCTTGTCAGCCAGGAAGGTGATGTCAACTGTATTTTGGGATTCTCAAGGAGTTTTACTCGTTAATTTTCTTCACGATCGTCGCACAATAAACGCTGCCCACTATTGTGACCTTCTTGACCAGGTACGAGCTGCATATCGGTCAAAAAGGCACTGTCAGCCCATCCGAGACGTCCTGCTCCTGCATGACCCCACACTGCAGTCCTAACAATCCAAAAATTGGTTGAAATGCACTGTACTACACTTGACCACCCTCCCTACAGTCCTGAGCTTTCACCATGCGGTTTTCACATGTTTGGACCTCTCAAGGAAGCACTTGGAGGAGAGCGTTTTGCGAACGGTCAAGAAGTTGAACAGTTTTTGCGCAATTTGTTGGATACCCTCCCGAAGTCATTCTTCGAAACGGGCATAAAAAAATTACCTGTTCGGTGGGAAAAATGCATAACTAAGGAGAGGAACTATATAGAAAAATAATTATAAACTGTGATTTCTGCCTAAATGTAAAATAAATTTTCTTTTGCAAAAGGCTCGTTTATATTTGAATGACCCTCGTATTTTATTAGGACTAAGTAATCTGATAATAGCATTAGAAATACCGTTAAATAATTTCTATGAACAATGTTCTTATTATGTAATGTATTAATCGATCCCGACCGACGCCAAAAATTACATCGCATTTTAATGACACAAAATTGATCCCTGTGGCGCACTCTCCACGTAAGCAATGAGTGCCCGTGAGGTGACGCCTAATAAGCGCCCGCACGGTACAAATATTCCATCATTACCGATATCTGTACAAAACAGATTAGCACACCCAGCAATGGATAATATGCCGTGATGAAATATTTATTTTATTTATTTAAAAATATAAATAATGCATAACCGCCTGGGAGACAATTAATCGGAAGCGATGTCTTAAAGCAGACTATATTATCCTCCCCTAAGTGAGGGATGTATTGGTAAATGGGGAAATATATTTGTAAAAAAAATATATACTTAAATTTATAAAATTTCATAGGTACATATAAAAGCCTAAAATAGTAAAATTGAAAAGTTTTGGATTATATTTTAATACAGTTTTTCATTAAAAACTGTTATGGTCTTCAAGTAAAGTATCACTTCCGGTGTATCAATTTTAGTCAAAATCTAATATATTGTTCCCCTTGATATAATAGTCTTAAATACTAAAATTGAAAAGGATTGGATCATTTTAATACAGTTCTTCATTAAAAACTGTTATGGGCTTCAAGTAAAGTGTCACTTCCGGTTTATCAAGTTAAGTCAAAATATAATGTTGTTCCCCTTGATATAAAAGTCTTAAATACTATAATTGGATAGTTTTTGATTATATTTTAATATAGTTTTTCATTAAAAACTGCTATGGGCTTCAAGTAAAGTACCACTTCCGGTTTGTCAATTTTAGTCAAAATAAAATATGTTGTTTCCCTTGATATAAAAGTCCTAAATAGTAAAATTGAAAAGTTTTAGATTATATTTTAATAGTTCTTTATGAAAAACTGTTACGGGCTTCAAGTAAAGTACCACTTCCGGTTTGTCAATTTCAGTCAAAATATAATATGTTCTAACTCTTGATATAAAAGTCCCAAATACTAAAATTGAAATTTTTTAGATTATATTTTAATATAGTTCTTGATGAAAAACTGTTATGGGCTTCAAGTAAAGTATCACTTCCGGTTTATCGATTTTACTCAAAATATAATATGTTGTTCCCTTTGATATAAAAAGCCTAAATACTAAAATTGAAAGGTTTTAGATTATATTTTCATATAGTTCTTCATGAAAAACTGTTATGGGCTTCAAGTAAAGTACCACTTCCGATTTGTCAATTTCAGTCAAAATATAATAAGTTGTTTCCCTTGATATAAGTCCTAAATACTAAAATTGAAAAAAATTAGATTATATTTTAATACATTTCTTCATGAAAAACTGTTATGGGCTTCAAGTAAAGTATCCATTAAAATGAAATAGTTATATATTTCGCTCTCTGTCTTACAAAAAATAAATATTTGCGAGTAAGTGTACAATCCTGTTTGTTGTTATTCTATGGGATGTTGTCTCTGTCTTACAATGTATACGATAAATATGTTGTAAGACAGAGACAACATGTCATAGAATAACAACGAACCGGATTGTACACTTACTCGCAAATATTTATTTTTTGTAAGACAGAGAGCGAAATATATAACTATTTCATTTTAATGGACTCTTCTTTTTACTGTAATTTTTGTTGGGAAACATAGTGTTAAGTCCGCAGCATATCTCGGTGACAAATAATTGTAGTCAGGGATATAGTGTATTTTTGTCGGAAAACTATAAAAAATTAATATTTCGGGAACGGCAAAAGACATCTATATATTTTTTTCAAATATAAATACAAAAAGATTAACCAAATGGAACAATATATTATATTTTCACTGAAATTGACAAACCGGAAATGGTACTTTACTAAAAGCCCGTAACAGTTATTCATGAAGAACTGTATTAAAATATAATCTAAAAATTTTCAATTTTAGTATTTAGGATTTTTATATCAATGGGAAAAACATATTATATTTTGACTGAAATTGACAAACCGGAAGTGGTACTTTACTTAAAGCCCGTAACAGTTTTTCATGAAGAACTGTATTAAAATATAATCTAAAAAATTTCAATTTTAGTATTTAGGACTTTTATATCAAGGAGAACAACATATTACATTTTGACTGAAATTGACAAACCGGAATTGGTACTTTACTTGAAGCCCGTAACAGTTTTTCAAGAAGAACTGTATTAAAATGTAATCTAAAATTTTCAATTTTAGTATTTAGGATTTTTATATCAAAGGGAACAACATATTATATTTTGACTGAAATTGACAAACCGGAAGTGGTACTTTACTTGAAGCCCGTAACAGTTTTTCATGAAGAACTGTATTAAAATATAATCTAAAAATTTTCAATTTTAGTATTTAGGATTTTTATATCAAAGGGAACAACATATTAGTTTTTGACTGAAATTGATAAACCGGAAGTGATACTCTACTTGAAGCCCATAACAGTTTTTCATGTAGAGCTGTATTAAAATATAATCTAAAAAATTTCAATTTTAGTATTTAGGATTTTTATATCAAAGGGAACAACATATTATATTTTGACTGAAATTGACAAACCGGAAGTGGTACTTTACTTGAAGCCCGTAACAGTTTTTCAAGAAGAACTGTATTAAAATATAATCTAAAAATTTTCAATTTTAGTATTTAGGACTTTTATATCAAGGGGAACAATATATTAGATTTTAACTGAAATTGACAAACCGGAAGTGATACTTTACTTGAAGGTCATAACAGTTTTTCATGAAGAACTATATTAAAATATAATCTAAAAAATTTCAATTTTAGTATTTAAGACTTTTATATCAAGGGGAACAACATATTATATTTTGACTGAAATTGATAAACCGGAAGTGATACTTTACTTGAAGCCCATAACAGTTTTTATTAATTATATGGTAAAGGCGACAATTTACGACAGAATGAAATAACCGTACATTTACTTAAATGTAGATTATTAGTTTTGCACCAGTCTGAAAGTACGTTTAAATCATTCTGAAGTAGATTGAAGTCCTGTGCAGACGAAATGGGGTGAAATCGGAAAATAATAGTTTTTCACACTGCAAGATGTTAGAGACATCAATGATAAAAAATTAAAAAAGTAATGGGCCTAAATTAGAACCCTGAGGAACTCCAGATGTAGATGACAAATAGAGTTTTTAAGTTTTATTCTATTAAAAATGCTAGCATAGATAATTATCTCAAAAAATGCTGAAATTTGACAGCATGGCAATAGGACTGTAATTATTAATTAACGAAGCGTCACCAGATTTTAAGATAAGCACGTTTTAAAGTCCCTACAATATAGTATATAACGGTTAGAACTTCTGTGACATTGGGTTTCATCTCGTATAACCGTAAATTTTAATCATAACACAGCCCACATCAGTTGACATATTTTACTGTATAATATAGCTGTGATAAGTTGACAGGTTCTGGATCGATGGAACTTCGCTGGAATATCCATCCCATAATTTCCGTATAATGCCCTTTGAATACGTGAATGCCCTTGAGGAGACAGATAATCGCCCAAAGGCTGAATCATCTATCAAGATGTGTCTACTGGTCAAGCAGATAAGGTGTTAAGCCCTTCGAGCACAGAATCGAAATCGGATAGACTAAATTTGGAAGTGGTAATTGTCTTACGGATCAAAATGTGCTTAGACATATAAATCATTCGTCTTTTAGGGATATATGAAGTGATCTAATACTAATGCGAGGGTGATTCGGTAATGTAGAAAGTTACTGTCGAAAATATAAGTACAGTGTTTTTTTTTAAAGATGTCTGATTAAGGTCATCTGTATCATGAACGAATTAACAAATTGGCATACATTTATCTCTTTCTTTTGCAAAGGCTATAAGCGTGTGCGATAAGGATGGATGTAACACGCTTGCCTTTCAAAAATTCATATTGTTTCGACTAAGTTAGGACGTTCCACTTTAAAACGATGCTCGTTGTTGATAACAATTTCGCTGTAACGTAAGTTTATTTATTAATCACTGACACATATTTGGTTTTACATTTGCTAATTATCTTACACTTTCACCCTCGTAAAAACTAAGTAAATGACACTACTGAATTTGTCAGAATGGGCGGAGCAAAAATCTGAATTCATACACTTCGTAGATGACCTTGATATATATTGTCAAACATTGGAGCAAATAATATTGTATCAATATTGTATCGCTAATATAATTCAAGCATAATATGCATGGCTTTAAATAAAGTATTAAACATTCATTATGTTCCTATATGCAGCGTTACTTAATATTCTCATTTTATCCATAGCGTTTAGTCCATAATATAAAATTGATAGTATCCTGAGGATAAGAAATTTCTTTCTAAAAATAAATTCAATCTCAGTTCATATTTCTACGGAAAATTATAAAGTGTCTCCGGATCTCCTGGGCATTTTTTACTTTCTAACAATAAAACAATAACCTGGGGTAAAGAAAATCGATTTTCTATTTTTACCTCGCCTTCTTCGATTCGCAAATTTAATGCCAGTTTTCAATTCGTCACACAAACCAATTTGAATGGACAAAGAAAATATTAATTTTACATTTGCGTAGAAGGGAAAGTGTTCGTTATGAAATGAATAAATTATTGAAGGTGATAACTCATGTTTAAATTAGAAGGTTTTGAAAAATTAGGTGGTCAAGGAAATTTAATCAGGCTGATGTATGTTATCATATTTCTCTTCCTATCATATTTTCTGTGATTTGACTTCGTTCGATAAATTATTTTCAAATTAAAAAAATTATGTGGCCAGCACATTACCTTTCGTCAATCCTGTGTATTATGTATAAATTCTATACATACATTCTCTTGCAAAAGATTCTAAATTTTCACCAAAATTATTTCACTTGATACTGACATCTTCTTCGTCTTTAGCTTTTTTCCATTCGTTATGGGTCGCTGTTTTCAAGTCTTCCGCAATATAGTCTGTTGTTGCCAGCACAATACCTTTCGCCACCTCCGTATTTGGTTACATAAGTATAAGGCGCGAGAAGTCATGTGACTTTTTTTGACCTTGACAAGCAGATATGGAGGCCCGTGTCAGTACAACTAGTAATTATATACATAGATGTCAAAAGTCAGAATTTTTCATTCAAAATTTTAAGATTTTCTAAGTGCACGTGGTTAATTTGGCCGTGATACACACTCTATGTTATTTGTATAGAGTGATAAATCATATGACCTATTTTTCATTTGTCTATCTACACACTAAAATAATTGCATAATGGTGGAATTATTCTCTGTATGACGCGATAGTAGAAACGTACATTATTTTCTATTTATCATACACAACTACGAGTACATTTTTTTGGTTGCTCATTGTTATTTCACGAGTAGAGTAAATACGACATAAAACAATACTTTTGTCACGTGATGTTTGGACGTGTACATACACGTTACATTTGCCATATTGTCAACACGGAACACAGCTTGCAAAAAACATCCCATTCGCGAGTACATTGAATTACTTTGTTCTTTGCTACATATGCAATTTGCTCGCACTTGAGGCTGTTATCACTTTTTATATGCACAGGTAGTGTGAGTGGTTACCGACATAAAAGAGGATCTGTCAACATGGATTCCAATCCGGGTTGAATTAATTTCCTTTGTAGGGAATTTAAAACTGACAACTTTTTTGTATTTGCATATGTGAGTTTCAATTTTTCAAATTGATTTATAGTGTGGAGTTTAATGGTTGATTGACGAAAGGTAATGTGCTGGCCATATCAGTTTTTTACCTCTCGCTAAAAGAGGTATTGGATTCATGCTGTCGCATATCCAGATTTTAATGAATAAGCATTTTTAAGATCCCTACAATCCGATTTGAACATTTTTACGATGATGTCTGTGTGTGTGTGTGTGTGCGTGTGTGTGTGTGTTGTGTGTGTGTGGATGTATGTGTGTGTGTGTTAGGTTGTTGGAGATACAAACTAAACAACTCTATAGTAACCATCAGATGTTTGTAAATGACAAAAAAATGTCAGTCTCAAAAATTAACAGCAGTTCATAAACCTATTTGGGCGGTATTGGCAGCTATTTTCACTAAACACATTACAGTGGATAAGAATCGATTCAAAATTTGTTATAGTACGACTATGGTTTATATAAATTTTAGCTGGAACTGAATCTTAGAATATTTTTTTTGGCAACGCTTTTTACGTTAAATGAAGAAGTTTAACTGACATTATTGAAAAAAAATTCTGTGACATTGATAAGTTTACTATTTCTTGTTGTATAACAAAAATAATCTAAACATAAAGAAAAGACATGAGAAATTTATAGGGAGCGAGCAGTCATGTGACTTTTTTGGAGTTGATAAGCAGATACGGGGGCCCGTGTCAGAACGACAGCTAGTAATTATGTACATAGATGTCAAATGTCAAATTTTCATCCCAAATTTCATGATTTTCCAGTTTCATATGCTTTATTTCGTCGACAAGTAAATTCGACACTCCTGTTGACAAACGAACTAATCCAATATTTGACATCTATGTACATAATTACTATATCAGCTTGTCGAGGCTAACAATGTCCCATAACTGCTCGAGCCCTACACTTATGTATAGTTATAGTTCCTACATTGTTGATGTATAATTCACACAATACCAGAAATCACCCCATCCCTTAATAGAATTCCTCCAAATTGGCATCATTTATAACAATCCCAATTGCCCGCCTTAATTCCACAAAAACACCCTAACTAAAATCAAGCTAAGCCATCTCGGATTCCACAAACCATAAAGCAAAAGCAAATGACAAATTGCCAGTTGATTCTAGATTCTAGATAACTATTCCACTATTTGACTTTCTCCCATTCTCTGGAGGGTATTAAGATGAATTGTAGCAGAAATACTTAGAGGTAAAGCAAGAACAAACACGTTAACTATGACAAATTCTGTAAGAACATAAGTTCCCACATTTTCATTGTCAAGGAGAATTATTAACTAGCGTATTAAGATGATGTATACGAGCATGCATAAATACGGTTCTAGTTTATTTGGTAGATAAATCATGATAGTAAGGTGTGTGGGAAGGTATTATTTATTCTATCGCGGTTAAATCGGGAATTTACTGGTGTAAGATAGTCCGTTAGCGATATTTTTTTGCAGATAAGTAGAAGAGGTGTATGTATAATCTACAGTAAAATTTTTGAAAGATGTCCGATCAAGGTTGTCTACGAATTGTATGAATTCAGATTTTTGCATGACAAATTCAGTAGTGTCGTTTGCTTAGTTTTTATGAGGGTACGTAAGATACTACTGTTATTTTATTATTATAAAAATATATATTACAGGAAAAGCATTAAAATTCAAAAATAAGTCAACTAGTAAGTTTATAAGCAAATGTAAAACCAAATATGTTAAAAATAAGATACTGACGCAATGTCAGTAACTCTGACAGAATATAACGTTATACGTACGGCTATGAATCCAGGTAATGTATCTGAATTAATAAATAAACTTACGTTACAGCGAAAGTATTATCAACAACGAGCATCGTTTATAAATGGAATGTCCTAACTTAGTCGAAACAATAAGAATTTTTGAAAGACAAGCGTGTTATATCCATCCTTATCACACACTCTTACAGCCTTTGCAAAAGAAAGAGATAAATGTATGCCTATTTGTTAATTCGTTCGTGATACAGGTGCCCTTGATCGGACATCTTTCAAAAATTTTACTGTAACTTGAACTACAATAACTACATTTTAAATTTTTGGCGAACCTGTAAATATTTTGATCTGGGCAATAAAAAATCTAAAAGTGCCACTGGTCACAAGATACATTTGTATAAAAAAAACTGTTGTAGCCAGCACAATACCTTCCGTCAATCCTGTGTATTATGTATAAATTCCATACATAAATTTTCTTGCAAAAGATTCTAAATTTCCAGTAAAATGATTTCATAAACAAACTATGCAAATTGCACTTGACACTAACATCTTTTTCTTCTTTAGCTTTCCCCATTCGTTAGGGGTCGCTATTTTTATTTTCTTCTTTCACTCATTTCTGCTTTACGTGTCGTTCTCATTCAGTTCCTTTTCACTCAAACCTTCCCAAATACAGTCCTTCCATCTTATATTTGGTCTTCCTCTGTTTCTTCAACCATCTAATTCTAAGCTATTCATTCTTAAAATATATTCTTCATCTCTCCTCATGACATGTTCAAACCAATGTAATCGTCTCTCTTGCATCTTTCTAGAAACTTGTACCACTAGAGTTATTTCCTTACCACATCTTTCCGTGTTTTCCCCAACATCTACTTCAACATCTTCATCTCTGCCACATTAATTTACTTTTCATTGATACTGACATCTGTCAATTTGAATTATCTGAATATATTAGTAATTTAATATCTTTACAATTCTAACTCTATATCTATTGAGTATGAAATATAAAATGCAATCAAATCGTATAGAGAATAATATATTCTTTAAGTATAATAACGTTGTATAAATCATATTTAATTGTTAAAATCTTCAAATGAGGTTACTTCCGGTTGACTGTATTATTAATTATATATTTAAAATTATATATACATTACATGAACCCTTCAGAAATACCGCCAATCCCGTTAATGAATTGAAAAAACCACGAACATTTAGAAGGAGAACACTTGCTCATAGAATAAATTTAAAATTATAGAAAATACGTAAATAAATATAAAGGTCTAATTAGAATTTTTTATGTATTGAAAGGGGCGGCAAACCCTGGTACCACCCCAAGCGACTAAATTTCTAGCTATGCCACTGGAAAGTCGTAATGACCGCCCTTACAAACGAAAATATATCTTTTTTCCCTAAATTTAGGTTAAGCAGATTGGCACAGCCACACAGATAAAAACTTGTAATAATAGATACGTAATTTATTCTCCTAATCTTCTTCCTCTTATTCCTGTTCCTGTTCAAACCTGTCTTGAATTTTCCGCCAGGGGAATTCCTTGGGCAAGAATTTTCCGGGGAAGCGAAGCATACTTCAATATTGAATGTGTATATAGGCAAATATTTGTAGAATTTCGCGGTAATTTATCTAGATATTTCACACATAATGTAGGGAGTAAACAATTCGCATCAATAAATAATGTTTCTACTCTATCCTACTATCCTATCAGGAGGGTAAACATGCTAGATCAATATTAAGGTAATGGAGGATTTATCTGATGCTTGTATATTAAATGTTTGTACTCAGTGCTGGTTTGTATCCTAAAATTTTTGGAAACAAACATTCCATGTTACGGTACGGCTGTGTTGAAAGTTTAAAATATATTACGGATTCAAAAATTCAAGTGAATTTTTAATATAATGTTGGCCAAATATTTGAAATTAAAATTTTGAAGATTAATAGGTATACAGTATCAGACACAAATAGAACGACTCCGTAGGAACTAATACATATATATTTTGGTTAAAATTATTTGGCGATTGGTTCTCAGCAGGTATTCCGCAAGAGTATTAAATAAATTTATGGGGCCATACTTATCAGGGTAGTATTTAGTAATATTTTGTTCACTTGAGTTTTTCATAAAGGAATGCAAATAATAACAAAAAGAGAAGAAATTTTGCAGGAAATAGTTATTTTATTTTGATACGTTTACAATATAAACACTTGTTGACAAAAAATTACCAGCATCATTTCTGTGTTTTTTGAGAGGTACACCTTCACTAATTATCCTTCTAACTGTAGAGCAAGGCACTTTAGTCATTTCTGCAGTTTTTGATATTGGCACACTCTCGTTATCGTCACTTTTTAAAAAGTTAAACACATCCTATACTAAATAGATAGATTCAATATATTTTCATCACGACGATCGCCCAACATAAAAACAAGGCTACAGCTTTACCCGTTTGAGCGATTTTCGTGCAAGTTTTACAAAGTGGTAGAAAATTCTTGTCTCGTGTGCCCTGTAGGATGCATAGTTTTTGTGTAAAAAAATATTTAAAGTGGTTTTTTGGATTTTTGTTTTTACTCTGAAACAAAGGTCAAGTACTTTGAAAGTTTTAAGACGAATATCGCGAGAAAACGACACATTTGACATTGTCAATCTGAACATATAAATAATAATATTTTTGGAATAAAAACAACATTTTTATGATCTAAATGCAATCAAAAACAAATAAATGAAATGCTGGTATTCAAACAGTATGTATTATTTAAAATGATATTTTTATGAAATCTGTATATTCACTTTTTCAGGTTGTCATTTTTAATGCTAAATATCTATAAATCACAAGTGGAGTTAGGAAAGGTTAATAATTACATCTTATATGTCACAATTCAAACAGAATAATTGTACGCATGTACGTGAAATGAATTCAAAGCATTCAAGGTATATTTGGTTTGAAGCATGAAACAGACTGAAGAATCATTAGAAAATTTTGTAAAACACTATCGGCGGAGCCCTAGGAGGAGCTCAGCGGAACGCCGAGCTTCTGCTAGTTCAGAACTATTTGTTTTGCATCGTCTGATAAATGTTTGCGTTTTTGATACGCGGTTGTTGTATTTTCTTCAATCGTTCGCAGGTTGCAATATTTTCCATGTTCACTGCGACAATGCTGTTGAAATAATGAGTTTAAAATGTCGTTCTAGAGAACTAAAATGGTATTTGTAAAATTTTCCTACTTACAGTTTTTGAGAAACAACTGTATTGGAAAGATTACGTTGCTAAAAACAACCAAAATCCAATTAGGCTTAATACCTGATGAGAAGAACCAGCAAGTCAAGTCAATCGCCAAATAATGTTAACCAAACTATACCTAGGAAACACAACGACACCGTAGGTGTCGTCATCTCAACTGTATATTCGATTATTTTCCAATCTGTTGTACATATAAACCATACTTTTAATCGGTACAAATTGTAAATGGCAGTACCATCTCATTGTCTGTAAAACTACTACAGACGTTAATAGTACCTCATCTGGAATGAAATAACATATAACTGCACAAACTTTCATCCAAAAAGACAGTAGCAAAAAGATCTTAAAATTTTACATGTCGTTATTTGTTGTTGTAAAGTTTTATTCGCGAGTAAAGTTTTATGAAAGGCCATTATCACAGAGTTTGCACTTCTGCGCGCTAAATTACGATCCAATCTGACATTTACTATCCACGAGAATCTGGGAACAACTCAGGCGGACTATTGACTTACCTACATTATTGCTTCTATAACAAGTCATAACTTTATAAATACCTTATATTTTCATGGCTGCTTTTGATATTTAATTAAAAATTTTGATTAGTTCTGTGGAGTACTAATAAAATAATATAAAAAGAAAAATCTGATGTGACCAACACAGTACTTCCTGCTATTTAATTTTTATTAATTTAAATACATAGACGGACATAGACGTTTAACATGGGAAATCCGTGCACATTGCTCCCCTAAAGTTGATGTCACTTCCGGTTATACCGGAAGTTCTACAATTACAATTTTTACACATTTCAATAACATATATTGCATTGATTAAATCATGTCCTATAAGCAATATGTGTATCTGCAATAATATGCGAGAAAAAGGGTGTCTTTTCTAATAATTACAATTTAAATTTAGCAAATACAAACATACTTAAAATTTGAAAAGTAATATTAATATGTTTCCCAACACTGGCAAATAAGGTTTGCTCTGTGCGTAGTTTTGTTTAAAATAGAGAAATTTATTTTGCAAACGAACTGAAGCTGGCCTCGGCCTAAAGTTCCAGCGCAGTGAATTTGTTTTACTTTTACATGATTGTGCAATTAAAGTTCATTTTACGTGCTTTTTGTTTGGGAATACACCGTATTCGAATAAACGTTATTCCATTATTGGAAGTTATTTCATGTTGAGAGTTATAGCCAGGTTATTAGAGTAGTAGTTTCCGGTTCAAACTTTTAATTAACATATGCATTATACATATACATTGCTCGTCCTGCAAAATTCAATGTTAGCCACACAAAGTATCACTTTACTTCTAATAACATAATATGCTAAAATTCGCGTCCGGTTGCACAAAAAAATTGATGGAGCTAACGCGATTATACAGGGTGTTTATTAAACATAGGGCAAAAATTGTAGGGATTATTCCCTGGACCATTCTAAGATGATTTTTGAAAAGCCGCTTTGTTTCGAAGATATATGGCGGAAAAAAATTTCGACAATAACAACATTTAATACCAAAAATTACATGTAAAGTTTCTTAATCTACAAGTACTGTTAAAAATGACTACCACCAGCTACGATACAAGAATCCAATCTTCTTCTCATTAATTGCCGAAGTCTTTCAAAAACACCAGGGTCGTTTCTTATGGAGTTACAGCCAGCAATTATCCGATGTATTAAATCTTCCAAATTTGCCAATAGAGTAGCATATACTAATGATTTTAGATGGCCCCATAGGAAAAAAATCCAGGGGGTTTAAGTCCGGGGATCGAGCAGGCCATAAGTGAGGTCCACCTCGACCAATCCAGCGATCTCCGTATGTTATTGTTAAGAAATCACGAGCAACCACACTAAAATGCGCTGGTGCACCATCGTGCATAAACCACATTGCATTTCTTGTTGCCAATGGTACATCCTCCAGAAACTGAGGTAGAGCATGTTCCAAAAAGTTGTGATACATCTCGCCGGTAAGTCCATAAATGAAATGCATGTCAGTCATCTCGGCGTTCGTATAGCTATTCATGATAAGAGGACTTCACTAACAAAAGTTTAAGTATTATAGACAGAAAATACACATCAAACAGCCAAACGTCTCAACAAATTTGACACATAACTGCTGTTACTAGATTAATAATTTGAAAATATCAAAATTGGTTTTGTCAATTTTTTTTAGCCCTGTATCTTCGAAACAAAGCGGCTTTTCAAAAATCATCAAAGGACAAAATCATCTTAGAATGGTCCAGGGAATAATCCCTTCAATTTTTGCCCTATGTTTAATAAACACCTGTATGTACATAATTGAAAGATATACAAACTTTACTGACAAAGGGCTCCTATATTTATTAACTATATTTCTTGTTTATTGTACCGTTTCTTTCCATTTGTGCCTTATTAGGAATTTATATCTCTTTGTAAAAACACATATTTTTCTCCCTACATCCCTATCTGACAATTACCCGAAACACATCTTTATTTATTGGGAAAATATGTTACATTTATTGTTCTGAAAACAGGAAAGATAAAATTTATCGTACATAATAAAACTTTTTAAGCTCGTATGATTTATTCCAATCTATAAATTTTAAAAAATATTAAAGTAAAATAGGTAGAAAGAGGAATCTAGTGCACGTCGAAAAGTTTGAATTTTTAAATCCCGACTTTAGGAATCAGTTTGGAATTAAGTTTGACGGCAGAAAAAAATGAAAGATATATGTATTACTACATTTTAT
The DNA here is from genome assembly GCA_951394225.1 of Harpalus rufipes. NCBI lineage: Eukaryota > Metazoa > Arthropoda > Insecta > Coleoptera > Carabidae > Harpalus > Harpalus rufipes. The sequence goes on along the minus strand of OX596290.1, from coordinate 21,632,624 downwards.
ATTTTATTTTAGAGGGAAAAGATTTTATTTTTCATATATTTTTGCATAGATATGACAGGCGGCCATGGTATTCATATGAGGGAGGCGACTTTTTTCACTTGCAAATGTTGAAACAAAACACAAATCGCAGCCATTTTGATCTAAATGTCAAGTTAATTAACAAATATATGTAATAATTTATTCATTATTAAATACATTATTAAAAATTATACTAAAATCAAATGAATAAAAGAATATTCCTATCTTGGTTGTCAAAATGTATAACATTATATCTATTCCATTTAATGTAGTGTTTCATTTGACTAATCAGATTTCAAGAAATTTTGTGATATATTTCAAATGTATTACTTTTTGAATAGAGTATTTTATGTATGTAAATCAAATGTTTCAAAAATTATTCATATTTTGACAGCTTTGGCAGTTTGTAAGGCTTTTTGAATTTGCTATAAATACATTTTTAAATAAATATTTTGAAAATTATTTGACAATCACAAGTTCATTTTACGAATTTATTTATAGAAATTGAACCAGTTAAGCAAAAAATTTGAGAATTGGAATATTTATATAAGAAAGTACGTAGAATCCAATGGTGCTATCTTTGAATATATAATACATATAAGAACGGCAACGTAATGTATTTAGATTAAATATTTCGAGAGAAGGTGCCATCTATCCCTCCGTATACGAATTATTTCTGAGTTAGTTCAAAAAATACATAATAGGGGATGTTGCAGAGTGTTGCCACGTAGCTAGAACAGCAAGTTAAGATTTTATAAAGGTTTTTAAGTTTGCTACTGTAAAACAAGTATACATGTACATTGAAGATTCAAAATATATTATCTGGTTATTATGAAACAATATTTTTGAATTATTGATTATTGAATACCTCTAACAAATAGTATCTGGCAATGCTGTCAGCACGATTTACCGTAGTTGATAGTTTTGTGGTAGGAGTCACTAGCTATCTATAATAATTTTGTGAATAAAAAGAGACAGATATAGTATCTTGCTAGGCCATATGCGTTGCCGTTCTTATATGTATTATATATTAAAAGGTGCTGTCTACAAATTTGTACCTTCACCCATTTTTGGGTAACAAGTAACAATGTTGAAACATTACCATGGGTTTCAAATAGTCCAGATATCAACCCCATAGAAAATGTATGGGGCAGAATAACAAAAATTATATATAAAAGAAATTTTCATCGTTAAAAGTCAGAAGAATTATGGGAGGCAGTACCAAATACCTGGGAAGAAATGGCGGATGATTTGAATTATACAAGGCAATTGATTCATTCAGTTCCTCGGCGATTAAATGAAGTAATAGCATGACACATTATTAGAAAGAAATATTTCTATTTTGGTCATTTAACAAAGGCCTTTTTTTTTATATGTACATTTACCAAATGATATTTTTATGCTAAGTGCTAAGTAAGTTTTTCTATTTATTTACCCATTTTATAGCGATCAAATATGGTGTTTGTCATTCATTGAAACTGATGCTAAGCAATTAAAATAAACTAGAAATATACTACTAAAATTTGCGAAATAATCGATGACGGAATTGCTTCTCATGGTACATATATTTTAAAGTCCACTGGCTCAGTGGCCTTACTTAGTCTTAATTCTTGATGCACTTAAGTGTATATAATACTTGAATACATGTACGCAGAACGTAACTCAAGGGAATAATAACGTTACAAGCATATAATTAATAGCAAACCCAGTTTCTTCCCTGAATTGTTTGTGTAGACTCCATTAACTGCTGCCAACTTAAGGAACTAAATTTATTATCATTAAGTTTAGTTTTGAATTTTTTGTATTTCCCGCCACAATTTATCAAAATAAGAAACAGCTGAAATAGTTCTCATTTTTCCTTCCAATAAGAAATAAGTGCGCGAGATTATTTTTGATAAAGTTTGCGGGATGTTAGAAAATATCCTCCTAAAGGTAGAAAAACACGGTAAGTATATTATACTAGAAAAACAGAAATTTGTCAGAGCACTGAAGCAAGGCAGGAACTTTGAACGGAAAAAACAACTCGCTGTATGAATTAGTGCACGACTCGGATGACGTCATCGCGGGAAAAGCTAAGTTCACATCGGGACAGATGGAAAGGATTGGTTAAATAAACAGTAGGTGTTTCCATAAATGTACGAGGGAAGGTCAACATCCTAACACACTTTTTACCTCCCGCTAGCCTTGGTAAGGGAGATATAGGGATCGTGCTAAAAATCGCATATCGAGATTTTGGTAAATGACCACGTTTTAAGGTCCCTACAATCCAATTTTAACATTTTCACGATGCTATCGTTCAGAAATCTTGTATTTCTACCTTACTCTTATATGGAAAGATGCCATTAGATTTTGGAGTAAATCAGATAACCGAAAATGGCACTTTCCTGGAAGCTCAAAATAGTTTTTGTTCGAAAAATACCTTTAAATTTTATTTTTTCGAGATTTATGTTATATACAAATTAAAGAATATTAATTTTCTACAGGTTTGCATTAATACTTTTTCTATATATTTTATGGATAAATGAATGTGTGGCGAAGGATGATTGTTTCCTAACTATTATTGTGATCCGCATGCGGTATTTCGCTACCGAAAATCGGTCACTTTAATATGTTTAAGAGTAAGGATTATGAGTGTGGCCGAGGTGAAAGTAGTCTGCTTAGATAGGAATGTGTGGCGAAGGATGATTGTTTCCTAACTATTATTGTGATCCGGATGCGGAATTTCGCTACCGAAACTCGGTCACTTTAATATGTTTAAGAGTAAGGATTATGAGTGTGGCCGAGGTGAAAGTAGTCTGCTTAGATAGGAATGTGTAGCGAAGGATGACTGTTTCCTAACTATTATTGTGATCCGGATGCGGTATTTCGCTACCGAAAATCGGTCACTTTAATATGTTTAAGAGTAAGGATTATGAGTGTGGCCGAGGCGAAAGAAGTCTGCTTAGATAGGAATGTGTGGCGTAGGATGACTGTTTCCTAACTATTATTGTGATCCGGATGCGGTATTTCGCTACCGAAAATCGGTCACTTTAATATGTTTAAGAGTAAGGATTATGAGTGTGGCCGAAGCGAAAGAAGTCTGCTTAGATAGGAATGTGTGGCGAAGGATGATTGTTTCCTAACTATTATTGTGATCCGGATGCGGTATTTCGCTACCGAAAATCACTTTAATATGTAAGAGTAAGGATTTGTTGTATGATGTTGATGTTGTTCTTATTGTTATCGGGTTTGTGCGAATGTAATTTATAAAACTATCTATAATTTTAATCCCGGAGCCTACGTTTTAAACACAACTCGTAGACGACCTTGATCGGACATCTTTCAAATTTTTTACTGTAAACGATGTTAATAAGGCTTGCTAAAACAAAATTTAGTATAAAAAGTAAACAAAAGTGAAAGGACATATCCTGCACTTCTATCCATAAACTAAATAATATTGAAAACGAAATTTGTTAAACAAAATATTGTGTAAACACTACACCAACAAAAATAAAAGAACAATCTAACCACAACGTTATCATTTACAAGAATCTTTGTCACCTGACCTATTTTTCCCACTACTTTCAGGTTACCCGCGTCATTTCCTCATTATCCACTCATCTCCTTTGTGAACCGGGCTTAGAGACGACGCTTCGTCTTCTGTCATTCCATCCATAAGGCCGCAGTTGGCCGCCAGCCAATGGAAAATTAAATGAAACCTACACTGAGTGTACTGATGACGTATTTTTAGAGCGGGGTGGTATTCTTAGACGCAGTGAATCACGTGAATCAGTTTCGAGGTTATGTTTTGAAGAAAATGTTACGGATTATGACTTTGAAAAAGATGTCTGGAGATTTGTCGGCGTGGCGGGTTTTTCAATGAATGTTATGTGGTGATATAAATAAATATGTTATAACTGTAGTGTGGATGTGATTTTGCTTTTTGCGGATTGAACTAATGACGAGATATTTATAACGTAGACGATAAATTACCAGAAGTAACTTGTCAGTATATACAGGATGTTTCAGGACTAGTGTAACAAACTTTAACAGCTTGTTCCTGAGGTCATTTTGAGCCAAAAATGTCATATGAACATAGGTCCTATTCCTTCTAGTTACCAAAATACAAGAGGTTGAAGTTCTATAAATAACACGAAATTTTCTAATTTTTGTAATCAAGGTACTTTCAGAAAACAAGAGTTATTATTGAAAAGTCATACCTTATTTGTATTAATTAATTTTATTTATTAATATTAACGAATACGATTTGGACAACAAAACATACGATTCAAAATTTATATCAAATACATTAAATTATGTACATTTATTAATATTACAATGAATTTTACACTCTAAAACGTTCTATTTACAGCAGAAATATTTCAAACTTTTACACTAAAACCATTTTTTACTATTTTTAGTAACTTGTAATGAAAATTGTAAAAAAATCCGACGTTGTTGGACATTTCACCAAGACGTACTTTCTATTTAAAATTTCCTCAACTCAATAATAAGTCTTGTTTTCCGAAAGTACCTTGATTACAAAAATTAGAAAATTTCGTGTTATTTATAGAACTTCAACCTCTTGTATTTTGGTAACTAGAAGGAATAGGACCTATGTTCATATGACATTTTTGAATGAAGCACCAGACCAGGAATTTTAAATTCATAAGTACTTCAGCAACACTTTTAGCTAATAAAGGAGTGGATATTCTTGGGTTAAAAAACATGGCGGGTGGCATTCTTCCACAGTAGCGGAAGGCTATGTGGAGGATTCTCTTCAGAACAAAATAGAATTCGCCGAAAAAATTCTACACGACGAAGGTGGAATAGCAGTACGAAAGATTAGTTCTTTGACTTCGGAAACATTTTCTGTGAATAATTCTAATAACGTGCAAACCAGTGGCATTAGTATTAATAATTGTTCTAATTGTACATTTAGTATTAACATACATAAATAATATTTGTAAAATAATTGTAATTATTGTAAAACCAAATATGTGAAAAATAAAATACTGACACTGTGTGTATTTATTGTAATGAAGCATTTCTTTGTTGTAATCAAACTCCATTTGAATGCCGGTCGAACTATTATTTAAATAAATTTATAAATTATTAAATTTATATACTTTACTTACCGTTCAGTGAACGGTAAGTAAATCACTTGCCGTCGTCTTAAGGTACGGTTTCCTAGACGCGACAAGCCGCGGCGGTCGGTCGCCGCAACTTTACTCCGATCGCTAGTCGCAGAGCACTACTGTTTTCCTACACGCGACAACTGTAGTTCGATATAAACCGAATTATTTTACAAAATAATTATATTTTACAAATGTAAATTTCAATTTATAGCAGCATTAATTTTTTTTTTATTATTTCATTTACATTCTTCTGATTTTCCTATTTTCTCTGCAATCTCCTCCATATTTTGATCATTGCTACTATCATATAAAACATTATTTTCTCGCACTCAACTAATTTCTCATCATCTGCGGCTGAAAATTCTGTCGCGGAGTACTCCTCACTATACCAGTCATTCGTTTGTCGCCGCGGCAGACGATCTGCCGCGAAGTCGCGATAGCGCCGAGGAAACCAGTTATTATAATTTGCCTATAAGCAGAGGTGTCGCGCGACTATACACCGCGGCTTGTCGCGTCTAGGAAACCTTACCTTTTGTCCTAGTAACCAGTAAACATAACTTACTGTCGTGGAAACAGTGTTTTGCTCTTTAATATTTTTTTCTAAACATTTGCTTATTAGTTTTATATGTCATATTATGATCATGTGTACTGTATCTAATTGTAACGCTTGAGCTTCTCTTTAATTGGGAAATTTTCCTGTTGAAAAGCCAAACACTTATAAATAAATAAATAAATAGCATGATATCCAGAATTTTTCTCAATAATAATTATGTTTACTAAACATCTCATATTACCAAAGACATCTGCCACGTGCTTTGGACTCTCTATAGCCCGGAAAATATGATTGATGTAAACAAGACAATGTGCCTCAGGCTGTAAACTGTAACTTGAGTCATTCAATCCACATTCTGGCTATCTGGAAGGGCTCCCCATTGCATTGTAGTTATTCGCACTGTAAATTAAACTACACGTAGCCCGCAGTCAAATTTACAACCCATTTACTTGTGAACACTCAGATTTCAGGACAGACTGAGATGTGTACTGCATTTAATTGCTTACAAAATTCCCAGAGGGCAGAATGTACATTCAGTTCGTGTTTTCGATAACACAAGTAGCCACCACAATACCTTCTGTCAATCCTTTGTATTATGTATAAACTCCATAGAGAAATTTTCTTGAAAAAGATTCGAAATTTCCAGTAAAATTATTTCAAAAAATATGCAAATTGCACTAGACCTGACATCTTCTTCTTCTTTAGCTTTTCCCATTGGTTAGGGGTTCCCTTTTTACCTTCCATCACCTATAGGTAAGGAAGGTATTGTCTTTGGTCAAAAAATTCGGTGATGAGTTTTCATTGAATAAGCACGTTTTAGGGTCATTACAATACGATTTTACTATTTTTACGATGATGTCTGTATGTGTGTGTGTGTTCGTGTGTGCGCGTGTGTGTGTGTATGTATGTGTGTGTGTGTGTACGCCGTTTCGTGCACGATATCTACAAAAATTACAATTCTTGCGTATTCCTCTTCCTTACAACCATATGCAGACCTGTTTAGATTTTGGTTATAATTGGTCAACCGGAAGTACCCTCATTTGAAGATTTTAATAGATTTCTTGAAAAAATCAGTTAAATGTTATAATAACTTAAAGAATATATTATTGTCTATACGATTTGATTGCATTTTATATTTGATATTCAACAGATATAATGTTAAAGAAGAATGACGATAATAAATTTTATATAAATTTCATAATTCAGCCAGCTATGCTAACTTAACCATGGAAACTGCTAATATATTCGGGTAATTCAAATTAACAGATGTCAGTATCAATAAAATGTAAATCAATGAAAGAATAAGGGAAGTAACTCTAATGTTAGAAGTTTCTAGATATAAGAGAGACGATTACATATTGGTTTGAACATGTCATGAGGAGAGATGAATATATTAATAGAAGGTGGAAGAAACATAGGAAGACCAAATATAAGATGAAAAGACTGTATTGTAGAAGGCTTGAGAGAAAAGGAACTGAATGAAGACGACACGCAAAACAAAAATGTGTGGAAGAAGAAAATAAAAAATAGCGACCCCCTAACGAATGGGAAAAACTAAAGAAGAAGAAGATGTCAGTGTCAAGTGCAATTTGCATAGTTTGTTAATGAAATAACTTTACTGGAAATATAGGATCTTTTGCAAGAAAATTTATGTATGGGGCGCGTGCAGTAACATGACTTTGACCCGTGTCAAAATGACAGCAATTAATTATGTCCATAACTGACAAGTGTTATAATTTTTCAATCAAAATTTCATAATTTTCTTATTTCATGTGGTTTGTTTGTTATCAGGAGTATGGAATTCAGTTGCCGAGAAAGGGAATCACATAATACCAAAAATTTATAATCTTTTTCAAGAAAATTTATGTATGGAATTTGTACATAATACACAGGGTTGACGGAAGGTATTGTGCTGGTCACATCAGATTTTTTTTAAAGAAAAACTGTTAAAACCTTCAAATGATGGTACTTCTGTTTGACCAATTATAAAAAAAATGGTAAAATCGTATTATATGAATCCTAAAACATGCTTAATCAGTAAAAACTCATCATTGAATTTTTTGACCAAAGACAATACCTTCCTTATCTAAACGTGACGGAAAGTAAGAAACTAATCCCGTCTTTTATAATCTGGTAGTGAGTTTGGATGGCTGATGAAATTCTAATACTTCTTTAACTCATTTAAGTAAGCGAATTAGAGATTTCTGCATCTTTTAATCAAATCGTGGGAGTAAAAGACCAACTTCTGAAGCGGAATATTTAGTTTATTTGCTTTTTCCTTTGAAGGGGAGCGACAAATTCGAAGTTAAAAGTATCAAACGAAGTAAATTAAATATTACCTCAAATATTTTTCTACTTAATTCAAAGATTAGAGTATATAAACATCAAATAAGATCAAGTTAAATAAATATACATTAATATATTATTACAGCTTTTTAGAATCTTAGTACTCGTATAATGTATAATATCCCTAGTTAGCTTATTACTGGAGAAAAAAGAAAAATATTGTTTTTCACAAAAACAAGTACAAGTCTTAGTAAATTAATCACAATAACAATAATCTGTTGTGGCCAGCACAATACCTTCCGCCAATCAAGTGCATTATGTATAAATTCTATACATAAATTATCTTACAAAAGATTCTAAATTTCCAGTAAAACTATTTCATAAAAAACTATGGAAATTGCACTTGACACTAACTTCTTCTTTAGATTTCCCCATTCGTTAGGGGTCTCTATTTTTTATTTTCTTCTTCCACTCATTTCTATTTTCCGTGTCCTTCCCCAACATCTACTTCATCTACCACATTAATTTTCTTTTTATTTAAACTGATATCTGTCAATTTGAATTATCTGAATATATTAGTAGTTTCCATGTTTAGCATAGCTGCCTGATTTATAAAATTTAATTTCTTTAAAATTCTTTAACTATATCTATTGAATATGAAGTATAAAATGCAATCAAATCGTATAGAGAATAATATATTCTTTAAGTTATAATAACGTTAAATGTCAATAAATCAAATTTAACTGTTAAATCTTCAAATGAGGCTACTACCGGTTCACCAATTATAACCAAAATCTAATCAGTTGTTGGATGTAAACTTTAGGAGTACGAAAAAAATATAATTATTGGAATCGTGGTATTGAAGTTATGCGATCCGAAACTTTCGTCACACACACACACACGCACACACAAATATTAAAATAGGATTGTATGCCATTTTTAGCATAAATCCAATACTTCTCTTAGCGAGAAGTCAAAATAGAACACAACCGATGCAATAACGTATTTATTTACAGGTAAAAAACATGACATATATGATGATATATGCTGCATGTTTATAATATTCTAGTTGGAATTAGGAAATAAAAACAACTGCTTCATTTAAACTTTAGTGTTAAAGAAGTTTTTAAACTTTTTATTAAGCTTAAAACATTAAACACACAAATGTGAATCTGCTCTGTGCATAGTTTTTGTGGGAAAACATATACATTATTTCACAGGCTAGTTTTTCACATATTTTTTTGCTATTTAAACACTTTGCTCGCAAAAACGAACGCGCTTTGGAAAAATTTCATCATATTATTATTCATTTAATTAAAAATTCTTTATCGAATTGCTGAAATACGCGGAATTTTTTGTTAATTAAATAATTACAAAATAACTTCCAAAATCACAGAATTAATTTTAATTTTCCATGTACTTTAACAGGGAAATAGAATTTGTACACTTTACCGAATACGTAACAATACAATTGAAGTATATAAGAGGAACTTGAAGTCTTTGAAGTGCCTTATTAAAATACAATCGAAATAAATAGAACACAAGTAGTTGATAATTTGTATAAAGAATGAAAACTGTACTGGATTTAAATACAATGTTATTAACTAAATTTCTCATTTAAACAATAATCTATGGGCAAATATATGACAAAAGACATGTCCCAAAATTTTTCGTTCCAACAGTAAATAATACAAAATTTATGTAGAAAGATAACTAACAATATACTCAATTAATTGCCATTTTAAATTTTATTACTTTAATAAATTTGCGAATTATTAAAGACGAAAACATTTGTCACATGCAGACAATGGTTTATTTGCAACTAAATTATTATTAAACCTAAGAAATTTTATTATAATGTATTCAAGTTCTATACACTCTATTAATACATCAAAATTTGTTGAATTGGAGTAATAATCATAGCATCCAGAAGTTTATTTATTATTGTTTGAATATATTGTCAGTTTCCTTTACCTTTAGTTTTATAAATAATACTAACATAAATATTGTATTATTTACTGTTGAACTAAAAAAATTAGCACGTGTCTGTTGTCATATATTTGCCCGTAGATTATTGTTAAAATAAATGCCCAAATATAGTCTTAACTATTGTAATCCAAAAACTTATTTCTTCTTGCTGTTAATATTTTTTTTTCAGAAGGTACGAATAAAATTTTGTTTATTATATTTAAATATTCTACATAGTTAAAAATATTATGTATATTATTGTATGAGAAGGGTTATTAGACGCCATTTCATAGGCACTGACAGCTATAGTGGAGAAAACACCACAAGAATTATTTTAAAACACATATAAAACACCATTTGTATGTTATACTTATATTTAAACATTCTATGAGCCTAGTAGTATAAATTTTCGTTGCTTGATGGCAGCACCGACTTGTTAAAAATATCTATTTTTATGAATAAATTCAATAAAATAAAATATTAAGAAAATCGTGAATGTATGCTTTCCAGCGCGCGCTAACATTGAGGGTCTAGCGAACCTGCACAAACCAAAGTTCTATTTTTACATTGTTACTTGTTAACTTGAGTTTGAAATTGAAATATATGGAACTACTTTTTATAGCTTAGAAAACATGTTTAAATAATATGTATATAAATCACTACGCGAAGCAGAGTGATTATGCACTATTTCTATAAATTTTTATGAATGAAATATATACTGGGAAAATATATATAACCCAAACATAGCCCGTTAATACGGAAATATCGTTTTTCGCATACTGTTGCTCGCCATTTGAACTGACTACAATGTTTGTGGTATCAATAAAAAGATAAAAAAAAAACTGCATCAAATGACACCAAATACATGTCAATTTGTAATATTTTAGATCTATAAATTAATGATTAAATTTGAATAAAATAACAAATATTTGACATTTTATTTGTCAGTTAGCTATATTTTTTTTTAAATTAATAAATTATTAAATAATAAAAATTGCACAATTTGAAGGTTATAACGAATTCTTACAAATAAAATTGTTAAAATGATAAATTTAGGTAATAACATTATATTTAAATCCAGTACGTTTTATTAATACATAAAATAAAAATCTGTTGCGGCCAGCACAATACCTTCCGTCACTCCTGTGTATTATGTATAAATTCCATACATAAATTTTCTTGCAAAAGATTCTAAATTTCCAATAAAATTATTTCATAAACTATGCAAATTGCACTTGACATAACATTGACATCTTCTTCTTTAGCTTTTCCCATTCGTTAGGGGTTACTATTTTTTATTTTCTTCTTCCACTCATTTCTGTTTTGCGTGTCGTTCTCATTCAGTTCCTTTTCTCTCAAGTCTTCCGCTACTAAGCTATTCATTCTTCATCCAATATATTCTTCATCTCTCCTCATGACATGTTCAAACTAATGTAATCGTCTCTCTTGTATCTTTCTAGAAACTTGTAACACTAGAGTTATTTCCTTACCGTATCTTTCCGTGTCTTCCCCAACACAGATGTTCACATATTCATCTCTTTCACATTCATTTACTTTTCATTTATACTGACATCTGTCAATTTGAATTATCTGAATATACTAGCAGTTTCCATGGTTAGCATAATATTTTTATAATTCTTTAACTATATATCTATTGAATATGAAGTATAAAATGCAGTCAAATCGTATAGAGAATAATATAGTCTTTAAGTTATAATAACGTTAAATGTCAATAAATCATATTTAACTGTTAAAATCTTCAAATGAGGCTACTTTCGGTTGACCAATTATAACCACTTTTTCTTCTGGATGTAAACTTGAGGAATACGAAACAATTATATTTTTTGGAATCGTGGTATTATGCGAACTGACACTTTTGCCTATAAATAAATTGGAAAAACTGATTTTTCTACAGTCTAAATAGTAGCCATTTGCGCTCTCTTTTGTCAACGCAAAATGTCACTTTGCCGCTCTAGCGCGACAAAGTAGAAAATACGCTCGCTGTCTAAATTTCTAACTATAGAATGTTGAGAAATGTCACTTGTCTACATTTTTAATGGAATCGTTTAGTCAGGAACTAATGGCACTGTAGTGACACATTTACCACCTTTACAAATCAATCTGACATATAACTGCTCTGTCAGTATATTATATAACAAAAAAAAAAATGCCGCACTATTGTGGAAATAAAATAGGGCATTCATTTACAAACACGAAAGTAAGTAGAATGTTTAGATTAGATTGAAGCAATAGGTCAAGAAGAATGGGACATAACGATAAATTAAAATTAAATATAAAAGACATTTTTTCTTTATATTAATCCTTATTAATTGAGTAGTAAGTGTAAGTACAAAGTGTACATTTTATTATTTTTTGTTATAATAGCGACTGGAGAAAAAATGTTGTGTGTGTTTCGAGCGCAAATGGATATTGTCGATTTCGAGAGAACAACCTCTCAATCGACCATGCCCTATTTTGCGCTCTTAATACACAAATAGCTATTTCCATGCTAAAGGCCTATGGCCAGTTTTTTAATTAACACTCTGTATATTGTGATTTTATGCAACAGATGAACCCAGGACCGTAGGATTGCGACGAGACGTTATTGCTATACAGATTATCTTTGCCGGTGGGGAGTAATTATTATACATTATAATATTAATTATCTCTATAGAGATTTCTGAATGTTTTGCGGTAATTAACTACATTGTTGTGTTCCTTTGTCTACGAGAGTTAGCGCCTTGTTATTTATATGATGCCATTTGTCCCTAGTGCTTTGTTATATCTATGACTGGTATATGTCTAAATATGTCATAAATGTAGCTATATGTACTAATATAAAACTAACCTCGTTTTGAAACAAAGTTTTCTTTGAAATATAATGAATTAATCTTGAAAGTATACAAGACGGATATATTAATTTAAAATTTTCTGATTCGCGTACTGTATTATCCTTTTTCATCTTGACAACATAATTTATTGACGTGACAATGTGGACTCAAGTAAGCAGCAATAATTGTATATATATATATATATATATATATATATATATATATATATATATATATATATATATATATATATATATATATCCTATTAGGGTAAGTAGGCTGAAGTCTACAGCGGCAAATTTTCGACGGATATTTTATTTCGATTTTGAGGCTTTTTTGTTTCGGCTGTTTGCACGGTGCACATGTACTCATGGACTACCCATGTTGCGGGTGCGATACGTTGAATTAAATTAAAATTCTATGATTCTATCTACCATAAGCGATCGTCCACGTACGTGTCTAAACCAGAAGATTTCTTGACGATTTGTACTTCTTAGTTGATCAGTGGATCAAGCCTTGATTAAGGAATGGTGAATTCGCAATTCGGCCGTTTATTTGAGATGCTTTACCTTTGTAAATATTCGTAGGTAACAGGAAAATTAAAAAGTACACGGCTTCTAGAGAGGCTCAAAAACTTACCCTTCTGACAAGAATAGGCAGGGTTGGATTTTGGCCTAGGCTAAAGAGGCAATTGATTCGAACTATTTATACACATGTATTAAATATATTTTGTTTTTCGTAGGGGCCCAAAATAAAGATTTTAATTAGGGCCAAAAGAGTTTAAATTCGCCCCTGAGAATAGGCGGCAAAATATTTCATTTATAAATCGTAAATCCACCACTGTATATTATAATGTCAATTCAAATTCAAAATATTACATACTTTAATGTCATGTCGCTTAGCAATACTTGCCAATACTGCCGATATATTTTAATTTATAATAAACTACGTTTGGAATTTTTTCCATAATATTTAAAATATCCAGTTATTAAAATGGAAAGGACCGATGAATCATCTTATATAGAAGGTATATTGGGGTACAAAAAGTATCAAAAGCCCTCTCGATCCACTTCTTTGAGTATCAAAAACTAAACAATTAACTAAACTTTTTTGTTATAAAACTTATCTACACTTACTATAATCCGGTAAAGAATACTCTAAATCCAACGTAAGATCCGCAGGATCTGTCAACCGTACTCTCGAAGCAGTTACACCATTGACGGATCTTACGCGATCTCCAGGTGCTAGGACATCGCTTCGCGCGGCTACTGATCCAGGTCTGAGTGCTAGGATCACTGGACAACTGCTGTCGCTTGGACCTGGAAACAAAAGAAAACAAAGTTAGAATCGTTATCATTATTAACTGGATAAACAGTTTGTGTAAAGCTGTAATGTATTCATAAAAAATGTAAAAGGCTTCTTATGAAACAATTTTATGCTCCAGGTTACATAAATGACACTAACCCAATTTACAAAAAAATAAATAATAATAATTTAAAAAATCTATTGGTCAACAACAAAATTGTTTCAAGGGATCCTTATTCCAATTCTGGGATTTATAAAATCAACTGTAATATTATATATGTAGTGCAAACTAGAAGGAACTTTCACATACGATTTAAAGAACATAAAAAAGCTTTGAAAATCTTAAACTGAATTCCAATGTCGCTAATCACATGTTAGAGTTCAATCATGTTTGTAATTTTGAAAATGCATCAATTTTACATGTCGCAAATAATTTAGCAAGACTACTTCTCCTGGAATTCTATACATACATACATACATAAAATCACGCGTGTCTCAGGTAGTGGGTTCGCACAAACCCGATAACAATAAGAATAACATCAACATCATACAACAAATCCTTACTCTTAAACATATTAAAGTGACCGATTTTCGGTAGCGAAATACCGCATCCGCACAATAATAGTTAGGAAACAATCATCCTTCGCCACACATTCCTATCCAAGCAGACTTCTTTCGCCTCGGCCACACTCTCGCATTCATACATGTTCTTCTTCTCTTCACACTTGGAAACGCTCTCTCTTTAAGCACCCTACCAATCACATCCATCCACTTACACACTGGTCGGCCACGCAATCGAAAACCCTCAACTTTACCAAGATATATACGCTTAACAAGCCGTTCACTCGCCATTCTCTCCACATGCCCAAACCATCTCAACTGACTCACACCAACTCTCTTAATCACATTGTTCCCAACCATATAACAAATTATTCCTCACGCGATTCCGTCTGACATACCCACATACACCACGTAAATACCTCATTTCCACGGCAGTCACTCTCTTTTTATGCTTCCACGTCCATGCCCAGCATTCGATTTCATACATCAAAGCAGGCAATAGCACTCCATTATATACACTCAAGCGAGCGTCCCTTGATACGTTAATATTTCGTGCAAACGTACCCAGAGCACCCATTACCTTACATCCCGCACTCACTCTAAATATGACATTAAGAAAGCCATTTCCAATAAAACCCCTTTAATGAATGAACAGTTAGACTTGGTACATTCCCCATTATTTGAAACTTTAATCCCCAAATCTCCACCGCTAAACTAGATATAAAAGGACCAGCTGTAGTTCTTCTGATGAGCCGAAATAGTACTATAAAGAATTTTCCTTAATTTTGTAAAACAACCGAGTGTTTTTTTTTTATTCATTTCGTAAAGGTGGTTCCAGAATTCACGATGTAATTGAATTTTGGCTTACCAAAGCCAACAAAGTTACATGACTGCTCGCGCCCTATGTAACATAAAATGAAAATAGGGAGAGGTATTGTGCTAGCTACAATAGATTTTTTACCTCTCGCTAAGAGAGGTATTGGATTCATGCTAAAAATCACATATCCTGATTTGATTAAGCACGTTTTAAGGTCCCTACAATCCGATTTTAATATTTTACGATGTCTGTCTGCGTCTTTGGAGTGTAAAATAGGCATTTCAAAGTAACAATTGGTGAGATGTTCTTAGTAATCAATATATACACAGACAGTAATTTTATTTGCAATAAATATATTTATAGCTCTTTCAAATTTATTAGTCGTTAAATGCTCACTAAAGTTAGTATATTTTTATTACTTCTTTTAGTAACTAGTACGTATTGTAACAAGGCGAGCAATAACAAATAAGTAACTTTTTATAATCTTTTCTAAATTATAGTTTGAGAAATCAACTTGTTATCTTTGTTAGTCAAAATTCTGTTTAGAAATAGTTATCATCTTTTATTAACTGACTGTTTAGTCTAGCTGTCAGAGTTATTTGTTGACAAATAAGTATAGAAGTTATTGCACACCTACGTGCAGGGCTGATATTTTGGTATGGGTGCCATATGGTACCCCCTTCACCCCTCAGAGATAAGGCCTCTCACGAAAGTAACGCTTTGTTTTAGATAGTCGGTTTTAGATACTCATATTGACTAGACATGGAGTCGGTCTAAGATACTCATGTCGACTAGACATGTAGTTTGAGTTTTAGTTTGAGCGCGTAGTAGACGCTACTACGCAGAGTTACTATGTAAAATGTAACTACGAGGGTCATTCAATAAGTAAAGAAACAAATGGCTATAGCTCAAAAACGGTTTATTTCAATCTTTCAAAATTAAGGCTATTTTTCAACATAATCACCCCCCACAGTTATGCACTTGTCCCAGCTTTCTTACAGCTTCCTAATTCCCTTGGCGAAGAATTCTTTCGATTTACCCCGAAGCCACTTTTGCACCGCTTCCTTAACTTCCTCATTGTTAGCAAATCTTTTTCCACGTAGGGCGTCTTTGAGTGGTCCAAACAGGTAAAAATCAGATGAGGCGAGGTCGGGACTGTGGGCAGGATGAGGTAAGACCTCCCAACCCAATTCTTGAAGCTTATCACGGGTCAGCTGGGCTGTATGAGGGTGGGCGTTATCGTGCTGAAGAATGACTCCTTTTGACAAGAGTCCACGGCGTTTGCTCCTGATAGCTGGTCTAACTTTGTGTTCTAGCATCTCAGAGTAGTATTGGCTATTGATAGTTCCTGATATCCTCGAATCCAACGAGGGACCAGAAACTTCCACTGGACGTCCACATCGGGGTTCATCACCTACACTTGTTCGGCCACTTTTAAACCGATCAACCCACTTGTAAAAATTCGCACGGTTCATACAACTTTTACCGTACTGTATTAACATTCTAGAAAAAAATTCACTTGGTTTTACACCTTCTGCGACTAAAAATCTAATGACTGAGCGCTGCTCTTCTAAGGTGCAATCTTCTAGTGGACTTGCCATGGTGAACTGAAAATTTTGAGGTTATGTTGACATAAAATGATGAAACAGCTGATCAGAGCATATCACAAGGTTGCCAACTAACACCCCTGAAAAGATTGTACACATTCATTGAATAGTTTTAAATTTATAGAATTTGTCTCTTTACTTATTGAATGACTCTCGTACATTACTTAATTTCTCAGATTTAAATTTAAAGTTCGCGCTAGTCTTCAATAGAACTTAGATATTGTCATTAGCCAATAAAATTCAAATATTACGTGCCTGCGCATAAAGGACTTAGGAAATT
Organism: Harpalus rufipes; assembly: GCA_951394225.1. Classification (NCBI taxonomy): domain Eukaryota; kingdom Metazoa; phylum Arthropoda; class Insecta; order Coleoptera; family Carabidae; genus Harpalus; species Harpalus rufipes. The sequence continues at coordinate 21,615,281 of OX596290.1, read as the reverse complement.
GAGAGAGATAGACTTATGCAGCAATAACATTCCCATCTTTCAGTCTAGGATTCAGCTAGTCTCCAGTAAAAGATAGAAGCATTACCAATACATTTTATTATAAATGTAGCTATATTATCCCGAAAATGAACAGTCAATATAATATGCAAACATACATAAAATACACGTTAGTTCTTCGAGATTAGATTTTACCATAAATTCTCCTCAAAATACATCTATAATCTTATATTTTATGTGTAATAAAATGTCGATAAAATAATATCAACCCATCCTTCTTCTCTTCTCTCCGGCCTTGTATGTCGAAATATTATGACGTAGGGCGAAAGGCGAAATACGTTGCTGTCATCGTCATCCCATATTTTTTATATAAGACACGAGGCCAAAGTTAATTTAAGTGCCTTTTTATTATATAATAAATAAAGCGACGCTATCATAGGAAATCTTACAAAACTAAGACAAATATTGTACGAGGTGAACCGGAGTTTATAGCGAGGAAATAGGTTAGGTTCGTTTACTTTCAGATAACTCAATTTGCTAGAAAGGAAACGGTTTTGTTCTGTTGTATTTTCAAAATGAAATGTATAGATATAGTTTCTCATCCATTGTTAGGTGTGACACTTAATAATAATTCTTTATCGATTTATAACAAACCAAATTTAAGTTTATTTTTGACCATCAGGTTTTTTTTAAACTTTACCGATTGGGTTTCCAAGGCAGTAAGTTTTGTTTACAAATTACTGATCAGTAAGTGATGTGGTACTGATCAGTAAGTGATGTGACTACCTACCGATCTGGAGGCCGTGAAAATTACATAAATAAAAAATAAATGTACAATTTTTAAAGCTTTAACGATAACAAAACAACGATCATAGCTTACTTAAAAATGACAACTAGTTTTTTTTAAATGTCAAAATAATTCTAAACTTTAATTTGTTATTATTGGGACGATCGTGCAAAAAATATAATAAGCATTGCGGGCATTAAGTGTTTCTTACCGGTATCGGAACTAATCCTCAACCGGTAAGGTGCACTTACTGCCCTTAATACTTAAATAGTTAATTAAGATAAATATGATATATTATCAATACAGTTAAACTAGAAAATAAAGAAAAAATCTAACAAAACAAAACATTCTACGAGCCCAAACCCGTATTAGTTAGGCGGTTAACATTTAAAAAAAAAATTATAAAATGTATGCAAATGGTGAGAAAATCACGAAATTTAGAATGAAAAATTATGATATTTGACATCTATGTACATAATTACTAGCTACCATTCTGACACGGGCCTCCAATCTGCTTGTCAAGGGCAACAAAGTCACATGACTGCTCGTACCCTGATTTAACATATCTTTTATACCTACACTCTACACCAAAAATTGTATTTTTCGAGATGTTTCACTGTCGTGACGGACAGTATTTGTGAACGGTATATACCTATATTTTTTAATATTTATTTATTAATACAATAATAAATAATATAATGTACTTCCCAGAAAAGTCTTCGGTAATAGCTGCGTTCAATGAAGTAAGCAAAACAAGCAAATGCTAGGTTAGCAAACGAAACTTGCTGCTTAGTTTATTGCATGATTTGCTAGCTTTATGACATCCACAACTGTCATCAAGAAACTTTTAAAGCTGTCAAATATAACATATGTATCTCTTGTATGCCTTTCTTGGTCTGCGAAGTTATGGAAAATGAATTTATACATTTATTTGCAGATAGTGGAATTAAATTTGAAGAACTTATTTGGTCTAACAAAACATTTAAAATCTAAATAATGTTATAAACATCCAACATAAACCTCTCAAAGCCTTTTTGACATGTGGTTAACAAATAAAGAAATATAAACAGTAAAAGTCGCTGACATTTATCTGTTAATTACAAACATTTCATTCTTGCAATTTTTTCCATGGACTTATTTTGGCTGTGAGATTTATTACAACAGATTATTTTATATATTATATTCTTTTATCTCTAAATTAATAAAAGATATAATAAAATATTTAAATGCATCAGATAGAGAATCTAATCTTCTTTAATATTTGCAAGAACAAAAAAGGTCAAAAAATAATAATTTGGGTTGTCCAATTATTACCAATACCTTTTCAGCTCTTCCCAGTAATGTCCGATTGAGAAATACGTAGTTATACAGATATTAAGTCTTACAGTTTTTCAGAAATCGTTCTTCCAACATCCACACACACACATACACACACACACACAGTATATATAGTATAATAAGTTTAAAAATATGTTGAATATTTAAAATATAGTATAATATTTTTATTGATTCCTACATAGTTGCTCTATTTATGCCGGGTACTATATATTCCATATTGCAAATGTGAGTATGTACTATCATATAAAACACTTTTCTAAACGTTTTTCCGGATTATTCACTTCGCATCTGACAACCGTTCCCGAACTTTCAAACTTTTCTTATATTTCACTGTCGCACCAGTAGCGTAGTAGCATAATTTCTGACAAGGATGAGTTCCCGGGCTGACTGGTATATGATAACAGTAGAAATTCTTGCGAACTTAACTACTTTATTCCACCGTGTTTTGGTTTCAAATGGGGGCATTAGTGAACTTCAAAATCGTATTCAACTTACCCAACGAACAACGAACGTTTTATTTCTTTGTTCAAACGAGAATAGTTGAGTAGTTTTTGAATGCAAATGGGGATGTATAAATTTTTGAAGATGGAAAAGAAATTTTTATATTTAAGCGATGTTGCTAGATGAAATAAATGAGATTCACGGTACTAGTTGCTTATTACCTCTCGCCAAGAGAGGTATTGGATTCATGCTAAAAATCGCATATCCAGATTTTAATGATTAAGCACGTTTTAAGGTCCCTACAATCCGATTTTAATATTTTTACGATGATGTCTGTGTGCGTATGTATGTATGTGTGTGTGTGTGTGTGTGTGTGTGTGTTTGTGTGTGTGTGTGTGTGTGTGTGAGGTTGTTGGAGGTACGATTTCTAAAATTCTATAAGACTAAAGATCTGTTTGATTACAGATTCCTCAATCTAACATTAATGGGAAGAGTTGAATAGGTTTTGGTACGAATTGGAAAACCAAAAATATCTTAAAAAAAATCTAAATATTATTTTTTTGATAATTTTTTTTATTAGTCTTAAAGAACGTAGAATTCTCTATTCAATACATTTTAAAATTTTATTATATCATCCATATATTGAGATAAAAAAAGTAATATATAAAATAATCTGTTGTAATAAAGTTCAGAGCCAAACCAACTATAGTAACCATCAGATGTTTGTAAAATCATTGTCAAAAACCAACAGTAGTTCATAAACCTATTTGGGCGGTATTGGCAGCTCAATTCTAAAACTTGACCTTACGTCTGTTTTAACTAAACACATGACAGTGGATAAAAACCGATTCAAAATTTGTCATAGTACGAATATGGTTTAATGTAGATTTTAGCTAAAAATAAATCTTAGATATTATTTTTTGGCAACGTAGTAGTAATAAGTTTAATAGTTAATAATTGATTAGTGTTATTGTAAATATGTGTAAATAAAGAAGTAATATTAATAATGCCTGTGTCCATAATGTAAGTCATCATCATCGTTCATCAAAGTTAAGTGTAAGTGTATGTCTGTTCGTCCTTCGGTTAATCAAGTCGTGGTCATCGTTGGTAAAAGGCCACCATCATCAGAGCCTCTGTAACACCCCCCTCGTGTTAGAGTATAAGAAGATTTATATGTAATCCCATTCCAAAAAAAAATCTGTTGTGGCCAGCACAATACCTTCCGTCAAACGTGTGTATAATGTATAAATTCCATACATAATTTTTCTTGGAAAAGATTCTAAATTTCCAGTAAAATTATTTCATAAACAAACTATTCAAATTGCACTTGCCACTGACATCTTCTTCCTCTTTAGCTTTTCCCATTCGTTAGGAGTCGATATTTTTGCGTGTCGTTCTCATTCAATTCTTTTTCTCTCAAGTCTTCCACTTCTTCAACCTCCCTTTACTAAACTACTCATTCTTGTTCAAATATAATTCTTCATTTCTCCTCATGACATGTTCAAACCAACGTAATCGTCTTCCTTGTATCTTTCTAGAAAATTGTAACACTAGAGTTATTTTATTACCGTATCTTTCCGTGTGTTCCCCAACATCTACTTCAACATCCTCATCTCTGCCACATTAATTTACTTTTTATTCATACTGACATCTGTCAATTTGAATTATATGAATATATTAGCAGTTTCCATGTTTAGCATAGCTGGCTGAATAATAAAATTTAATTTCTTTAAAATTATTTAACTCTGTATCTATTGAATATGAAGTATAAAATGTAATCAAATCGTATAGAGAATAATATATTCTTTAAGTTATAATAATATTAAATGTCAATAAATCAAATTTAACTGTTAAATCTTCAAATGAGGCTACTTATGGTTCACCAATTATAACCAAAATCTAACCATTTGTTCTTCTGGATGTAAACTTGAGGAATACGACAAAAATATAATTTTTGGAATCGTGGTATTGAAGTTATGGATCCGGAACTTTTGTCACACACACACACACACACACACACACACACACACACACACACACACATACATACTAAAACATTCTTATTCAGTAAAAACTCATCATTGAATTTTTTGACCAAAGACATTACCTTCCTTACCTAAAGGTGACGGAAGGTAATATAATGGCCAATATTATCGTTAAACCTAAATGATGACGTCACTTAAACATACATTTAGGATTTAGCATATTAGTGTGACAAAAATTTCAGACAGCCGTAATATGGTATCTTAAAATTTAATTATTATCTTAACCTATTGTTAGCAAGCGACACACAACAAAACATATTTACGTCTTCTGTGCTTCTTCTGTTTGGGCGAGCCCATCGGAGTTTTAGGCGGACGTACTGTAACGCTTTCTCTGACGTCACTTCCGCAACCGGAAAGGGACTTGGAGCGCCCTCGGAACGGAAGTTTGAATGATGAGAACATCGCGGTTCACGCACGCACAGAATTATAAAGCAACATGGCTAAAGTGAGAGTTTAAAGAGGACACCAGATTTTCATTTTTTTGTTTTATATATTGTTTGTAACACTATGTTTACTGTTTTGGTTTCTGCATTAAATAGTGGATAATGCAGCATATAATTAAAAGTTTTTTAATTAGTGAGTTTGTGTTTTCCTAATCCATTGATTAAGTATTGTTTGTTAATTAATACTGAAAATATATAACACTTTTGTTTAATTTTATTTTAGTAAAATTTTAATATGTTGGTGTGTATGATCCTAATAGGGGTTGGTATGATCGTTTGGTACATAAATGGATGGCTGTTTTAAGTTGTAAGCTAATAAGGGAAAGGAATGGGAATATGGAAAAGGTACGACGGTCATTCAATAAGAAAAGAGACAAATCGCTATAGCTCAAAAACGGTTTATTTCAATCTTTCAAAATTAAGGCTATTTTTCAACATAATCACCCCCCACAGTTATGCACTTGTCCCATCTTTCTTGCAGCTTCCTAATTCCCTTGGCGAAGAATTCTTTCGATTTACCCGGAAGCCACTTTTGCACCGCTTCCTTAACTTCCTCATTGTTAGCAAATCTTTTTCCACGTAGGGCGTCTTTGAGTGGTCCAAACAGGTAAAAATTAGATAGGGCGAGGCCGGGACTGTAGGCAGGATGAGGTAAGACCTCCCAACCCAATTCTTGAAGCTTATCACGGGTCAGCTGGGCTGTATGAGGGCGGGCGTTATCGTGCTGAAGAATGACTCCTTTTGACAAGAGTCCACGGCGTTTGATCCTGATAGCTGGTCTAACTTTGTGTTCTAGCATCTCAGAGTAGTATTGGCTATTGATAGTTCGCTGATCTTCAAGGAAATCGCAATAGACTGGACCCTGTGAGTCCCAAAAGATGGACGTCCACATCGGGGTTCATCACCTACACTTGTTCGGTCACTTTTAAACCGATCAACCCACTTGTAAAAATTCGCACGGTTCATACAACTTTTACCGTACTGTATTAACATTCTAGAAAAAATTTCACTTGGTTTTACACCTTCTGCGACTAAAAATCTAATGACTGAGCGCTGCTCTTCTAAGGTGCAATCTTCTAGTAGACTTGCCATGGTGAACTGAAAATTTTGAGGTTATGTTGACATAAAATGATGAAACAGCTGATCAGAGCATATCCCAAGGTTGCCAACTAACACCCCTGAAAAGATTGTACACATTCATTGAATAGTTTTAAAATTATAGAATTTGTCTCTTTACTTATTGAATGACCCTCGTATATTTCTACACACGAATAGCAATTTCATCACATCTAATCTTTATTCAACATGTGCGAGCAGCCATGTGACATTGTTGGCATTGACAAGCAGATATGGGGGCCCTTGTCAGAATGACAGCTAGTAATAATGTACATAGGTGTCAAGTATCAAATTTTTCATCCAAAACATCATGATTTTCCAAATCCATGTGGATTATTTTCCTCGACAAGTATATTTCATAATTACTATTGATATAAAAACATCAGAATATTTTGAAATTTCTTTCGTTCTATGAGGAATTTTTCTAATATGTTCAAAATTCTTCAAATTCATTGACGGTATTAGCGGTATTTCTTAATACAATAAGATATAATAAATGTACTCGTACCTCCCAGAAAAATCTTCCAGTAATGTTAGAGTTTTACTAACACTGACATTTTGCATTTATCTGTCAATTACAAACATTTCCACTGAGTTTTTGGGCAACGAGATTTATAAACATATAGGATATATTAAAAAAATTACATGTGTCAGATTGAGAATTTAATTATCTTTATTATTTGTAGTAACAAATTTTCAAAAAATAATATTTAGAAATATTTAGAAACTACCACTTCCGGTTGTCCAATTGTTACCAGAACCTATTCAACTCTTATCATTACTGTTAGATTGAGGAATCCGTAGTTATATAGGTCTTTAGTTAGAATTTGAGAAATCGTACATACATCAAACTCACAAACACACAGACATCATCGTAAAAATATTAAAAATCGGATTATAGGGCCCTTAAAACATGCGTAATCATTATGATTCCAATACCTCTCTTAGCGAGAGGTAAAAAGCGTATACGTTGATCCAGTCTCATACAAATTAGCTAAAAAATTAGTAACTTTCCATTGATGACGTAAATCGATTGATGCAATTAATAAATCGGTTGATACCAATATAACCATTTAATTTAAAAAATAATACACTAAGCCTCTCCTCATGAACACTCCAAATACTGTTTTAAAAAATTAATCCTGTAAATCAGCTTAATCTTCATACTCATGAAAAATCACGTCCCTATATGCAAATATGTTTTTTAATATTTACAGGTATGTAAATTACAACATACTTTTGTATTTTATCCTCAAAAGCTTTTGTGAAACATGTTTACGTTTTATTTTTTTGTATTCCATAACATACCATCCCGTAATTAAATTATTCATTTGATTAAAAAGTTTCTCATATCCGACGCATCCTTTCATTCAATATTTATGTAGGAAATATTTCGTAGAGGTTTGAAGGCTCATACGCCATGTAGGTTAATGCCTTAGCTTTAAAAATGCTTATACCTAAGGGTATATAACTCTCAAACTCGCAGTGGAAGTAAAGTGTACATTAATACGAGAATATAATTCATTAGTCACGTGATATGTTTTCCGCCAATCAACATTCAGAATCTCCCTAGTTACATGTCTATCACAGCATTGATAAAAAAAATATATCATCTTATTTATAGTCGTTACTAAGGAATTTGATTTGTTTATTTACGATATTGACAGTTAATTTTGAGTATAAAAATAAATTCAAACTCCGAAATATTAAACAAAACTCGTAAGTAACATGTTTTAAAACAATATGAATATGTATATCAAAAGTTAGGTTAGGTTAGATTGCAAAAATTCATTAAATTCTCTCATTAAATATAAGCTCGTGATATGATTAATAATCGAAGATATTGCTCGTGAAATCGTAGCACTCGAGAATATCATCGATGATAATCATATCACTTGTTATATTACGTATGAAAATAACAGATAATTTTCTTTTGTTTTATTGATTAAACGTTTGCACAACCTACTTAAATGAAAATGGCGAGAGGTATTGTGCTGGCCATAACAGATTTTAGGAAATATATCTCGGCACCTTAATTTCTAAATTTTAAAATTTTATGTTAACAGAAATTTTGATATCATTAATAAATATTAGCATAGTATAATGGAACATTTAATTCTGAATAATTTTCTTCAAATAAACATTTTTTAAAAATAAATAATAAAGCCAAAAATTAACGTTTTATTTATCAATAAATCCAATACAATATCAGTATGGCCATCTATTGCATAAAATTATAAACAATCACTGACATTTGTTAATATTTATATATGTATTTTCAGAAATTAATATCACAAAACTAAGGCATTAAATCGAAAGAAGTTTCAAATAAAATTTACTCAAAATAATATATTTTAGTTATTAATATATTAAATTTATTTATTTAGTTTTTATCTGTAGAGATTTAAATGCATTTATAAATAAATCATTTTCTCAAAAACAAAATATGAATCAAATAAATTATTAGCTAAAATATATGTAAAATTAAAAAATAATAGAAGTTTATTTAAAAAAAATCATTGTATAAAATTTTCCCTACATATAATAAACAAATTTTAATTCTACTTATTATCTCTGAAACAAAAGCGAAAATAAAAAAAAGCTTCAACAAAACTCCCCTTTATTTAATTAAAAAACAATTTCTGTATAACAATTTTTGTCGAAAAGTCGCTAGTTTAGCCAGAAAATGAGTTTTCTCGAATTTGTTAATCCAAAACGAGACTACCACTGCAATCTATGATGATAATTATGAACTATTTTTTAATGTTTTGTTGTAAGAAAGTACGTTGTTGTATCGTGTAAATGGGAGAAAATCAATAATTATGATTTTTTCAAATTGACCAATCATATTTTTAGAAATTTTGTGGTATTATTTATTGTTTAAAATTTCCAGTGCAGACGCCTTCTTTAAGGGGCCTGTTTATACGATGCCCCCAAATGCTCATATAAACAATACATGGCAAAAAAATTGTATCGACAGGCATGGAATAGATTATGTGTGACGTCACGCGATCAAAAAATCAATAAAATTGGTCATGCGCAGTACACTAAATTTAAATTATATGAAATTTGAACATTGGGATATTTATATTAGAAAACACGTAGTAAATGGGAGAAAATCAATAAAATCGACAAATCGATTGACCAATCAGATTCAAAGAAATGTGCAAATGAAAGACGCGGGATAAAAAAATGTTTAAACATATGTCACTTGACTTGTTAATCAGCTGTTTAGTTAAATTTTGTGTATTTTAGTGTGAAGTTTGTATTTTAATTTTTTTACCCACTTGAGGGTATGATATTTCGTATTCAAAAATAAATATAAAAATTCGATATCTCGAGTTCAGAATTTATGAATCGAAATGTTTAATGCTAGGCCTACGTTTATAATGCATTTGTAACAAAATTATGAGTGATATATATATATATATATATATATATATATATATATATATATATATATATATATATATATATATATATATATATATATATATATATATATATATATCCGTGAGTATTTTTTAACATGAAACATGGGATTTGTCATATCCAGGGTTACGATTTGATTGACAGCAATGTATTTGCCTGTCTCATTTAAAATGAATCATAGGGGACAATTTTGACATTTGTCTACTCTGTCAGTGTCAAAAAAAAAAAACCAATTTGAAATGGTTTATACTGTGGAAGAGAAGGTGGAGATTATTACGGGGTGTTATTCGAATTTTAATCCAAGTTTAAGGCAAGTGTCGGACTTGTTCAGCGCTTCATTTCCTAACAGGCCTACACCAAATGGAGCAACAATTTTAAGAATAGTTAATACCTTTAGAGGAAATGGTTGTGTCCAGCCTGCACATAACAGAAGGAATAGATCCTGTAATATATTAACTGTGTAGAAAAAACATGAAATTCTGACTTTAATACAAGATAAGAACAGATTAACATTAAGAGAGATTGGGCAAGCTACTGCTGTAAACAAAGCTACTGTACACAGACTATTTAAAAAGGATCATTACAGATCATACCATTTCCAAAATCACCAGGAGTTGGTTATGAACGATACGAACGAAGAATAAATTTTTGTGAAAGAATGTTTGAAAACGTTAATAACAATTCAGATTTGCTGCAAAATATACTTTGTACGGACGAAGCAACTTTTTATTTACATGGCGAGGTAAATTCACAAAATTGTCGGTGTTGGTCCAGGGAAAATTCACATTTGTATCATAGTACGAGGATTCAACGACCCGAGAAAGTTAACGTTTGGGCTGGCATAATAGGAACCCACATTATTGGGCCATTTTTTATTAACGGGAATATTACTGCTCAATATTTAAATATAATACTTCTGTCAAATTCATCCTCTATGTTTCATTTTAAATGAGACAGGCAAATACATTGCTGTCAATCAAATCGTAACCATGGATATGACAAATCCCATGTTTCATGTTAAAAAATACTCACGGTATATATATATATATATATATATATATATATATATATATATATATATATATATATATATATATATATATATATATTAGGTAAATACTACCCACTGATCCAAATCAGTCAGTTACATATCGTCCATCCTATACATCATGTTCACCACAAATACTCTAGTAATTGCCGTAAAATAACCGCCGAGCGAACTCTATACAGTAAAATGTATAATTCACAGCCTCGTATGATTAATGATCATACCTTGGGATATCATTTGTTATGTTACACGAATCCAGATTCCGGGAACATACGCACAATCGTTCGTTTTTTTCACGTTCATTAATTATGATAATTGGACATCAGAGGTACATGTGCATAGTATGTTTTACTATGATGGATATAACAGACAATGTTTTTCTGTAAATAAATGTGAATTATGATAATGTGAATATTATAATAATAATATATTACCAAAGCTTATTATTCATTTTTACCTCTCGCTATAAGTTTCCAGATTTTAATGATTAAACAAGATTTAAGGTCCCTACAATCCGATTTTAATATTTTTACGATGTGTGTGGCTGTATGTGTGTATGTGAGTCGGTTGGACATTACTGGGAAGAGCTGAAAAGGTTTTAATAATAATTGCACAACCGGAAGTAGCAGATTCTTAAAAAAATCTTCTAAATATTATTTGTTTAAAAAAAATTGTACTTGCTTGTATCAGATACATATAAATATTTTATTATATCTTTTATAGATTTAGAGATATACAGAGTGTTTATTAAACATTCTAAGATGATTTTGTCCTTTGATGATTTTTGAAAAGCCGCTTTGTTTCGAAAATACAGGTCCAAAAAAAATCGGCAAAACCAATTTTGATATTTTTCAAATTATTAATCCAGTAACAGCAGGCAAGTTATGTCAAATTTGGGTTGTAATTGTGGGTGACTGTCTAATTGGACCGGTATTTCTACCAGGAAGACTTACCGGCGTGGTGTATCACAACTTTTTGGAACATACTCTACTTCAATTTCTGGAGGATGTACTGTTGGTTATGCGCATTTTAGTGTGGTTGCTCGTGATTTTTTAACAGTAACATACAAAGATCGCTGGATTGGTCGAGGTGGACCCCACTTATGGCCAGCTCGGTCCCCGGACTTAAACCCCTTGGATTTTTTCCTATGGGGCCATCTAAAGTCATTAGTTTATTCTACTCCATTGGCAAATTTGGAAGATGTAAGACATCGGATAAATGCTGGGTGTAACTCCATAAGAAACGACCCTGGTGTTTTTGAAAAAGTTCGGCAATCAATGAGAAGAAGATTGGATTCAAGCATTGTAGCTGGACGTAGTGATTTTCAACAGTTCTTGTAGATTAAGAAAGTTCACATATAATTTTTGGTATTAAATGTTGTTATTGTCGAAAAAAATTTTCGCCCTGTACCTTCGAAACAAAGCGGCTTTTCAAAAATCATCAAAGGACAAAATATTCTTAGAATAGTCCAGGGAATAACCCCTTGAATTTTTGCCGTATGTTTAATAATCCTGTATAAGAAATATAAGGTGGTACTGGAAATTGAGAATGTTTTGCAAGAAAAATTATGTATGGAGTTTAAACATAATACACAGAATTGACTACGGAAGGTATTGTGCTGGCCACATCAGATTTTTACCTTCCGTCACCTTTAGGTAAGGAAGGTATTGTCTTTGGTCAAAAAATTCAATGATGAGTTTTTACTGAATAAGCACGTTTTAAAGTCCATATAATACGATTTTACCATTTTTACGATGATGTCTGTATGTATGTGTGTCTGTGTGTCTGAGTGTCCGTGTGTCTGTGTGTCTGTGTGTCTGTGTGTGTGTCTGTGTGTGTGTGTGTGTGTGTGTGTGTGTGTGTGTGTGTGTGTGACAAAACTTCCGGATTCCATAACTTCAATACCACGATTCCAAAAATTATAATTTTTTCGTATTCCTCAAGTTTACATCCAGAAAAACAACTGATTAGATTTTGGTTATAATTGGTCAACCGGAAGTAGTCTCATTTGAAGATTTAACAGTTAAATTTGATTTATTGACATTTAACGTTATTATAACTTAAAGAATATATTATTCTCTATACGATTTGATTACAATTTATACTTCATATTCAATAGATACAGAGTTAAAAAAATTTAAAGAAATTAAATTTTATAATTCAGCCAGCTATGCCAAACTTGGAAACTAGTAATATATTCATATAATTCAAATTAACAGATGTCAGTATCAATAAAAAGTAAATTAATGTGGCAGAGATGAGGATGTTGAAGTAGATATTGGGGAATACACGGAAAGATACGGTAAGAAAATAACTCTAGTGTTACAAGTTTTTAGAAAGATACAAGAGAGACGATTACATTGGTTTGAACATGTCATGAGGAGAAATGAAGAATTATATTGGAACAAGAATGAATAGTTTAGTAATAGGACGTTAAAGAAACATAGGAAGACCAAAGATACGATGGAAGGACTGTACTGCGGAAGATTTGAGAGAAAAGGAACTGAATGAGAACGTCATGCAAAAATACCGACCCGTAACGAATGGGAAAAGCTAAAGAAGAAGAAGATGCCAGTGTCAAGTGCAATTTGAATAGTTTGTTTATGAAATAATTTTACTGGATATTTAGAATCTTTTGTAAGAAAAATTATGGAATTTATACATTATACACGAGAATGACGGGAGGTATTGTGCTGGCCACAACAGATTTTTTAAGTTATAATAACGTTAAATGTCAATAAATGATATTTAACTGCGTTTTTTCAAGATAAACTGTTAAAGTTTTCAAATGAGGGTACTTCCGGTTTACCAAGAACAGAACCATATTAACTTTATTGTTTTAAGCCTGCATTGACTTATTCGTACCCCTGTTCCGTTCCACTTCGTCACTACCACTATGTATGTATAACTTGGCTGGGCTAATAACACTATTTACTCTGCGTAGCTACCACAAACAGTTATCGTTACCCTAGCCGGCGGATGTTATGTTAGTCTGGGATACAATTTCCATTTCTCTTTACTTTTCCAATCAATAGCTGACTTGTCATTGATTACCCATATCCGCAAGCCTGCAATGACAGTTTCAATATTTTATCAGATAATCACTCACCCTTCTATTTCACAAACAGTTATGGATGACATGTTTATTGAAATATTGTGACATGAAAGATACATATTTATGAATAAATACAGTGCGGAATGTTATCGAAAAAAATATTAAATTCGGGATAGTAAGGACCTTAAAACATACTTGATCATTAAAATCTGGATATACGATTTTTAGCATGAATGCAATACCTCTCTTAGTAAGAGGTAAAAATGGTTTTGTAACAAAAAGTTAACAAACATGGATTTTTTTATGTGAAATACAGTTTAAAAAAACCATTGTCATTGTTGTTGCCGAGTTAAGTATTTTTCAAGACTCATAAAAGTTATGTTTATGAGTCTTCGCTGCTAATAGCAGTATAGTTTAGCCAGCACCTTAATTTCCAAATTTTAAAATTTTATGTTAACAGAAATTATGGAATAATTAATAAATATTGACATAGTATAATGGAACATTTAATTCTGAATAATTTTCTTCAAATAATCTTTTTTTAAAAATAAATAATAAAGCCAAAAATTAACGTTTTATTTATTAATAAATCCAATACAATATCAGTATGGCCATCTATTGCATAAAATTATAAACAATCACTGACATTTGTTAATATTTATATATGTATTTTCAGAAATTAATATCACAAAACTAAGGCATTAAATCGAAAAAATTTCAAATAAAATTTACTCAAGATAATATATTTTAGTTATTAATATATTAATTCTATTTATTTAGTTTTTATCTGTAGAGATTTAAATGCATACATAAATAAATCATTTTCTCAAAAACAAAATATGAATAAAATAAATTATTAGCTAAAATATATGTAAAATTAAAAAATAATAGAAGTTTATTTAGAAAATTTCTTTGTATAAAATTTTCCCTACATATAATAAACAAATTTTAGTTTTACCTATTATCTCTGAAACAAAAGCGAAAATAAAAAAAAGCTTCAACAAAAATCCCCATTATTTAATTAAAAAACAATTTCTGTATAACAATTTTTGTCGAAAAGTCGCTAGTTTAGCCAGAAAATGAGTTTTCTCTAAATTGTTAATCCAAAACGAGACTACTACTGTAATCTATGATGATAATTATGAACTATTTTTTAATGTTTTGTTGTAAATAAGTACGTTGTTGTATCGTGTAAATAGGCGAAAATCAATAATAACAATTTTTCAAATTGACCAATCATATTTCTAGAAATTTTGTGGTATTATTTGTTTAAAAATTTCCAGTGCAGACGCCTTCTTTAAGGGGCCTGTTTATACGATGCCCCCAAATGCTCATATAAACAATACATGGCAAAAAAATTGTATCGACAGGCATGGAATAGATTATGTGTGACGTCACGCGATCTACTGCTGTTATCTATGATGATAATTGTGAACTATTTTTTATGTTTTGTTGTAAGAAAATACGTTGTTTTATCGTGTAAATGGGATATAAACGCTTTTCAGTTGTCCAATCAAAATTTAGATGAAATATTTTTCAGGTTGTTAAGAACAATGTTGCCAAAATTAGATAAATAATGGAAGAAGAGGAAGGATAAGCACAATTTTTTTAACAACAATATGAAGAATTCACAAAGAAATAAAAATATTCTGACGAATTGCTTGCTTTCTGTATTAATTTAAATAGAACTGAAAGTATTAATTCCTTCAAAAGACGTTTTAATATTTTCAATTTTGACGTTTGATAGTTCAACGACGCGTGGATAGATGACAGCATGAGTCTCGTTTCAGGAATTAATGATAGCTGAAAAAGCTAATTTAGGACTTTATCTCGAAAATAATACAGATAAAATATAAATATCTGACGTCTGACCTTATTTTATACAAATATATGATGATTGAATGTTTTTTGTCACAAAATTTTCCAAAACTGATGTTTCTTGGTTTATTGACGCCATACAAGATGGCAGCATGAAACTCGTTTCAGGATTATTGTCAGCTGTAAAAGCTCTTTTGGAGCTTTTTGTCGGAAATAAAAATTAGATAAGGTGTTTTACATATAAAAAATAAATATATGACCATTTTTGGAGTACATAAATGACATATTAGTATTTTTTATTTATTTCTTAAAAATTTTGTACTTATATTTGCTCGTCTCTCATTATTTTTGTTATCCAACTTTGGCAATATTGTTTATAGTTTCTTAGCGACTTGGGAAAAATTTCAAAATTCAAACTTGATTGGTGGATGATATTATATGTATAATAATGATTTATTTACAATTATTTAATTTACAAACCAACAGAAACAGGCAATAAAACTAAAATTCAATTAAATATATCTGTACATCCTACACCTTATGGTACATATATATATATATATATATATATATATATATATATTATATCTGTACTTTAAGATTTTTTCTACAATCTGGGCCCCCTCCGAAATATAAATATATTTGGAAATTAAGGCGCCCAGATATATTTCCAAAAATCTGTTGTGGCCAGCACAATACCTCTCGCCATTTCCATTTTATGTTACATAGGGCGCGAGCAGTCATATGACTTTGTTGGCCTTGTGTACACCTATGTTGCACGAACGTTGAGCTGCTAACTCCAACACCAAATACATACCACTAACAAATGTGGTTTGAATCTTTGTGACAAGCTGTCACAGCGCAGCAGTTACTGGTCGAATGTCAGAGGTATTTTCGCAAACTATTTCATATCCCGGTCCCGGGGAATACATCATTTACACCACAAATACACTGGTAATTGTCACAAAATATCCGCGATGCGAACAACAAATAGGTGTTCTTGTGGCCTAAATAACGTTGGATGTGGACACGTGGAGATCTAGAGAAAAATTATGAGATACTTGGTCAGTTCAATTAAGAAAAAAATAAATGTAAATACTGCGTGATATAGAAATCACAAATAGGACATTTATATTAAAATTCGTGATATTAAACGCTTGGTTCTTAAAGTTTATATTTTTAGTACCACTGGTTGACCCGACTTTTAATTTTTACCTCCCGCTACCCTTGGTAAGGGGTAAGGTCCCTACAATCCATTTTTAACATTTTCACGATGATGCTGTATATATATATATATATATATATATATATATATATATATATATATATATATATATATATATATATATATATATATATATATATATACCGTGAGTATTTTTAACGTGAAACATGGGATTTGTCATATCCATGGTTACGACTTGACATTTGATTGACAGCAATGTATTTGCCTGTCTCATTTAAAATGAAACATAGGGGATGAATTTGACAGAAGTATTATATTTAAATATTGAGCAGTAATATTCCCGTTAATAAAAAATGGCCCAATAATGTGGGTTCCTATTATGCCAGCCCAAACGTTAACTTTCTCGGGCCGTTGAGTCCTCGTACTATGATACAAATGTAGATTTTCCTTGGACCAATACCGACAATTTTGTGAATTTACCTCGCCATGAAAATAAAAAGTTGCTTCGTCCGTAAAAAGGATATTTTGCAGCAAATCTGGATTGTTATTAACGTTTTCGAACATTCTTTCACAAAAATTTATTCTTCGTCTCGTGTCGTCAATAACTAACTCCTGGTGATTTTGGAAATGATATGATCTGTAATGATCCTTTTTAAATAGTCTGTGTACAGTAGCTTTGTTTACAGCAATAGCTTGCACAATCTCTCTTAATGTTAATCTGTTCTTATTTTGTATTAAAGTCAGAATTTCATATTTTTTTCTGCGCAGTTAATATATTACAGTATCTATTCATACTGTTATGTGCAGGCTCGATGCAACCATTTCCTCTAAAGGTATTCACTATTCTTAAAAATTTTGCTGCACTTGGTGTAGGCCTGTCAGGAAATGAAGCGCGGAACAAGTCCGACACTTGCCTTAAACTTGCATTAAAATTCGAATAATACCACCTAATAATCTGCACCTTCTCTTCCACAGTATAAACCATTGTATTTCAAATTGGTTTTTTGACACTGACAGAGTAGACAAATGTCAAAATTATCCCCTATGTTTCATTTCAAATGAGACAGGCAAATACATTGCTGTCAATTAAATCGTAACCATAGATATGACAAATCCCATGTTTCATGTTAAAAAATACTCACGGTACCTATATATGTATATGTGTGTGTGTGTGTGTGTGAATCTTGTTTAGGCTCTAACGCAAATACTATCATTCAGAAAGTTTTGAAACCATGTATTTCTATTTTATTCTAATATAGAAAGAAGCCGTTCGATTTTGGTACAATCGGATAACCGGAAATGGTAGTTTATTTGAAGCTCAAGATAGTTTTTCTCCAAAAAATACCTTTAAATGTATTTTTTTCGCAATTTGTTATTATAAAAATTTTATATTATTCTATTTTCTACAAGATTGCTTTAATACTTTTTCTATATATTTTATGAATAAATTTATAAAATAATATCTCGGAGTTTATGCTTTAAACCACAGAGGGTTATATTTCAAATTAAAAATAGTAACGTTTTAAAAGGAAAATTGCACATAGAACAATTGTTTTATGAAAAGTAACTTAAAATACATATAACAATCAATATTTCAACAATTTATTAACTCAAAATAACTTAACAGCTGATTAACAATCAAATGACGTTTGTTTAAACAATTTTTTATCCCGCGTCTTCCATTTGCACATTTCTTTGAATCTGATTAGTCAATCGTATTTATTATTGCTATGTTCAAATACCGCACAAAATTTAAATTTAGTGTACTGCGCATGACCATTTTTATTGATTTTTGGATTTCATGACGTCACACAAGATCTATTCCATGCCTGTCGATACAATTTTTTTGCCATGTATTGTTTATATGAGCATTTGGGGGCATCGTATAAACAGGCCCCTTAAAGAAGGCGTCTGCACTGGAAATTTTAAACAACAAATAATACCACAAAATTTCTAAAAATATGATTGGTCAATTTGAAAAAATCATAATTATTGATTTTCTCCCATTTACACGATACAACAACGTACTTTCTTACAACAAAACATTAAAAAATAGTTCATAATTATCATCATAGATTGCAGTGGTAGTCTCGTTTTGGATTAACAATTTCGAGAAAACTCATTTTCTGGCTAAACTAGCGACTTTTCGACAAAAATTGTTATACAGAAATTGTTTTTTAATTAAATAAAGGGGAGTTTTGTTGAAGCTTTTTTTTATTTTCGCTTTTGTTTCAGAGATAATAGGTAGAACTAAAATTTGTTTATTATATGTAGGGAAAATTTTATACAAAGAAATTTTCTAAATAAACTTCTATTATTTTTTAATTTTACATATGTATTAGATAATAATTTATTTTATTCATATTTTGTTTTTGAGAAAATGATTTATTTATGTATGCACTTAAATCTCTACAGATAAAAACTAAATAAATAGAATTAACATATTAATAACTACAATATATTATTTTGAGTAAATTTTATTTGAAACTTTTTTCGATTTAATGCCCTAGTTTTGTGATATTAATTTCTGAAAATACATATATAAATATTAACAAATGTCAGTGATTGTTTATAATTTATGCAATAGATGGCCATACCGATATTGTATTGGATTTATTGATAAATAAAACGTTAATTTTTGGCTTTATTATTTATTTTTAAAGAAAGTTTATTTGAAGAAAATTATTTAAAATTAAATGTTCCATTATACTATGTCAATATTTATTAATTATACCAAAATTTAAAATAAAAATTAATTCATTATTATTTTTATTTAAATTTCGTGGCGTTCAGTAACACGGCAGATCGACTCAACAGACAAGTTCGAGCCATTGTTAAGACCGGTGTTTGTTGTTTATTGTTGTTGTCTTTTGTTAGTATATCCCTTATCTATAAAGGAAAATGTGTTCCGCTCGCGGTATGTGCAATTCTCGTGAAAAACTTTTATTAGTTGAGTTAAAATAGTGTATATTTGTTACATAGTGTCAGATTATCTTTCGTGAAGTGAATTATTAATGTGTGATGGTTTGCAGTGGACTAAATAGTGAAATAACTGAAATTTTGTCCCAATAAACGTTCCTAACAGCTATGGTGGGTGATTTCCTGAGATGCTGAGATCTGCGATGCCTCTGTTGGCCAAATTGGACTAATAGTAGGCGAGGTTGGTCCAACATTTATTTCATTTTATTTTGTAATTCTTCTGCGGCTTATTAATATTAAGTTAATCTGTCAATAATACAGATTGTGTCAGTGAAAATAGATAATAATTAGAATAATTTGACCAAGTTTGTTTACCCCAAGTCATTTGACTATGTTTAAAAAAAATTTCAACTGACAGTGTGAATATTTTTACAGAATTTTTATTAGATGGTTATTATTTTAGTTCAGGATATTCGTATATCGAATTATACAGACTATATCCTTCATTAAGTTATAAACCGATAAGAATATGTGATTTTCCTTAGTTACCACGTATTACAGCCGTTATTATTAAGTAACTATGGTGAACGAATATACGAACCTTTGTATATTCACTTTACGATAGGTGCGTTTAATTATTTCGTTCTATGTACGCAGAACGGTCAATGATGTCATTTTGAATTATACGGAGCATAAAGAATAATGTTTTTCCTTCGAACACAGTATCAAGTACATAAATTGAATCTGTAATTAAACTTTGAGAAGAAAAATCGTGCTTTTTATACTTTAAGTAGAATAATTGGACAACCGGAAGTAGCAGATTATTAAAAAAATCCCAAAACTTTTTAACGCCTGTCAAATTTAAAATATCTTCTTTTATACATTTATTAATCAAAACTTCATCTTAGAAGTTCGAAATCACCACATTTTTTCCCTATCAATCGCTC
Source organism: Harpalus rufipes (assembly GCA_951394225.1). Classification (NCBI taxonomy): domain Eukaryota; kingdom Metazoa; phylum Arthropoda; class Insecta; order Coleoptera; family Carabidae; genus Harpalus; species Harpalus rufipes. Next base: position 21,594,709 of record OX596290.1, on the reverse strand, counting down.
TATCATTGAAACAGCCAGTAAGGCGGTATATTCTCGTGGATATCTATTGACTTGAAACTTGTGGAAACAAAAACATGAGGAAACGACCTGAGGAACTGAGCAACTTCGGTGATTTAGTCCATCTATATATCAGCGCTACAACGGCGACGACAAGCTGAGAGAAAACAACACCAGACAAAATATTCTACAACACAAAAGTGCGAGGGGGAGTTTAGTGAGGAAGTTTAATTTAAATTATGTGAGGGTTCTTGATAATTTAAAATGTGAATAACCTCAAAATGTGTACTGCATTTTTTACCTCTCGCTAGGAGAGGTATTGGATTCATGCTAAAAATCGCATATCCAGATTTTATAAAATAAGCACGTTTTAAGGTCCCTACAATCCGATAATAACATTTTTACGATGATGTTTGTGTGTGTGTGTGTGTGCGTGCGTGTGTGTGTGTGTGTGGATGTGTGTGTCAGGTTGTTCGAGGTACGACTTCTCAAATTCTATAAGACTAAAGACCTGTTTGATTCCGGATTCATCAATCTAACATTAATGGGAAGAGTTGAATAGGTTTTGGTACCAATTGGAAAACCGGAAGTACTAGTATCTTAAAAAAACTTCTAAATATTATGTTTTGAATTCTTTTATTATTAGTCTTAAAGAACGTAAAATTCTCTATTCGATACATTTTAAAAAATTATTATATCTTCTATATATTGCGATAAAAAAAGTAATATATAAAATAATGTGTTGTAATAAATTTCAAAGCCTAAACAACTCTATAGTAACCGTCAGATGTTTGTAAATGATAGAAAAATGTCATTGTCAAAAACCAACAGTAGTTCATAAACCTATTTGGGTGGTATTGGCAGCCCAATTCTAAAACTTGACCTTAAGTTTATTTTAACTAAACACATGACTGTGAATAAGATATTCGTTTTTGGCAAAATACGCTTTTACGTTAAATGAAGAAGTTTAACTGACATTATTGAAGAATTTTTCTGTGATATTGGTAAGTTTACTATATGGGGGTCCGAGTTAGAATGACAGCTAGTAATTATGCACATATATGTCAAATGTCAATTTTCCATCCAAAATTTCATGATTTTCCAAATCCATGTGGTTTATTTTCCTCGACAAGTAAATTCCACACTCCTGGTGACAAATTAACTACGTGAATTTAGAAAACCTTGAAATTTTTATGAAAAATTCTGACATTTGACATCTATGTATATAATTACTGTCATATCTGCTTGTCGAGGCCAACAATGTCACATGACTGTTCGCGCCCTATACTTATGTAACCAAAAACGGAAGTGTCGAGAGGTATTATGCTAGCCACAACAGATTTTTTTCTTGTAAAAGTTATTATTTGATATTTGCTCAAATTAAAATGAAATTTATTTATAAAAGACCAATTGTATAAGGCATTTATATCTTGCTGTATAGTTGGTTACATTCACTCGTATTTGTTATCGTGCGAAACAATTTAAAATCAACCGCATACATTACTAGAAAAATTTATTACTGAAGTAATATCATTTGCGAATAATAAGGATTGGCGGTACACTATCTACAATAAATAGTAATTCTTAATTCAAAGCATCCGGCTTTGCAATTCTGCTTATAATTACCATCATATTACACACATTTTAACACAATTTCCCGCCAATTTGTGTTCATAATCACTCGTTGACTATAAATAACTACAGAGCCATTTCTGCTATGTGTGTGCATTTATCTTTGCTACACTCGCTCATCTGGCTTTGTAGTGTATAAAACTAATTTTAATGGATAATTAATTAGATAATTGCGCTCCAGAATCGAATTATTTTCTCATCATGGCCTAAATGCAGAAGTAAAAGTCCATGCCGTCTTGCATGATCAAGAATCTAGACTAGAGCTTATAAGTAATTGCTTTACAATTTCGGGCTAATGGTATTTATTCACTCAATTTCTAAATAATTGTCTTGCCAAAATGGATCTATATAACAAGATAAAACTTCAGCAGAACAGATTGCAAAATTTCTCTAAATACACTGCATATTGTAACGGGCGCCCCTGACTTAAGAATTTACGAGCACCGTCACTGGTAGAATATTCCCAAGCGATGACGTAAACCCATACGCGTTCATACTGATTAATTACATCCGGTGGTGTGATCCTTTGTGTTCGACGATGGTCGCGTCAGAAAGTTCTAGAAGGACGCTGAGCTATATAAATAAATACCGTCCGAAGGACAGCGAAGATATAGTCTGATATATAGAAGCAACGAGCAGTGAAGTTGGTGATATAAATAAATAGTCTACGAGTGTTGAACATAAATAAATAATCTTACGGTCGAATTCACCATTAGTCCGTTGATTAGTAATCAGTTGATTAAAGAATCAAGCTGATCTATAGATCAACGTATGTTCTAATTCATCAACTTGATTTCTGAATCAAGGAATCATGATCAACTGATTCACAGTTTTGTTTTGGTTTTTGACAGTTAATGTAACTGTCATGGAATTTTATTCGGGGAAATTGTACTTTCCGTTAAAAAGGTATTGATATGTAAGTTTTTCATTTATTTATAAAATATATTTTATAATTTTCCTATAATAATATTATATTTTTATTTTGATATAGATACAAATTACACTGATTCCAATAAAGGAGTGTTTTTAAATATAGTGAAAATGAAAGATGTAAATGTATAGTTAAAAATAATAAAATCAATGCGATTCGAAACAAAGATAAGAAAGAAGGATGAGGCAAAGTTACACATGGGTACAACAGCCAGAATCCTAACATAGCTATAAATGTCAAAATTAGGATTCAAAGATGTGATTCATGGAATATGACGATTCAGTTGATCATTGATTTTGATTAGTAGATTAGCTATGATTAAGAAATGGTGAATTCGGCCGTTAGTATTTAATAATAATCTTAGTCTTAAATTAGTATTTATAATTATTTATTAATAATAGTGGTAGTTACTTTTATTATCTCAGAAATATTTATCCGAATAATTTATCGTTTAACCCATTTGAATCCTTTGGGTCGTTTTCGACCCATTCGGTTTTTATTTTTTATCTACTGTGTTATATTGAATTTAATGATTTTAACATCTAAACAATGATCTGTAATCCTTATGCTTATATACTTTGTAGAAATAATGCCAAAAAGCTATATAGATAGATTTTAAAAAATATATTTATTTTGCACTTCTGAAAATCACTATTTCGTCGTATTATTTTAATATTTTTCACACAGATAAAAAAGAATTATTGATAAACAAATCAAGTGATTAACATGTTTAAACTGTAATCTATCATGGCCTGTTTGTATATTTTGAATTTGTTTATAAATATTGCCGTAATTGTTGATAAAAATTACTTGGGTCGTTTTCGACCCACTGGTAACTACCTGTTATATACGTGTTCTCAACTCGCACAATCTTGTTCTGTGAGCGCGCGTCAACGTTAGTTGCGGTATTGCAGTCGTAACTAATATAATATTCGTCGGTTTCTATTAGTAAATTTTATTATTGGGTATTATTTGAAAATATGAACAAAGAAGATAGGTAAGTTTCTGATACAATATTACCAATAAAATAGTAAAAATAGATATCTCTGTAGGAAACGTCCACTTACTACTCATGAGTTTCTCGGAATTGCGTAGAATTTTACGGAAGACGATTACATGAATTTAGATTTAATAATTACACCACCCGAAAATGACGCCTTAGATACGGATGAAGATTCAGGTGACAAGGAATGCCATGATCCCGATCGATTAAATGCAAAACAATTACAGGCAGAAGTAGAACTTATAAAAATAATTCATGGTAGTGTTATTACAATTACTGATGACTATATATATGATGAGCACACTGAAAAAGTTCCATCGACGTCTGCAAACCGAAAAAAATCAAAATTATCAGAAACCCGTAGAAAGTGGATTACTGGAGATTTAACTACCCCTTCTTACGAATCGTGGCTAAGTAATATTTTACTTCCACTATCTGTCAGTAAAGACAGCCATCCTCTTGATTTTTTCCAACTTTTTATGGATCAAGGCACAATAAATATGATGGTAGAAAAAACTGTATTGTATGCAGCATCGAAAAATAATACTATTTCGCTGTCTGATAATCAAATGTTCGCAATCCTTGGAATATTATATCTTACAGGCTATAATTATTTACCAAGACGAAAACTTTGTTGGGAAGAAGCAGAGGATGTACAAAATCAACTTGTGTCCAAAAGTATGCGCAGAATTAAATTTATCAAAATATTAACAAATTTTCATATAGTCGACAATGACCTTCAATAAGGGTGAATGTACCTCAGTCTGCACGACAAGATGGACAGTATTTAATAATTGTAGGTCAAACAAGAAGGTGTGCTGTATGCAAAAGCAAGTCTGTGAAAGCTTGTAATACATGTAATCTGGCTTTACATGACAAATGTTTTGTAGATTTTCATAAAAAAATTTAGTGTTTACATTACTATGTAGTATATAATATATGAATAAAAACAAAATTTGTAACTCATATTGTCACAAGATTTTATTTATAACACAATCGTTACATATTTCCATGCAACAGAACTTTTGCATATATATAAGCACTAGTTCCCAATGGGTCGAAAACGACCCATGCTATAACTAAGGCCCTAGTGCGCCAAGATTTTTTTTAGCATTTTTCTGATGATAATGACTTAAATATATAATAAATCCAAAAAAAATATAAAAATTATGAAAAAATAGTTACGGGTTCAAATGGGTTAATAAACGTATTATTTTTAATAATAATTCTCTGATTTTTACACTTCACCCATATAAATAAACGTTACAATATGAAGGAAAACTCTGTCTAGTACAGTATCTCCCGCCATTTCCATTTTTGATTACATAAATATAGGACGCCATTGTTGGCCTTGACAAGCAGATATAGGGGCCCGTGTCAGAATGGCAATTAGTAATTATGTACACAGATAACAAATGTCAGAATTTTTCATTAAAAATTTCAAGATTTTCGAAATTCACCAGAAGTGTGGAATTTACTTGTCAAGGAAATTGGAAAGTCACTAAATTTAGAATGAAAAATTATAATATTTGATATCTATGTACATAATTACTAGGTATACGAGATATAATAATAAAAAAAATGTGTCAGATGACAATTTAATTTTCTTCAATATTACCAAGAAATTTTTTCAAAAAATAATATTTAGAAGATTATTTTTCCGGTTTTCCAATTGTGACCAAAACCTTTTCAGCTCCTCCCATGAATGTCCGATTAAGAAATACGTAGTTAAATAAATATTAAGTCTTATAGTTTTTGAGTAATCGTCCCACACACATACATACATCCACACACACACAGACATCATCGTAAAAATGTTAAAATCGGGTTGTAGGGACCTTAAAACTTGCTTATTGCTTAAAATCTGGGTATGCGATTTTTAGCATGAATCCAATACCTCTCTGAGCGAGAGATAAAAAGGAAACTATGCAGAACTTGAAGTAAACTAGTAATACGAGTAATCCAACTAAAATCTAATCTCCATAATTGAATAAATGACCCATTTGCTTATTTTATTATCGCAGAACTAAAGAACTAACTACTATATTAAATTTTAACGAAATAGCAAAAGTTCCAAGTAAATAAATGGATTAAACTCATAATAAAATTATTTAAAATTTCTAATTTTGTTACGTCTCTTTTAAACCATAATAAAACTACTTCCAAACTACGCGACGCATCATTAAAAAACTCGGAAACTTGCCATTCAAGAGGAAAGTATTCAATGCCAGTGATACTAACTTTAACAATTTTCTAATGCACAAAAACTCAACTTGATAAACTACGACTAGAAGTTGTTTTGGAAACTGAAATAATAGAGAAGTTATATTCAATGTTATCTACTTGAATATTTTGAAGGGTATAACAAACGCGATGTTCTTTCACGAAACTTATTACAAAAGAAAATAAACGCGGTTAAACTTCAATATAAGCTGAGGGAATAAAGGAAAAAATGTACTTTTCAGCGAATTTTCGTTTAAAATATGATGAGTGTCTGCCTTATTTTATGCATAATCCTTATTTCTTGATGCATTATATACCTATACGTTATATTAAATGAGTAAAATATTCGAAAAACTACACTAAGTACCTGATTAACACACATCTTATAAATATAGTGGTGCACGACAAGCCGAGATGCGAGAAATTCTTGCGTCTCGCTGTAAAAAGGGTTAGTAACTTTATAGATTTGATAGGTATATTTAATGAAAAATGAACCGGAGAACGATTTACAAGAGATTTTTCCATTTACTATTTTCTTTTTAAAACGTTAATACAGTAGAACCCCGGTTAACCGAAGTAAAGGGGGCGCAACCGTTTCGGATAACGATTTTTTCGGTTAACCCATTAACATCTATAATAGCCTGCATATGTACTAAAATAGGTGTGTAGGGGAAATGAATTATTTTGAAACAATGTACATTACATAATATACATATGTAGTTACAGTTTTTAGATACAGTATAGTATGTATTACAATAATAGGAGGAGTCTAAGGTTAAATTATAAATAAAACTAAAACAATTACCCCTTAACCTTAAAATAATAATAAAATAAGCTATGAGCTATATACGTATTTCGAGAACTAAGTTCTCATCATCAGTAGAACAAAAACAAAAGTTTAAGCAGAGAAGTTAAGATTACTCAACATGTAAACCATGTCAGAGGTCTAACGACTCTGAGCAAACAAGGGAGAGAACTGGGATTATATAGGGATATGAGTCACAGGTGAATGAATACCAATTAATTGGTTCCACAGCCCGCTTGTGGAATGAAAGAGCCGGACAGTAAGTGGTGCTACATAATCATTCGTGGAACTGATAATTATACGTGGAATTGTTTCGGTTAACCCGGGTTTCGGTTGACCCGAGTTCGGTTAACCGGGGTTCTACTGTATTATTATTTGAAATGATTAGTTTGTTGACAGTGACAAATATCTGTCAGTTACATAGATTTGAGATCTGAACTGTGTAACCATGGAGTGTTTAAAGCAGGGCATCCGCCAAAATTGGGTTCGGTTTTTTGAGAGATGGGTTCGGTTCTGGTTCAAACATTAATAAAATTGGCGGTTTTGTTCCGGGTTCAGGTATTTGGTCAGGTTCGGTTCGACCTAATTAAAACTGAATTAATGTTTTTGGAATAACAATCTTTATATAGAAACAATTTAAAATCCGAACCGGAATTTACGCAAGACAAGAACACGAACACAATTTTCACAAACAGACAACACAGGGTCAATTATCGGCTGTATTAAGATTACGCACACGTCTCGAACTTAAAATGGTTCCGGTATTTGGTTCGGTTCAGGTTCGAGTTCGATGTTCGATTATTGTAATCACATTTTCATTATTGTAATTATAATTAAACATTGTTTTTGTAGTGCCACACTTTTCAAATATACCACAACATTTCTTGAAATCTGATTGGTCAATTTGAACGATCTTAGTATTAATTTTCGCCTATTTACACGATACAACAACGTTCTTATTTACAACAAAACATTAAACAATATTTCATAATTTTCACCATAGAGTACAGTAGTAGTACTGAATTAGTATTAACAATTTTGAGAAAATCCATTTCCTAGCTAGTTTAGGTATATTTCGACTATGTTTGTCATACAAAATATATTTTATGAAAACCTATTATAAATTATATGATTTTGAATGTCCCAGGATACATAAAAATAGTTATAAATATTTTATAAATTTTTCACGTATGTAATACACATTTGTTGATTACAGATGTCACTACCCATACAAAATAGAGTCTTTTTGGAACTTGCCCCCCAATTTTCAAAAAGAAATTTCAAAATTTAACTTCAAAAAAGTTTATATTTATTAATATTATTGCTAAATATAAATTATCAGCATTTATAATCATGAAATAAATGAAATAGATATATTTGTTAATTATTTGACGTTTAAATCAAAATGGTTGAGATGTGTGTTCTGTATAAACATTTGCAAGTAATGTCAGTTGTATAAATAGACTTTAAGGACTTTTTAAGGACATTTTAAACAAAGGATAATAAGTGTAATGATGAAATAATATCCTCAAACATGTATTTAGTGTTTTAGTTTACTTGTAAATATAATTTTAACTGTTTAATTCATATAAACAATAATACCAAATGTTATTAGTGAGAAGTTTTGATGTTTATCAGTGTTACAAGTTTATTTGGACAAAATTTCGACTATGTTTGTGTGTTTGAAGTGTGTTGAAAAAGGCAGGGATGAAATATCAACGGCAACTTGGATTCTGGGCAAAATTTCGACAATAAAAGGTAGGTTATGAGCATAAGTAGGTCACTTGATTTTTGGCAATTTGAAAGGGTTTAGACAAAAATGTTATTAGGATAAGTTGTTTATTTTTCAATTTGAGGTAGGGTTTGTTTGAAACTTTTTTCAAAATATTGACTTTTTTCATATTGACAACAGAATTTTTTTGACCATTTTGTAAAGAAAGCTTGGTAAAAATTTAATCTCTGGTTAAAATAAACTAATTTTTATGTGTCTTATGCAGAAATCTTCAAGGATTTTAAATTTTTAAACAAAATTACAAAATATCTATTATTTTTTGAGATATAGGCCTGTAAAGTCAAAATTTCTTTCGCATTCGGACACAAGTTCACGAGATGTCACTACCAATAAATTTTCATTATTGTAATTATAATTAAACAATGTTTTTGTAGTGCTTAGTTGTTTCAGTAGCGAAATGCTACAAATATTTAATTTATAGATTGACTCTATTCAGAGAAAAATATTTCCGCAGATGATATTTTTTCGTTGGAACAAATATGACATATGTATATACACACAAGTATGAGAATTGCGCATACATATTTAAAACTCCAATTTCGCATCTAAAGGAGCCATAAATAATACCGGCATCAAAATGACATACATAGGAACATATGAACTAGAACTACAGATAATATGTATGATAATGTTGATACATTGCAAATTGCATGCCCCCGGAATTAAATTCTCTGACGAGGTCGGGATCTCACATACTGTTGTGATAGTGAATAGAGTAATGCACTCGTTCCAGCAACAATTTGTCGTGGTGCAATTATGGTCTCAGCTCTTACAATGTTAGTATTATGCTGCATCTCAGACGGTAGACTATCTTAGGTAATGATGTAAGACAACAGACAAAAATGTTTAATAGTATATTATGATAGAAGAGTATACATACATACATAAAATCACACGTTAGTGGGTTCGCACAAACCCGATAACAATAAGAACAACATCATCATACAACAAATCCTTAAACATATTAAAGTGACCGATTCGCATCCGGATCACAATAATAGTTAGGAAACAATCATCCTTCGCCACACATTCCTATCTAAGCAGACTTATTTCGCCACAGCCACACTCATAATCCTTACTCTTAAATATATTAAAGTGACCGATTTTCGGTAGCGAAATACCGCATCCGGATCACAATAATAGTTAGGAAACAATCATCCTTCGCCACACATTCCTATCTAAGCAGACTTCTTTCGCCACGGCCACACTCATAATCCTTACTCTTAAACATATTAAAGTGACCGATTTTCGGTAGCGAAATACCGCATCCGGATCACAATAATAGTTAGGAAACAATCATCCTTCGCCACACATTCCTATCTAAGCAGACTTCTTTCGCCTCGGCTACACTCATAATCGCATTCATACATGCTCTTCTTCTCTTCATACTTGGAAACTCTCTTTAAGCACCCTACCAACCACATCCATCCACTTACACACTGGTCGGTCACGCAATCAAAAACGCCATTCTCTCCACATGCCCAAACCATCTCAACTGACTCACACCAACTCTCCCAACCATATAACAAATTATTCTTCACGCGATCCCGTCTGACATACCCACATACACCACGTAAATACCTCATTTCCACGGCAGTCACTCTCTTTTTATGCTTCCCCGTCCATGACCAGCATTCGCTTCCATACATCAAAGCAGGCACTAGCACTCCATTATATACACTTAACCGAGCATCCCTTGATACGTTAACGTTTCGTGCATCCATTAACTTACATCCCGCACTCACTCTCCTTTCTATCTCTCGATCAATTCGACCATCCCTCGACATCATGCTACCCAAATATACAAACATTCAACACCAGATTCATACTTCTTCCAACTACATGTATTCTACCTATCATTCTCCTGAGTTGCTCTTCATTTTCTCCTAAAACAACTACATCATCTGCATAGGCTAACGCAGGCACTATTATTGGACAACTAGAAGTAGTAGATTGTTAAAAAAAATCTTCTAAATATTATTTAAAAAAAAAAAAAGTTCTTTAGTATTAAAGAAGAGTAAATTCTCTATCAGATACATATAAATATTTAATTATAGTTGAGGGTTTTCGATTGCGTGGCCGACCAGTGTGTAAGTGGATGGATGTGGTTGGTAGGGTGCTTATAGAGAGAGAATTTCCAAGTATGAAGAGAAGAAGAGCATGTATGAATGCGATTATGAGTGTGTCCAAGGCGAAAGAAGTCTGCTTAGATAGGAATGTATGGCGAAGGATGATTGTTTCCTAATTATTATTGTGATCCGGATGCGGTATTTCGCTACCGAAAATCGGTCACTTTAATATGTTTAAGAGTAAGGATTTGTTGTATGATGTTGATGTTGTTCTTATTGTTATCGGGTTTGTGCGAACCCACAAGTGGGACACGCGTGATTTTGTGTATGTATGTATGTATGTATAGATTTGGACTTCGAATTTTAATGGCATTAGTTAGAAGATGATTCGGAAAACGTATCAAATAAATTTGGTAGGATTCGGCACTGTTTCCCTGAGCTTCAGCATAGGTTAGCACAATATCTGTATACTCGTTATCCGTAAAGGCAAGCATTTTTTACTGATTATAACTTTTATAATAATTATTATTAATCGATTTATTTGTCAAAATTTATTTGAAAAAGATTACAACTCGCTTTTGTCAAAAACAATTGTTTCATTGTTATTGCTACTTGATTAAATTATTCTGAAAAGTACTAAAAAAAAATTGAGATTTCTAAAAAAAATATTAGGAAATATTGTTGCTGTCGACGAGTTCCATCACTGGTTAAATTTAATGTACGAGGGTCATTCAAATATAAACGAGCCTTTTGCAAAAGAAAATTTATTTTACATTTAGGCAGAAATCACACTTTATAATTATTTTTCTATATATTTCCCCTCCTTAGTTATGCATTTTTCCTATCGAACAGGTAATTTTTTTATGCTTGTTTCGAAGAATGATTTCGGGCGGGTATCCAACAAATTGCGCACAAACTGTTCAAACCTCTTGACCGTTCGCAAAACGCTCTCCTCCAAGTGCTTCCTTGAGAGGTCCAAACATGTGAAAATCGCATGGTGAAAGCTCAGGACTGTAGGGAGGGTGGTCAAGTGTAGTCCAGTGCATTTCAGCCAATTTTTGGATTCTTAGGACTGCAGTGTGGGGTCCTGCATTGTCATGCAGAAGCAGGACGTCTCGGATGGGCTGAGGGCGCCTTTTTGACCGATATGCAGCTCGTACCTAGTCAAGAAGGTCACAGTAGTAGGCAGCGTTTATTGTGCGACGATCGTGAAGAAAATTAACGAGTAAAACTCCTTGAGAATCCCAAAACACAGTTGACATCACCTTCCTGGCTGACAAGCGAGTTTTGGCGTCTTCGGTAACTTTTTCACGCCCTTCTTTGAACTCTGTACACCCGGCTTGCACTCGTGGCCATGAAAGTGTATTCTCCCAGAACTGTGCACACAGTCGGTTCCGAATTTCGGCTGGTTTAACGCCTTCCTTCGTTAAAAACTTTATAATTATGAGTTGCGCAATCGACGGATGAACCTCTCTTTCGCTCATTGTGAGGAGAGCTATCGAAATCGGTCGGGCGGTCAGCTGGGTCTTGAGTCATCTGGAGCGGATCCCCCCCCCTACCTTTTCCGATGCTTCGCCTACCTCCGACACACTTTCTAGGCCTTCAGAAGTAAAAGGCTCGTTTATATTTGAATGCCCCTCGTACTTATTCCTTTTACACCCTGTATAAAGTAATTTGTACTTTTGCGCTCCATACAGCAACTCAGTAATAAAATATAAGAATATAATTTTCCATAATCCATTTAAAAACCTAATACAGTTATTCTCAATGCCGAGATTGTAGTGTAGTATCCTAGATTAGTTCATAAAATATTCATAGCGTCCGTAGAATTTCATTTTGTACTAATCCTACATTATTTGTCTGGATAACCTATTTTTAAAATGCACCGTACGGCATGGCATACGAAACCTCTAATTTTAAAGCGAATTAAGGCCAATAAAATAAAAACAGCACCCATATTATTGGTGTAAATATTTAGGGAAAAATCCAGACACCGTCTGTTGATTACTTCAAAATAGATTTGTTTGAAATTCCTTGTTTGTTTTCAGTTCCATGTAGATTTACTAATAGATTATTCTAGTCGACGTTTCGTCGTAAAACCCAGTTGTCAATCGAAAATAGCTACATAGGCTATGTTGCTAGCGAGAAAACGAAATGAAGTCGGTGCTTTAAAACGCCTTCCACATTAAATAATTGTTCGTTTCGCTATTTTGCGTTTATGGTTAACGCCCTGTTGTAATTTTGTGTTTGTTAGATCTATACTGTTCCACAAAATATACCAGTTAAACATTGGCAAGCACAATAACTCTCGCCACTTCTGTTTTTGGTTATGCAGAGTGTTTCAGGACTAGTGTAACAAACTTTAACAGCTTATTTCTCAGGTCATTTTGAGCCAAAAATGTCATATGAACATAGGTCCTATTCCTTCTAGTTACCAAAATACAAGAGGTTGAAGTTCTATAAATAACACGAAATTTTCTAATTTTTGTAATCAAGGTACTTTCGGAAAACAAGAGTTATTATTGAAAAGTCATACCTATTCAGCGAGTTCAAGCACTGCAACCCGGAGACTATGGTCCTCGTTTAAAATTTTGTCGCTGGTTTCTCCGTCAAAATTTAAATGATCCTGACTTTATATCCAGAGTGTTATGGTCTGATGAAGCCCAAATCACGAGAAATGGAGTAAACAATTTCCATAATTACCATTTATGGAGCATTGAAAATCCACATGCGATTGTTCAGTCCCGTTTTCAGTAAAGATTTAGCATAAATGTCTGGGCAGGAATTTTCAATACTAGATTACTAGAAATTGAAGTTTTAATTGACCGATTAACAGTTGATGGCTACAGAAACTTTCTGGAAAACAGACTATATGAACTAATAAAAATTAAAATTTGATAGATGGCTCTGCATGTGGTTAGTTAACTCTGCAGGCTTGATATCTTCGTGGGATGTTTATAATCCGCCCGTTCAACTAGTCTCAGTGCCTCGAAAGAGGCGTCAGTACACCACACTGATGAGCTACAAAAACAGCGAAACGCGTCTGTGGTTCTGGTTGAGTGGGCCAGTCTCTGATAAATGACCGCGAGGTTGATACAGAAAGTGAAATTTTGTGAATTTTTTCTGAGTGTAATTTTAATATTATATTATTTTTACCTCTCGCTAAGAGAGGTATTGGATTCATGCTAAAAATCGCATATCCAGATTTTATTGAATAAGCACGTTTTAAGGTCCCTACAATCCGATTTTAACATTTTTACGATGATGTCTGTGTGTGTGTGTGTGTGTGTGTGTGTGTGTGTGTGGATGTGTGTGTGTGGGATGTTGGAAGGACGGTTACTCAAAAACTATAAGACTTAAAATTTGTTTAACAACGTATTTCCCAATCGGACATTCATGGGAAGATCTGAAAAGGTTTTGGTAATAATTGGACAACCGGAAGTAGAAGATTCTTGAAAAAAAATCTACTAAATATTATTTTTTGAAAATTTTTCGTGGTAATATTAAAGAAAATTAAATTCTCTATCTGATACATTTAAATATTTTATTATATATTCCATAGATTTAGAGATAAAAGAAGTATAATATATAAAATAATCTGTTGTAATAAATTTGACAGCCGAAAGAATGCCATGAAAAATAGTTGCTAATTTAAATTATTTGTAACTGACAGATAAATGTCAGTGTCAGAAATAATGAGTAATGAATTAAAAATGTACTAGGAGAATCCCTTAGTTCTTGATCTGTGACTATTATGGAGATGACAAGTCTAGGTTGAAGGACTTAAATTTGTATCAAACATTATGGGACAATGTACACCAGTACTGTAGACTAGAGTAACTTTGAATTGCGAAAAAGCTATCAAATTCTTCTCAAGTAAGTTGTAAATATTGACAAAATCGGAGTGCAATCTATCCGTCACTTTATTAAAGGGAATTAAGGTTATTTAGATGTAACAAGTATGAAAAAATAAAATGTAAAAGAAGATATATAAGAATAGATGCACAATCCAGATATATACATTTTAGACCGCCCAAAATAATGTTTTTACTAGAAGAATATGAAGAGAAAGTAAACAAAGTTGTTCGAATTGAAAATTGCAGTTACCAGCCTAATATTTATATATGGTAAACTCTACTTTGTAATTTATTGTAACATAATTTATGGTAAAATATCTTCATGTTGAGACATGCTATTATTGAATAATAAAGAAGTTTATACGTCATAGATTTATATGAATATATTATTTGTATTTATAAAAATAATCTTTGCTTTATGCATACAGCCAGGTAAAATATACGGCGAGAGGTTATGTGCTGGCCACATTAGATTTTTTGTTCAGTAATTTATTTGAATTGGAATTTTTTGTGTAGTATTTTATTTATATTTTAATAGGTATTTTTTGCTTTTTATTATAAAAAGTTCTCTTTTCTCTCGTTCTTATCTCGGTTTCGTATTGAATAAACATTTTTATTCATTTATTCAACAAGTGTACTCCATCAATCTCAATAATTGATTCCCTCGATTCTTTCTAATTAGACAAAGACTTTAATTCACTGAACCATTTTCTTTTTTCGTGATTTGTTTACATAAATATCATTAATTTCAGTGATCAGTCATTTGAATATATATTTTTTTAATTGGTACATTTTAAGTCCTCCAGTACAAAATGATATTAAATTACATTAATAGTGTTCACGTTCTGTTATTACAGAAAACAGAAAGGTAAAATAATTCTAGGTGAATTGTGTAAGTTTTGGTATTATTTGATCAAATAAATCGAAGTTAATAATAACATAGAATCCAATAACGCAAACTTAATTTCAACAGTTGTTCGAGAGCAAACCAATATTGAATCCGTAGATATTAGAATTCCAAGATTATACTAAGATTTGGATTAGATCTACAGCTCAATATCTAGAAGTAATAAAGTATTGTTTTAATTGGTATTCGTCTCCAAAAAGACGGGGACCTCAGTTATATAGAATGTTACAGTTACCGTCCGTGGTTACACTTACACACAAGGTTAAATTAGCTCCTATCTTTTGTATTGAACATTACTAGCTATAATTCTAACACGGGCCCATATCAAAACATAACATTTCTTGTATATCTAAACTCTATCAAAAAATCTACTTATGTATGTAATTTTTGTTAATTTAAATTCATTTCCCAAGAATATCAAGAATATTATACAAGTTTCCATTCCATTACAAAGATTCTTCGGGTGACGAAAAAGATAATTAAGGTAAATTGAATAATCAAGTACGGCAGACAATTTACAAAAAACGATGTTTATTTTCAAGTATGGATTATGGACACGGATCGTTTTTCCAGTTGCCATCTGGGCTCCATATTATATTATAAACAATAATTATATAACTATTTTTTCACTACTAGTTACACAGAGGTACTTTATTGACCGAATAGAGTGCCGTGAAATTGAATTTCTCAACCCGTCCATGGTTACCGGTATATAATTTTTCATTATTAACCGATAATAAGTTAATAAGGAATAAATTTACATTTTTTGATAATTCTATGACAGTTTTAAATCGGAAATGTTTATAGCAAGTTTAAGTATAACCAAGAGACTTTATTTATTAATATTTTATGCATTTAAATGGTTGTTTAAACAGCTTAATTCAATATTAAAAATTCGGATTAATTTGAATATTTGTTTTTCGCGCCGAGAACATATTAAATACTTGACATTTCTTTCATGTCAATTTCGCTTATTCAATGTAAGAAAAACAGTATTTAAAAATAATACTTTTAAATAGTATTTGTGATTTAACAATAAATAATATAAAAGCTTGAACCGTGCAACCAAAAACTGTGCAATCACAATCAGATGATACAACCTGTCAATGAGCACATATGTGTAAGCATAGCATTCGGAGAGTGACCAGCCCAGAGTCGAATAAAGTTTGTTAAATCATGTGATGCTTTTTAATCTAAACCTGTCCCGAACACTACAGTAAGTAAACGAAAATTTAATCTGTTCTATTAATAATGACTTTTACTAGGCTAACTATGCATCAATTGTGCTATCACATTTAAAAGTAAAATGACGTTATGATGGGATTAGTTTTATAAATAATTATTAAAATTACGTGCTAGTAGTGAAAAAAATAGTATATTTGTTAGTTTTTGATTAATATATTTGCAAACTACATATAGTATGCTATGTAAGATTTTATAGTTATTGTTCTAGAAATAAAAAATATAGTTGTGTTTTTGATATATGTCAGAGTGTCAATAAAATATATTTGGAAGTGTAATTTTACTTTTTATTTTGTACTATTAAGTCTACACTGCAGAAGAATAAACACATAACAACTAACAGGTTATGGGGCCCAGGTAGCTTTGTAGATTTTAGTAGGTACATGTAATTAAAAGGAGAAAGTAAATTACTGACTTCATTATTTATTGAAATCAAAAATGGATGAAAAACTGACATTCACGAAGTTAAATGGTAACAATTACGACGTTTGGAAATTCAAAATGGAAATGTATTTGATAGATAAAGAATTGTGGGATGCGGTAGTAACAGAACGACCAGATGAAGAAACTGAACAGAAAGTTTGGGACAAGATGGATCGTTCAGCGAGAGCAAAAATTGTTTTATGCATCGACGATAATCAACTAATTTATGTCAAACATGAATTAACTGCAATGAAAATGTGGAATAAATTAGCACAAGTTTACGAAAGGAAACATTTAAATACAAAACTATTTTTACAAAGGAAATTATATAGCTTTAAGTACACTAATTCAATAAAAATGAGTGATTATATACACGGTATCATGGAAATTGTTGATAAGTTAAGAGGAATAGGAAAAATAATTCCTGATGATGATATTGTAGCAATTTTGTTATGTGGATTGAGCGAAAGTTACGATGCTTTAATTACTAGTTTAGAAGGAAGACCAGCAACAGAATTAACACTAGAATACGTAAAAGAAAAATTAATGGCAACATATGAAAGAAGACAAGAAAATTTACAATTAAATGAATCAGAAAATGCGATGAAGACAATGATGAAACACCAAAAAGAGACAAGAAATAGAAAAGGAAGTTCGTTAAAATCGAATTTATGCTGTTATCATTGTGGAAAGATAGGACATAAAAAGAAGTTTTGTTACATTTGGAAAAATGAACAGAATAAAAATATATATAAAGCAAAGAAAATATTGAAAGAAGAAGAAATTCCTGAAACGACAGGAGAAATACATCACTGCTTTAAAATTTGTTCATCGGAAGATAATACAAACTGGTACATCGATTCGGCAGCGTCAACGTACATGACAAATAACAAAAAATTTTACGTGGGTAATATAAGACCGAAAAATGGAAAAGTAAAAATAGCAAATGGCCAGTTACTCGATATTAAAGGAATTGGTGATGGAATTTTTGAACATAAATTAGAAAATGGTCACATTCACCGAATAAAAATTCGAGATGTTATCTATGTACCCGAATTAGACAGTAGTTTATTATCAGTTAAAAGATTAGATGAAAGTGGTTACTTTATAGAATTTGGAGATGGCAAATGTTCAATTAAGAAAAATAATGAATTAGTTGCTGAAGGATTTTTAGAAAAAGACTTATACAAGCTGAAATTTAATGAAACAGCAAATATAGTCGAAGAGCAGCAACAATTTAAAAATTGTATTCACAAATGGCATCGTATTTTTGGTCATCGTGATCCTAAAGCTATAATTAAACTTAATGAAGATAAATTAGTAGAAGGTTTACAAATTAATAATTGTGAACATAAAATAACATGCATGTGTTGTCTAAAAGCAAAAATTACTCAAGAACCATATCCTAAAAGAAGTGAACATCGAGCAATAAAAATAGGAGAAATATTTCATGCAGATATTTGCGGACCTATGCGCACAAGAACTCCCACTGGAAAACGTTATTTTTTAACATTAATTGATGATAAATCAAGATACCTTACAACCTACTTGCTTAGACATAAAGATGAAGCCACAGAGAAAATTATAGAATTTTTCAATTACGCCAATACGAAGAATGAAAGAAAACCAAAAATTTTACGTACAGATCGAGGTGGAGAATTTGTAAATAACGAATTAAAGCAATACTTAATTAAAAATGGTATAGCACATCAGTTGACAGCACCATACTCACCATCTCAGAACGGAGTAGCAGAAAGAAGAAATAGATATCTCATAGAAATGGCAAGATGTATGTTGGAAGACAGTGGCCTGGATAGAAAATTCTGGGGAGCAGCTATTTTAACAGCTACTTATATACAAAACTCTTTACCAACAAAAGCCTGTGAAAAGACACCTTTTGAAGAATGGTATGGATATAAAAGAAATGTAAAACATATGAAGATATTTGGAAGTAAAGTAATTTATCATTTACCAGCTGAGAAAAGAACAAAACTAGAGAATCCTGGTAAAGATGGAATTTTTATAGGATATGCAAATAACACCAAAGGTTTCTTAATAATAGATAAAGAAACAAACAAAGTAATAATTTCAAGAAACATTAAATGTATTGAAGATAATATAGAAATACCTTCAGAAAATGTAAATATAGAAGAGCCCAAAAATGAAATCATACTTGAAATTGATGAAAAGACAGAAGAAAGGAAGAAAGAAGAAGATAAATTACAGATAATAGAAAATCAAAATGAAAGAAACGAAATTCAGAATTTACGTCGATCAGAAAGAGCAAATATAGGTATACCACCTGAACGCTACATTTCTGTATATAAATTAGAAGAAGTTCAAGAGCCTATATCGTGGAAAGAAATGCAAAGTTTTCCAAAAGAAGATCGTGTAAAATGGATTAATGCAGCAATAGAAGAAATGAATTCAATGAAACAAAAATACGTTTGGCAATTAACTGATTTACCAAAAGGAAGAGAAGCAATCGATACTAAATGGATTTTTAAAGCCAAACGAGATGAATGTGGTAAAGTTTCAAGATATAAAGCAAGATTAGTAGCACGTGGTTTTACACAGAAGCCAGGTGAAGACTTTAAAGAAACTTTTGCACCTGTTGCTAACAGTGCAACATTTCGTACACTATTATATATTGCAGCTTGTAAGAAAATGAAAATTACACATATTGACATAAAGACAGCATTCTTAAATGGAGAAATAGATGAAGAATTATACGTAAAACAACCCGAAGGATTTGTTAAAGATGGTTTAGAAAACAAAGTATACAAATTGAATAAAGGTTTATATGGATTGAAACAAGCAGCTAAAACTTGGAATGAAACAATCAATAAGTTTTTACTGCAGAATAATTTTTCAAGAAGTAAAGTAGATCAGTGTCTGTATATACGAAAAGAAAAGAAAGAATGGAGTTATTTATTATTATATGTTGATGATATTTTAATTATCACTAATGATCAAGAAACGGAAAATATAATTATTGAAATGTTTTGTAAGAAATTTGAAATCACAAATTTGGGAGAAGTTAAACATTATATTGGAATCCAAATTGAACGAGAAGAAGATGGAAGTTTTAAGATAAGCCAGAAAGCTAAAATTAAACAGCTAATTGAACGATTTGGTTTGAATGAAGCTAAAGATGCAAGTATTCCCATGAATCCAGAATACGTTAAAAATCCAGAAAAATCTCCTGAATTACCTGATAACAATATCTTTAGAGAAACTATTGGAAGTCTTTTATATTTGTCTACAATTTGTCGACCAGATATTGCAACAGCCGTTAGTATATTATCCAGAAAAGTTAGCAAACCAACTCAACAAGATTGGACTGCAGTGAAACAGGTAATTCGATATTTAAAGAAAACCGAAAACTTGACATTGCACATAAAACCAGGAGCAGAAGAAATAAATATTTATGTTGATGCTGACTGGGGTGGAAATATTGAAGACAGAAAATCTACAAGTGGATACATTGGTCAGCTAGGTACTTCTTCAATCATATGGGCAAGTAGAAAACAAGCATCTGTCTCTCTATCTTCAACTGAAGCAGAATTTATCGCTGCATCGGAAGCATGTAAAGAAGGAATATGGCTAATGCAATTACTAAAAGAATTAAATATAAAAATAAAACAGCCAATTAAAATTTTCGAAGATAATCAAGGATGCATAGAAATGATTAAATCCACTAAAGTAAGTCAGAGATCTAAACATATTGATGTAAGATACAATTTCATTCGAGACCTTTGTAATGAAAAAATAATCAATGTACAATATTGTAAAACAAGTGATATGATAGCAGATATATTAACAAAACCTCTGCCAAAATTAAAATTTAAAGAATTTTGTAATTCTCTTAATTTACATACAATGTAGTTTGAGGTGGGGTGTTAGTTTTTGATTAATATATTTGCAAACTACATATAGTATGCTATGTAAGATTTTATAGTTATTGTTCTAGAAATAAAAAATATAGTTGTGTTTTTGATATATGTCAGAGTGTCAATAAAATATATTTGGAAGTGTAATTTTACTTTTTATTTTGTACTATTAAGTCTACACTGCAGAAGAATAAACACATAACAACTAACAATATTATACCACGGTTATGAAGAGCATTATTGCCCTCGCGAATTATAATCTTTTCGCTCGGTCAATAATCATACTCTTCACAACCTTAGTGTATAATATACTATTATTTTCTTACTATATACATTTTTGCAATTACTAGCCTTGAAACTTTCAAATTATGACTTTGATCGTTCTTCCCGCCACACATTCATATATATTTTTCATTTGAAAAGAGGACAAATGCGTTGAAAATGAAAAGATACCTGGCGCGGACCTTTACCTAAAAATAGAGGATATGTCCGGTGAAAAGAGGACGCCTGCTAACCCTATGTGTGTTGGATCGTTCGCGGAATTGAACTCTCATTATTAAAAATTAGCATGCATTTCGAAAAAGGATTTACATTCGTGTCCATATAAAATTACACAGACAAGACCTACAATCTAGAGATTACAAACATCGTTAGAACTCAGTAATTACATCGCTAGCGCTAACAGAATACAGTAATTTGATATTGTAGTTCACTAACGAACGTAATAATTATTGTCGCATTCATCGACGAATTATTTTCGAAAACGTTAACATTGTGCTTCTACTAACGCGCAAATGCAATGTGTTGTCAAAGAAGATGTCAGTGTCAAGACAATTTGCATAGTTTATTTATGAAATAATTTTACTGGAAATTTAGAATCTTTTGCAAGAAAATTTATGTGTGGAATTTATATACAGGGTGTCCCTTAACTTCGAGCAAAAACTTTAAGGGCATATAGTACTGACCAAAATGAATAAAAAAGCTTCATCAACATAGGAATGATCTTCAACTGTTTCCGAGAAAAGCGAAAAATCTAAGAAAAACTGACAAAGATAGCGATCGAATAAAATTTTGTCTATGTCAGTAAAAAGACTATAAAAAACAATAAAATTTTATATGAAACATTTTTCTCAATTTCTTATAGTTACGTAGTTATATGAAAATTAAATATTGACCAAGGTCGCCACAACATTTCACTTTTGATTTTTATAAAATAACAAAAGGCCATCTAAGATTACCTCTCAAAGGTAAACAAAAAGTCTCAATTAATCAAAATCGTAATTCTTATAGTTTTCGAGATAGCAAAGGTAAATCTCGTAAAAACTCATTTTTCACTGCGTTATATCTGGGAAACTATTAAAGATCGGACACATTTTGACTGAGCTTTTTTTACTCATTTTGATCAGTATTATATGCCCTTAAAGTTTGTGCACCAAGTTAAGGGACACCCTGTATAATACACCGGATTGACGGAAGGTTATGTGCTGGCCACATCAAATTTTTTTACATTTTCTTTCAGTTAAGGTAGTTCACCAGTAAATCAAGTTTCTATAGATGTTCATAAAAATTAACTATGTGCTAAGAATGATCTAATACATGCACATTTAATTTTTTATAAACTTCTGACGTACAGAAAATGAGCTATTCTCCTCGAAAGTCAGACATTTTAACACGTGAAGCATAGGACCAATGCTAACAAAACCAACGTTTTGATTAATAGCATCATTTTTCTTCTATAGATTTTAATAAAAAACTAATATGTAGTAGTTTAATATGTTTCGAATGTTATTTCAAACGATGAAAGCGATCTGACGTAATTTCAGAGTAATCGTAGTGTAAAATAATGTACTCGACGACAGAAAAATTTGAGGGAGAGAGGCGGCGGCAACACTGTACGTTTACGTCAGGGGGAAGGGTAAAACTAATATAATATATAGATAAAAATATTACTTACATTTGCATTTAATGTATGTTTTATTCATTTATATTTGTGAAAAACTGTATAACAACGTTAGAACTGCTAAATTGATTTTTTGATAGTCTCAAAATGACATTTAAATGACAGCAGGCATAAATCACGCCCTCATTACCGGTTTTAGAACTAGAGTTTTGGGCAGATTTTGAAACAAAATTTGATTTGTTTTCGAATCTTGTATTAATAAAGTAGGCTACGATCCAGAGATATCAAATTCAAATGTCATTTTTAGAATGACAAAAAATCAATTTAGCTATTATAACGTTGATATATGGTTTTCAAAGATATAAATGAATAAAAAATACAAAAAAAGCAAATGTAAGTACTATGTTTTATCTATATATAATTTGTTATATTATTTTTAATACGTCAAAATTGACAGCGGGAATAGGTCACGTCAAAACGGCGAATTTGTAACTACGACTGGATTCAGCGGCTCTTTGCTAGAACTGTTCCCCCCTTCCCCTTCCGATTAAAGCGCGACGTTGCCAGCTTTCCTTTAACAACGTTTCGTAGCGGTGTGGGTGTACATACTTATGACATACGGCACAAGAAAGTACAGTCACCTACCAAAAGTTTTCTTTAGAGAGGGGTTATCGTAGTATGCGCAGTATACTTTCAGCGCGATCAAATTTTTGGTCTGGACGGTACCTGGTGAACTACCTTAAAAAACATGTTTTAAATGTGATTACAACGCTCGCTTTAATTTATTGTAAACATGTTCGTATAAATATAAGAAAATGTATTTTGTAAATGAATGCGAAATCAAAATAATTTTTTAGTAAATGCCCGCTCGAACACAAATAAAAAAGCGAAGAGCAAGATAAACAAATTTGTATAATTGGAATGCTACGGACATAAACCAAACGAAACAAATATTTACATCAATTTGTGAGTGAATTTTATTTTTGTGCTTTATACACGGTAAGTGGTATTTACATTATTACATTATGAGCGTTTCAATAAAGCAAATATTTACGTACATAGAGGCTTAAAAGTATTTACCATCTGCATTTTCATTTTTACCTCTCGCTAAGAGAGGTATTGGATTCATGCTAAAAATCGCATATCCAGATTTTAATAATTAAACACGTTTTAAGGTCCCTACAATCCGATTTTAATATTTTTACGATAATGTCTGTCTGTGTGTGTGTGTGTGTGTGCGTGTGTGTGTGTGTGGATGAATGTGTGTGGGATGTTGGAAGGACGATTACTCAAAAACTATAAGACTTAATATTTGTTTAACTACGTATTTCTCAATCGGACATTACTGGCACGAGCTGAAAAGGTTTTGGTAACAATTGGAAGTAGCATTCTTGAAAAAAAAAATATTCTAAACATTTTCTTGGTTATATTAAAAAAAAATCTGATGTGGCCAGCACATAACCTCTCGCCGTATATTTTACCTGGCTGTATGCATAAAGCAAAGAATATTTTTATAAATACAAATAATATATTCATATAAATCTATGACGTATAAACTTCTTTGTTATTCAATAATAGCATGTCTCAACATAAAGATATTTTACCATAAATTATGTTACAATAAATTACAAAGTAGAGTTTACCATATATAAATATTAGGCTGGTAACAGCAATTTTCAATTCGAACAACGTTGTTTACTTTCTCTTCATATTCTTCTAGTAATAACATTAATTTTGGGCGGTCTAAAATGTATATATGGATTGTGCATCTATTCTTACATATCTTCTTTTACATTTTATTTTTTCATACATGTTATATCTAAATAACACTAATTCCCTTTAATAAAGTGACGGATAGATTGCACTCCGATTATTCTTATATCGATGTGTAATTTTGTCAATATTTACA
Organism: Harpalus rufipes; assembly: GCA_951394225.1. NCBI lineage: Eukaryota > Metazoa > Arthropoda > Insecta > Coleoptera > Carabidae > Harpalus > Harpalus rufipes. The sequence continues at coordinate 21,570,126 of OX596290.1, read as the reverse complement.
ACTTACTTGAGAAGAATTTGATAGCTTTTTCGCAATTCAAAGTTACTCTAGTCTATAGTACTGGTGTACATTGTCCCATAATGTTTGAAACAAATTTAAGTCCTTCAACCTAGACTTGTCATCTCCATAATAGTCACAGATCAAGCATTAAGGGATTCTCCAAGTACATTTTTCTTTCATTACTCATTATTTCTGACACTGACATTTATCTGTCAGTTACAAATAATTTAAATTATCAACTATTTTTCATGGCATTCTTTCGGCTGTCAAATTTATTACAACAGATTATTTTATATATTATACTTCTTTTATCTCTAAATCTATGGAATATATAATAAAATATTTAAATGTATCAGATAGAGAATTTAATTTTCTTTAATATTACCACGGAAAATTTTAAAAAAATAATATTTAGAAGATTTTTTTTCAAGAATCTTCTACTTCCGGTTGTCCAATTATTACCAAAACCTTTTCAGATCTTCCCATGAATGTCCGATTGGGAAATACGTTGTTAAACAAATTTTAAGTCTTATAGTTTTTGACTAACCGTCCTTCCAACATCCCACACACACACACACACACACACACACACACATCCACACACACACACACACACACACACACACACACACACACACAGACATCATCGTAAAAATGTTAAAATCGGATTGTAGGGACCTTAAAACATGCTTATTCAATAAAATCTGGATATGCGATTTTTAGCATGAATGCAATACCTCTCTTAGCGAGAGGTAAAAAATAATTCTCAATCTGACACAAATATTTTTTTTTATTATATCTCGTATAAGTTTGGGGATATAGTATATAATAATATAGAATAATATGTTATAATAAATCTCGTTTTATAAATTTAATTTACTATATACCCTATATTTTAATATTATTACCTTGTAACACTAGTCCAATGCGGCTGCCCTAAGTTACCTAAAAAACAGGGTAACAACCCTACGTGTCCTCTAAACTCCCTTTGCAGCCACCCCTTACTACACAACTAGTCTTACCTAAAATAAAAGTGGTACTACTATATGAATATGTCAAGATTTAAATATACTTACTTTTAATTTCTGTTTTCACTATTTCATTTCACTAAAAACTATTTTTTTGTAAAATTCAGTGAACAAGCGCGATCAAAATATATTATTATATTAATGTTATAAATATATTTCTCTTTAAACAAAAACAAATTAAAATTACCTCTATATGAATTTTACTGAAATCTGACATCACCGAAAACTGGGGCAAACACCCCTAAGTGGTCTCCAACCTCCCCTTACAACCACCCCTTTCCACACAGCTAATTTTACCTAAAAAGAAAAGTGGTATTAATATATGAATATGTCAAGAATTAAATATGCTTACTTTTAATTTTTTTCACTAGGTATCTCACAACACTAGTCACTAATCTTTTGTAAAATACAGTGTACAAGCAGGGTCAAAATATATAACTAAATGATATTGTAATCACCGATTATAAATATAATTGTCTCTCTAAACAAAAACAAACTAAAATTACACCTTAACTTTATAAGTACTTAATAAGTAAACTATCTTTCATTTATAAACTACTCTCAGCAGCGCAGCACTCTGGATCTCAGCAGCTCAGCAACACAAAAATAACAGCACAGGATCTCAAAATTTATGTTCACATGTCCCCAATATTTTGAAAAATATAAGACAGAAAACCAACAGAAGAAAACATTGAAAAATTCTGATGAACAAATAACTCGAACGGCAATACTTCCAACAAAGAACAACAATTATATAAAAATAAAAAACATTAACAAGAACCTTTTGGGGATATTGAACCATAAATATCTCTCTTATTATGTGTGTGTATGTGTGTTATTATGTAAGTAATCTACTCGCGAAACTGACCCTGCTTGTATTTTACGTAATAGCGCAAACCAAGTGTAAATACATAAGTGTGTGTTAGAATAACCTGAAAAAGAAGGACAGTTGAGTTTGCCACAATGGAGGCCCAACGCCTCGAGAGAACAGACTAGAAATAAAGGGGCATTTAAAATTCAATATAATCCCTCTCATGACTTTATATTTACTGTGACAGTTTAGACTCTAAAGCTAAAATCTGGAAATTAGACGCAAAGATTACTCAATCACCCTGGTGACCAGAGGTCCGTACGCCCTATCCCAGAGGGTGGAACAGCAGAAGGCAGCTTAGTTTGCCACAATGGGGCCCAGCGCCTCGAGAGGACAGATTGGAAATAAAGGGGCATTTAAAAACAAATTAATTGAGCTTCTGCATTACAGTATGTATGGGGAACTTCCTTTACGTTATTTATTTTAGTTATAATTTAAACTTACTCTTTTGTCTATTATGATTATATGATTATATGATTATATGATTATATGATATGATTATATGACTATATGATTATGACTATATGATTATATGACTATATGATTATATGATATGATTATATGATTATATGACTATATGTTTATATGATTATATGATTATATGATTATATGATTATATGATTATATGATTATATGATTATATGATTATATGATTATATGATTATATGATTATATGATTATATGATTATATGATTATATGATTATATGATTATATGATTATATGATTATATGATTATATGATATGATTATATGACTATATGATTATGACTATATGATTATATGACTATATGATTATATGATATGATTATATGATTATATGACTATATGTTTATATGATTATATGATTATATGATTATATGATTATATGATTATATGATTATATGATTATATGATTATATGATTATATGATTATATGATTATATGATTATATGATTATATGATTATATGATTATATGATTATATGATTATATGATATGATTATATGACTATATGATTATGACTATATGATTATATGACTATATGATTATATGATATGATTATATGATTATATGACTATATGTTTATATGATTATATGATTATATGATTATATGATTATATGATTATATGATTATATGATTATATGATTATATGATTATATGATTATATGATTATATGATTATATGATTATATGATTATATGATTATATGATTATATGATTATATGATTATATGATTATATGATTATATGATTATATGATTATATGATTATATGATTATATGATTATATGATTATATGATTATATGATTATATGATTATATGATTATATGATTATATGATTATATGATTATATGATTATATGATTATATGATTATATGATTATATGATTATATGATTATATGATTATATGATTATATGATTATATGATTATATGATTATATGATTATATGATTATATGATTATATGATTATATGATTATATGATTATATGATTATATGATTATATGATTATATGATTATATGATTATATGATTATATGATTATATGATTATATGGTTATATGATTATATGATTATATGATTATATGATTATATGATTATATGATTATATGATTATATGATTATATGATTATATGATTATATGATTATATGATTATATGATTATATGATTATATGATTATATGATTATATGATTATATGATTATATGATTATATGATTATATGATTATATGATTATATGATTATATGATTATATGATTATATGATTATATGATTATATGATTATATGATTATATGATTATATGATTATATGATTATATGATTATATGATTATATGATTATATGATTATATGATTATATGATTATATGATTATGATTATATGATTGTATGATTGTATGATTATATGATTATATGATTATATGATTATATGATTATATGATTATATGATTATATGATTATATGGTTATATGATTATATGATTATATGATTATATGATTATATGATTATATGATTATATGATTATATGATTATATGATTATATGATTATATGATTATATGATTATATGATTATATGATTATATGATTATATGATTATATGATTATGATATTATTATGATATGATTATGATATGATTATGATATGATTATATGAATATGATATGATTATGATATGATTATGATATGATTATGATATGATTATGATATGATTATGATATGATTATGATATGATTATGATATGATTATATGATATGATTATATGATTATGATATGATTATATGATTATGATATGATTATATGATTATGATATGATTATGATATGATTATATGTTTATATGATTATGATATGATATGATATGATTATATGATTATGATATGATTATGATATGATTATGATATGATTATGATATGATTATGATATGATTATATGATTATGATATGATTATGATATAATTATGATATGATTATGATATGATTATGATATGATTATGATATGATTATGATATGATTATGATATGATTATGATATGATTATGATATGATTATGATATGATTATGATATGATTATGATATGATTATGATATGATTATGATATGATTATGATATGATTATGATATGATTATGATATGATTATGTTATGATTATGATGTGATTATGATGTGACTATGATATGATTATGATATGATTATATGATTATGATATGATTACGATATGATTATGATATGATTATGATATGATTATGATATGATTATTATATGATTATTATGATTATTATATGATTATGATATGATTATATGATTATGATATGATTATGATATAATTATGATATGATTATGATATGATTATATGATTATGATATGACTATGATATGATTATGATATGATTATATGATTATGATATGATTATGATATGATATGATTATATGATATGATTATGATATGATTATGATATGATTATGATATGATTATGATATGATTATGATATGATTATGATATGATTATGATATGATTATGATATGATTATGATATGATATGATTATGATATGATTATATGATTATGATATGATTATGATATGATTTTGATATGATTATATGATTATGATATGATTATATGATTATGATATGATTATATGATTATGATATGATTATGATATGATTATGATATGATTATGATATGATTATGATATGATTATGATATGATTATGATATGATTATATGATTATGATATGATTATATGATATGATATGATTATATGATTATGATGATTATATGATTATGATATGATTATATGATTTTGATATGATTATATGATTTTGATATGATTATATGATTATGATATGATTATATGATTATGATATGATTATGATATGATTATGATATTATTATATGACTATGATATGATTATATGATTGTATGATAATGATATGATTATATGATATGATTATGATATGATTATAAGATTATGATATGATTATTATGATTATATGATTAAGATATGATTATGATATGATTATATGATTATGATATGATTATTATATGATTATATGATTATGATATGATTATGATATGATTATGATATGATTATGATATGATTATGATATGATTATATGATTATAATATGATTATGATATTATTATATGATATGATTATATGATTATGATATGATTATGATATGATTATGATATGATTATGATATGATTATGATATGATTATGATATGATTATGATATGATTATATGATATGATTATATGATTATGGTATGATTATATGATTATGATATGATTATATGATTATGATATTATTATGATATGATTATATGATTATATGATTATGATATGATTATGATATGATTATGATATGATTATGATATGATTATATGATTATGATATGATTATATGATTTTGATATGATTATATGATTATGATATGATTATGATATGATTATATGATTATGATATGATTATGATATGATTATATGATTATGATGATTATATGATTATGATATGATTATATGATTATGATATGATTATATGATATGATTATGATATGATTATTATATGATTATTATATGATTATGATATGATTATGATATGATTATGATATGATTATGATATGATTATATGATATGATTATATGATTATGGTATGATTATATGATTATGATATGATTATATGATTATGATATTATTATATGATTATATGATTATATGATTATGATATGATTATGATATGATTATGATATGATTATAATATGATTATGATATGATTATGATATGATTATGATATTATTATATGATATGATTATATGATTATGATATGATTATGATATGATTATGATATGATTATGATATGATTATAATATGATTATGATATGATTATGATATGATTATGATATGATTATGATATGATTATGATATGATTGATATGATTATGATATGATTATATGATATGATTATATGATTATGGTATGATTATATGATTATGATATGATTATATGATTATGATATTATTATATGATTATATGATTATATGATTATGATATGATTATGATATGATTATGATATGATTATGATATGATTATATGATTATGATATGATTATGATATGATTTTGATATGATTATATGATTATGATATGATTATGATATGATTATATGATTATGATATGATTATATGATTATGATGATTATATGATTATATGATTATATGATTATGATATGATTATGATATGATATGATTATATGATTATATGATTATGATATGATTATATGATTTTGATATGATTATATGATTATGATATGATTATATGATTATGATATGATTATGATATGATTATATGATTATGATATGATTATATGATTATGATATGATTATATGATATGATTATGATATGATTATGATATGATTATTATATGATTATTATATGATTATGATATGATTATGATATGATTATGATATGATTATGATATGATTATGATATGATATGATTATGATATGATTATGATATGATTATGATATGATTATGATATGATTATGATTTGATTATGATATGATTATGATATGATTATATGATATGATTATATGATTATGATATGATTATGATATGATTATGATATGATTATATGATTATAAGATTATGATATGATTATATGATTATGATATGATTATGATGATTATATGATTATATGATTATGATATGATTATGATATGATTATGATATGATTATATGATTATGATATGATTATGATATGATTATGATATGATTATGATATGATTATGATATGATTATGATATGATTATATGATTATGATATGATTATATGATTATGATATGATTATATGATTTTGATATGATTATATGATTATGATATGATTATATGATTATGATATGATTATATGATTATGATAAGATTATGATATGATTATATGATTATATGATGATTATGATATGATTATATGATTATGATATTATTATGATATGATTATATGATTATGATATGATTATGATATGATAATGATATGATTATGATATGATTATATGATTATGATATGATTATGATATGATTATGATATGATTATGATATGATTATGATATGAATATGATATGATTATGATATGATTATGATATGATTATGATATGATTATGATATGATTTTGATATGATTATATGATTATGATATGATTATATGATTATGATATGATTATGATATGATTATATGATTATGATGATTATATGATTATGATATGATTCTGATATGATTATATGATTATGATATGTTTATATGATTATGATATGATTATATGATTATGATATGATTATGATATGATTATGATATGATTATGATATGATTATGATATGATTATGATATGATTTTGATATGATTATATAATTATGATATGATTATATGATTATGATATGATTATGATATGATTATATGATTATGATGATTATATGATTATGATATGATTCTGATATGATTATATGATTATGATATGTTTATATGATTATGATATGATTATATGATTATGATATGATTATGATATGATTATATGATTTTGATATGATTATATGATTATGATATGATTATATGATTATGATATGATTATATGATTATGATATGATTATGATATGATTATGATATTATATGATTATGATATGATTATATGATTATGATATGATTAAATGATATGATTATGATATGATTATATGATTATGATATGATTACTATATGATTATTATATGATTATATGATTATGATATGATTATGATATGATTATGATATGATTATGATATGATTATGATATGATTATATGATTATATGATTATGATATGATTATGATATGATTAAGATATGATTATATATGATATGATTATATGATAATGATATGATTATATGATTATATGATTATGATATGATTATGAAATGATTATGATATGATTATATGATTATATGATTATATGATTATGATATGGTTATGATATGATTATATGATTATGATATGATTATATGATTATATGATTATATGATATGATTATGATATGATTATATGATTATGATATGATTATGATATGATTATATGATTTTGATATGATTATATGATTATGATATGATTATATGATTATGATATGATTATGATATGATTATATGATTATGATATGATTATATGATTATGATATGATTATATGATTATGATATGATTATATGATGATTATGATATGATTATGGTATGATTATTATGATTATGATATGATTAAGATATGATTAAGATATGATTATATGATTATATGATTATGATATGATTATGTTATGATTATGATATGATTATGATATGATTATGATATGATTATATGATTATGATATGATTATGATATGATTATGATATGATTATGATATGATTATGATATGATTATATGATTATGATATGATTATGATATGATTATAATATGATTATGATATGATTATGATATAATTATGATATTATTATATGATATGATTATATGATTATGATATGATTATGATAATGATATGATTATGATATGATTATGATATGATTATGATATGATTATGATATGATTATGATATGATTATGATATGATTATATGATATGATTATATGATTATGATATGATTATGATATGATTATATGATATGATTATATGATTATGATATGATTATGATATGATTATGATATGATTATGATATGATTATATGATATGATTATATGATTATGATATGATTATGATATGATTTTGATATGATTATATGATTATATGATTATATGATTATGATATGATTATGATACGATTATATGATTATGATATGATTATATGATTGTGATATGATTATGATATGATTATATGATTATGATTATATGATTATGATATGATTATGATGATTATATGATTTTGATATGATTATATGATTATGATATGATTATATGATTATGATATGACTATATGATTATGATATTATTATGATATGATTATATGATTATGATATGATTATGATATGATTATATGATTATGATATGATTATGATATGATTAAGATATGATTAAGATATGATTATGATATGATTATATGATTATGATATGATTATGTTATGATTATGATATGATTATGATATGATTATGATATGATTATGATATGATTATGATATGATTATGATATGATTATATGATTATATGATTATGATATGATTATGATATGAAATGATTATGATATGATTATGATATGATTATGATATGATATGATTATGATATGATTATGTTATGATTATGATGTGATTATGATGTGACTATGATATGATTATGATATGATTATGATATGATTATGATGATTATATGATTATGATATGGTTATGATATGATTATGATACGATTATGATATGATTATGATATGATTATGATATGATTTTGATATGATTATATGATTATGATATGATTATGATATGATTATATGATTATGATATGATTATATGATTATGATATGATTATATGATTATATGATATGATTATATGATTTTGATATGAATATATGATTATATGATTTTGATATGATTATATGATTATGATATGATTATATGATTATATGATTATGATATGATTATGAAATGATTATGATATGATTATATGATTATGATATGATTATATGATTATGATATGATTATATGGTTATGATATGATTATATGATTATGATATGATTATATGATTATGATATGATTATATGATTATATGATATGATTATATGATTATATGATTATGATATGATTATATGATTATGATATGATTATATGATTTTTATATGATTATATGATTATGATATGATTATATGATTATGATATGATTATATGATTATGATATGATTATATGATTATGATATGATTATATGATTATGATATGATTATATGATTATATGATGATTATGATGATTATATGATTATGATATGATTATTATGATTATGATATGATTAAGATATGATTAAGATATGATTATGATATGATTTTATGATTATGATATGATTATATGATTTTGATATGATTATATGATTATGATAATGATATGATTATGATATGATTATGATATGATTATGATATGATTATGATATGATTATGATATGATTATGATATGATTATGATATGATTATATGATATGATTATATGATTATGATATGATTATGATATGATTATGATATGATTATGATATGATTATGATATGATTATGATATGATTATATGATTATGATATGATTATGATATGATTAAGATATGATTATGATATGATTATGATAAGATTATGATATGATTATGACATGATTATGATATGATTTTGATATGATTATATGATTATGATATGATTATGATATGATTATGATATGATTATATGATTATGATATGATTATGATACGATTATATGATTATGATATGATTATATGATTATATGATTATGATATGATTATATGATTATGATATGATTATGATATGATTATATGATTATGATATGATTATATGATTATGATATGATTAAGATATGATTAAGATATGATTATGATATGATTATATGATTATGATATGATTATGTTATGATTATGATATGATTATGATATGATTATGATATGATTATGATATGATTATGATATGATTATATGATTATGATATGATTATGATATGATTATGATATGATTATATGATTATGATATGAAATGATTATGATATGATATGATTATGATATGATTATGATATGATTATTATATGATTATGATATGATTATGTTATGATTATGATGTGATTATGATGTGACTATGATATGATTATGATATGATTATGATATGATTATGATGATTATATGATTATATGTTTATGATATGATTATGATACGATTATGATATGATTATGATATGATTATGATATGATTTTGATATGATTATATGATTATTATATGATTATGATATGATTATATGATTATGATATGATTATGATATGATTATATGATTATGATATGATTATATGATTATGATATGATTATATGATTATGATATGATTATGATATGATTATGATATGATTATGATATGATTATGATATGATTATGATATGATTATGATATGATTATATGATATGATTATGATATGATTATATGATTATGATATGATTATATGATTTTGATATGATTATATGATTATATGATTTTGATATGATTATATGATTATGATATGATTATATGATTATGATATGATTATATGATTATGATATGATTATGATATGATTATGATATGATTATATGATTATGATATGATTATATGATTATGATATGATTATATGATTATGATATGATTATATGATTATGATATGATTAAGATATGATTATGATATGATTATGATATGATTATATGATTATATGATTATGATATGATTATGATATGATTATGATATGATTATGATATGATTATGATATGATTATGATATGATTATGATATGATTATGATATGATTATGATATGATTATGATATGATTATGATATGATTATATGATTATGATATGATTATGATTTGATTATGATTTGATTATGATATGATTATGATATGATTATGATATGATTATGATATGATTATGATATGATTATGATATGATTATAATATGATTATGATATGATTATATGATTTTGATATGATTATATGATTTTGATATGATTATATGATTATGATATGATTATATGATTATGATATGATTATATGATTATGATATGATTATATGATTATGATATGATTATATGATTATGATATGATTATATGATTATGATATGATTATATGATTATGATATGATTATATGATTGTGATATGATTAAGATATGATTATGATATGATTATGATATGATTATATGATTATATGATTATGATATGATTATGATATGATTATGATATGATTATGATATGATTATGATATGATTATGATATGATTATGATATGATTATATGATTATGATATGATTATGATTTGATTATGATATGATTATGATATGATTATGATATGATTATGATATGATTATATGATTATGATATGATTATGATATGATTATGATATGATTATATGATTATGATATGATTATATGATTATGATTATGATATGATTATATGATTATATGATTATATGTTTATGATATGATTATGATACGATTATGATATGATTATGATATGATTATGATATGATTTTGATATGATTATATGATTATTATATGATTATGATATGATTATATGATTATGATATGATTATGATATGATTATATGATTATGATATGATTATATGATTATGATATGATTATATGATTATGATATGATTATGATATGATTATGATATGATTATGATATGATTATGATATGATTATGATATGATTATGATATGATTATATGATATGATTATGATATGATTATATGATTATGATATGATTATATGATTTTGATATGATTATATGATTATATGATTTTGATATGATTATATGATTATGATATGATTATATGATTATGATATGATTATATGATTATGATATGATTATGATATGATTATGATATGATTATATGATTATGATATGATTATGATATGATTATATGATTATGATATGATTATATGATTATGATATGATTAAGATATGATTATGATATGATTATGATATGATTATATGATTATATGATTATGATATGATTATGATATGATTATGATATGATTATGATATGATTATGATATGATTATGATATGATTATGATATGATTATGATATGATTATGATATGATTATGATATGATTATGATATGATTATGATATGATTATGATATGATTATATGATTATGATATGATTATGATTTGATTATGATTTGATTATGATATGATTATGATATGATTATGATATGATTATGATATGATTATGATATGATTATGATATGATTATGATATGATTATAATATGATTATGATATGATTATATGATTTTGATATGATTATATGATTATATGATTTTGATATGATTATATGATTATGATATGATTATATGATTATGATATGATTATATGATTATGATATGATTATATGATTATGATATGATTATATGATTATGATATGATTATATGATTATGATATGATTATATGATTATGATATGATTATATGATTGTGATATGATTAAGATATGATTATGATATGATTATATGATTATATGATTATGATATGATTATGATATGATTATGATATGATTATGATATGATTATGATATGATTATGATATGATTATGATATGATTATATGATTATGATATGATTATGATTTGATTATGATATGATTATGATATGATTATGATATGATTATGATATGATTATATGATTATGATATGATTATGATATGATTATGATATGATTATATGATTATGATATGATTATATGATTATGATTATGATATGATTATATGATTATGATTTGATTATATGATATGATTATATGATATGATTATGATATGATTATATGATTTTGATATGATTATATGATTATGATATGATTATATGATTATGATATGATTATATGATTATATGATTATGATATGATTATGATATGATTATATGATTATGATATGATTATATGATTATGATATGATTATGATATGATTATATGATTATGATATGATTATATGATATGATTATATGATATGATTATGATATGATTATGATATGATTATGATATGAAATGATTATGATTATGATATGATTATAATATGATTATGATATGATTATATGATTTTGATATGATTATATGATTATATGATTTTGATATGATTATATGATTATGATATGATTATATGATTATGATATGATTATATGATTATGATATGATTATATGATTATGATATGATTATATGATTATGATATGATTATATGATTATGATATGATTATATGATTATGATATGATTATATGATTGTGATATGATTAAGATATGATTATGATATGATTATGATATGATTATATGATTATATGATTATGATATGATTATGATATGATTATGATATGATTATGATATGATTATGATATGATTATGATATGATTATGATATGATTATATGATTATGATATGATTATGATTTGATTATGATATGATTATGATATGATTATGATATGATTATGATATGATTATATGATTATGATATGATTATGTTATGATTATGATATGATTATATGATTATGATATGATTATATGATTATGATTATGATATGATTATATGATTATGATTTGATTATATGATATGATTATATGATATGATTATGATATGATTATATGATTTTGATATGATTATATGATTATGATATGATTATATGATTATGATATGATTATATGATTATGATATGATTATGATATGATTATATGATTATGATATGATTATATGATTATGATATGATTATGATATGATTATATGATTATGATATGATTATATGATATGATTATATGATATGATTATGATATGATTATGATATGATTATGATATGAAATGATTATGATTATGATATGATATGATATGATTATGATATGATTATATGATTATATGATTATGATTTGATTATGATATGATTATGATATGATTATGATATGATTATGATATGATTATATGATTATGATATGATTATGATATGATTATATGATTATGATATGATTATATGATTATGATATGATTATGATATGATTATATGATTATGATATGATTATATGATATGATTATATGATATGATTATATGATTATATGATTATGATATGATTATGATATGATTATGATATGAAATGATTATGATATGATATGATTATGATATGATTATGATATGATTATGATATGATTATGATATGATTATGTTATGATTATGATGTGATTATGAAGTGACTATGATATGATTATGATATGATTATGATATGATTATGATGATTATATGATTATATGTTTATGATATGATTATGATACGATTATGATATGATTATGATATGATTATGATATGATTTTGATATGATTATATGATTATGATATGATTATGATATGATTATGATATGATTATGATATGATTATGATATGATTATGATATGATTATATGATATGATTATGATATGATTATATGATTATGATATGATTATATGATTTTGATATGATTATATGATTTTGATATGATTATATGATTATGATATGATTATATGATTATGATATGATTATATGATTATGATATGATTATGATATGATTATATGATTATGATATGATTATATGATTATGATATGATTATATGATTATGATATGATTATATGATTATGATATGATTAAGATATGATTATGATATGATTATGATATGATTATATGATTATGATATGATTATGATATGATTATGATATGATTATGATATGATTATGATATGATTATGATATGATTATATGATTATATGATTATGATTTGATTATGATATGATTATGATATGATTATGATATGATTATGATATGATTATGATATGATTATGATATGATTATGATATGATTATAATATGATTATATGATTATATGATTGATATGATTATGATATGATTATGATATGATTATAATATGATTATGATATGATTATGATATGATTATGATATATGATTATATGATTATGATATGATTATGATAATGACATGATTATGATATGATTATGATATGATTATATGATTATGATATGATTATATGATTATGATATGATTATGATATGATTATGATATGATTATGATATGATTATGATATGATTATATAATATGATTATATGATATGATTATGATATGATTATGATATGAATATATGATTATGATATGATTATGATATGATTATATGATTATGATATGATTATGATATGATTATGTTATGATTATGATATGATTATATGATTATGATATGATTATATGATTATGATATGATTATGATATGATTATGATATGATTATGATATGATTATGATATGATTATGATATGATTATGATATGATTATGATATGATTATGATATGATTATGATATGATTATGATATGATTATGATATGATTATGATATGATTATGATATGATTATGATATGATTATATGATATGATTATATGATATGATTATGATATGATTATGATATGAATATATGATTATGATATGATTATGATATGATTATGATATGATTATGATATGATTATGATATGATTATGATATGATTATGATATGATTATGATATGATATATGATTATGATATGATTATGATGATAATATGATTATGATATGATTATGATATGATTATATGATTATGATATGATTATATGATTATGATATGATTATATGATTATGATATGATTATGATATGATTATATGATTATGATATGATTATATGATATGATTATATGATTATATGATATGATTATGATATGATTATATGATTTTGATATGATTATATGATTATGATATGATTATATGATTATGATATGATTATATGATTATGATATGATTAAGATATGATTATGATATGATTATATGATTATGATATGATTATGATATGATTATGTTATGATTATGATATGATTATATGATAATGATATGATTATATGATTATATGATTATGATATGATTATGATATGATTATGATATGATTATTATATGATTATGATACGATTATGATATGATTATGATATGATTATGATATGATTATGATATGATTATGGTATGATATGATTATGATATGATTATATGATTATGATATGATTAAGATATGATTAAGATATGATTATGATATGATTATGATATGATTATGATATGATTATATGATTATGATATGATTATGATATGATTATGATATGATTATGTTATGATTATGATGTGATTATGATGTGACTATGATGTGACTATGATATGATTATGATATGATTATGATATGATTATGATATGATTATGATATGATTATGATATGATTATGGTATGATTATGATATGATTATGATTGTATGATTATATGATTATATGATTATTATTATTATTATTATTATTATTATTATTATTAATCATTTTATCTACGATAGTGCGCTAAATGTAATTAATATTCGAATATAAATGTCATATTGAGTGATTTAATAACGTAGGCTAGGAATAAACATTTCAATATTTCTTATGATGTCAAAATTTTGACTAAAAATAATTACCAATTTGTTCAGACTATTATTAATCTTGCTATTGTTATCAATATTCAATAATAAGTAATATTTTATTTGTAAAAAAATGTATTTAATGTCTTACCGGTGCGCCACATATGCAAAGATTCATTTACTGCATTTCACTATTAAATATTTATCCCCGGCTTAAATTTATACTGTAATAGTTAGAATATCATTGAAACAAATGTTTAGGATATAAAGTTTATTACTTATACACCGATTTTAGTTAAAAAATGATTAAAAACTAGGAGATAGAATGTAGTTTACAAGCATTTGCTTTCGGAACAAAGGAATGACTGGTTTTATGAAGGTCTACGCCAACTGCCCAGCGTCGACTCAAGACCTCAAAGATGGAATTCGTGAGGCTATCGAGGACATAGGACAGCCACTTTGCGATTTGGTTATGGAAAATTTCATGAAAAGGATATTGTCCTGTCAGCGTGGTCGTGGTGGTCATTTGCCTGATGTTATTTTCCACTATTAACGGCATACCTTCCTCTTTATAATGAAATTAACATCCGATCATTTATATTAAAAAATGGCATTTTTCTTTGGATATCAAAATAACACCTCTTATTGGAAAACCCTTTAGAAATTACTTCTGCCAAGGAAATGAAATACAACAAACTAAAACGTACACATATTTAGGTGTGACTTTTGTAACATCAGGTTTATTCAATCTAAATGCACAACAAGTAGAAAAACTACAAAGATCACTGATGGTATTAAAAATACGTTAATTAAAACCAAAACTTTCCATTTGGGATACAGTCAGAACACTTTTTGAATCTACATTAGCTCCTGTTCTTCTTTATACGTCTGAAATCTGGGCTGTTAACCAATTCGATACTTTAGAAAGAGGTCAAACAAACTATTTCAAAAAAGTGCTTGGGTGGAAAAAACCACTCCGAATTACATCATAAGGAGGGAAACCGTACAAGACAAACTGGAATTAAAAATTGTCCATAGATTATTAAATTGGTGGTGTAAAATCCTTATAATGCCAGACACAAGATACGTAAAAATCTGCTATGATAAATTATTATGTATGAACCAGCAACCAACAGCATCAGAAGAAACAAAAATGAAATATAAACCCAAAGAATTGCTGCATCATCATATAATCCTGAATTCAAAACATTCCTACACAACACTTCTTTCCTTACTATCGACACTCCCTATAAAACCCTTCGTTTAATAGGACAAATACATACGGCAAACTCAAAAAACACAATATTGTATCATGATGGTAGCCTTTTCAGATTCAACCAAGAAGATATATGTACCCTGTGTAATACATATGACCATGACAACATCCAACATATGCTCTTCCACTGTCCGATATTCAGCGCTCCAAGGAATGATTTTTTAAAGAAGTTCCTGACAAACATCAGCCCCGAGAATCTTAACCGGACCCTGTTGGCAGATTTAACTTTAGATAAGGCATTTAACATATACAAATTTGCCAATACTGCTCTGAATATACGATCTTTTATATTTAACGAATAAAATGTACATGGTGACCAAATTCTGTATTTTACATCTTCACATGGCATTACTTATTGTACTTACTAAGCACAAAATGATGAGTTATGTACCTATAGTGAACCAATCTCGTTGTATAGATTTTTCTAATGCAAATAAATAAATTATTATTATTACTGAATCGATTGATATATGATTTTATATTGATATCAATGATTTATAGCTTATATTTTGCACAAATAATCAAGACAGATCCACATTGAAATGGCGGTACCACGCCCTGTGAATTTTAAACCCTTGGTGACGAGCATGCGCACTAGATCGTTAATATATTGTGACATTACACAAAAATTAAAACAATATTGGTTAAATTAATAATTTAATTACTTCAAATCATTGTTAATGTTAATAATGCAATAAAAATACTTATAATTACATATTCAAACATGTATCTGGTTGTGCGTTGCAAGGAATTTGTTTCACACTTACTCGAACCAACAGGATTCTCCGGGACCAAAACTGCACTTAACTTGATTGTAATTCATTAAAGAATAGTTTGAAGTTTAATTTATGTACAGTTAGCACATTTATAGATAAATTATTATAGGAAATATCTTAATACAACACAGCGATCGCCAAAACAAAGAAAGCAGTATTACCAATGTGATATATTGAAAATGTCTTCCCAACCGACTGAAATTATCCGTAATTGTCCGTCTTTTATATACAGAAATAAAATTAAAAAAGGTTGTATCATTCTAAAATTAATTATATCTAAGGATCTAAGGATTTTTCTAATATTATCCGAAATTATCCGCTTTATTACAATCGGACAATTGGCGACACTGCTAAGGAACCATTTCTAGAAGGTATCAACACAAAATTATAGCGAAAGTATATTTCCACAAATATCTATTAAATTATTTATTTAATATATTCTAATTAAATGATTATATGATGATTATTATTATTATTATTATTATTATTAATCATTTTATCTACGATAGTGCGCTAAATGTAATTAATATTCGAATATAAATGTCATATTGAGTGATTTAATAACGTAGGCTAGGAATAAACATTTCAATATTTCTTATGATGTCAAAATTAAATGATAAATGTATTTTAAGATCAATTTAAATTGTAGATAAAATAGTGAATGATACGCATTTGATATAACCTCATAATGAAACTTGCGTAATTAAAACACTCGGCTCATCGCCTTGTGATTTAACATCACACGCGTTTCATTATGAACGCTATATCAAACTTGTATCCTTTATATCTATAATGCATCTTTAAATATTCTTAAAAGTCTCTTTCACTTATATACTACTCTTTCACTTAAAAACTACTCTAAGCAACGCAGCACTGTGGATCTCAGCAGCTCAGCAACAGACGAAGTCAGCAGCACAAGAAATCAGCATCAATTAGTGTTCACATATCCCCAATATTTTCGAAAATAGAGGACTATCAACCAACATAAGAAATATTGATACGAACAATTAAATATATACCCTAAACAACCCAATCGTCAAAGAACAACTTTGAATTGTAGACCCTAAACGAACCAAACGAAAAAGAACAACAACCCTAAATTACTCAAACGACAATAATTCCAAGAACAATTAAATGTTTATTCTAGCAAACTGAATCTACAACAATCCTTTCAACAAAAGCACCAACAATAATCTTTTGGGGACAGTGAAACACTAATATCTCTTTTATTTTGTGTGTGTATGTGTGTTATTATGTAAGTAAAACTACTCGCGAACTGATCTTGCTTATACTTTACATAGAAGCGCAAAAAATGTGTAAATGCATAAGTGTGTAAGTGTTAGAATACCTGAAAATATGTAAGAGTGGAATGTCAGTGTACATCTGCATAAGCAGGAGCACCCCTGGCCAGACCAACAATTTGTTGCGGCATCTCAAAACAGGGCGAACATATATAAATACAAAACATACAGTTGGGACAGGAATTGGTAAGGGAACGCCGAAACCGCGGCGACGAACGATAAAAGCTAATTTAAACTAAAACAAAATAAGTGTAACATTTAGTCGCAAATATATCTTCTATGATGTTTTCTTTGATCTCTTCAGCTGAAAAAGAAGTATGTGTATATGTGAAGTTAATGCAAATATATGTGTAGTTTCATTCTTAAATGGAATGCCGATACTTTTCATCATAAGGGTTTACTCTACTACAAACCAGGGTAAAGTAGATTTATTTTATCTACTGTATAAGTGTCACTTATTCAGCAAATCGCAAACTAATGACTAAAACATACTGCAATATAATCCCTCTCATGACTTTATATTTACTGTGACAGTTTAGACTCTAAAGAAAAAATCTGGTAATTAGACGCAAAAAGATTACTCAATCACCCTGGTGACCAAAGGTCCGTACGCCCTATCACAGAAGGTGGAGCAGCAGAAGGCAGATGTGTTTGCCACAATGGGGCCCCGCGCCTCGAGAAGACAGATTGGAAATAAAGGGGTATATAAAAACAAACTAAACAGAGTGCTGCATTGCAGTATGTAAGGGGGGACTTCTTTAAGTTACATTTAAAGTGAAAATATCTACCAACTTTCGACTGAGGTCCACCTGCACTTTTATTAGTGATAGTGAGTAGTCTTGAGTTGACAGTTTTTATGGGAGAAAGCATTCCAAATAAGAACTACGCTACCCTAATCGCGTAACCGACCCGAACCCGAAAAAATATCGCGAAATTTAATTGATAAAATCTAAACAGCAAATATTTGAATTTAACTAAAAGTGTGTATGTTTGAATTTTAATTAAAGCAACTTATGTTCTTAAAATCATTAAAACTACAAAAATATTATAGCCCTAACAGTCTTCATTCTTCTCGCTGGTCTTCTCAAGCATCAAAATCATGCGCATATACATGGAAACCAGGCCAGAGGATCATACTTTGTAGCTTAAATTGTAGTCCCAGGATAGGCCCTTTGGTAGAGCCTTAATTGGTTTCTGATAGGTCCGTAGCAAACTCTAAGTTAAGCATCAAAGGTAAGAGTATACACATAATACTATGCTAGAGGCCCATACCTACTCGTTTAACTTAAAGCTTTGCAAAGCTAGCTAAACAACCGACTATATATCGACCATACTTGTTTAAATCATATTTAAACAAATATGATCTGTAGTGTATTTCGTAAGCTAATATTTTGTTTATAAGTTACTGACTATTAATATTAACCAATTATTTTCTATACAATCATTTTAAAACAAAATGCGAGACTCTAATATTGATATAGTTTAATGCGGATTTCGACGCGCGCCTTGTAAAACTAAAAATACTACAAGTACATGTGTCTCAGAAAGAAGTATGAGTAATTGTGACTTCCCTGTATTTCAATTTATCAATGTAATATATACAGAGTGACCCACAAAGATTGAATCTATTTTTACCGTTAAACAAATACTACAAAATGTCATGCTAACTAAATAAATCTACTTAAAAGTTTTCAAATAAAATGAGGCACATGACAATTAAAGTAAATTTAACCTCGCCCACTATTAGTCACTAGACTAACAGAGGCATCGCAGATCTCAGCAACCAGGAACTGTGGACCTCGGAACTGCAACCAATGGGGAGACGGACTCGCAGGCACAGGAATTCAGCACGCAGGCGTAAAATCAAACGCTCAGATTAACAGACTACCCAATACAGTCTGCAACAAACAAAAATTGTATACTTATACAAAACTTTAATTTTTGTTAAGCAGGACCAGGGGCGCAACATGTGTGAGCCATTTTTATTAATCCTGTCTTATAAGCAAGTATATGTTCACATTGAAAAGAAAAAAAATTAGGTCCCACATTTTGAGGACCGCTGATACATTTTGACTAAAAATAATTACCAATTTGTTCAGACTATTATTAATCTTGCTATTGTTATCAATATTCAATAATAAGTAATATTTTATTTGTAAAAAAATATATTTAATGTCTTACCGGTGCGCCACATATGCAAAGATTCATTTACTGCATTTCACTATTAAATATTTATCCCCGGCTTAAATTTATACTGTAATAGTTAGAATATCATTGAAACAAATGTTTAGGATATAAAGTTTATTACTTATACACCGATTTTAATTAAAAAATGATTAAAAACTAGGAGATAGAATATAGTTTACAAGCATTTGCTTTCGGAACAAAGGAATAACTGGTTTGATTGTGACGTCACGGGTCTCGTGACCTTATGGAAATTTCCAGAACTTCGAAATATTAAAATACTAACTTTTTAATAAAAATAAGTAATAATAGAGCCATTCTAAGTTATTATATATGTTAATAAAGCGATACAATGTTAATAATATGTTTGAAATACTTACAAAATGCAGTCAGGTTTTGTCACTCATATTTCAAAACAGGAAATATTTTCAAACCCAAATTATATGTTAATATAATCGTTAACTAATACTGAATCGATTGATATATGATTTTATATTGATATCAATGATTTATAGCTTATATTTTGCACAAATAATCAAGACAGATCCACATTGAAATGGCGGTACCACGCCCTGTGAATTTTAAACCCTTGGTGACGAGCATGCGCACTAGATCGTTAATATATTGTGACATTACACAAAAATTAAAACAATATTGGTTAAATTAATAATTTAATTACTTCAAATCATTGTTAATGTTAATAATGCAATAAAAATACTTATAATTACATATTCAAACATGTATCTGGTTGTGCGTTGCAAAAAATTTGTTTCACACTTACTCGAACCAACAGGATTCTCCGGGACCAAAACTGCACTTAACTTGATTGTAATTCATTAAAGAATAGTTTGAAGTTTAATTTATGTACAGTTAGCACATTTATAGATAAATTATTATAGGAAATATCTTGATACAACACAGCGATCGCCAAAACAAAGAAAGCAGTATTGCCAATGTGATATATTGAAAATGTCCTCCCAACCGACTGAAATTATCCGTAATTGTCCGTCTTTTATATACAGAAATAAAATTAAAAAAGGTTGTATCATTCTAAAATTAATTATATCTAAGGATCTAAGGATTTTTCTAATATTATCCGAAATTATTTGCTTAATTACAATCGGACAATTGGCGACACTGCTAAGGAACCATTTCTAGAAGGTACCAACACAAAATTATAGCGAAAATATATTTCCACAAATATAAATTAAATTATTTAATTAATATATTCTAATTAAATAATAAAGGCTGTAGAATATAATTAAGTTTGATTTCTATGCATACCTGAATACATATTTCTTCAATGACTTTTTTAATTATATTAATGTATAAGCACAAATTGAACATTAAAATTCCTCTATGGGAATTCAAAATTACTAAATGTAATAATTAATAACCTTAACCACACTTTATATATAATTAAACAAATAATTACTGTGTCCAACAAATTCTAACGTTACAAATTAATATGTTAGTGCGCCATCTAGCGTCAAAATTTTCGAATATCTACTTCATTCGATTTTCTTGCCCCTGGAAGGAGTAAATTCATAATAATTCTATAAACCATTTATTAAAGATAATAAATATTTTACGAACTATTGTGATATATTATGTAGATTAAAGAATAGTATTGTAGATGATCAGTTGTTAATATGTTGCTGACTATAAAGTCTTCAGACTATTATGAAGTTAATTACACTTCATCTTAGATCAAATTTTGTCCCAGAGATGGCGAAGACCCAAAGAAAATATATAATTATGTGCATTTTTATTGCTTTATTCACATTAAAAATGATTTAAAATAATTAAATTGTTAACTTATATAATAATATATTTTTTTGTGTGTGATCTCACAACGTATTATCGATCCAGATCGATTAAACGCGCCACACGAAAGCAGTGTTGCCAACTTAAGGAACTCAGGAAGATTTTAAGAAAATAATGAAAATCTAAGGATTTTGTCATATTGTAAAAATTTTAAAAATAGTTTTAAATAGCAAGCAGTTTACAAAATCTGTTATGAAAATTCGCCCCTACAGTGATTGGCGTGTATTTCTAAGCGATACGACATCTAGGGGCAAAATAATGAACTACAGTTTGAATTGCTATTAAAGTATGTTATTTTAGAAATTTGATAAATATTATACGTATTTGTGTATCTAAAGTAACATAAGAGTAACAATTATAGCTGCTTACTTGAGTGCACATTATCACGTTAGAAAGGCAATAGTCCTCACGACCTAAATAGAAAAAATAGCATATTATACCATTATTATTTTACGTCTGTGATTATCTTAAAACTTTATATTATTTAGATTTTAACAGAGCATGTAACCAATTTTAAAAAAGAACAGTATTTTTTTCGATTACATGTCCTGTATTTTTTATGTATTACTTAGATGTAAGTTGATGTTTAAAACCTTTCAAATTTGGCGCATTTTTGAGTGAGGGAGAAAGATGAGAAAAAGGCTGACAATTGCGGATAACTTCAGTCAGTTGGGAGGACATTTTCAATATATTACATTGGCAATACTCTCCAAAAGTCGTCGTCTTACCGCCATTTTAATGAATAACTGTGTTGATTATTTATACAAAATTTAAGCTGTAAATCATTGATATCAATATAAAATCATATATCAGTTGATTCAGTATTAATTGACGATTATATTAACATAAAATTTGCGGCTGAATATGTATCTTATTTGGAAATATGTTGGGCACAAACCTGTTGCTTCGAGTAAGTGTGACAAAAATTTCTTGCAATATACGCCCAGATAAATGAGTTAATATATAATTATAAGTATTTTTATTGCATTGTTAACATTAACAATGATTTGAAATAATTAAATTATTAATTTAACTAATACTGTTTTAATTTGTGTGTGCCATCTAGTACGACTTCTCGTCACCAAAGTCCATAGGGCGTGGTACCGCCATTTTAATGTGGAACTGTCCTGATTATTTGTGCAAAATATAAGCTATAATCATTGATATCAATATAAAATAATATATCAATCGATTCAGTATTAGTTAACGATTATATTAACATATAATTTGCGTTTGGAAATATGAGTGACAAAACCTGACTGCATTTTGTAAGTATTTCTTACATATTATTAACATTGTATCGCTTTATTAACATGTAAAATAACTTAAAATGGTTTTATTATTACTTATTTTTATGAAAAAGTTAATATTTTAATATTTCGAAGTTCTGGAAATTTCCATTAGGTCCCGTGACCCGTGACAAACAGTAAACGAATTTTTGCAAATGTGGCGTACCGGTAGACATTATTATTGAATATTGATAACAATAGCAAGATTAATAATAGTCTGAACAAATTGGTAATTATTTTTAGTCAAAATGTAAAAAATGTATCAGCCGTCCTCAAAATGTGGGACCTAATTTTTTTCTTTTCAATGTGAACATATACTTGCTTATAAGACAGGATTAATAAAAATGGCCCACACATGTTGCGCCCCTGGTCCTGCTTAACAAAAATTAAAGTTTTGTATAAGTATACAATTTTTGCTTGTTGCAGACTGTGTTGGGTAGTTTGTTAGTCTGAGCGCCTGATTTCACGCCTGCGTGCTGAACTCCTGTGCCTGCGAGTCCGTCTCCCCATTGGTTGCAGTTCCGAAGTGTCCAGTTCCTGGTTGCTGAGATCTGCAATGCCTCTGTTAGTCTAGTGACTAATAGTGGGCGAGGTTAAATTTACTTTAATTGTCATGTGCCTCATTTTATTTTAAAACTTTTAAGTAGATTTATTTAGTTAGCATGACATTTTGTAGTATTTGTTTAACGGTAAAAATAGATTCAATCTTTGTGGGTCACTCTGTATATATTACATTGATAAATTGAAATACAGGGAAGTCACAATTACTCATACTTCTTTCTGAGACACATGTACTTGTAGTATTTGTAGTTTTACAAGGCGCGCGTCGAAATCCGCATTAAACTATATCAATATTAGAGCCTCGCATTTTGTTTTAAAATGATTGCATAGAAAATAATTGGATAATATTAATAGTCAGTAACTTATAAACAATATATTAGCTTACGAAATACACTACAGATCATATTTGTTTAAATATGATTTAAACAAGTATGGTCGATATATAGTCGGTTGTTTAGCTAGCTTTGCAAAGTTTTAAGTTAAACGAGTAGGTATGGGCCTCTAGCATAGTAATATGTGTATACTCTTACCTTTGATGCTTAACTTGAAGCTTGCTACAGACCTATCAGAAACTAATTAAGGCTCTACCAAAGGGCCTATCCTGGGACTACAATTTAAGCTAGAAAATATGAGCCTCTGGCCTGGTTTACATGTGTATGCGCATACTTTGATGCTTGAGAAGACCAGCGAGAAGAATGAAGACTGTTAGGGCTATAATATTTTTGTAGTTTTAATGATTTTAAAAACATAGGTTGCTTTAATTTAAATTCAAACA
Organism: Harpalus rufipes; assembly: GCA_951394225.1. Lineage (NCBI taxonomy): Eukaryota > Metazoa > Arthropoda > Insecta > Coleoptera > Carabidae > Harpalus > Harpalus rufipes. The sequence goes on along the minus strand of OX596290.1, from coordinate 21,542,637 downwards.
TACACACTTTTAGTTAAATTCAAATATTTGCTGTATAGATCTTATGAATTAAATTTCGCGATATTTTTTCGGGTTCGGGTCGGTTACGCGATTAGGGTAGCGTAGTTCTTATTTGGAATGCTTTCTCCCATAAAGCTGTCAACTCAAGACTACTCACTATCACTAATAAAAGTGCAGGTGGGCCTCAGTCGAAAGTTGGTAGATATTTTCACTTTAAATGTAACTTAAAAGAAGTCCCCCCCTTACATACTGCAATGCAGCACTCCTTTTAGTTTGTTTTTAAATGCCCCTTTATTTCCAATCTGTTTTTTCGAGGCGCTGGGCCCCATTGTGGCAAACTCAACTGTCCTCTGTTGCTGCACCCTCTGGAATAGAGCGTACGGACCTCTGGTCACCAGGGTGATTGAGTAATCTTTGCGTCTAAATTCCCAGATTTTGGCTTTAGAGTCTAAACTGTCACAGTAAATATAAAGTCATGAAAGGGATTATATTGCAGTATGTTTTAGTCATTAGTTTACGATTTGCTGAATAAGTGACACTTATACAGTAGATAAAATAAATCTACTTTACCCTGGTTTGTAGTAGAGTAAACCCTTATGATGAAAAATATCGGCATTCCATTTAAGAATGAAACTACACATATATTTGCTTTAATTTCACACATACACATACTTCTTTTTCAGATGAAGAGAACAAAGAAAACGTCATGGAAGATATATTTGTTACTAAATGTTACACTTATTTTAGCTGTTATCGTTCGTCGCCGCGGTTTCGGCGTTCCCTTACCAGTTCCTGTCCCAACTGTATGTTTTGTATTTATATATGTTCGCCCTGTTTTGAGATGCCGCAACAAATTGTTGGTCTGGCCAGGGGTGCTCCTGCTTATGCAGATGTACACTGACATTCCACTCTTACATATTTTCAGGTATTCTAACACACACTTATGCATTTACACATGTTTTGCGCTTTTATGTAAAGTATAAGCAAGATCAGTTTCGCGAGTATTTTTACTTACATAATAACACACATACACACACAAAATAAAAGAGATATTAGTGTTTCACTGTCCCCAAAAGATTATTGTTGGTGCTTTTGTTGAAAGGATTGTTGTCGATTCAGTTTGATAGAGTAAACATTTAATTGTTCTTGGAATTATTGTCGTTTGAGTAATTTAGGGTTGTTGTTCTTCTTTTTCGTTTGAGTTGTTTAGGGGTCTACAAATCAAAGTTGTTCTTCTTCTTTGTCGTTTGGGTTGTATAGGGTATATATTTAATTGTTCGTATCAATATTTCTTATGTTGGTTGATAGTCCTCTATTTTCGAAAATATTGGGGATATGTGAACACTAATTGATGCTGATTTCTTCTGCTGCTGACTTCGTCTGTTGCTGAGCTGCTGAGATCCAGAGTACTGCGTTGTTGAGAGTAGTTTGTAAGTGAAAGAGTAGTATATAAGTGAAAGAGACTTTTAAGAATATTTAAAGATGCATTATAGATATTATGGATACAAGTTTGATATAGCGATTATAATGAAACGCGTGTGATGTTAAATCTCGAGGCGATGAGCCGAATGTTTTAATCACGCATGTTTCATTATGAGGCTATATCAAATGCCTATCCTTCACTATTTTATCTACGACAGTTTAAATTGATCTTAAAATACATTTTTCATTTAATTTTGACATCATAAGAAACATTGAAATGTTTATTCGTAGCCTACGTTATTAAATCACTCATAATGACATTCAAATTCGAATATTAATTACATATTAGCGCACTGTCGTAGATAAAATGATAAATAATAATAATAATAATAATAATAATAATAATAGAGAGTCTAAGGTTAAATTATAACTAAAACAAATAACACTTTACATTTAACGTAAAAGAAGATCCCCGCACATACTGCAATGCAGAACCTCATTTAGTTTGTTTTTAAATAATCCTTTATTTCCAATCTGTCCTCTCGAGGCGCTGGGCCCCATTGTGGCGAACCTAGCTGTCCTCTGCTGCTCCACCCTCTAGGATAGGGCGTACGGACCTCTGGTCACCAGGGTGATTGAGTAATCTTTGCGCCTAATTCCCAAATTTTGGCTTTAGAATAATAACACATACACACACATAATAAGAGATGTATTAATGTTTCACTATCCCCCAAAAGGTTCTTGTTGGTGCTTTTAATTGTTGTTTCAGTTTACTAAGGTATACATTTAATTGTTCTTGTAACAAATATCGTTTGAGTTGTTTAGGATATATAATTAATTGTTGTTCTTTGTTGGAAGTATTGTCGTTCGAGTTGATTTGTTTATCAGAATTTTTCAATGTTTTTTTTTCATGCTTCATCCACAAAAATATTTATGTATCAATATTTCTTCTATTGGTTGTCTGTCTTTTTTCAAAATATTGGGGATAGTGAACATAAATGTTGAGATCCTGTGCTGTTGAATTTTTGTGTTGCTGAGCTGCTGAGAGTAGTTTATAAATGAAAGATAGTTTTACGAGTATTTAAAGACATATGAAAGTATTAATAATAAAAAGAGTCGTGTTAAATTATAAGTAAAACAAATTAAAATTACTTATAAAGTTAAGTTGTAATTTTAGTTTGTTTTTGTTTAGAGAGACAATTATATATATAATCGGTGATTACAATATTATTTAATTATATATTTTTACCCTGCTTGTACACTGAATTTTACAAAAGATTAGTGACTAGTGATGTGAGATACGTAGTGAAAAAAAGTAAAAGTAAGCATATTTAATTCTTGACATATTCATATATTAATACCACTTTGCTTTTTAGGTAAAATTAGCTGTGTGGTAAGGGGAGGTTAGAGACCACTTAGGGATGTTTGCCCCAGTTTTCGGTGATGTCAGATTTCAGTGAAATATATTTATAACATTCATATAATAATATATTTTGATCGCGCTTGTTCACTGAATTTTATAAAAGATTAGTTTTTAGTGAAGTGAAATAGTGAAAAAAGATATTAAAAGTAAGTATATTTAAATCTTGACATATTCATATAGTAATACCACTTTTATTTTAGGTAAGACTAGTTGTGTGGTAAGGGGTGGCTGCAAGGGGAGGTTGGAGGCCACGTACGGGTGTTACCCCGTTTTTTAGGTAACTTAGGGCAGCCGCATTTGACTAGTGTTACAAAGGTAATAATATTAAAATATAATATAGTCCTTAAAGGCCGGCGTATTGCCGCTTCTTCATAACTTAGCATTTTCACTATTCCCATTAAAGTGAAGATTTATTTTTTAAGTCATCGGCGTAAAGGATCTACGATTTACGACATAAAATGTGTAAATCGTCGTAGGAAAATCAGAAAGTAAAAGCACAATCCAGCTTCGCCAGCAGCACTGAATGCATCATTATTAATCATAACGTCAAAGTGTCTTTGTATGTTCAGAGTGTATGGTTTGTTGCTTAACTCTGTTTTATAGTGTTGTCAATTCAGTATGAGTGCTCCATTGTCAAACAGCATCAAAGAAAAAATTAAAGTAGTGGTGATGTGGAAATAATTTTTCTGGATAGCAGTCAAACAAATTTTATTTTTCGGCCTCAACTAGTTTCGGCACCGCATGTGCCTTCTTCAAGAGCTACAATTTTTTTTTTTAACAATTACCATATTCTGTTAACAATTTCTATGTATCAGACGGGATCGCGTGAGGAATAATTTGGTGTATGAAGAATGTATGGTTAGGAACAACGTGATTAAGTTGGTGTGAGTAAGTTGAGATGGTTTGGGCATGTGGAGAGAATGGCGAGTGAACGGCTTGTTAAGCGTATATATCTTGGTTGAGGGTTTTCGTTTGCGTGGCCGACCAGTGTGTAAGTGGATGGATGTGGTTGGTAAAGTGCTTAAAGAGAGAGTGTTTCTAAGTATGAAGATATGAAGAGCATGTATGAATGCGATTATGAGTGTGGCCGAGGCGAAAGAAGTCTGAATGTGTGGCGAAGGATGCTTATTTCCTAATTATTGTGATTCGGATGCGGTATTTCGCTACCGAAAATCGGTCACTTTAATATGTTTAAGAGTAAGGATTTGTTGTATGATGTTGATATTCTTATTGTTATCGGGTTTGTGCGAACCCACTAAGTGGGACACGCGTGATTTTATGTATGTATGTATGTATGAAGCTTTCTTGTTCATAAACACCTACATACACGGATCAAGTTCATCACATTCTCCACGCTCATCCCAGCAATGTCTTGTTGAAGTTTGATTCCTATTCGTGTTTAGCAAAACAATTAAACTAATACACAAATCCTGATTGCAAATGGCGGCATGGTATATTCACTGTGCGCGAGTGGTTGCGATGAATAATTCACGTTGACAAATGAAAGCTGCAGAAGCGATCAGAATGTAATCCATTAAGTCAGCATAGGAGTTAAAACCAGGTTCATTAGAATGTGAAAGACGGGCATTGTCAGCTGGAGAAGAGACGCGCAAACAATTATCCATTAATGTCTTGGGGAGTTTGAGGCTGGAGTGCGGTTCATATATGATGAGGGCATCGATTAGTGATGTATTGATGGAGTAAAGTGCGAGATTATGGAAGGGGGGATGGTAAATGCAAGTTGGGAGTTCTATAAGTATTTAAGTAAGATGGTAGTCTCGCCACAAAAACACGAGTACTTATTATATACATATGTTAGAGAAATAATTACATTAAATTTAAACAGTGACAGAATTAGTCGAAAGCAACAATATTTCTTAATAACTTTTTTTCGAAATCTCAATATTTTTTTAACATTTTTTTAATAAAATATTTATTTGTATCAGATAGAGAATTTACTCTTCTTTAATACTAGCAAGAATAAAAAATTTCAAAAAATAATACTTTTTTTAAGAATCTGCTATTTCTGGTTGTCCAATTATTACCAAAATATTTTCAGCTGTTCCCAGGAATGTCCTATCGAGAAATACGTAGTTAAACAGCTATTAAGTATTATAGTTTTTGTGAAATCGTTCTTCTAACCTCCCCACACATACATACACACACACACACACACACAAAAATTAGATTGTAGGGACCTTAAAATACCTCTCTTAGCGAGAGGTAAAAATGGCACAATAGGTATATTGAAAATATTCAAACCCTTGTAAAATTTCTACGTAACGGACTTCTAGCGCCATCCACTAGGTATATATTTGAAATTGGTATATCAAAATTTAAAATATCAAATCTGATCAAGCCCTGATCGAATAATAATGTTTACTTTGTCCGTGGCTGGTCAGCAGGTCAGCGAAAATTATTCAGATATGAACTGCATACATCATAATTTAATGATCTTTGTTACTGACCAAATTAAATTATACTCTCGAGAATTTCGATCAATTTCACTAAGAACAACTAGGTAACTAAATTTTACATGAAATAGTTACTTTAATAGTCTCCATCAATACGTCACCAACCACTAATCGATAGCAACATTATTTATGAACCACCGTGCGACGTCTTAATTCCCAGAAGACATTCATTGTTAATTGAGTTTTGTCTGACCTAAGACGAATAAGTTTAGAATGTAAGTTTCTTCAAACGTAGATATTTAAAGAAAAATATCGGCTACTGACGAGTTAAGACTATATTTGAGCGTTTTTATTTATTTTATGTATTAATAAAGTGTGCTGAATTTAAATACAATGTTATTAACTAAATTTCTCATTTAAACAATAATCCACGGGCAAATATATGACAAAAGACAAGTCCCAAATTTTTTCGTTTTAACAGTAAATAATATATTTATGTTAGTATTATCTATAAAACTGAGGGTAAAGGTAACTGACAATATACTCAATTAATTATTACTTTAATAATAATTATTAAAGACGAAAACATTTGTCACATGCAGACAATGGTTTATTTGCAAATATATTATTATTAATCTTAAGATATTTTATTATAAGCAATGTATTCAAGTTCTATACACTCTTTAACTCACCATATCAAAATTTGTTGAATTGGAGTAATAATCATCCAGAAGTTTATTTATTCTTGTTTTTAATATAATTGTAGGTGGTACTTTAACAAATAAATATCACTTTGCAAATAATTTTACTATAAATAATACTAAAAAAATTTGCACGTGTCTGTTGTCATATATAATGATAAATTTAGGTAATAACATTATATTTAAATCCAGTACACTTTATTAATACATAAAATAAAAAAATTGCCCAAATATAGTCTTAACTATTGTAATCTAAAAGATATTTCTTGCTGTTAATATATTTTTTTCAGAAGATACGAATACATTTGAGTTTGGGCTCGTATAATGTACGCCCCCTGAAGTCAATATAAACTTTTCTTATCACTTTAATTCTAAGTATTCTTATATTCATTACCGTCCCTGTAATTGTAATCTGTTAGTCTGCTATTCTTTAATATGTTATTTCCTCAAAAGTAAACTCTGTTTATATTTTAATTCATAAGTTATTTATTTAAATTTGACAGCTATTGATAGTATTTAGTAACTTTATTCTTAAGTTATCTAGTGTGTTATAGTGACATTTAGGGTGATATTACAGGTTTCTTTTATACAAGTTACTTCTTATTCGTTGATTCTGTATAGTTTCTATGGATATTTATTTAATTTATTTTAAATTAGCTACTTCTAGTCACAATAGATGTATGTAGCGTAAAATAATTGTTTAGGCCTATGAGTAAAGTAATTATTTATATTTTATTTGTTATGTTTCAAATGATACGAATCAAATTTGGCTTCTGGCATAGCAAAGTCCATACTCTATTGTTAAATGGCTCGTAAACTTAATGTTCAAATGCGACTTTAATAAGATGAAGCAAGTTTTATTAGTTTGAAATGTGTAGTTGTAGTTGTATGTTGTGTTGTATTTGAATAAGGAAAAGTTAAGACTTGGTGCAGAAGAGAAGGTAATTTATATAATTTGTTATCTGATGACAAATTTAATGAAGAATATGTGTTTATACGCAGAGATAATTCTAAGAGAACATTTCGCATTACTAACTTTTCAAGGATAATGTCTCTACTTTATTAATTTGTTGTAATGTGTGCATATATTAAGAAAATGTTTTATAATAATAATTCATCGTCGTGGGCAAGTCGGTTTTCCAAGGCAACACTGACATCAAAAACTGTTATTGTATCTCACTGATTAGCATGGCTGCCTGTAGAATGAAAGAATTTTTGAAGGTTAGAGTTCAAATCTCCATGTAGCTAAACTTTTTATTTTTTTACCTTCCGTCAGCATGTTTTAGAGTCCCTATAATACGATTTTACCATTTTTACGATGATGTCTGAATGTATGTATGTGTGTCTGTGTGTGTATGCATAACTTCAATACCACGATTCCAAAATTTTTTTTCGTATTCCTCAAGTTTACATCCAGAAGAACAACTGATTAGATTTTGGTTATAATTGGTGAACCGGAAGTAGCCTCACTTGAAGATTTAACAGTTAAATATGATTTATTGACATCTAACGTTATTATAACTTAAAGAATATATTATTCTCTATACGATTTGATTGCATTTTATACTTCATATTCAATAGATATAGAGTTAAAGAATTTTAAAGACATTAAATTTTATAAATCAGCCAGCTATATAATTCAAATTGACAGATGTCAGTATCAACAAAAAGTAAATTAATATAACAGAGATGAGGATGTTGAAGTAAATGTTGAGGAAGACACGGAAAGATACGGTAAGGAAATAACTCTAGTGTTACAAGTTTTTAGAAAGGTACAAGAAAGAGGATTACATTGATTTGAACATGTCATTAAGAGAGATGATGAATATATTGGAAGAAGAATGAATAGCTTAGGAAAAGAGGGTAGAAAAAACAGAGGAAAACCAAAGATAAGATGGAAGGACTGTATTGCAGAAGAGAGAAAATGAACTGAATGAGAACGACACGCAAAACAGAAATGAGTGGCAGAACGAATGGTAAAAGCTGAAGATGTCAGTGTCCAGTGCATTTTGCATAGTTTTATAAAATAATTTTACTGGAAATTTAAAATCTTTGCAAGAAAATTTATGTATGGAATTTATACATAATACACAGGATTGACGGAAGGTATTGTGCTGGCCACATCAGATATTTTGAATTAGCCTGTATCTTAAAATTCTTGGAATTTTATACAAGGGTTTGTTGTTTATTTCAATTATTTTGTATTGCACATTCAAGGTGCCAGAATATCTCATATACCCATATTGTATACATGTTTTCTTCACATTCATTCCAAAATCAAAAATAACTAGAAATTTATATTCTTCCTGCAATCCCATACTATATCACACATCATTTAAAATTAATATCTCAGCAACCGTGTATACAAACATCTTGAACTACGTTGCGAGCATGTGAAAAATGGAGAAATCTACATTATTGTATCTTTGTAATATATTGAAGCTCGCGGACGTTCGGCTCCTACTATATACATGAATAGCGTAGAATGCAGTCCACGCTTCTGATATATTTCAAAGTCGTCTTTCATAAACGAAATGACATTCCAATACTTGACAACATGCGAAATCTGGAAGAAGTTTTATTTAATATATCTGGATGTTGCAAGACGCTGCAATAGTGAAAAAGAAGTTCAATGATGTAATATATTGTGAGATGTTATTGATATGTTTGTGGACACTATATTTTTTTTATGAAAATTGTTGACATTTTATTATAAAAATGAAAAGTTTATGAAATACATTTCACCATCAGCACGAAATTAAATTTCAAATTAAAAAATCTGATGTGGTCAGCATATTACCTTCCGTCAATCCAGTGTGTAAGTGGATGGATGTGATTGGTAGGGTGCTTAAAGAGAGAGAGTTTCCAAGTGTGAAGAGAAGAAGAGCATGTATGAATGCGATTATGAGTGTGGCCGAGGCGAAAGAAGTCTGCTTAGATAGGAATGTATGGCGAAGGATGATTGTTTCTTAACTATTATTGTAATCCGGATGCGGTATTTCGCTACCGAAAATCGGTCACTTTAATATGTTTAAGAGTAAGGATTATGAGTGTGGCCGTGGCGAAATAAGTCTGTTTAGATAGGAATGTGTGGCGAAGGATGATTGTTTCCTAACTATTATTGTGATCCGGATGTGGTATTTCGCTACCGAAAATCGGTCACTTTAATATGTTTAAGAGTAAGGATTATGAGTGTGGCCGTGGCGAAATAAGTCTGTTTAGATAGGAATGTGTGGCGAAGGATGATTGTTTCCTAACTATTATTGTGATCCGGATGCGGTATTTCGCTACCGAAAATCGGTCACTTTAATATGTTTAAGAGTAAGGATTATGAGTGTGGCCGTGGCGAAATAAGTCTGTTTAGATAGGAATGTGTGGCGAAGGATGATTGTTTCCTAACTATTATTGTGATCCGGATGTGGTATTTCGCTACCGAAAATCGGTCACTTTAATATGTTTAAGAGTAAGGATTATGAGTGTGGCCGTGGCGAAAGAAGTCTGTTTAGATAGGAATGTGTGGCGAAGGATGATTGTTTCCTAACTATTATTGTGATCCGGATGCGGTATTTCGCTACCGAAAATCGGTCACTTTAATATGTTTAAGAGTAAGGATTATGAGTGTGGCCGTGGCGAAAGAAGTCTGTTTAGATAGGAATGTGTGGCGAAGGATGATTGTTTCCTAACTATTATTGTGATCCGGATGCGGTATTTCGCTACCGAAAATCGGTCACTTTAATATGTTTAAGAGTAAGGATTTGTTGTATGATGTTGATGTTGTTCTTATTGTTATCGGGTTTGTGCGAACCCACTAAGTGGGACACGCGTGATTTTATGTATGTATGTAATCCTGTGTTTATGTACAAATTCCATACATAAATTTTCTTGCAAAAGATTCTAAATTTCCAGTAAAATTATTTCATAAACCAACTATGCAAATTGCACTTGACACTAACATCTTCTTTAACTTTCCCCATTCATTAGGGATCGCTATTTTTTATTTTCTTCTTCCACTCATTTCTGTTTTGCGTGTCGTCCTCATTTCTCTCAGGTCGTTCGTTTTCCCCATTTATCGCAACATCCTCATCTCTGCCACATACATTTTCTTTTCATTGATACTGACATCGGTCAATTTGAATTATTTGAATATATTAGCAGTATAAAGTGCACATCGTATAGAGAATAACAGATTCTTTAACATATAATAAAATTAAACTATTAAAATCTTCAAATTAGGGTACTTCCGGTTAACCAATCGTAACCAAAATCTAATCAACTCTTCATATGGATATATATATATATATATATATATATATATATATATATATATATATATATATATATATAGACATCATCGTAAAAATGGTAAAATTGTGTTATAGGGACCCTAAAACATGCTTATTCACTAAAAATTCATCATTGAATTTTTTGACCAAAGACAATACTTTCCTTACCTAAAGGCGAAAAAGGAAAAACATTGTATACATCTGGTAAATAATAAATAGTATTAAAGATAACATTTTGAATTGTTTAAAATTTTGGTTGTATTTGAACTGGTACGAATATATTTTGACAATTATTAATTAGAATATAAATCATCTGCAAACCAATTGCAAAGATAATTAAAAATTTAATTATAAGATTTTCATTTCGTTAAAATAACTTTCTCTTCAGAGAAATAATTTTGAAATTAAAAAAGCTGTTATTAATTCGAATCTAGTGACATGAAATTACGAATAAAGTCTTCTTAAGAATTGTGACGGTGAGAAAAAATTGTTTAACAAACCGGATACAATTATTACAGGAAAATTATAACAAATTAGGTTATTATAATGAGAATTTGTAAAAATAAAAAATACGCTAAAGTGGCCGAAGAACTAAAGCAGAACTTACGTAGAACATTAGTGAAATTTGTAACCCTATCAGGATGAGAGAATAGTGTAAAGGTTAATAGTCACTGTAAATCAACACTTACGACCGGTCGTTACAGAGAAAAGTGTTGTAACACCTTTTTGAAAGTACCTGAATTTATTTGGAATAATATGCAATCGAATTTTTACCTCCCGCTAATCTTGGTAAGGGAGGTATAGGGATCGTACTAAAAATCGCATATCGAGATTTTGGTAAATGACCACGGTTTAAGGTCCCTGTGTGTGTGTGTGTGTGTTTATGTGTGTGTGTGTGTATCTTCTGGGCGCTGTAACTCAAATAATATCATTCAGAAACTTTTGAAACCATGTATTTCTACCTTATTCTAATATAAAAAAGCCATTACATTTTGGTGTCAATCGGATAACCGGAAATGGCAGTTTACTTGGAGCTCAAAATAGTTTTTCTTCAAAAAATACCTTTAAATGTAACATAAAGATCATTCCATTTTCTACAGATTTGCATTAATACTTTTTCTATATATTTTATGGATGAATTTATAAAATATAAAAATTACATCCCGGAGTCTATGGGTTAAACACAACTCCATGGCTTTAGAGTCCATATAATACGATTTTACCATTTTTACGATGATGTATGTATGTATGTATGTGTGTGTCTGTACGCGCGCTATTGTGTGTGTGTGACGAAAGTTTCGGATCGCATAACTTCAATACCACAATACCAAAAATTATATTTTTTTTTATACCTCAAGATTACATCCAGAAAAAGAGGTGATCAGATTTTGGTTATAATTGGTCAATCGGAAGTAGCCTCATTTGAAGTTTTCAACAGTTAAATATGATTTATTGACATTTAACGTTATTATAACTTAAAGAATATATTAATGTCTACACGATTTGATTGCATTTTATGCTTCATAATCAATAGATATAGAGTTAAAGAATTTGAAAGAAATTAAATTTTATAAATCAACTAGCTATGCTAACCATGGAAACTGCTAATATATTCAGATAATTCAAATTGGCAGATGTCAGTATCAATGAAAAGTAAATCAATGTGTTAGAGATGAGGATGTTGGAAATAGATGTACTCGTACAAGAGAGATGATTATATTGGTTTGAACATGTCATGAGGCGAGGTGAAGAATATATTGGAAGAAGAATGAATTTTATAATAGAAGGTTGAAGAAACAGAGGAAGACCAAAGATTAGATGGTCAATGCAAAGTGCAATTTGCATATTTTTTATGAAATAATTTTACTGGAAATTTAGAACCTTTTTAAAGAAATTTTATGTATGGAATTTATACATAATACACAGAATTGATGGAAATGTTTTATTATACGTACAGATAAAACGATTATTCAAGATTTTTGCTTAGATTAAACAACGCCCAAAAGGGATATAATCAATGAAACATAAAATTCCTGTTCTTTACTTCACATGTGAAAAACGTTCAATTTATTAATGATTTTCAATTTAAAAGTAATTGGTCAAATCATTCTTTCTAAAAACAAAAAATCTACAAGATTAATTTTATCTATGTCATTGCACTTAACTCACGAAATGAACTTCATCATTTTTCCGCAATTTAAAATTAAGAGCAATTATTTCAAATTGAAACGAATTTCTAAAATTTATTACTAAGTGCTTAGCTTAAATTCAAGCTAATAAAAGTTAAAAATAATGGTTGAAATGATAGTGAAAGATAATTTTTTCCATTCCGCTAATAGCGTTCATAGTCATTACAATATAGTAACTGAAACGGTTATTTAAATGGTTATTGAAATGGTTTCAATTATCTAAAATGGTTAGGTGGTTATCTAAAATGAATCTTTGAGGTGTGATGAGAATTTTTATTTTAGAATACTGAGAAAAGTTTAATATGTGAAAATGTTATATCTCTGTAGCCTCAATTAAATTGGTTGAAATAATTTTTAACAAAATTAATACTTACAAATTACATTTACTACATACATATTTCATGTATGTGAAAAACTTTTCATGTCCATTCCCATAATTTTATTTAAAATTTATATAACTTTTAGGTTGAGCCCATCAAAGATAAATGAATAATACGAAATATCTTTTTTTTCACCACTAGCTACGCAGAGGTACTTTATTGACTGTGAAATTGAATTTCTCAACCCGTCCATGGTTACCGGTATATAATTTTTCATTATTAACCGATAATGAGTTAATAATGAATAAATTTACATTTTTTAATAATACTGTGACAGTTTTAAATCGGGAATGTTTATAGCAAGTTTAAGTTGACATTTCTTTCATGTCAATTTCGCTTATTCAATATAAGAAAAACATACATACATACATACATACATACATACAAAAAATCACGCGTGTCCCACTTAGTGGGTTCACACAAATCCGATAACAATAAGAACAACATCAACATCATACAACAAATCCTTACTCTTAAACATATTAAAGTGACCGATTTTCGGTAGCGAAATACCGCATCCGGATCACAATAATAGTTAGGAAACAATCATCCTTCGCCACACATTCCTATCTAAGCAGACTTCTTTCGCCTCGGCTACACTCATAATCGCATTCATACATGCTCTTTTTCTCTTCATACTTGGAAATTATCTTTCTTTAAGCACCCTACCAATCACATCCATCCACTTACATACTGGTCGGCCACGCAATCGAAAACCCTCAACTTCACCAAGATATATAAGCTTAACAAGCCGTTCACTCGTCATTCTCTCCACATGCCCAAACCATCTCAACTTACTCACACCAACAAGAAAAACAGTATTTAAAAATAATACTTTTAAATAATATTTGTGATTTAACAATAAATAATACAAATGCTTGAATCGTGCAACCAAAAACTGTGCAATCACAATCAGATGATACAACCTGTCAATGAGCACATGTGTAAGCATAGCATTCGGAGAGTCTCGAGCCCAGCGTCGAATAAAGTTTGTTAAATCATGTGATGCTTTTTAATCTAAACCTGTCCCGAACACTACAGTAAGTAAACGAAAATTTAATCTTTTCTATTAATAATGACTTTTACTACTTGTGCCATCACATTTAAAAGTAAAATGACGTTATGGTGGGATTAATTTCATAAATAATTATTAAAATTACGTGATTGTAAATAATTAATAATTATTAATGTCAGTATTTGAACTTTAACCTCGCGTTTCAAATCTCAGTACGTTTGCATACTAACTATTATTGCTCTACATAACCTATACGCTAGTACATATAGCATACAACTCATAACCTATTCAAATTTCGTATCCCACTAAACACAGAACGTGACGCGCGTGATCGAGCCGCGTGAGTGTAGCCGTAGCATGTAGCATCGCCTTGTTCCAACGTGGCAACGTGAACGTGTTTATACACGTTATAAACACGTGGGCACATGTACTAGTAAGCTAGGGAATCCACAAGTTCTCAACAACCTAGCAGTAGCAGTAGTAGAGTTTACAAGTTGAGGTTATGAAGAAAAGTTAGGTTACGAACGGGAAATGAAAATGGCGTATAGTTTAATTATAGTGTAGACGTAAACACGTAGAATGTAGGGAAAGTTATAGAAGAAAAATATACAGATGTAATTATTATGTTCAGTGTTCAGTGAGGTTAGAATTTGCCTTTGGCGCAAGTTCATAGTTTGAATTCCTTAGCATAGGTTTCATATTTCCTTCCGTCAACCCTGTGTATTATACAGGGTGTTTATTAAACAGGGCAAAAATTGAAGGGATTATTCCCTGGACCATTCTAAGGTGATTTTTTGAAAAGCCGCTTTGTTTCGAAGATACAGGGCGAAAAAAAAATTCGACAAAACCAATTTTGATATATTTCAAATTATTAATCTAGTAACAGCAGTTATGTGTCGAATTTGTTGAGACGTTTGGCTATTTGACGTGTATTTTCTGTCTATAATACTTAAACTTTTGTTAGTGAAGTCGTCTTATCATGAACGCCGAGATGACTGACATGCATTTCATTTATTGCTGATGGCAATTCATTACAAGCTAGGCGAATTCTTGTATCGTAGCTGGAGGTAGTCATTTTCAACAGTACTTGTAGATTAAGAAACTTTATATATAATTTTTGGTATTAAATGTTGTTATTGTCGAAAAAAATTTTCGCCCTGTATCTTCGAAACAAAGCGGCTTTTCAAAAATCATCAAAGGACAAAATCATCTTAGAATGGTCCAGGGCATATTCCCTTTAATTTTTGCCCTATGTTTAATAAACACCTGTATACAAATTCCATACATAAATCCTAATTCGTTTAGTATTGCTAAATAACTATTTATACTTCGAATTTTGCTGAATAACAAAATTGACACAATATATGTTATATTTATTATAATACTGTCAGTTTTGACATCATAATTATTGCGAAATAAAATATACTGTATACTTTCAGTTTTGATTTATATGATTTCGCCCGTTTTCACCCGACTACATGACGTCATCAACTCCCTCCTTTGCAATTAATGACATGGGGATCAAGTCGTGGACACGGAGTTAAAAAATGTAAATTCCTAATATGAATATATTTGTGTTAAATATGTATTAGTAAAAGTACCTCATAACAGGTATTCTTTTTCGACACAAAACCACATTGTTAATTATTAACGACAGTATAACTCCATACCAATATGTAACTGATTTTTTTAACACATTTTAAATACACATTCACAATCTTCCACATTACAGTCACAGCCTACTCTATACACACCCCCACTTAAACTTCTAAGGTAAGTATGTAATTCACACGTAAGCACCTCTTAACAACTTCCTTTTTCCCACCCCCACACGCACATCCGCGTTCACACACGCACAAACGCGCGTGTACACATTCAGACAACTTGGACGAGACTGAAGACAGGACACGTGATACTTAGTCACGTGACTGGCACAGGCTCAAGAGTTATTTATAATTTTTGGGATGACGAGAAGTCTAAAGTTTGAAGTTTGGAAGAGTTGGTGAGTTGCGGAAATCAAGCGACGAAGTGAATGTGACGTCAGTTCAGACTGAACGATAAATAGGAAATGATTCGGGCTATTGTTTTGTTTCAAATAAATGAAATGAATTTATTTTGGAATTGGTTCATTGGAATGCAACAAATAATAATGAATTTGACAATGGGGATTTCCAGCCAACAAAAAAATATGGCGTATCACTTAATTAGAACATAGG
Organism: Harpalus rufipes; assembly: GCA_951394225.1. Lineage (NCBI taxonomy): Eukaryota > Metazoa > Arthropoda > Insecta > Coleoptera > Carabidae > Harpalus > Harpalus rufipes. The sequence continues at coordinate 21,526,594 of OX596290.1, read as the reverse complement.
GAATTTGTTTTAACACTAAACCTTAAAACTGTATGATGGGGACTATCAAAATTTAAAATAAGTTATTGTTTTTACCTTCCGTCACCTTTAGGTAAAGAAGGTATTGTCTTTGGTCAAAAAATTCACTGATGAGTTTTTAGTGAATAAACATGTTTTAGGATCCCTATAATACGATTTTACCATTTTTACGATGATGTATGTGTGTGTGTGTCTGTGTGTGTGTGACAAAAGTTTCGGATCGCATTTTTTCGTATTCCTCAAGTTTACATCCAAAAGAACAAGTGATTTTATTTTAGTTATAATTGGTTAACCGGAAGTAGCCTCATTTGAATATTTTAACAGTTAAATATGATTTATTGACACTTAACGTTATTATACTTAAAGAATATATTATTCTCTACACGATTTGATTGCATTTTATACTTCATATTCAACAGATATAAAGTTAAAGAATTATAAAGATATTAAATTTTATAAATCAGCCAGCTATGCTAAACATGGAAATTACTAATATATTCGTATAATTCAAATTGACAGATGTCAGTATCATTGAAAAGTAAATGAATATGGCAGAGATGAGGATGTTGAGGAACACACGTATGTGTGTGTGTTTAACTATGTATTTCTCAATCGGACATTACTGTGAAGATCTCGAATAGATTTGGTAATATTTGGACAATCGAAAGTAGCAGATTTAAAAAAAAAAAATCTTCTAAATATTATTCTTATTAAAGAAGAGTAAATTCTCTATCTGATACATATAAACATTTTATTATAAGTTATATAATAATCTGTTCTAATAATTCTCAAAGCACAAATAAATAACAAAAATCTAAAGGCATTACTGAAGATTTTTTGTAGGAAGTACATACATTATATTATTTCTTATTGTATTAATAGTTAAATATTTAAACTGCTGTTCGCAAACTCTATTACGTGTGAATACCTATTCGCGTGAGCGTGACACAGAATGCGTCCTAAAGTTGAGACAGATTTCGTGACTAACTCCTGTGATCGGTAAAGAACTTATAGTTATACATTTATGCTAACTTAGCAAAATTTAGCCATCTGTCCCCTCTAGTCTATATTCAAACACATCACGTCATATAATCTACGCATTATGCTCACAGAGTTCCGGTATGGCGGTCTTCATTCACAACTTCCGGAGCGGTGTTCTGAATTCCATCGAAATTAATAATAATTTAAATAAGCATTATTGAAACAATACGAAAGAACACTTACATACTTTGACATGTCCACCAGTGAAATTGAAATGTAACATACCTGAAACAAATGAAAAGTAAATATGAAAAATCAATTTCACAACGTATATTTTTTTTCTCAATAACGCTTCATTGTTGTTTTATTGTTTTAATATTATAAAAAGTTTACAAAACAATTTTTTTTTCACTGTTTATATAAAAAACAAATATACTTTGGTTTAAATTCCTATATTATTTTTAAAATAAAAAAAGTATTTTTATTTCATTTGCTCTTTTGTTTATTCAGTTCTATTGTTTGTATGTATATTCAATGTTTGGTGTTAATATTAAATATTAACAATAACACGTTTGTTTTATATCTTTCGTTAGGATAATAAATACATGTATAAAATATTTGAATATCGACATTTGTTTCAAGTAAAATATATGTAACAATTATTAAAGTTATAAAACTAACATTCAAGTATTATTAACTGTTTGCTCCTTTATATATATATATATATATATATATATATATATATATATATATATATATATATATATATATATATATATATATATACATGTGTGTGTGTGGGACTTTGGAAGAACGTTTACTCAAAAACTATAAGACAATATTTGTTTAACTACGTATTTCCCAATCAGACATTAATGGGAAGAGCTGAAAAGGTTTTGGTAACAATTGGACTACCGGAAGTGGCAGATTCCTGAAAAAATTTCTAAATATTATTTTCTGAAAATTTGGTAATATTAAAGAAAATTAAATTCTCTATCTGACACATTTAATTTTTTTATTATATCTCGTATAGGTTTGGAGATATATAATAATATATATTTTTCTGGGAGCTACGAGTAAATTTAATATATATTATTGTATTATTAATTAAATATGTATTTAAATTATAGGTATGTTAATATTACATATATCCTTAAGAAATACCGCTAATACTGTCAATGAATTTGAAGAATTTTGAACATATTAGAAGAGTAGGATAAAATATCTCATAGAACAAAGGAAGAAATACAATTTCAATTTTTTGTGTATACAAGAAATGTTAAATTCGTTACTTATAGGCCGCGAGCAGACATTTGAAAATAATGTAATACCATGTTGTTTATATGTTATCAATAGAATAGAATATATACTTGGCACCTATGTACATTATTACTAGTTGTTATTTTCACACGGGCCCCCATATTTGCTTGCCAAGGCCAACAAAGTCACATAGCTGCTCGCGCCCTATACAACATAAAATGAAAATGGCGAGCGATATTGTACCGGCCACAACAGATGTTTTATTCTGCTCTTTACATAAACAAACCTCTATTGTGTATTCAAACAGCGTAGCTACACAAAAATTTCTTCACCTACTTGAAAGTTGGCGAAGTACATGTAACGTTGTTTTCATTAAGAGAGAAAAGAATAGAATAAATTAATTAAACACAAAGAGTGGTAGACTTGGCGTAGACTTTCAAGCTAATGCAAACCTTTTACAGGGAAATAGTTGAGAAAAATACGAGCAAAGTGAAGTGGAGGACGTTAATGAAATGAGCTTTCAGACCATGTACAATATGTTAATGTCGTCATTTACCACTGGTAAATACGGATTTTTTTCTAGGCTTTTATGCTTGGTTGCAACACTTACATTTAAATTTTATATCTGAGTAAATTGGCAGTAATGTGTCGAGAAGAAATGGACATTTGGTTTTTACCTCTCGCTAAGGGAGGCATTGGATTCATGCTAAAAATCGCATATTCAGATTTTAATGAGCACGTTTTAAGGTCCCTACAATGCGATTTTAATATTTTTACGATGATGTCTGTGTGTGGATGTGTGTGTGTACGTGTGTATGTGTGTATGTGTGTGGGTCGTTGGAAGGACGATTACTCAAAAACTATAAGACTTAATATTGAAAGGTAGTTTTTTCCTACTGGTAACGCGCGGAACATTTATTGGTATTAAACCAAGAGAAACAGGATCGTCTATTAGACCATTTAGTAGTTTATGTATGTGCAAACAACTTTGTAGTTTTCGACGCGAGACTAAACTCAGAATATTCATCTCGCACAATATTATAGTCATAGTCGTAACTGGGATATTGCCGGCAAGATCTGAGATAACAGTATTTTAAAAAAATTCTTGTGTTTGTGTGTGAGTGCGCGCGTGTGTTTGTGTGTATCTTGTGGGTGCTCTAACTCAAATACTATTATTTAAAAAAATTGGAACTGTATATTTCTAACTTATTCTACTATAGAAATAAGCCATTAGATATTGGTGTAAATTGGATAACCGGAAATGGCACTTTGCTTGAAGTTCAAAGTAGTTAACAAAAAATACTCCTTACCTTTAAGTCCTTAATATGAAAATATTCTAAGATATAGATATTAAAACTATTAAAAACTAATACAGAAAACTTTTTATTACTTTAGCTGTCATATACAAGAAGTAGAAGAAAATGAAATATATTCTTTCTGGTACTAATAAAGTAGTAAATATTAAAATTGTATTCTACTGTCATTGATAGAGAAACAAATAAACTTTAATTTATGCTGAGATAGAATTCATATAAATTTATTTATATTTTATAAATTTAATAATAATTTTGATACATTGTTAACCAGTTGTCAACTGCTGCTTTAATCCGAAGTTAAAAATCTGTTGTGGCCATCACAATACCTCTCGCGCCCTTTCCATTATGGTATATATAAGTATTGTATTTAACATTTCTTGTACACACAAATAATTCTAATTACACCTAATCTTTATATTTATGTATTTTCTATAATTTTAAATTCATTCATAACGGGATTGGCGTTATTTTTGAAGGGTTCATATAATATACCTATAATTTTAAATATATAATTAATAATATAATAACAAATATTAAATATCGTTCCCAGAAAAAGCCTTCAGTACTATCTCTGAATTTTTGGCACTGACATTAGTGACATTTATCTGTCAATTATAGACATTTTAATTTCTCAAGTAGTTGCCATAGAGATGTTTGGTCTGTGAACAGACTGTGAAATTTACTACAATAGATTATTTTATAGATTGTATACATCTTTAAATGTATAGAAGGTATAATATATTTTTTAAATGTGTCGGATAGAGATTTTTTTAATATTTGTATTAACATATATATTCAAAAAACAATATTTAAAAGATTTTTGTTAAAATACTACTACTTCCGGTTGTCCAATTGTTCCCAGAATCTATTCAACTCGTCCCATTACTGTTAGATTGAGAAATCCGTAGTTACACAGGTCTTTAGTCTTATAGAATTTGAGAAATCGTACCTCTAAAAACTTCACACACACACACACACACAAACACACGCATACATACACACATACACACACACACACACAGACATCATCGTAAAAATGTTATTATCTGATTATAGGGATTATTCATTAAAATCAGGATATGCAATTTTCTTAGCGAGAGGTAAAAAATCTGATGTGGCCAGCACGTTAACTTCTGTCAATTCAGTGCATCATGTACAAATTCCATGCAAAAGATTATATATTTTCAGTAAAATTATTTCATAAACAAACTATGTAAATTACACTTGACACTGAAATCTTCTTCCGTAGCTTTTCCCATTCGTTAGGGGTCGCTATTTTTTATTTTCTTCTTCCACTCATTTCTGTTTTGCGTGTCGTCCTCGTTCGCTACATAAATATTTGAGGCACACTAGATAGGAGTAAAATTATTCAGGCAAAATTTTTGGAACTGTCATTGAAATTTCAAATATATTTGACAAGGGTAATATTGAATAAAAAGAGACGAAGATATTATCAAATATGTTCATCCTTGTCCTTACAGGGCATCAAGGTCTTCCGAATATTGGTATAGGAACAGTTTATTTTCTAAAGTTAAAGTTTAAACGTTCAAAGCGTGTATCAAAATTATTTAACAATAGAAACCAAACAAACATTCTAAACAGATTTTTACCTTCCGTCACCTTTAGGTAAGGAAGGTATTGTCTTTGCTCAAAAAATTCAATGATGAGTTTTTACTGAATAAGCATGTTTTAGGGTCCCTATAATACGATTTTACCATTTTTACCATGATGTCTCTGTATGTATGTATGTATGTGTGTGTGTGTGTCTGTGTGTGTGTGTGACAATAGTTCCGGATCCCATAACTTCGATACCACGATTCCAAAAATTATAATTTTTTCGTATTCCTCAAGTTTACATCCAGAAGAACAAGTAATTAGATTTTGGTTATAATTGGTGAACCGGAAGTAGCCTCATTTGAAACAGTTAAATTTGATTTATTGCCATTTAATATTATTATAACTTAAAGAAATTAAATTTTATAATTCAGCCAGCTACGCTAAACATGGAAACTGCTAATATGTTCATATAATTCAAATTGACAGATGTCAGTATGAATAAAAAAAAATTAATATGGCAGAGATGAGGATGTTGAAGTAGATGTTGGGGAACACACGGAAAGATACGGTAATAAAATAACTCTAGTGTTACAATTTTCTAGAAAGATACAAGAAAGACGATTACATTGGTTTGAACATGTCATGAGGAGAAATGAAGAATTATATTTGAACAAGAATGAGTAGTTTAGTAATGGGAGGTTGAAGAAGCAGAGAAAGACCAAAGATAAGATGGAAGGACTGTATTGCGGAAGACTTGAGAGAAAAACAACCGAATGAGAACGACACTCCTAACGAATGGGAAAAGCTAAAGAGGAAGAAGATGTCAGTGTCAAGTGCAATTTGAATAGTTTGTTCATGAAATAATTTTACTGGAAATTTAGAATCTTTTCCAAGAAAAATTATGTATGGAATTTATACATTATACACAGGATTGACGGAAGGTATTGTGCTGGCCACAACAGATTTTTTTAGAATGAAATAATTGTTTTGATGTCTATAGTGCCGAAATACTCCGTGATAGTGCCTAAAAGTTAAAATAATCCTTGATGCGCAGAATTCCTCTACTTCTTATTTAGTCTGTTTTGTAAATTGCTGCTTCATTTTGTTGATAAAGTAACCCTTGTATATGATTCATATCTTGCATTTTCTTTTAATTTAAATTTCTAATCTTGAAAAGACTGAAAACAGTCTCACTGTTAATAACGATAACAAATGAAACAATTAAGACAATTGTGACAAAGCGAATCATAACTTCAAATTATTCCTTCACCCATAAACTTCTTTATTCTTGCAGGAAAATTAAATCTTTTGATTCCTTCTTCGGTCTATAAGAATATTACATCTTTGAAAGAATTATGCCACTTCTTGTGAATATTGTATACAGTGCCGTTGCCTCAATTGTTCAAAAACAATGTATTTAAGCTGATGGAAGTTATCTGGAAGTGAGAAAGTTTTCAAGCAGGCGGTGGCGTCAAACAAATGAAGCCCAGACGGAGTTATTGGAGTTGGGAGATTCTTTGGGTTAGGTGTGGGCTGTAGACAGATATTTATAGACAGAGAAGTGATGAGTTCTTTCTTCTTTGAATATATCAATTTTCATGAAAAGGGTGCCGTAATAAATGATAAAATGTGATATGGCTAGCATATTACTTCCTAACAATTTCATATTTTATACAGGGTGGTGATATATGCCTATTAAGGTAGTTGCCATCTGAGTTTACCTATTCAAAAACTTGTTCTATGTTCAAAATAAAAGTTAAGCTACGAGGGTCATTCAAATATAAACGAGCCTTTTGCAAAAGAAAATTTATTTTACATTTAGGCAGAAATCACATTTTATAATTATTTTGCTATATAGTTCCTCTCCTTAGTTATGTATTTTTCCCACCGAACAGGTAATTTTTTTATGCCCGTTCCGAAGAATGACTTCGGACGGGTATCCAACAAATTGCGCAAAAACTGTTCAACTTCTTGATCGTTCGCAAAACACTCTCCTCCAAGTGCTTCCATGAGAGGTCCAAACATGTGAAAATCGCATGGTGAAAGCTCAGGACTGTAGGGAGGGTGGTCAAGTGTAGTCCAGTGTATTTCAACCAATTTTTGGATTGTTAGGACTGCAGTGTGGGGTCAGGCAGGAGCAGGACGTCTCGGGTGGGCTGACAGCGCCTTTTTGACCGATATGCAGCTCGTAGAAGAAGGTCACAGTAATAGGCAGCGTTTATTGTGCGACGATCGTGAAGAAAATTAACGAGTAAAACTCCTTGAGAATCCCAAAACCCAGTTGACATCACTTTCCTGGCTGACAAGCGAGTTTTGGCGTCTTCGGTGACTCACATTTTCTACTTTTTCACGCCCTTCTTTGAACTCTGCACACCAGGCTTGCACTCGTGGCCATGAAAGTGTATTCTCCCAGAACTGTGCACGTAGTCGATTCCGAATTTCGGCTGGTTTAACGCTTTCCTTCGTTAAAAACTTTATAATTATGAGTGGCGCAATCAACGGATGCACCTCTCTTTCGCTCATTGTGAGAACAGCTAACGAAATCGGTCGGGCGGTCAGCTGGGCCTTGAGTCATCTGGAGCGGATCCCCCCCTACCTTTTCCGATGCTTCGCCAACCTCCGACACATTTTCCAGGCCCTCAGAAGTAAAAGGCTCGTTTATATTTGAATGCCCCTCGTATATGAATTTTATTGGCTAACGACGATATTAAGTTATGATTATTGAAGACTAGCGCGAACTTTAAATTTAAATCTGAGAAATTAAGTAATGTACCTACTATTTATGTTGTGTGTAAATTATTGAGCATACAGACAGTAAATTTTTTGAAAGATGTTGGATCAAGGTTATCTACGAATTGTATGAATTCCGGCCATTCTGACAAATTCAGTAGGGTCGTTTGCTTAGTTTTTATAAATCGACCGAACTATTATGAGAATGGCCTCGAACCTATAAAATTTATTTGTTCAAGCGTGACGTCTGTAAACATAAATATGTATATACATACATAAAGATACGGAGACGCCAACCGAATTTTATGTGTATAGATTTTTAAATTTTAATAAACTCGTTCAAATATAAAATTTTACCTTGTATATATTGCTACTTTTAAGATCATAAATTCTTTCCATACATGTATTACATCTTAAAAATGCTCGTATTCTATAAAATACAAAATTGCTATACCAAATTTTATATAGCCAGTCTTGTATAAAAATCTTATTTCCCTAAACAAATTCAGAGCACAACTGATCAAATTTTCCATCCCTTGACAATTGAGAGTCGTTGCTCTTCTCTAGAGTTTCAGATGTTTAAATAAAACAATTCAGACAGAAGCGAATCATAACTTCAAAGCATTGCGTCAGTCATAAACAGATGAATTTGAAATTCTCTTGAAAGATTCCATGTCCTAAAATTTCATCAGCCTTTATTATTGAATATATTAAAATCTTATATTTATACGCTGCCATATACAGATTTTATACAAACAGACAGACAGACAATTATAAATCTCATAATATCCTTTTCAGAAGAGACATTTATTAATATTTAAAATACCGTTCCAAATATTTAGAAGCATAAAGTACAAACCAAATGAATGAAAAATCACTGACACAGTGTCAGTGACCCTGACAGAAAATAACGTAATTCGTACGTCTATGAATCAAGGTAATGTATCTGAATTAATAAATAAACTTACGTTACAGCGACAGTATTATCAACAACGAGCATCGTTTTAAAGTGGAATGTCTTAACTTAGTCAAAACAATAAGAATTTTTGAAAGACAAGCGTGTTATATCCATTCTTATCGCACACCGTTATAGCCTTTGCAAAGGAAAAAGATAAATGTATGCCAATTTGTTAAGTCGTTCAAAAAATTACTGTACCTTGCAAGACTCACAGAAAAATTTGCAGGGTTTAAGATACAATACCTGATAGAATTAATCCTGGTATTATATTACTAATAGGGTTTGGGATCGTACATCAGGGCAATGTGAATAGCTAAGGGAATTAAATTAAACTCATTCCCTTATCAAAGTACAGAATGCGGCAGAACCAATTGAGCAGTTTTGAAACCCGGGTATATATGAAAAAAATGTTTTTATTTTTAAAATCAGTAGGACTTACCATTTTATACTCATTAATTTTTAAAAATAATGTCTTTAAGATGGCGGCCGTTAGCTGCAATACATTGCTGGAGCCGATTTCTGAAGTTTTGAACAGCCCGTTGACACATTTCGCGGGGTATCGCATTTACTTCTTCAACAATCTGCTCCCTTAGGTCTAGCAGGTTTTGGGGGCGACGTTTAAACACTTTTTCTTTAAGATATCCCCAAAGAAAGAAGTCGCATATGCTTAAATCGGGCGACCGCGCAGGCCACCCCACGTCCCTTCTCAAAGACACTAGACGTCCAGGAAACATTTTTCTTAAAGCGTTTAGAGAATTTCGGGCTGTGTGGGCTGTAGCCCCATCCTGTTGGAACCAAAATTTTGCAACATTGAAACATAACACCCGGAATTCACGGTCACGGTCACGCCTCCTTCTTCAAAAAAGTACGGGCCTATAACGCCAAATTGTGATACGGAACACCGCACCGTTATTTTAGGAGAATGTAGCGGTCTTTCGTGAACAATTTGCCAGTAGCGAAAATTTTGTTTATTCGCAATCCTGCTTAGGTGAAAATGTGCCTCGTCGCTGCTGAAGAATGCTCCAGCAATGTATTGTAGCTAATGGTCGCCATCTTAAAGACATTATTTTTAAAAATTAGTCTACTGATTTCAAAAATAAAAACATTTTTTTTTATAACTCTTCATAGCTGCTCAATTGGTTCTGCCGCACCCTGTACTACTGCAGAAACATACACAATCGCTTTCTTTTAAAGTTTGCCATAGAATACCTATTGAACGGCATCAAACCTTCCTTCGAAAAAAAACAAACATTTCGTATCACGCTCTGGCCATAATTTCACTAACCTTATATGCAAAATTCGAAACATCATTTTTTCTTTCAATCCTATAAAGAGCATAAACTTCGCGCATCCCTTAAATAAATCCCCCCTAACGTGATCCCGCCAGCGTTGCCAGCATGTGCATGACATCAGCTCACAGCAGGCAGGCTAACCTTATCTCAATGGCTTCAAGCAGAGTAGACTTGACAACGTCGCGATAACTAGCTCGGTATCTCGACGTGTTCTTGGTTGCTGGGTTCCTTCCGAGGACAAAACGCAACCTGGAGGTGGATAACGAAGTTGAGGCTATACACTACAGAGGATGATAGTTTAAGCGTATGTGTAACAAGAATTTATAAAGGATAAGAAGCTAAAAGGATTGTATATACATCTGAAGAGATTAAGAAATACAATGATTGTAAAAGAGTATGTCAACTTTGTAAAAATGCTTTTGTGCTGGAGTAGCTCAAGTTAGAAATGAACAGTAAAGATTAAGAAGATTAAAGAAAAACACATTTATTTTTTGAATTAAGCAAACATTTTTATTTCAACACAAAGAAAAATAGTTCCGATTAAACGTGAAATAAAATATCAGGCAAATGGCAACCACGAAACCTGTGGCACAGGGTTATTCTTTTGTTGAAATTTTGAATAACGTTTTCATATAAATGTGGCTGTATTTCACCAATAACGCGCCGTATTTCCTCTTTAAGATGTTCAACTGTTTCAGGCTTTTCCTTCACATAGCCCCAAAGAAAAAAGTCCATCCGTGTTAGATCGCACGATCTTGGTGGCCAATGTTGATCGCCAAATCGAGAAATGACACGGCCTGGTAACTAGGTCTGCAGTAACACCATTGTTTCACGTGCTGTGTAGCAGGTCGCACAACGTCTTGTTGGAAAAATATGCCCACCACATCAATTACAACCATAGTACTTCTGGAAATGTTTCATTCTTGACTACGATGCCGAATGGAAGTTCCTGGATTCTCGGCCACAGATTCCCTTACTGTGGCTATATTTTCGAGTGACCGACAATGATTTTCTCATCCATCAGCGTAAATTTGGTCTCAAATTTTGTAATTAGACCGAAAACTTGACGTAATTGGCGATCTGTTTTCGCAAAACTTTCACCATTTTTGTAATGTGTTTTTACAATAATTAAACGTTGTTCGTTTGAATACTTCTCCATATTCTTAAATCGCGTGGTCTGTACGTGACAACTGTCAAAAAAATTAACCTTACAACTCGTATTAACAAAATGGCGGCAAATTTAAATCCGGCGCTCTAATTGGGACACTCGCTACAATATCGGACGTATAGAGCGATTCTGTAAGAAAGTGGACTCACCTGTCATTACCGAGATTAGGAATAATCTACAATAGAATACATTTTTTTATTTTTATGGAAGTTACCTGCACAGGTTTATTATTAGTACATTGTTTACTAAAATGCTTTTTTAATCACAATTGAATGGGTATTATATTAGTGGAAACATGAAAAAGAGATACAATTGAAATTGTGAAACAATTATAATACATATACATTCATATACAAGCCCTTCATCAGTAAAATTCCCGTACCTTTCAAATAAATGCTATATGTAGGAGTATGTACTCCAATTTCCACAAGTGTTGTAATTACATAAATCGATGAAGCTTTCGCAGATTCTAAACTGAATTTATGAGCTTTACAGTTTAGGAAATGATATTTTTAGATCAAACTTCGAAGTGTATAATAGTGTTGTCAAAAATACTTGGTTAAACAGTTCTCTGATTAACGGCTGCAGTTTTAAGAATTATAAAATTGACCGGTTTGCCGGTTACTTCGTTTAGTGGTCGTTTACAATGGAGAACAATTATAGATAGTCTTTTATTTTTCCTTATTTGTCATAATTAGTATTATTGTTTGTTACAAACACAGTTTTATCTTGAATAATTTAACTATGATTTTATTGTAATGTTATAAGCATGATTTGTATGTCAGAAATAAAATATTAATATCGCTTTAGCTCTGAAACTGGGCATTTCCGGATATAGATTTATATAAACTTTTTTTTTTTTTGTTAATTTTCACTATTTTAATTATAGTGGAAACCTCCATTCTAAAGTTTTCCTTGTGCCATGATGATGAAATATGTATGTATACACATACATGAAGCATGACCTCCACAGTGAAAAATTCGAGACAAAAGCAAATATAGATTTCTGTAAATATATTTTGAGGAAGTTTCCGAGCAGATCAAATTGTCTTATACATCATATTATGCTAACATTGGAAATTCTGCTTCGAATTTAAATAAATTTTCACGGTAAGCCAATTTGAAAAAATAAGGCAAGAATATGAATGAAGTTAGACCAGGAATATTTACATGTATAAAATAACGGAAAATGTGAAAAAGTATAGATATTTTCTTAACTTTTTATAAGAAATTTATGAAAAAAAAATTAAATCTGATTCATTTGTCCATTTTCTTCCCTTAAGATAAAAAATCTGTTGTGGCCAGCACAATACCTCTCTCCACTTCCGTTTTTGGTTACATAAGTACAGGTCGCGAGCTATCATATGACATTGTTGGCCTTGACAAGCAGATATAGGAGCCCGTATCAGAATACGTAACGAATCTAACATTTCTTGTACACATAGGATTTCATCAAATCAAGTAGCTTGATGTTTTTGTAAATTATTTGACGATTTGAAAATCAAGCTTGTCAAAATTTCATTACTTGACTTGGCTTGATTTTCTATCGTTACTACTTGACTTGATCAAGCAATTTCAAGCAAATTCAAGCTACTTGATTACAAACCGATTATGTACGAAAACGCGCGAATCAGTAGAATCGTAACGCATATTATTCTATGCTGATTCACTACTGCAAGTATCTGTGCAAAGGTTTAAAAAATTCACGCAATATTGGAATATATACTAGAATGACCCGAGAATACGTCGACAAAATTTGAAGTCCTAATCATTATTATTAAGATAACTGTAGATGGTTCTAGTATATATTCCAATAATGAATGGATTTTTTAAACCTATTAATATCTCGGGGAAAAATAAAGTTTGAAAATGTGCCAAAATCGAATGTTATTTAAATGGGAAAAAATCAAGAGAATTTAGGTACGGTCAAATAATAAAATTAAGCGGAATCATTGCCAGTATTTTTTATTTATTTATTTGAAACCACTTTAGGCGGCGGCCCGGTTAAAATTCGACTTGCCCTCCTTTAAGGTAAACCATAATACATATACTATAAATAGTTTATTAATTCATGTATTATACTTTTAAATCTTCTTTTAATTTTTAAATTTGAATGTATGATTTATTTTTATGGATAAAAGTATATTATTGATATAGTTATAAAACATAAAGAACTATGTGAAAATGAAATGTAGTCTTGAAGAACTACTTGATTTTTTCATGTAATTGAAAAAGAACTACTTGATTTTTCAAGTACTTGAAATTGTAACTATTTGACTTGACTTAACTTTCAGCTACTATTACTTGACTTGAGCTTGGCTTATTGTCAAGTCAAGTAACTTGAATATCAAGTCAAGCCGTGAAACCCTATGTACTCACAAAACACAAATATTTGAAATTGTATCTTTTCTTTCGTTGTATGAGAAATTTTGTCCTTCTCTTCTAATATGTTAAAAATTCTTCAAACTCATTGAGGGTATTAGCAGTATTTCTTAAGGATACATGTAATAATATACCTATAATTTTAATTTAATTAATAATACAATAAGATATATTAAATGTACTCGTATCTCCCAGAAAAATCTTCCAGTAATGTTAGTAGAACTGCTGATGTTTAATACTGACATAATGAATTTGTATGTAAAAATGTTATAATCGGATTCTAGGGAGAGGTAAAAAGTTTTTCAGTTATTACAAGCAAAATCAATTGCATTTATTAGCTTATTTATAAAATTATACTGATAAATGTTCAGTAAATAATATAAAAAAGATTAATTACGCACAATTTCATTAGTTAACGATCGATTGTTAAATACAAATGAAAACGTTTTTAAATAAACTAACCCCTATAATTTATATCAATTATTTACACGAATTATTTGAAAATGATATGATATTATTTATTAAAATTTCCATTTCATATAAAAGATATTTGTTACAATAATGTCATTCATAATATATTTTAATTTGTAGGGTGTATATAAAATACCTGATGATGAACGAACATCGTTTTTGTATTAGTTTACTTTTAATTTGCATTTAAAATGTTGTGTCTACATTCTACATATTGTTTTTCATTCATTTTATTGTAAAAGTTATTTACTTTTAATATGTACGAGGCAGCTTTCCTAATTTGTTACAAAAACAGGATTAATTTTTAGACAAAGATAAATGAATGTACTATGTTTTACTTTGAAATTATCTGGAAAATACAAGTAGAACGAAAATGAAAATTGTGATTTTATTTGTTCCGACAAATTCAATATTCTCGAACTCGTATGCAGATTGCAGGCTCGTACATACGTTACTGTTCTATAGTATTTATCTCTAGGTATTTTTATATTTTATTTTGTATCAGTCATTTTGCAAATCGTCATCTTCTAAACGTTCGCACTATTGTACATGTATGTAAATAAAATATATAAATCTCCGAGAGCATGAATCCTTTAAGCCCGCTGCTCAAGATCGTGGTAGAACTGGCCATGATCACATAGAGCATATTGAAGAGGATGTTTTGGACTCAACCAGGGTCTAGTACTCGAAGAACAGCACTACAACACAATTGTCACATATAGTTACATTATTTCATCGACGCCTTCAGTATTTTACGACGGTGGTCATTTTGAACATTTATTGTGATTTCATTTAACAACCGGAACAGGTTGTAATAATCCTCCCCTTCACCTAGGCTACATTGTGAAATCCATCCTAAATAATTGTAAACTGTTACATTTAGCGATAGTAGCCGGGACGATATATATAACAAGTAAAACCTGTTACATTGACTAACAGACATTAAGGTTTATTCTTCGGCCTGTTACATTTGGGCAAGTCAGTAGAATTTTTACTGTCCGCCTGTTACAAAGTTCTATACACTATTAATACACCATATCAAAATTTGTTGAATTGGAGTAATAATCATAGCATCTAGAAGTTTATTTTTAATATAATTGTAGGTGGTACTTTCATAAATAAATATCACTTTGCAAATAATTTTACTAAAAAAAAATTGTACCTTCAGTTTTATGAATAATACTAACATAAATATTGTATTATTTACTGTTAGAACTAAAAAAAAATCTGATGTGGCCAGCACAATACCTTCCGTCAATACTGTGTATTATGTACAAATTCCATACATAAATTTTCTTGCAAAAGATTCTAAATTTTTGGTATTATGTGATTTCCTTTCTCGGCAACTGAATTCCATACTCCTGATAACAAACAAACCACATGAAATAAGAAAATTATGAAATTTTGAATGAAAAATTATAACACTTGTCAGTTATGGACATAATTAATTGCTGTCACTTTGACACGGGTCCCCATATCTGTTTGCCAAAGTCAGAAAAGTCATGTCACTGCACGCGCCCTATACATAATTTTTTTTGCAAAAGATCCTATATTTCCAGTAAAGTTATTTCATAAACAAACTATGCAAACTGCACTTGACACTGACATCTTCTTTTTCTTTAGTTTTTCCCATTCGCTAGGGGGTCGCTATTTTTTATTTTCTTCTTCCACTCATTTTTGTTTTGCGTGTCGTCCTCATTCAGTTCCTTTTCTCTCAAGTCTTCTGCAATACAGTCTTTTCATCTTATATTTTGTCTTCCTATGTTTCTTCCACCTTCTATTAATATATCCTTATGACATGTTCAAACCAATGTAATCGTCTCTCTTATATCTAGAAACTTCTAACACTAGCGTTACTTCCCTTATTCTTTCATTCAATTACTTGCTTTTTATTGATACTGACATCTGTTAATTTGAATTACCTGAATATATTAGCAGTTTCCATGGTTAAGTTAGCATAGCTGGCTGAATTATGAAATTTATATGAATTTTTTTATCTTTATTATTCTTTAACTATATATCTGTTGAATATGAAATATAAAATGCAATCAAATCGTATAGACAATAATAAATTCTTTAAGTTATAATAATATTTAACTGAGTTTTTCAAGAAAAACTGTTAAAATCTTCAAATGAGGGTACTTCCGGTTGACCAATTATAACCAAAATCTAACCAAATGTACATATGGTTGTAAGGTAGGGGAATACGCAAGAATTGTAATTTTTGGAATTCTAGTATTGGAGATATCGTTGACGACCCAGCGGTCACATACACACACACGCACACACTAACACACACACACACACATACAGACATCATCGTAAAAATAGTTAAATCGTATTGTAAAGACCCTAAAACGTGCTTATTCAATGAAAACTCACCACCGATTTTTTTGACCAAAGACAATACCTTCCTTACCTAGAGGTGACGGAAGGTAAAAATGCACGTGTCTGTTGTCATATATTTGCGCATAGATTATTATTAAATGATAACTTTAGGTAATAATTTTATTTTTAACCCAGTACACTTTATTAATACATAAAATAAAAAATAGCTCAAATATGGTCGTAATTATTCTAATCTAAAAATTTATTTCTTCTTGCTGTTAGTATATTTTTTTTTTTAGAGGGTACGAATACATTTGGGGTACATAGAATTGTTCTTATCAACTATTCATTTATTTATATTTACGAAAAACATAGATAAATAAAGTACATTATGCTAATAACCTTTATTTATTCAATTCGCTCTAAAATGAACACGTTTATCCTATTACATTTTCATAACATTTTCTTTTATCGCCAATAATACTCAAGATATTTTTTATTAACCTGTCAAATTTCCATCGCTTGCGTATGATAAATGATTTATCAATATCAATTTTACATCTAAAGTCTGACGTACGCCGTTGTCCTTAAATTCAATTCAAAGTTCTAACGCATTTAACCTTGTATGCTGCGTGCAGCTTTATATTCTTAAAAGATTTTGCGATGATGATAAATATATATAGACAGGTGTTTTAACGGTATTAAAACATTACAATGACAGTTTTTGCAAGATTAATAAAAATGATGTAGAAAATTTCAGACGGGGAAGTTTCGGTGGTCGATATTATAATTTAGGTTCTTTATTATGAAAAATGATAGAATACTAACCAATGGAGGATTAAAGAATAGTGTCTGCCACAATTTTTTTCCTCTCGTTAACAGAAATATTGGACTCATGATAAAAATCGCATATCCGCATTTTATTGAATAAGCACGTTTTCAGTGTATGTTTGGATGTGTGTGTGTGTGTGTGTGTGTTAGGATGTTGCAGATACGATTTCTCTAATTCTGTACAACTAAAGACCTGTTTAACTACGGATTCCTCAATATAACATTAATGGGAAGAGTTGAATAGGTTTTGGTAATAATTCAAGAACTGTTAAAATCTTCAAATGAGGGAACTTCCGGTTGACGAATTATAACCAAAATCTAATCAAGTCTGCATATGGTTGTAAGGAAGAGGAATACGCAAGAATTGTAATTTTTGGAATTCTAGTATTGGAGATATCGTTGACGAAACCGCGGTCACATACACACACACACATACACACGCACATACGAACACACACACGTACAGATATCGTAAAAATAGTAAAATCGTATTGTAAAGACCCTAAAACGTGCTTATTCAATGAAAACTCTCCACCGATTTTTTTGACCAAAGACAATACCTTCCTTACCTAGAGGTGACGGAAAGTAAAAACTGTTAAAATCTTCAAATGAGAGTACTTCCAGTTGACCAATTATAACCAAAATCTATTCAAGTCTGCATATGGTTGTAAGGAAGAGGAATACGCAAGAATTGTAATTTTTGCAATTCTAATATTGGATATATCGTTGACGAAACCGCGGTCACATACACACACGCACACACATACACATACGCACATACGAACACGCACACACACATGTACAGACATTATCGTAAAAATAGTAAAATCGTATTGTAAAGACCCTAAAACGTGCTTATTCAATGAAAACTCACCACCGAGTTTTTTTACCAAAGACAATACCTTCCTTACCTATAGGTGACGGAAGGTAAAAATTAGTTTTCTCTAAAAATACTTCCGTGCTTCCAATTATATAAATCTATCTAGAATTGAAATTCATTTCTCCGTCATAAATCCATCTCCAATCTCTTTAGAAAACGCTTTTAGTGTGCATAACGATGTATTTGCATTTCATCTCTCCATCTTTCAATTCCGTTATCTTTTGCTCGTCTTTTCGTTGGCTTTCCGTTGTTATCGGCAATTTCTGATTCCTCAAACATTGGCAAATAGGTCGACGAGCTGAGCAGGGTAATTCTGTGATTGCCGTACTTACAGACACGACAGACATTCTGAGCAGAGCCACCAAGAGCACAAGCCAAACGAGGACTGCTCTAATCTCGTCTGTTTCATTACATATTCATTATACATCTCCGCAAATTAGATATTTCAATCTAGTAGTAATGGATAGGAGATTATAATTGCTTTACTATGATTTAATATGACGTACGACATCAGAGGCGTCGTACGTGGGTGCATCGCTATGAGGGCACCCACGATGGACCTTCCGTCACTTTTAGGTAGGTAATATTTGGCTTCTCCTCACGCATCGCCCCTGGATAACTGGTATGCCAACTTGTTAATTCATTCATAATACAGATGGCCTTGGTCAGATATCTTTAATAAATTACACAGTAATTCCCTAAGCAATCGTTGTCTTAGAACAACCTTAGAAGTATCTCTTCTTGGGAGCACTCGCAATATCTGAACAATCTCACCTTTAACGAAACGAAACGAAATGATAAACCCTGTAATTGAGGTATTCTGAGAATCTAACAACCTGGATGCTCCAGTTAAGAACATTAATTAAAAGTTATACTCGACGCCGGGAATATTTAATTTAATTCCGTGCATTTGTCTCAGGGCTGCCACCACGAGAGATATTCAACGAAAAACAACTAAATCCCGCCCTAATTATACTAATCTGATTACAGTATTTGAGATGAAAACCTATTAAACATATAGAGAAATATGGCGTACGAGGAGAGGGAATTAAATTTAAATTAACAAGGACTAACTTTCGTATTTCGAAACATGAAACATATACATGGCTCAGAAAATTGTATGTACACTTTACTTTCATCAGTAAAATGTAAAATAAAAACCAGATGCGGCCAATACAATACCTTCCGCCATTTAATTTTTATTAACTCAAATACATACCTACTCATTTACTAATGCTGGAAGATATATTTCCTTTCCATTACAACTATTGTTCTATTTACAATTTAATTTTTAAAAAGTTAAATACTTTTGAGCGTCGGTCGGGATCAAACCCGGTGGTTTCCCAGATTCGCGACTACGAGACCCCATAGAAGGAGGTATTGTGTTGGCCACATCAGACCAAAGACAATACCTTCGGGCATGTTGCGTGGGCATGTTGCTTGGACAGATTGCGCTGGTATTTTGTGTGGGCATGTTGCGTGTACAGGTTAGGTGGGCATGTTGCTTAGACAAATTGCGCTGGTATTTTGTGTGGGCATTTTGGGTGGGCATGTTGCGTGGGCAGGTTAGGTGGGCATGTTGCTTAGACAGATTGCGCTGGTATTTTGTGTGGGCAGTTTGGGTGGGCAGGTTGGGTGGGCATGTTAGGTGGGCATGCTGCTTGGATAGATTGAGCCGGTATTTTGTGTGGGCAGGTTGGGTGGGCAGGTTAGGTGGGCATGTTGCTTAGACAAATTGCGCTGGTATTTTGTGCGGGCAGTTTGGGTGGGCAGGTTGGGTGGGCATGTTTCTTGAACAGATTGCGCTGGTATTTTGTGTGGACAGTTTGGGTGGGCATGTTGCTTGGAGAGATTGCGCTGGTATTTTATGTGGGCAGTTTGGGTGGGCAGGTTAGGTGGGCATGTTGCTTGAACAGATTGCGCTGGTATTTTGTGTGGGCAGTTTGGGTGGGCAGGTTAGGTGGGCATGTTGCTTGGACAGATTGCGCTGTGTGGGCAGTTTGGGTGGGTATGTTGCGTGATCAGGATGGGTAGGCATGTTGCTTGGACAAATTGCGCTGGTATTTTGTGTGGGCAGTTTGGGTGGGCAGATTGGGTGGGCATGTTGCGTGGGCAGCTTTGCTGGGCATTTGCTTGGACAGATTGCGCTGGTATTTTGTGTGGGCAGTTTGGGTGGGCAAGTTGGGTGGGCAGATTAGGTGGGCATGTTGCTTGGACAGATTGCGCTAGTATTTCGTGTGGGCAGTTTGGGTGGGCAGGTTAGGTGGGCATGTTGCTTGAACAGATTGCGCTGGTATTTTGTGTGGCCAGTTTGGGTGGGCATGTTGCGTGGGCAGCTTAGGTGGGCATGTTGCTTGAACAAATTGCGCTGGTATTTTGTGTGGGCATGTTCCGTGGGCCTTCTGGGTGGGCAGGTAGATGTTACATTTTAATTCCTAAAATCTTATTTCAAAATAAATCACTTTGAGATTGAAAATTGAAAACTAATGTGACGATAGTTTTCTTTATATTTGTACATTGAATTCTTATTAAATATAAGAAACACTTAAATATATATATAAAATCTTTATAAGGTTTCTGTATATGTGTATATAATGTGAATTAGTATGTATTTTTTATTTAATCAAAATTTCAATTCTATATGTCCATTGTATTGAATTTAACGGAATTTTAATCCAATAAAGCGATTAATAAATAATAAAATGAAAATATTATAAATGTATTTGTGTCACCTGATTTGCATTTGTCACCTAGTCGATGCTCCATTTTTAAAACGAACAATAATTAAAAATAAAATGCATACGTTTGGCTTATGACCAAAATCAATAATAAACAAAATTATGAGAAGAGAAAAACATCTAGCAAAAACTCTGTTTACGTTGAAATGTGTCACGTCCAAGAGAAAATAAAAATAATAAAGCTTTACCAAGAAAAGTTTTATTAAATAAACTACAGAAATACATTACCGCCATTTCCCACAAGTGTAGTAATTCATTTATTCACGTAACAAATAATTTTCGCTATACATTGCTATTCAGGCACACCACGGATACTTACACTCGGTTCGTTCTATTTGAGGCAAAGTCTTTTATCAAGCATTGTTCAAGCATCAAATCATTCTACACACGATTCGTCCTAATTCACTATATTTTCCACCCCAAATTTCATGATATTTCAATTCCATGTGGTTTATTTCCCTCGGCAAAAAAATTCCACATTCCTGGTGAGAAATTAACCACGTGAAAAATAATATTTGACATTTATGTCTTGGCCATGTATGACAAACTAACTACGTGAATTTAGAAAATCTTGAAATTTTTAATGAAAAGTTCTGACATTTGACATCTATGTACATGATTTTTAATTGTCATTCTGACATGGGCCCCCATATCTGCTTGTCAAGGCCAGAAAAGTCACATAACTGCTCGCGCCCTATACTTATGTAACCAAAAACGGAAGTGGCAACTTTATGACAATGTTACAACTACAGTAAAAATTTTGAAAGATGTCCGATCAAGGTCATCTGTATCACGAACGAATTAACAAATAGGCATACATTTACCTCTTTCTTTTGCAAAGGCTATAAGAGTGTGCGATAAGGATGTCTTTCAAAAATTAATATTGTTTCGACTAAGTTAGGACATTCCACTTTAAAACGATGCTCGTTGTTGATAATACTTTCACTGTAACGTAAGTTTATTTATTAGTTCAGATACATTACCTTGATTCATAGCCGTACGGACAACGTTATATTCTATCAGAGTCACTGACATTGTGTCATTATCTTATTTTTAACATATTTGGTTTTACATTTACTTATAAACTTACCAGTTGATTTATTTATGAATTTTGAATGCTTTTACTGTAATATATATTTTTTTAATAATAAAATAACAGTAGTATCTTACGTACCCTCATGAAAACTAATCAAACGACACTACTGAATTTGTCATAATGGGCGGAGCTAAAATCTGAATTCATACAATTCGTAGACAACCTTGATCTACATCTTTCAAAAATTTTACTGTAACTCAAAATATCAGTAACACTTTTATTTGTTTCAAAAATAGCCTACTTCGCTTTAAGTTGATTATAAAATTAAAAGCATGTAATAGTTGACTGACAAATTTAGACTCGCTATTTACGTGTTTTTCTATAAATTTGGTAGGAGTTCTTTTCAACCATTTGTCTGCAAGAGATAGAAAATTTAAAGCCGATATTTCATTGTAATCCGAGTTACGAAGTTTCAAACAGGATTTATTGTTAATAGCCATCCATTACGAGTATATCATTAACAGATATCTATCTTTAAAATAGTAAAAAATATGACTGATTATTATTTTTAAATTCTTAGTTTTGCTGCTAAAAATATTCAATATTTTATTTTTAAACGTAAAACTTTTTTCTCCACAAAAAAACCATAAAAAACAATCCGCCATTTTCCAGGGGAACAGTTATACTCAGACAAGGATAGGAACAGTAATTAAAATAAGTTCGACAAAGATAGCATATCTTCCCTTTTGAACAGAGACAGAAATATCCCTCATTATATGTTAAAGAGAGATAGCACATCATCATGTGTAGTCAAACTAATTTTAACTTGGGTAATTTTAAGATTGTCCTCCCATAGGCGTAGAAAAGAAATTTTAATTCGGGGCTAGACCATATGCAGTAAATTTTAGTAATTAAATTTGTTGGTTTTTATTAAACATGGTTTAAGGTCCATACCATCCGATTTTAGTATTTTTACGATGATGTGTGCGTGTGTGTGTGTGAGAGAGAGAGAGGTTGTATTTTTCAAATTCTATAAGACTAAAGATCTGCTTGATTACGGATTCCTCAATTTAACACTAATGGAGAGAGTTAAATAGGTTTTGGTACCAATTGGAAAACCGGAAGTAGTATCTTAAAAAAAATTCTAAATATTATTTTTTTGATTTTTTACCTTCCGTCACCTTTAGGTAAGGAATGTATTGTCTTTAGTCAAAAAATTCAATGATGAGTTTTTACTAAATAAGCACGTTTTAGGGTCCATATAATACGATTTTACCATTTTTACGATGATGTCTGTATGTATGTGTGTCTGTGTGTGTGTGACAAAAGTTCCGGATTCCATAACTTCAATACCACGATTCCAAAAATTATAATTTTTTCGTATTCCTCAAGTTTACATCCAGAAGAACAACTGATTAGATTTTGGTTATAATTGGTCAACCGGAAGTAGTCTCATTTGAAGATTTAACAGTTAAATTTGATTTATTGACATTTAACGTTATTATAACTTAAAGAATATATTATTCTCTATACGATTTGATTACAATTTATACTTCATTTTCAATAGATATAGAGTTAAAAAAATTTAAAGAAATTAAATTTTATAATTCAGCCAGCTATGCCAAACTTGGGAACTAGTAATATATTCATATAATTCAAATTGACAGATGTCAGTATCAATAAAGATTATATTAATGTGGCAGATATGAGTATGCTGAAGTAGATATTGGGGAATACACGGAAAGATACGGTAAGAAAATAACTCTAGTGTTACAAGTTTTTAGAAAGATACAAGAAAGACGATTACATTGGTTTGAACATGTCATGAGGAGAAATGAAGAATTATATTGGAACAAGAATGAATAGTTTAATAATAGGACGTTAAAGAAACAGAGGAAGACCAAAGATAAGATGGAAGGACTGTATTGCGGAAGATTTGAGAGAAAAGGAACTGAATGAGAACGACACGCAAAAATAGCGACCCCTAACGAATGGGAAAAGCTAAAGAAGAAGAAGATGCCAGTGTCAAGTGAAATTTGAATAGTTTAGTGAATTTATACATTGTACACGAGAATGACGGAAGGTATTGTGCTGGCCACAACAGATTTTTTTTATTATTATTATTAAAGACCGTAAAAATTTCTATTCGATACATTTTATTATATCTTCTATATATTGAGATAAAAAAGTAATATATAAAATAATCTGTTGTAATAAATTTCAGAGCCTAAACAACTCTATAGTAACTATCAGATGTTTGTAAATGACAGAAAAATATATCAAAAACCAACAGTATTTCATAAACCTATTTGGGCGGTATTGGCAGCTTAATTTTAACTTGGGTAATTTTAAGATTTTCCTCCCATAGGCGTAGAAAAGAAATTTTAATTCGGGTCTAGACCATAGGCAGTAAATTTTAGTAATTAAATTTGTTGGTTTTCATTAAAGTTTTACGGGGTGTGCTTGAAATTAAGGGTGGTTAAATTGAGTGTTATGAATAAATGGGGCCATAAAGGCCTTGATAAAGGCGGTGAAGATGTTAATAAATACTTAATTGGGCGGAAATTAAGACAGGGTACAGTAAAGGGCGAAATAAAAGTTGGGATTACCTCTTTTATGTTAATAATTAAATATTATTTCGGCCATTATTTTATATTGTCAAGAGTTAATTCAATTTGCTCCACACCTTTGTTGAATATCCTTTTTACCTCTCGCTAAGAGAGGTATTGGATTCATGCTAAAAATCGCATATCCAGATTCTATTGAATAAACACGTTTTAAGGTCCCTACAATCCGATTTTAACATTTTTACGATGATGTCTGTGTGTGTGTGTGTGTGTATGTGTGTGTGTGTGTGTGTGTGTGTGTGTGTGTGTGTGTATGTGTGTGTGTATGTGTGTTAGGTTGTTGGAAATACGATTTCTCAAATTCTATAAAACTAAATACCTGTTTGACTACGGATTCCTCAATCTAACAGTTGATATATTTAAATGTTTGTAATTGACAGATAAATGCCAAATGTCAGTGTCAAAAATCAGCAGTTTTAATATCATTATCATGTACGAGTACATTTAATATATATATATATATATATATATATATATATATATATATATATATATATATATATATGTATGGTAATATTACATATATCCTTAAAAAATACCGCTAATACCGTCAATGAATTTGAAGAATTTTGAACATATTAGAATAGTAGGACAAAGTTCCTGATAGAACGAAAGAAGAGATACATTTTCAATTATTTGTGTGCACAAGAAATGTTAAATTCGTCAATTATAGGGCGCGAGCAGTCATGTGACCTTGTTGCCCTTAGCAAGTAGGTATGAGGATGCGTGTCAGAATGACGGCTAGTAGTTATTTACATCCACATAGATGTTTTGAATGAAAAATTATGATACTTGACACCTATGTACATTACTAGCTGTCGTTCTGACACGAGGCCAATATCTGCTTGCCAAGGCCAGCAAAGTCACATAACTGCTCGCGCCCTATGCAACATAAAATGAAAATGACGAGAGGTATTGTGCTGGTCGCAACAGATCTTTTTTAAATTCAAAATTAATGATTTTTAAGTAAAGCATATGAAAATTTCAAAGTAATTAATTGGTGGTGAAAGTAATTTGTGCATCTCTGTCTAAAGTATGAGAAAGACATTTTAAATTCAACTGACTATATGATTCATCTGCTCATGTATATTGTAGTTTTAAACTACTATATCATCTCTAAAGTACAATGTCCATTTTGAAAGTAATTCAATTGGAAATCTTAATTTGGTGTTGACTGTATACTCGTGTCCGTACCATCGATTCACATTACAACTTGAAGAGTTTCTTATTATTTTCTAGGAAAGTTAGTGCCGAGAACATTTCAACTTAAACTCGTATTGTTGATGTATGTTTCTTTAATTTTATTATTCTCTAATGTCTTCGCTGTCCTCTTATTTCAAAACATCTAAAGTTTGCTACATTGTTACGTTATTGATAGAAATATACTTGAAAGGCGAGGGCAGAAAAAGGAGGACGCGGGAACAGCAATTCTAAAACAATTTTAGAAACACTCATTCACCAGTGGCTAAGTTAGAGTTTGAGTACCGCCCGCAATGTTTTTTTTTTGCCCTAATTGTAGCGTTTTTCGAGTACAACATACGAGGGTCATTCAATAAGTAAAGAGACAAATGGCTATAGCTCAAAAACGGTTTATTTCAATCTTTCAAAATTAAGGCTATTTTTCAACATAATCACCCCCTACAGTTACGCACTTGTCCCATCTTTCTTGCAGCTTCCTAATTCCCTTGGCGAAGAATTCTTTCGATTTACCCCGAAGCCACTTTTGCACCACTGCCTTAACTTCCTCATTGTTAGCAAATCTTTTTCCACGTAGGGCGTCTTTGAGTGGTCCAAACAGGTAAAAATCAGATGGGTTGGTCGGGACTGTAGGCAGAATGAGGTAAGACCTCCTGCTGTATGAGGGCGGGCGTTATCGTGCTGAGGAATGACTCCTTTTGACAAGAGTCCACGGCGTTTTCTCCTGATAGCTGGTCTAACTTTGTGTTCTAGCATCTCAGAGTAGTATTGGCTATTGATAGTTCGCTGATCTTCAAGGATATCCTCGATTCCAACGAAGGACCAGAAACTTCCACTGGACGTCCACATCGGGGTTCATCACCTACACTTGTTCGGCCAATTTTAAACCGATCAACCCACTTGTAAAATTCGCACGGTTCATACAACTTTTACCGTACTGTATTAACATTCTAGAAAAAAATTCACTTGGTTTTACACCTTCTGCGACTAAAAATCTAATGACTGAGCGCTGCTCTTCTAAGGTGAAATCTTCTAGTGGACTTGCCATGGTGAACTGAAAATATTCCAAGGTTGCCAACTAACACCCCTGAAAAGATTGTACACAATCATTGAGTAGTTTTACAATTATAGAATTTGTCTCTTTACTTATTGAATGACCCTCGTATTTATCATATAATTCGTGCTCAACTGCTCTCTTCTGCTATCGTCATGTCCGTTCTTAGTATTGTTTGTGTTTCGGAACTTATGGTTTTTGAACTTTCTTTGTTCCTTTGTTTAAAACTCAAAATCAGCACTCACTGAGGAATGACTCCTTTTGACAAGAGTCCACGGCGTTTGCTCCTGATAGCTGGTCTAACTTTGTGTTCTAGCATCTCAGAGTAGTATTGGCTATTGATAGTTCGCTGGTCTTCAAGGAAATCGCAATAGACTGGACCCTGTGAGTCCCAAAAGATGGTCAGCATCACTTTACCGGCGGAAGGTTGAACCTTGAATTTTTTGCGAACTGGAGAGCTAGTGTGTTTCCACTCCATACTCTGCCTTTTGGTCTCAGGGTCGTAGTGATGGATAACTATAATGTAATAATTTTACTGCATATTTTCCTAAACAAACCTTGACATAGGCGTTTAACATGGGAAAACAATTTTTTGGGTTGAAGAAACAGTTAAGACTAATAATACGAAGATTTACTGTACTATAAAGACCTCTACATGCTCGACATGCATGTACTAATATTTCATTATTGATGTAACATATACAGTTTACAATGTAACACGCATATGTACATATGGTAGAATAATAAAGGGTGACAAAAAGTTTGAAATATATACAGAGAAACAAGATTATTACAACACTCTGTTTTGTATATGTTTTAAGTATTAGAACACATGGCATACTTTCACAGTCAATAAATATATCATCACTTTATATACATTTTATTTTTTTACTAAAATTATTTGCAAAAAGATATTTATTTATTAAAGTACCACCTATAATTATATTAACAACAAGAATAAATAAACTTCTGGATGATTATTACTCCAATACAACAAATTTTGATGTAGTGTATTAATAATAATATTTTTTTTTTAGGTTTAATAATAATTTATTTGCAAATAAACCATTGTCTGCATGTGACAAATGTTTTCGTCTTTGATAATTTAATATTTTTTATTAAAGTAATAAAATTTAAGATGGAAATTAATTGGGTATATTGTTAGTTACCTTTACCCTTAGTTTTACAGATAATACTTTTGAATATATAATACATATAAGAACGGCAACGCATATGGCCTAGCAAGATACTATATCTGTCTTTTTTTATTCACAAAATTATTATAGATAGCTAGTGACTCCTACCACAAAACTATGAACTACGGTAAATCGTGCTGACAGTATTGCCAGATAATATTTGTTAGAGGTATTCAATAATCAATAATTGAAAAATATTGTTTCATAATAAGCAGATAATATATTTTGAATCTTCAATGTACATGTATACTTGTTTTACAGTAGCAAACTTAAAAACCTTTATAAAATCTTAACTTGCTGTTCTAGCTACGTGGCAACACTGTGCCACATCCACCTATTATGTATTTTTTGAACTAACTCCGAAATAATTCGTATACGGAGGGATAGATATATTTAATCTAAATACATTACGTTGCCGTTCTTATATTATATATTCAAAGATAATACTAACATAAATATTATATTATTTACTGTTGGAACAACAAATTTTGGGACTTGTCTTTTGTCATATATTTGCCCGTAGATTATTGTTTAAATGAGAAATGGGTATGAATACATTTCGGGTTGGTATATAATTTTTTAAACTTTTAATTAACAATGGCACCCTTTTTCTAAATTTAAGTTATAATTTGTTCCGAAGGTTGTTTCTCAATTGTATCATTAAACATAAACTATTTTCTACTGCTTATCTTAAAAGTTCGCGTGATTTTTTTTCCATAAATTACGGTTTTAATGGAGTTTAAAAATCTTATTAAAAGTTGTAGCTAATGAACCCATTTTGTAAGGTATTATAGCGAATTACAAATTACAGGAAAGAGCTAAATTGTATTTCTTCCTAACTTTTTCAATTTTCTAATAACGTGAAACATGGGAAGAATAAATAACACAGTTTATGGTTTTAATTCTAGCCTTTGCACCTCAGAAATTCGTATTTCACAATGCGGGAGAATTCTTTGTACGATTTAAAATTTGACCGGTATACAGGTTGTTCAAATTTATGTTAACCACCATTGACATCTCTAGAGCTAAAAGATATACAGAGAGTTTATTTTAAACATTTTATTTTCATTACCATAGTTACAAAATGAAAGCAATGTATTGAAGCGTTTATGTTATAGGGAATAGTTGTTGGACTCGACAAACTGTCACATTTCAAAATTTTTTTTTATCAAATTACAAAGTATAACAGGTATAATTCAAATACGAGGGTCATTCAATAAGTAAAGACACAAATTCTATAATTTTAAAAGTATTCAATGAATGTGTACAATCTTTTCAGGGGTGTTAGTTGGCAACCTTGGGATATGCTCTGATCAGCTGTTTCATCATTTTATGTCAACATAACCTCAAAATTTTCAGTTCACCATGGCAAGTCCACTAGAAGATTGCACCTTAGAAGAGCAGCACTCAGTCATTAGATTTTTAGTCGCAGAAAGTGTAAAACCAAGTGAATTTTTTTCTAGAATGTTAATACAGTACGGTAAATGTTGTATGAACCGTGCGAATTTTTACAAGTGGGTTGATCGGTTTAAAAGTGGCCGAACAAGTGTAGGTGATGAACCCCGATGTGGACGTCCAGTGGAAGTTTCTGGTCCTTTGTTGGAATCGAGGATTGACGGACTTATTCGTGATAACAGAAGAATTACTGATGCTAGAACACAAAGTTAGATCAGCTATCAGGAGCAAACGCCGTGGACTCTTGTCAAAAGGATTCATTCTTCAGCACGAAAACGCCCGCCCTCATACAGCCCAGCTGATCCGTGATAAGCTTCGAGAATTGGGTTGGGAGGTCTTACCTCATCCTGACTACAGTCCCGACCTCGCCCCATCTGATTTTTACCTGTTTGGACCACTCAAAGACGCCCTACGTGGAAAAAGATTTGCCAACCATGAGGAAGTTAAGGAAGCGGTGCAAAAGTGGTTTCGGGGTAAATCGAAAGAATTCTTCGCCAAGGGAATTAGGAAGCTGCAAGAAAGATGGGACAAGTGCATAACTGTGGGGGGTGATTATGTTGAAAAATAGCCTTAATTTTGAAAGATTGAAATAAACCGTTTTTGAGCTATAGCCATTTGTCTCTTTACTTATTGAATGACCCTCGTACTTCCAGGGTAAATTTATTAGAATTAACAAATTGAAATCAATTTTATTCATTTTATGGCATGTATGGGTAATATTACTTTCAAAGTTTTACTGTTATTTTAAAGGAATAAATTTATTTCGGTTGGAAATAAATTTATCTGACGTTTCTAAAACCAGCCATTGCTTTAATATTTAAAATCCTCTGACGTGAATAACTGTATACCCATAGTAGCACAGTACGCATAAAAATAATAAAATATTAATATTAATTTGTATTATATTAGGCTATTTTTGCTCTAATAAAACAATATAGATTATATTTCACTGACTGTAACATAAACATGTATACATGGCATTACTATTTAAGCTATTAATTTAATTGAAATGAAATTTCGAATGCGTGGTCCATGAATTTTACATTTTAATACGAATTTTGCATACATAATATATGATAATGTGAACGTATATGCAAAAATTACAATTTCAAACAAAATATGAGGTACGTACATTATTTTTCATTTTTAAAAATAAACACATTGGTAAAATTGTATAAACAAACATGAAATATTAATATAAAAATTAAATATTCATTAAATAATAGTTAATATGGAGAAGATATGGTTCATTATTGAATAATGCCCATATAACATTTTTAAAGTGTGATTGATAATATAGGAACAAATGATTATTTTCTTTATTATTAAAAGATTCGAAAATATAAAGATTTATCATCTACTTCCGGCGAAACCAGAACTGGAAATCAAAACCTTTTAATATCACAAGGTTTAATATTAGCAGGGATGGCCACGTAAAATACGAGGTCTGGCTGTTAAATAACGAGACTGCTTATGAAAAAGAGTTTTATTTTAAAAATTATTTTATAATCGAATGCTCCCTTTCAATGTGCTCCCCTCCCCTCGCCACACACCGTTCCATTCGTTTTTTCCATTGGTCACAGCAATGTTGGAAGTCTTCTTTTGTAAGAGCGTTTAGGAGGTCCGCCGATTCATCGACTCAAACCGGGTTCCTTTTAAGGCAAACCTGATCTTCGGAAACAGAAAAAAGTCACAGGGTGCTAAATAAGGCGGGTATGGCGCGTATTCGAGCACTGGAGTGCCTCTAGCGGCTAAATAACGCTTCACAGACAGCGCGTTTCAGGGGTGTTAGTTGGCAACCTTGGGATATGCTCTGATCAGCTGTTTCATCATTTTATGTCAACATAACCTCAAAATTTTCAGTTCACCATGGCAAGTCCACTAGAAGATTGCACCTTAGAAGAGCAGCGCTCAGTCATTAGATTTTTAGTCGCAGAAAGTGTAAAACCAAGTGAAATTTTTTCTAGAATGTTAATACAGTACGGTAAATGTTGTATGACCCGTGCGAATTTTTACAAGTGGGTTCATCGGTTTAAAAGTGGCCGAACAAGTGTAGGTGATGAACCCCGATGTGGACGTCCAGTGGAAGTTTCTGGTCCCTCGTTGGAATCGAGGATTGACGGACTTATTCGTGATAACAGAAGAATTACTGATGCTAGAACACAAAGTTAGACCAGCTATCAGGAACAAACGCATGGACTCTTGTCAAAAGGAGTTATTTTTCAGCACGATAACGCCCGCCCTCATACAGCCCAGCTGACCCGTGATAAGCTTCAAGAATTGGGTTGGGAGGTCTTACCTCATCCTGCCTACAGTCCTGACCGACCCATCTGATTTTTACCTGTTTGGACCACTCAAAGACGCCCTACGTGGAAAAAGATTTGCTAACTATGAGGAAGTTAAGGAAGCGGTGCAAAAGTGGCTTCGGGGTAAATCGAAAGAATTCTTCGCCAAGGGAATTAGGAAGCTGCAAGAAAGATGGGACAAGTGCATAACTGTGGGGGGTGATTATGTTGAAAAATTTGTCTCTTTACTTATTGAATGACCCTCGTAGTTAAAAAATGCTGAATTACGTCTGAAAGTAATAATGAAAAACAATTCTTGAAATTTAAAAGTCAAACAAGGTGAACATACATGAGAACAGCTAATATAATCTAACTTAGGATTAAACATAATATATAATGTGATTAATTAATTGAATATATACTTATAGACTAATGAATACAATTTAATAATATACTAAATACGTAAAGGATGGACTTTACTACACTCTGGATGTAGCACAACCACCAAGCCATCGTATTATGCCTTCATGCATTAGTTCAAAGAATCAGTCTATAGATGTTGCTACTTATATTTGGAAAAGTTCTTTGTCTACCCCATGTTTCCTCTCTATAGTGTAGTATGCTATTCCCATACGCTTTTAGACTTCATACTTTATCGTTGCTGAAATATAACCACTATGTCAAAACCACTGAAACATGGATATTGGAATTTCATCCAACATCAATCAGCCGTTTTAGTTTTGAGATAGTAACTCACTCACTCACTAATCCCAGTCATTAAGGTCCTGTATAAAAACAACCTGATTCCATCTCTGTATGCAAACCGCCACAATTTCATCTGATTCTGACTGCAGATTCACTTTGATGTTCACGAACAGGTTCAAACATGGTTCTATTTATAATATGGCGGGCTTGCACCTAGCTTCACAGCGCAGACATCCGCTACACGGCAACTTCACTCGCATATTACCGGAAGTGGCAACTTTTATGGCGGGAATATAAAAAGAAAAGGATTTCAAGTTTGTTGATACATGTTGGGAATTTTTAGGTTATCTTTCTTTAAAAGTTATGTTTTATATTCTGGTTCTTAAAAGAAATGTTATACTTTGAACTAAGTTTTATTTTAATATATAAAAGATGTTCCGCTACTTCCTAAAGCTAATTTAAAAATATAAGTATTGCTGGGGAAACCATGATGGCGTATTCTACCAGTAAAACCCGAAAACAATAAGCACAAACAACAAATCCTCTAAACATATTAAAGTGACCGATTTTCGGCAGCGAAATACCGCATCCGGATCACAATAATAGTTAGGAAACAATCATCCTTCGCCACACATTCCTATCTAAGCAGACTTCTTTCGCTTCGGCCACACTCATAATCCTTACTCTTAAACATATTAAAGTGACCGATTTTCGGTAGCGAAATAACGCATCCGAATCACAATAATAGTTAGGAAACAATCATCCTTCGCCAAACATTCCTATCTAAGCAGACTTATTTCGCCTCGGCCACACTCATAAACTTTACTCTTAAACATATTAAAGTGACCGATTTTCGGTAGCGAAATACCGCATCCGAATCACAATAATAGTTAGGAAACAATCATCCTTCGCCACACATTCATATCTAAGCAGACTTCTTTCGCATCGGACACAGTCATAATCGCATTCCTCTCTTCTTACTTGGAAGCTTTCTCTCTTTAAGCACCCTACCAACCACATCCATCCACTTACACACTTATACGCTTAACAAGCCGTTCATTCGCCATTCTCTCCACATGCCCAAACCATCTCAACTGACTCACCCCAACTCTCTTAATCACATTGTTCTTAACCATACATATACACCAAATTATTCCTCACGCGATCCCGTCGTACATACCCACATACACCGCGGAAATACCTCATTTCCACGGCAGTTACTCTCTTTTTATGCTTTCCCGTCCATACATCAAAGCAGGCACTAGCACTCCATTATATACACTTAACCGAGCATCCCTTGATAGGTTAACGTTTCGAGCAAACGTACCCAGAGCACCCATTACCTTACATCCCGCACTCACTCTCCTTTCTATCTCTCGATAAATTCGACCATCCCTCGACATCATGCTACCCAAATATATAAACTCATTTACCTGCTCCAGTTTCACTCCATCCACCAACACATTGCACTCAGTCACCAATTTACTCCGTTGGATTTATCAACATTCAACATTAGATTCATACTTCTTCCAACTACATATATTCTCTTTATCATTCTCCTGAGTTGCTCTTCATTTTCTCCTAAAACAACTACATCATCAGCATACGCTAACGCAGGCACTACACTTTCACCGGCACTGATTATTTCTATATTAAGAATAATTATTAACCATATACTAAATTGTAAAATTTATGTGAAATATCCTATTAGCCGTGGTGATGCATATTTTA
The DNA here is from genome assembly GCA_951394225.1 of Harpalus rufipes. Taxonomy (NCBI): domain Eukaryota; kingdom Metazoa; phylum Arthropoda; class Insecta; order Coleoptera; family Carabidae; genus Harpalus; species Harpalus rufipes. The sequence continues at coordinate 21,492,398 of OX596290.1, read as the reverse complement.
CTTACATAATCCATTCATTCCCTTTTCATGATCCAAATATAACCTAGAATCTTCTGATCTAATAGGAGAGTCTATAAATTACGCGTAGTACATTCTATTTAACGCCATCTATGTTTCACGCCTATCTAAATCTTTCCATAACATTTGGTTTTCAACTAACAGTATTTTTAGAATTCTACAGAAGATGACAAGTTTTAGATAATATTAACCTGTCTGATATAGAGTTCACTCCCGGTTAATGAGTCTTACGAGATATTTCAACACCTCTTTCCATGAAATTCGTGTTGAGGGTGATTTTATTCTGAGATTTTTTTGAATTTTTTTTCGGTTAGGATGATGACGTATTTGTACCGTGCGTGCATTTACCAGGTGTCACCTCACGAGCACTTATTGCTGGTGTGCTAATATTTCCTTTTATATGAGTTGAAAAGTCGTATATCATTATTAAACCACATAAAGTCAAATATATGAACCAAGTAGTACTTAACTCAAATTTTTATTTGCGGAGCTAATAAAAATTTACATATTTATGAAAAAAATCTGATATGCCCCATATATGAAACCTTTTTTCTTTTTATTACGTTCTTTTTATATTTCTTTCTACACAAGTATATTAGAGTAATTTAAATTTACGATAAATTTTAGATTTAGTTTGCTTTTCACAAATTAGAAGCATTTATAAATCAAATATTATACGAACTGAGAATAGCAATCTATTTAGAAAATCTGATGTGGTCTGCGATTTTCTCCAACCAGTTCTTATCTGCATTCATAGATAAAGGAGATAACGAGAGTTATTTTAAACATACGAGGGTCATTCAATAAGTAAAGAGACAAATTCTATAATTTTAAAACTATTCAATGAATGTGTACAATCTTTTCAGGGGTGTTAGTTGGCAACTTTGGGATATGCTCTGATCAGCTGTTTCATCATTTTATGTCAACATAACCTCAAAATTTTTAGTTCACCACGGCAAGTCCACTAGAAGATTGCACCTTAGAAGAGCAGCGGTAAAAGTTGTATGAACCGTGCGAATTTTTACAAGTGGGTTGATCGGTTTAAAAGTGGCCGAACAAGTGTAGGTGATGAAACCCGATGTGGACGTCCAGTAACAGGGTCCAGTCTATTGCGATTTCCTTGAAGATCAGCGAACTATCAATAGCCAGTACTACTCTGAGATGCTAGAATACAAAGTTAGACCAGCTATCAGGAGCAAACGCCGTGGACTCTTGTCAAAAGGAGTCATTCTTCAGCACGATAACGCCCGCCCTCATACAGGCCAGCTGACCCGTGATAAGCTTCAAGAATTGGGTTGGGAGGTCTTACTTCATCCTGCCTACAGTCCCGACTTTGCCTCATCTGATTTTTACCTGTTTGGATCACTCAAAGACGCCCTACGTGGAAAAAGATTTGCTAACAATGAGGAAGTTAAGGAGGCGGTGCAAAAGTGGCTTCGGGGTAAATCGAAAGAATTCTTCGCCAAGGGAATTAGGAAGCTGCAAGAAAGATGGGACAAGTGCATAACTGTGGGGGGTGATTATGTTGAAAAATAGCCTTAATTTTGAAAGATTGAAATAAACCGTTTTTGAGCTATAGCCATTTGTCTCTTCACTTATTGAATGACCCTCGTATTTATATTTTCATATCAATTTATGTGGTCATCAATTGATTGCAAATTCAAAACTTTCTACGAAATGTTGTTTGACCATTATTCCCGAACGGAAACCATTACATTACTTTTAAAGGTTATACACCTCATACATACATCCCCAATAAATAACTTTTGCGTCCATACAAACTGCCAAAAGTCTTTTGTCACATATTGTAGTAAAATTTATTCATGCGAACATTGCGAACGGATGTTCTCCGATGTTTGGAACCGCTGATTTCCCATGTGGGCCCGTCCGTGTTTCAGTTTTTGTGCCCTGAAATTATGACGACAGAATTTTATGTTTTTATGGAAAACTGCTGTACAATTCGATGAATAATGTAGAAAACATGAATTTTAGTTGCTGTTATGTTCTATTCAAAATATTGCCACACGCTTAATTTTACACAAAATTCATGTTGGCATTTGCTATTCTGAATTTTGTCAATCATTTTTATGGATGGTTGGACAAATATATTCTGTGCATTCAATTCTCTAAGCGCTAGCGGCTTTTTTGCCTCCGGCTACCCTTGGTAAGCAGTGGTGACTTGTCAGGGTAGGCAGGCGCGGCAGTGCCTCACCAGAAACAAATAACTCAGAATATCATTTTAACAAATTACTAATTTGAACTAATTAGGTGTACCTAATGTAAAGTGGTATGTAAATTAAATTTCAACTTATTCCGTTAATGCTTGTCTTTAAATATCAAAAGAACAATTTAAGTCGCTACCATAACTAATATGTACGAGGGTCATTCAATAAGTAAAGAGACAAATGGCTATAGATCAAAAACGGTTTATTTCAATCTTTCAAAATTAAGGCTATTTTTCAACATAATCACCCCCCACAGTTATGCACTTGTCCCATCTTTCTTGCAGCTTCCTAATTCCCTTGGCGAAGAATTCTTTCGATTTACCCCGAAGCCACTTTTGCACCGCTTCCTTAACTTCCTCATTGTTAGCAAATCTTTTTCCACGTAGGGCGTCTTTGAGTTTTCCAAACAGGTAAAAATCAGATGGGGCGAGGTCGGGACTGTAGGCAGGATGAGGTAAGACCTCCCAACCCAATTCTTGAAGCTTATCACGGGTCAGCTGGGCTGTATGAGGGCGGGCATTATCGTGCTGAAGAATGACTCCTTTTGACAAGGTCCACGACGTTTGCTCCTGATAGCTGGTCTAACTTTGTGTTCTAGCATCAGTAATTCTTCTGTTATCACGAATAAGTCCGTCAATCCTCGATTCCAACGAGGGACCAGAAACTTCTACTGGACGTCCACATCGGGGTTCATCACCTACACTTGTTCGGCTACTTTTAAACTGATCAACCCACTTGTAAAAATTCGCACGGTTCATACAACTTTTACCGTACTGTATTAACATTCTAAAAAAAATTTCACTTGGTTTTACACCTTCTGCGTCTAAAAATCTAATGACTGAGCCCTGCTCTTCTAAGGTGCAATCTTCTAGTGGACTTGCCATGGTGAACTGAAAATTTTGAGGTTATGTTGACATAAAATGATGAAACAGCTGATCAGAGCATATCCCAAGGTTGCCAACTAACACCCCTGAAAAGATTGTACACATTCATTGAATAGTTTTAATATTATAGAATTTGTCTCTTTACTTATTGAATGACCCTCGTAATACAGTTCACCTAATTTAAACCTTGTGAGGTTTGCCTCTGCTATATACAGTCGAAATGAATAGTGTAATGTCTAATGTTTTTGATACTGTTTTCATCCCGGTTATCAATACGTGCGCTAGGTTTCAAAATTTTCTGACCGATAGTATTTGAGTTAGAGTGTAACACAAACACACACACACACACACACACACACACACACACACACACACACACAGACATCATCATGAAAATGTTAAAATTGGTTTCTAGGGATCTTAAAACGTGGTCATGTCGTGTCGATATGCGATTTTGAGCGCGATCCCTTTACCTCCCTTACCAAGGGTAGCGGGAGGTAAAAATGGGTTCGCAATACATACCAATAACATTATTTGTTTTCTGTATGAAGCAATAATCCTTTTGTAGCCACATAAATAAAATACTCGTTTGATAATATTATTACTACAGTTTATCATTTAAAGAATCAAATAACGAAATAAAACTTCTGCTATAACTTTTACGTTTGCAATACTACAGCTTTAAAATTGCTATAACTCTTTGTGTAGTTTTTATATGTTCTATTGTTATCATATGAGCTAGCTACGATCATATTTCTCTATTTTCATCTATAAATATCTTAACCAAACGCTAGGGCATATGTCATTAGAAGATAATAACGAAAAACGATTTTTCTCCGGAAAATTGTAAATAATCGCCTATCGGAAAAACGGGCAAATAAAAATATAAAAGAGATAGTTAGTTTTCCAGAGCCGTATGGAGAGTTTTTTTTTCATAGATAATATCATGCATGCATTTATTCATTTTTGACTATGACAGATATGTTCATTGACATCTTTATTCATGATTTTGCCTATTATTTCGTACACTGTATGCATCTACTATATTAGTGAGCTACAGGGTGCGGCAGAACCAATTGAACAGCCCGGATTGGAAGTGGTTGTTGAAGAAGAGAGATAAGGGGACTTTTGGTTCCAACAGGATGGGGCAACACCGCATACAGCCCAAATTTCTCTAAACGCTTTAAGAGAAATGTTTCCTGGACATCTAGTGTCTTTGAGAGGTGACGTGGGGTGGCCTGCGCGGTCGCCCGATTTAAGAAAGTGCGACTTCTTTCTTTGAGGATATCTTAAGGAAAAAGTGTTTAAATGTCGCCCCCAAAACTTGCTAGAGCTAAGGGAGCAGATTGTTGAAGAAGTAAACGCGATACCTCGTGAAATGTGTCAACAGGCTGTTAAAAACTTCAAAATCGGCTCCAGCAATGTATTGCAGCCAACGACCGCCATCTTAAAGTTATTATTTTTAAAAATTAATGATAATAAAATGGTAAGTCCTACTGATTTCAAAAATAAAAACATTTTTTTCATATATACCCTGGTTTCTTTTTTATAACTCTTCAAAACTGCTCAATTGATTCTGCCGCACCTGTACATTGGCGGATTTAGTGGGGAGGGGGGCACTCGAGCACGTGCTACTTACCTATAACAGACTTTTTGATTATTAAAGATTTTGCGTGTTTCTGTCGATATTTCTGAAACGGAGAAGAACTGACCTATAGTTTATATGAACTTTTTCACTTAGAAAGACCCCTAAAATACATGGTAAAAGTTTTTCCTTTTCCTCAGGGCACATCCTGTATTTGTTACAATAAATCTCACTGTTGAACTTGCCTTAATTTAAAAACATGGCATCACAAAGCGTTATTTTCTCATCAAAAATTATTCCGATAATATCTGTTTGCCGGTGAGTTGCAGATAAAAGAAATTTATAATGTTTGGCCTTCTGTATTTGTAGAATATAATTTGCACATTTATTTCTTTTATTCTTTTATCATCAAACATTTAAATAAAATATAAAATAAAGTATAATATGTGCATTCAGCATTATCATTATTCTAACATTCTTTTATTAAAAACAATTTTAATTTTTCATAAACAGCAAAGTTTATTATCCAGTTTTTATGTTTTTATAAACAAATAAAAGTGCAGAATATTACCAAACAAACTACAATTAAAAAATACACGATCTAGCAAAATTGCATAAAATGTTCCTCAAATATTTAATACACACTTTGTAATGGTTATTTTGTTTATCTAGTAAATATTTCCATATAGTTCCATAATGTAAATTATCTGCGTGTGTACTGTCAGCGTTTTGTTTAACAAATGACAACTTTAATTTTAAAAATATTAGGGGAAAATAACAAGTGAGGATAGCGATATACATGCCTATAACGGAACACCGATTTCAATATTTTTACCGTCCGTCACCTTTAGGTCCCCTATAATACGATTTTACCATTTTTAACTTTAATACCACGATTCCAAAAATCATATTTTTTTCGTATTGCTCAAGTTTACATCCAGAAGAATAAGTGATTAGATTTTGGTTATAATTGCTGAACCGGAAGTAGCCTCATTTGAAGATTTAACAGTTAAATATGATTTATTGACACTTAACTTTATTATAACTTAAAGAATATATTGAATTGTATTTTATACTTCATATTCAATAGAGTTAAAGAATTATAAAGATATTAAATTTCATAAGCCATGCAAACCATGGAAACTGCTAATATATTCAAAGAATTCAAATTGATAGATATCAGCATCAATGAAAAGAAAATGAATGTAGAAAAACCGGCTTGTTTTTTCTTTTGTTTATTGCATTTTAGGTAGGTATTAATTTTATTCAAAACCCTTCTACACTTTCATGTCGTATTACTAATAAACACTTCCTGCAAAATTATATTTTATTATATTCAACTATTTTTAAATAATAATAGTTGAATAATAATTATTACTTCTGCCAATGTCGAATACAATCGTATATATTTATACTCAGTTCGCACAAGTGTGTAGTGGGTAGTACGAAGCTTCTCGGAATACGGTTTGACTGAGCCGTAATCAGTCGTTTGTACGGATATATGAATTGAATTAATTGTACGAAAGCATTTGGCTTTGCAAAAATCCGTAGGAGTGGTTGTTGACTACCTTTTATATATTTTTTTAGTAGAGCCGGTTTCATATTTTTACCTCTCTCTAAGAGAGGTATTGGATTCATGCTAAAAATCGCATATCCAGATTTTAATGATTTTTACAATGAGTCTGTGTGTGTGTAGATGTATGTGTGTATATGTGTGTGTGACGTTGGAAGGACGATTACTCAAAAACTATAATACTTAATATTTGTTTACGTATTTCCCAATCGGACATTGTTGGGAAGAGCTGAAAAGGTTTTGGTAACAATTGGATTACCGGAAGTAGCAGGTTCTTGAAAAAAAATCTTCCAAATATTGTTTTTTGAAATTTTTTCTTGATATTAAATAAAATTCTCAATATGACACATTTAATTTTTTTATTATATCTCGTATAGGTTTGCAGATAGAGAATAATCTGTTTGTGGGATGTTTATCATCCGCCCGCTCAACTGGTCTCAGTGCCTCGCAAGAGGCGTCAGTACACCACACTGATGAGCTGCAATAACAGCGAAACGCGTCTGTGGTTCTGGTTGAGTGGGTCAGTCTCTGATAAATGACCGAAAGGTTGATTCAGAGACTGAAATCTTGTGAAGTGTGCCAAGTGTTCAGAAATATTTAAATAATCTGTTGTAATAAATCTCGTTGCCCAAAAAACAGTTGAGATATTTAAATGTTTATAATTGATAGATAAAGGCAAAATGTCAGTATCAAAAATTATTGTATTATTAATTAAAAATATGTAAATTATAGGTATGTTAATATTACATATATCCTTAAGAAATACCGCTAATACTGTCAATGAATTTTGTGTTCAAGAAATGTTAAATTCGTTACTTATAGGGCGCGAGCAGTCATGTGACTTTATTGGCCTTGACAAGCAGATATGGGGACCCATGCTAGTAATTATGTATACAGATGTGAAATATCATAATTTCTCATTCTAAATTTAGTGATTTTTCAATTCCATGTGGTTTATTTTCCTCGACAAGTAAATTTCACACTCCTGGTGACAAATTAACTACGTGGATTTAAAAAATCTTTGACATGTACATAATTTCTAATTATCTTTCTGAAACGGACCCCCGCATCTGGTTGTCAAGACCAACAATGTAACATGACTGTTCACGCCCTATACTTATATAACCAAAAAAAAGGAAGTGGCGACAGGTATTGTGCTGGCTACAATAGATTTTTAATGATATATATCCAAACTTAAAGTTTTGATCTTGATTTTGATTTATACCTTTTCCATCCTCTATTTTTCTCTCTTCCTCTTCTCTCATCTTCTTTCTCTCCCGAGCGAAAATCTATCTGAAGACTTTTCTATCATTATCTATATTGAATTTTATAAGTACCACTAGTCACGTCCACGAGCAAATAGAAACAGTGCATAGCAGATACCATTAAATATACTTTAAAGGAATTGAATTCGTACTTGTTCTATTTTCCAGCTCTATTAACTTTTCAGAATACGTGTGCTGATCGATTACTGGAAATATATGCGGGCACGTTTCAGCTCAAGACGGGGAAGGTGTCGTATCTGGAGGGAGAAGCGGGGAAAGGGGTTTACAAGTTTTGTTATTATCTTTGTTTTACGTTGAAATCGTTTTTGAACTATTTTTGTTAGTTTTATCAGAGAAGGATTTGAGATATACGGATGGGTGATATACGAGGTTTGGTCAAAAAATAACGGGAATTTTTATTTGTTTTAAACGGAGTTACAGTAAAATTTTTGAAAGATGTCTGATCAAGGGCACCTGTATCACGAACGAATTAACAAATAGGCATACATTTATCTCTTTCTTTTGCAAAGGCTGTAAGAGTGTGTGATAAGGATAACACGCTTGTCTTTCAAAACTTCATATTGTTTCGACTAAGCTAGGACATTCCATTTATAAACGATGCTCGTTGTTGATAATACTTTCGCTGTAACGTAAGTTTATTTATTAATTCAGATACATTACCTGGATTCATAGCCGTACGTATAACGTTATATTCTGTCAGAGTCACTGACACTGACATTGTGTCACTATCTTATTTTTAACATATTTGGTTTTACATTTCCTTATAAACTTACTAGTTGACTTATTTTTGAATTTTGAATGCTTTTCCTGTAATATATATTTTTATAATAATAAAAAACAGTAGTATCTTACGTACCCTCATAAAAACTGAACGACACTACTGAATTTGTCATGAAGGGCCGAGCAAAAATCTGAATTCATACAATTCGTAGACAACCTTGATCGAACATCTTTCAAAAATTTTACTGTACACATGACACTTAGTCTGTAGCTAATCCATGTTTAGGGTGAAACTATCAATTTGCGTTGGCGCCAATTTCAATGTTAGTGTTCTGTATATGTAACTATCAAACCGATGTTCACCTTTAAGTAAGGAAGGTATTGTCTTTGAACAAAAAATTCAATGATGAGTTTTAGTGATAAGCATGTTTTAGGGTCCCTATAATACGATTTTACCATTCTTACGATATATATATATATATATATATATATATATATATATATATATATATATATATATATATATATATGTGTGTGTGTGTGTGTGTGTGTGTGTGACGAAAGTTTCGGATCGCATAACTTCAATACCACGATTCAAAGAATTATATTTTTTTCTTATTCCTCAAGTTTACATCCAGAAGAACAACTGATTAGATTTTGGCTATAATTGGTGAACAGGAAGTAGCCTCATTTGAAGATTTAACAGTTAAATTTGATTTATTGACATTTAACGTTATTATAACTTAAAGAATATATTATTCTCTATACAATTTGATTGCATTTTAAACTTCATATTCAATAGATATAGAGTTAAAGAATTTTAAAGGAATTAAATTTTATAAATCAGCCAGCTATGCTAAACATGGAAACTACTAATATATATATATAATTCAAATTGACAGATGTCAGTATCAATAAAAAGTAAATGAATGTGGTAGAGATGAGGATGTTGAAGTAGATGTTGGAAAAGACACGGAAAAGATTCTAAATTTCCAGTAAAATTATTTCATAAACAAACTGTGCAAATTTCACTCGACACTGACATTTTCCTCTTCTTCTTTCGCTATAAAAGGGATATGAGAGATACACATGTTATGTCTGACAACTGTATAATTTTCTCGATAACATTTGTGAATTTCTGTTCGTCATATAGCTAGCAAACATTTTAGTGTACTAAGCAATAAGTCTCGTTTGTTTACCTAGCATTTGCTTGAACTGCTTAATTCATTGAACGCACCTATTGATACTGACATCTGTCAATTTGAATTATCTGAATATATTAGCAGTTTCCATGGTTAGCATATCTGGCTAATTTATTAAATTTAATATCTTTATAATTCTTTAACTCTATATCTATTGAATAAAATCTAATCACTTGTTCTTCTGGATGCAAACTTGAGAAATATGAAAAAACTATAACGTTTGGAATCGTGGTATTGAAGTTATGCGATCCGAAACTTTCGTCACACACACACACAGACACACACACACACACACACACACACACACACACACACACACACACACACATACACACATACATACAGACATCATCGTAAAATGGTAAAATCGTATTATAAGGACCCTAAAACATGCTTATTCAGTAAAAACTCATCACTGAATTTTTTGACCAAAGACAATACCTTCCTTACCTAAAGGTGACGGAGGTAAAAAGGACGACCTGAGAATAATCTCTAGGCTTATTGAATAGCTATCAACGCTTAGATAGTCAACTACTAAGAATAAAGTAGTCTACTATATACATTTCGTAGACATATAAAAGAAATGTCTAGCATTTAACTTTGTTCATTTTTGCTATATAAATTCTATATGTATTATTATAATATCTAATTTGTAAATTATTCTTTGTAAAAAATCCTGGTAATTTTTTTTTTTTATATTTATTTGTATGGTTGGGTGGAAGAACAGCCTTTGGCTTATAGTCAATAAAGGTTATTATTATTATTATTATTATTACTTACTGTTCATCACAGGTCGGCCTCGACTGAAGCACTTTGTTATTAAACTAACTCACTACCGCTGAACATGTGACAGTAGTTAATTAGTTCTATATAGCTGTGTTGTTTTTGTTGAGAAAAATGTGAAAATATTTACAAATTGGAACAAAATAACTACTGAAAATTGTTCACAAAACATTTGATATACTTCGTTGTGTAATTATATTTTGCTAGACCGTGTATTTTAATTATTATAACTGTACAATAATAGTGTGTGTGTGTGTGTGTTAATAAATATAAACTTATGAAAGCTTCATAATAAACCGGGATGTTTGTGAGTTTGTGAAATTATGAAGCTGCTGACAACGAAAGTAAGTTCTAATCATGAAGTTAATTATAATTCGCTGTCATCGCGGTTTTTGTGGTTAGAAGTTCGAGCAAGTATAACCTTAAGATAAATGGTGAACTGGATGTATCAATCAGTAGAATGTTTGAGTTATATTATAATGAAATTGCTGTTCCAGATATCTTAAATAGCAGAAATATCTAAAATGTCTGATGTGGCCCGCAAAATACCTCCCGCTATTTAATTATTATTTATTCGGGCCCAGTATTTTCATCTGTGCTTATACATTTTGTTAACTAACTGTTACTTAATCGAAAATATCACAAAATTGACAAGTGTACTTTGTACAATTTAATGCTATATCTATCAAAAAAATTCTTCACATTATACTAAAACTCTGAACGTGTCCATTTATTTAATAGTAGTATTTTACTTTATTATAAGGTCAATAAATGAATAAATAATGTTAGCGTACAGATAAACAACTTGAGATGATTGAAAATTGTTTGAAATTTGGAAAGATTACTAAATAAAACTTATTGTAATAATTTCACGGTGCAAGCAGTCATGTCACTTTGTTGGCCTTGACAAGTAGATATGGGGACCCGTGTCAGAATGATAGCTAGTAATTATGTACATAGATGTCAAATATCATAAATTTAATGATTTTCCAATTCCATGTGATTTATTTTCCTCGCGGTGACAAATTAACTACGTTAATTTAGAAAATCTTGAAATTTTGAATGAACGGGCTCCCATATCTGCTTGTCAAGGCCAACAATGTCACATCTCTGCTCGCGCCCTATACTTAACCAAAAACGGAAGTGGCGAGAGGTATTGCTTATTTGTAAGCTTTATTTGTCTCCATGACACCATGATCTTAAGTATCTTAAAGACACCGGGCAGTTATAAATAACTTTAAAATACGAAAAGTTGAGATGGTTTGGGCATGTGGAGAGAATGTCGAGTGAACGGCTTGTTGAGCGTATATATCTTGGTTGAGAGTTTTCTATTGCGTGGCCGACCAGTGTGTAACTGGATGGATGTGGTTGGTAGGGTGCTTAAAGAGAGAGAGTTTCTACGTAAGAAGAGAAGAATGTATGAATGCGATTATGAGTGTGGCCGAGGCGAAAGATGTCTGCTTCGATAGGAATGTGTGTATTTCGCTGCCGAAAATCGGTCACTTTAATATGTTTAAGAGTAAGATTTGTTGTATGATGTTGATGTTGTTCTTATTGTTATCGGGTTTGTGCGAACCCACTAAGTAGGACACGCGTGATTTTATGTATGTATCTTTTTAAATTTAAATATAATTTAGTTATTTCTGTCAGAAACATGAAAGCAATTGTTTCACTCCTTTCTGTTACTAAGTGGTCAGTAATTAACCACACTTGCCGTAAATTTATTATGTTTGTGGTTAAAAATAAACCTTGTTCCTTTAGTGAGAAACTACTCGCAGTTCTCGTTCTGCCCGTTTGTATACAAGAACAGCTTTATCAAAAATTTATGAAAGTTCCACGGTGCAAAATATTCATGTTTATTCCCCACAATGTGTACTCGCTGTGAAGTTAGGTTTACCTAGTATATTGGGAGTAAATTCATGGAAGCTACACATACAAAATAGATTACGGATAAGGCAAATTAGTTTCGAGAAATAAGATAGGTTGTATGGAGTTTGTATTATACACAATGGTTGGAACTCTGCTAAAGTAAAGTGTATTAAATTTCCAGTTTCGTCGTAGATACATTTATATTAATCAATGTATAACATCTATTATATCGAATTCTGGATATGCCGACAGGTGAATCGCTTATACTAGAACTGTTTGATAAGCCAGTGTCTTTGATAAGAGATGCCACACAAATCGAAAATTTGATTTTATTTTTAACAATAAGGTATAATAATGATATAATAACCACTCGCTAAAGTTTCACAAAAATTAAGAATAACCTTTATTGCAATTTCGGCTTACAAGGCCATCATCAGAAGGTGTAACTAACTGTTTACAGAAAATTATTTCTTATATATCTAATGTACTGTACAGGTGGGGGGTGTTTTTGGACAACTCGAGATTAATGCCCGTATTAATAGTCGCTCCTCAAACTCAACCTTAAGGTTTCCTTGGCTGAGACGTCCTCAACTACCTGAGTTAGGTGTGTTTTATAGACGTTCCTTCGGCAAACCTCGGCTGAGGAAGCCTCAGCTCTACCTCAAGGAGTCCTTGCCGGGGACACATGCGCAGTTTTAGGTTATAATTGGCGCGATTTGAAACACTGGTATATTTGAGGTATTGAGGTTATATTGTTAGAGTTTTTTATACATTGTAATAAACATAGATAATGGCAGAGGATAACTTTGACGACTATTTTGAGCTTGAGGAACATCGTGTAAGAGAACGATTTCGTTTACAAAAACTGAGTTATGAAAGTAAACATACGTGCTTAAGATAAAGTAGGGTTAGAAAAGAACAGAACTGTACATAAAACAATATTTACAATAAACAACAACAAAAATTCATTACTAACGTGGGACATGTTAGTCCCTACAGTTAAATTTAAAGAAACTAGAAGTTTTTTTACAGTTATAAAATAATATTTATATTTTTTTATTTCTATTTTGTTATATAAATACGGAATTAATAATTCATGAAAAGTCTATAGGCAGTAAAATACTAGGGATGATTATACGTTAAAAAGTGCATACAATAAAATATTTTTTTATTTTTGCGGTAAATTTTATCTTATTCTAACTATTAACATTTAATACTAAAAAGAAGTTTTCAAAACGCGTCAGTTATAATTTACAATTGCGTATATGACTCTGCTAAAGAGCCTCAAGGAAGGCTTCAACCTACCTTGAGATAAGGAAGCGTTTTCGGGACTCAAGGAACGTTTATTGTACGGGTAAGGGGGCCTCAAGTCTTCCTTCGCCCAAGGAATCCTTGAGGAGCGACTATTAATACGGGCATTAAACTTCTAGAAGCGGTGCCTGTATTAAGTCCAGTTGGTCGTTCATCATATATTGTTTCTCTTTAAGGGCTTTCCTAATTTCAAAGGCTTCTAGGAATAATAATCTTCGGGTTTTCCTTTCATAATGTACAATTTCTACACTGGATATCTTATATTAATATTTCTTTTTGTTTGCCCTATGTATTTATAATTACAGTTTTGGCAAGAGATTTTGCAAATCCCTGCATTATTGAAGGGGTCTCTATGAATAATCTTATTGTTACTTAAACTATTTTTTAACATTTGACATCCATTTTAGGCCTAGAAACAAAATTTCAAATGGATCTGTCAAACAGTACATTTTTAATAGCGTGCAAAACCGTATAAGTTTGTATTTTTACACCACTGAAAAAATCTGTTGCAGCCTGCACAATACCTCGCCATTTCATTTTATATTGCATAGGGCGCGAGCAGTCATGTGACTTTGTTGGCCTTGACAAGCAGATGTCAAATGTCAGAACTTTTCATTAAAAATTTCAAGATTTTCTAAATTCACGTATTTAATTTGTCACCAGGAGTGTACAACGTTATATGTCTATTTTACATTCATTTTTGTTTAATTTAAAACCCTCATGTCCGTTAATTAAATATAATTTTTATCCTTTTTTGGTTTAGAAAGAAAATTCCTTTTATGAATGTTAATTAAAAAATTTAATTATTTAAAAAATTTAAAAATATTACCTACACAAACCACATGAAATATATTTCACAAATATTTTCCTGTTTTCCTTCCCTTAATAAATAAAACAAATTTGAAGCAGTTATGAATATTTCATCACCCGGCTGAAATTTGCCTTTTTCAGGTAAATGACTTGACACGGACAAAGGTTGACATTCTGAAAATTTATGAACTTCTGTATATTTGATGAGGCGACTGCGTTCGCCTTTGGGTTTCAGCTGAATTTCAGGATGCCAATCAAGATTCAGGAAATAAAATTTTAATCTGGTTAAAATAATGTATTAGCTTTTTTCGCGATGTACAGACCCTAGTTTTTTAAAGATGTCCGATCAAGGTCATTTGTATCATGAACGAATTAACAAATTGGCATACATTTATCTCTTTCCTTCGCAAAGGATATAAGCGTGTGCGATAAGGATGGATATAATACACATGTCTGTCAAAAGTTCATATTGTTTCGACTATTAGGACATTCCACTTTAAAACGATGCTCGTTGTTGATAATACTTTCGCTGTAACGTAAGTTTTTTATTAATTCAGATACATTACCTTGATTCATAGCTGTACGAATAACGTTACTGACACTGACATTGTGTCTGTATGTTATTTTTAACATATTTGGTTTTACATTTCCTAATAAACTTACCAGTTGACTTATTTTAGAATTTGGCTTGCTTTTATTGTAAAATATATTTAATAATCTAACGTTAAATAAATAATATTTAACTGTTAAAATCTTCAAATGGAGGTACTTCCGGTTGACCAATTATAACCAAAATATAATCAGCTCTTCTGGATGTAAACTTGAGGAATACGAAAAAATAATAATTTTGGAATCGTGGTATTGATGTTATGTGATCTTAAACTTTCGTCACACACACACACAGACATCGTTAAAAAAATATTAAAATCGGATTGTAGGGACCTTGAAACGTGCTTAATAATTAAAATTTGGATATGCGATTTTTAGCATGAATCCAATACCTTTCTTAGCGAGAGGTAAAAAGGGAGTTATGACTTATACATGAATAGTTTTGAACACTAGCCAATCAGAAGCATGGTTGGCTGGTTGGCACAAGGGAAATTTAAAATTCACTCAGTTTTAAAAACAGACAACAAATTAATCGATTATGTACCTATGTATTTGACAAATAAGAATAAAAAGAATGAAATTGTAATGTGTTTTTTGTTTGCAGGGAGATATGGATTCCTGCGGCGTCTGCTGTCCTCTGTCATTTGAAAAGGTAATTAATTTTTTATAAAGCGTAATAATTATTTTGACAACGTTTATCAAATTTGAATGAAAGCGTCTCTTATTACAGTAATTTAAAAAAGGTTTCACCTAGAGCTATTTAACAAGATTGACATTTTTTTGCATTTGAGAATTAATTATACATGGTCATTTGATGTTGGTTTAAAAGATAATTATCTTATGCTCTTTTGTTTCTACGCCAAGAATAGCATAAAATTCTACCTGTTACTGTTCCTTAATTAAACTCAGACATGGAGAGTAGGTTTTTAAATCGTACAGGTGAAACAAATTCGAGTCCTTATATGAAAAACTTTCTTATTCTGCACGCTACAGAAAATTGATGTATGTCTTTATGGGCCAACTCTCTGAGACAATTTTAAGGTAGTGTACCTATTCAAAAACTTGTTCTATGTTAAAAATAATGCAGTTTATATTTGCAATAACTTATATTTTTTAACATTATATACACAGATTGTATAAAAATAGTTAAAAGCTAATATCAAACACTGTAACAGATGAATTTTCTTTATTTTTCCGTAGAATTTTTTTAACTGTACCACTCGCACTGACACATACACAAGTGTCGTATTTCAATATACTCACACTAAAATATGAATTTTGAAGAATATTGGTACATTTGGGTATAAAAGTAATAAGATATTTTGAGATATAATACTAATTCTAAACTACAAATGGAAACTGCAAAACAAATTAATATATTTCTTTCTTAAAATTACAAAAGTAGTATTATACTGTTTAAACTTGTTATGCTTTTCACGTAAAATACCCATTTAATAAATATTTCCTTCGAATGTACGTCTGAAATTCCTTTAACCAAAGATCACCTCTTATTCGCTAATACCAAGCGGGCATTATGGAACGCTTGTACATTGTTGTCAAGTATAATTCTACCTATTTATCGTATCTTCAGATTATAATGTTCTAGAGGCAATAAAATTAAATCTGGGCGGTACATATTTTTTTACATAAAATCCGTTAATTATTTTTCTATAACATACTAGTTTTTCGATTAAATGTCGGTATAGATATAAAAGTTATAATTTTAAAATGTTGTGTTTATTTTGCCATTTTCTATTCTTCACGTGTTAAAAAGGCCACATTTAATTGCAAATATCTCGGGTACCGCGTGGTCAATTGTTTTAAAAAGCAGGTAGATTATACTTCAGTTGAGATGTACTTAAAATGGTAGTTCACCAGTAAATCGAGTTTCTATAGATGTTCATAAAAATTTAACTATGTGTTAAGAATGACCTAATACATGCACAGTTAATTTTTTATAAACTTCTAACGTACAGAAAATGAGCTATTCGCCTCGAAAGTCAGACATTTTAACACGTGAAGCATAGGACCAATGCTACCAAAACCAACGTTTTGATTAATAGCATCATTTTGCTTCTATAGATTTTAATAAAAAACTAATATGTAATAGTTTAATATGTTTCGAATGTTATTTCAAACGATGAAAGCGATCTGACGTACAGTTTCAGAGTAATCGTAGTGAAAATAATGTACTCGATGACAGAAAAACTCGAGGGAGAGAGGCAGCGGCAACACTGTATGTTTACGTCAGGGGGAAGGGTAAAACTAATATAATATATAGATAAAAATATTACTTACATTTGCATTTAATGTATGTTTTATTCATTTATATTTGTGAAAAACTGTATAACAACGTTAGAACTGCTAAATTGATTTTTTGACAGTCTCAAAATGACATTTAAATGACAGCAGGCATAAATCACGCCCTCATTACCGGTTTTAGAACTAGAGTTTTGAGCATATTTTAAAACAAAATTTGAGTTGTTTCCCGGTCTTGTACTAATAAAGTAGGCTACGATCTAGCAGATATCAAATTTAAATGTCATTTTTAGAATGTCAAAAAATCAATTTAGCTATAATAATGCTGTTATATGGTTTTTCAAAGATAAAAAATACAAAAAATGCAAATATAAGTACTATGTCTTATCTATTTTTGTTATATTATTTTTAATACGTCAAAACTGACAGCGGGAATAAGTCACGTCAAATCGGCGAATTTGTAACTACGGCTGGATTCAGCGGTTCTCTGCTAGAACTGTTCCCCCCTTCCCCTTCCGATTAAAGCGCGACGTTGCCAGCTTTCATTTAACAACGTTTCGTAGCGGTGTGGGTGTACATACTTATGACATACGGCACAAGAAAGTACAGTCACCTACCAAAAGTTTTCTTTAGAGAGGGGTTATCGTAGAATGCGCAGTATTCGTTCAGCGCGATCAAATTTTTGGCCTGGACGGTAGCTGGTGAACTACCTTAATAGGAACTGCAGGGAGGTATAGGGATCGTGCTAAAAATCGCATATTGAGATTTTGATAAATAACCACGTTTCAAACTTAATAGAATTCGATTTTAACATTTTCACAATGATGTCTGTGGGTGTGTATGTATGATGATTAGTTTTTGACAGTGAAGTGTTTCAAAAAAAGCCCTACATTAACTTCAAATATGGAACTTGAATTTGCTCCACCCTGTACATTATTTGTAAGAGATCGTTTATGACAACGCCGTTTATCCCACTGCTTACAAAATAACCCTAACTTAACCCATAGTACTTCAACACGCTGTAAAGTTCCATTTATTTTTCATTATTTTCGCGCGTTGCTAAAATTGTTCCTCGGAGACCAAAGACAACATTCTCACTCATAGTTGTACCTCAGAGACTATAAATAAACTGTAGTATTTCCACTAACCTTGCGGAGCAAAGATAATGCCGGGGTCTTCCCCTTTCATCTTGTGTATTTCCACTGTGGTGTGGCACATAGGACGGTTGCTGGTGGGTTCGGACTGCACACTTGGGGCGGAGTGCTTGCCCGAGTCCTCGGACCAAGTAGGCGATCGACATTTCATCTCTGGAAAGAATTAAGAAAGTGTTAATGTTTATAAAAACTTGTGTAACACGTTTGCACGGCGGCGCCCCTTTGTTAAACTATTTGTTTTGTATTTTTTTTGTAAGATTCTGAAATGGCTTTTAGATTTGTTAGATTTTGGGATGGGATAGTTTCGTCACATTTTGAAAGAATTATTGGGGGTTATAAAAGTATTTTTAAAAGTATAAGATTACGTAGAAAAAGACTAGAAAAGGCAGATGTGTCATAGCGGGAGAAAGCGACTTTGGAAAATCTGATGAAGGACTTGTCACGTAGGCCACCGGGAAGTCGGGAAGCCGTTAGAAATACAGTTCTTCCCCCAAACCTCCAATTATAGTTTGTTAATTTTTAAGTTAGCCAATAAGGGTGTGAAGGTTGGACTTCCTTATTGGAAAGTGGGATGTGTTTCACTTGATTTTAGCTCGAGGAGTCTTGTTCTGACTTTTGATCGTGAAGTTGATTGTTGTCTAAATTATAACTTATCTTAGTGACTTGTGAATTTTGTAGTTGTCTTTGTGACTTGAATAATTGTTGAAGTCCGCGTCCTCCCAAATTGTTAGATTATTGGTTGGAATTAATTTTATTCTTTGTCATTTGAAGTCATAATAATTGTAATTATTGTATAACGGTAGTGAGTTAGTTTAACCTTTAACCGACGGAGTGGGGTAACTTAGTGACCCCAGCTGTACATTTTACCTGATATTTCTTTGAGTTTTTTTTTTCTTGTGTTGAAGTTTCATGTAATCGTCCCTCATGTCACCAGCTCTTAGGTAACTTATCCATTAACTAATAAAAAAAGAAATGCACAGGGTAAAATAGTAATATATAGATGGGGGTCATTGAGTTACCCCACTTAGTAGGTTATGCTCAAAAGCACACTCTGTTTCAGAACGCCCATGGTTGGTGCAGAAGTATACTTTTTCGTAGTTTAGTGTTTATTTCTTTGTGCCTTTATACATAAGTGCTAATATGTGTCGCCGTGGTTTATCCAATGCGAAATTAGAACGTTTATTATACGAAAATGACTCTGAAATTGACACGGACGATGATCTCGAGAGAGATCCAAGTGTTGTAATAATATAGAGCAAAGCTTCAGAATCTGAAGATAATATTGAAGAAAAATCGGAAAAAAGTGAAACTGAAGATCAGATAGATTTAGATAACTAAGCAGATAGTTCTACTATAACTTACAAGTCAAAATCAGGCAAATAAAAAAATTACATCTATTTATGCGGAGATGTACAAAGAATAATTATTTTCAGGTAATCTATGGAACACAATTCCACCAAAATCTAGTATACGTCTGCAACGCAATATAATAACAACGAAACCTGGTCCTACTACCTGTACGCAAAAATTTGACGTCAATCTTAGATTGCTTCAAATTATTTGAAAAAACCAATACTTGCCTGAAAACTGTACCATAGTAGATTAATGTTTGCTAATGTTTTTTCTTTTTTTTTAAGTTTATATTTTTTCATATTATACAATAAAGATGTTTAGTTTATGAATAAGCTTTAATTAACCTTTTAATCTTATATTTTCGATTAATATATCCATTACACAGTTATTAAATAGGGGGTCACTCATTTACCTCACTTAGCAGTTTACGTCGGGTTTAAACACTCAGTTGGCTAAGGGTTAATAATAAAGTGCTTCAGTCGAGGCCGACATGTGATGAACAGTAAGTAGACTGATAGATTACTTTATTCTGAGTAGTTGTTGGTGTTGACTACCTAAGTGCTGATAGCAATTCAGTAAGCCTAGAGCGTATTCTGAGGTCGTCCTTTTTAAAATTCAAATAGTTTTATGAGAGTCAGGTATTGTTTTGTGTAAATAAATTTGTTTAAGTTGCCCGAATTGATTATTTTTCAGAAATCGTGTGTCGATTGATAGACCGCATCTGTTAATACTCTTATATTGAGTTTTTCGATCCGCGGACTCTGAAAACACGGATAGTGGTGGCGCGTTCCCCTTGATCTAAATAGTTTTCCATTAATCAAATTAGTGTTTTACTTTCAGGTCAAGCATTCAAAACCGTTTGTTAAACGGGTAGCAGTAATGAGTTATTAAACTTGTATCTCGCTACTCTGTTATATAAAAGTAGGACTGCGGTTGGGATCTAAAGATCACTACGCAACCTGTCATTTAAAAGTAATGGGAAGTGATAACTATAACTCGTTTCCCTGTTATAATTGTTTTAAGTATCGAAAGAACGAAATATCGAATCGTGGAATTCCTATTTCGGGTTGTGTCTGTGTTTATCATTTTGCTTTTATTTCCTGAATCAGTCTTGTAATAATTAATAACAAAGTTATACTCAAATGATTTTAGAAGCACTGTAGATTGTGGTTCTCTTGAAGAAGAAGTTTAATACCTACCCTAGTAAATGCAAAGTTATCAGTGTACATACTTCGCTCTTAAACGGATCAAGGAACTTGTATTGAAGTACGGTGCGAGTATGTACAACAAAAAGGCTTCTAGAGTGGTTAAGGATTTAGGAAGGTCTTAGATAACATGATGTATAATATACGATGAATGCTCTGTTATGATTTTATGATAATTGACATTTATTTGTCAGTTACAAACAATTTATTTTTTCGAATTCTTTCCATTACATTATTTGGCCTGTGAGATTTATTACAACAGATTATATACCTTATATTTCTTTATCTTTAAATCAATAAAAGTAATGTCCGATTGAGAAATGCGTAGTTAAACAGATATTAACTATTATAGTTTTTGAGATATCGTCCTTCCAACCACCCCTCACACATACACACACACATCGACACACACACACACACAAACATACACCCACAGACATCATAGTAAAAATATTAAAATCGGATTGTAGGGACCTTAAAACGTGCTTAATCATTAAAATCTATCTCTAGCGACAGGTAAAAATTGAGGCGTATTGAAATATTTATTGGGAGTGAATACTTCTGCGATCCGTGAAAATTTTCTACAGTTTCAATTATGGGTTAAGTCGCCAAGAATATTTTAAAGGTATTTTAGTGGAAGGCAAGTTCATTCATACTACGTGGTCGCTGGATTTCCCATAATTTAAAACATAATACATAAAAATCTGTTGTGGCCAGCACAATACCTTCCGTCATTCTCGTGTATAATGTATAAATTCCATAATTTTTCTTACAAAAGATTCTAAATTTCCAGTAAAATTATTTCATAAACAAACTATTCAAATTGCACTTGACACTGGCATCTTCTTCTTCTTTAGCTTTTCCCACCCATTCGTTAGGGGTCGCTATTTTTGCATGACGTTCTCATTCAGTTCCTTTTCTCTCAAATCTTCCGCAATACAGTCCTTCCAACTTATCTTTGGTCTTACTCTGTTTCTTTAACGTCCTATTACTAAACTATTCATTCTTGTTCCAATATAATTCTTCATTTCTCCTCTTGACATGTTCAAACCAATGTAATCGTCTTTCTTGTATCTTTCTAAAAACTTGTAACAATAGAGTTATTTTCTTACCGTATCTTTCCGTGTATTCCCCAATATCTACTTCAACATCCTCATCTCTGCCAAATTAATTTATTTTTATTGATACTGACATCTGTCAATTTGAATTATATGAATATATTACTAGTTCCCAAGTTTGGCATAGCTGCCTGAATTATAAAATTTAATTTCTTTAAAATTCTTTAACTCTGTATCTATTGAATATGAAGTATAAATTGTAATCGTATAGAGAATAATATATTCTTTAAGTTATAATAACGTTAAATGTCAATAAATCAAATTTAACTGTTAAATCTTCAAATGAGACTACTTCCGGTTGACCAATTATAACCAAAATCTAATCATTTGTTCTTCTGGATGTAAACTTGAGGAATACGAAAAAATTATAATTTTTGGAATCGTGGTATTGAAGTTATGGAATTCGGAACTTTTGTCACACACACACAGACACACATACATACAGACATCATCGTAAAAATGGTAAAATCGTATTATATGGACCCTAAAACGTGCTTATTCAATAAAAACTCATCATTGAATTTTTTGACCAAAGGCAATACCTTCCTTACCTAAAGGTGACGGAAGGTAAAAAGGAACATTTTCAAAAAATATAATAAAATTATCAAAATGATATACTGTGTTTTACTCGCCGTACATTAGTCTAGAAATTAAGAGACAGAAAGAGAACAACCCACATACGAATCTGATCTGAAAACTGTCAATTCATACACCGAATCCAGTCTATCTTCACACATTTTACGTAGTGAAAAACTCCTCCAATTATCCATTTTTCAATTTGCCGAGTCTGATGAAGCGTGGGCCCGTATCCACGATTTAATTTCCCCGTTTCTGTAGGGCAGACTTTGTGCTGAGATGGGACAGAGATTAAACGTACGTCCCGCGGAATTATAAATGTTGCTACAAGATAAAAATGATAACGCGGTGATGTATGTGTGAGAGCGGACGGACATGAGCGAAACACGAGTGCAGAATTTTAAAATTAAAAAAGAGAATAGTATGGGTGAGTATGTAGCAGCGACTTTGAAATGTAGAATCAGTGGCGGTGCGTGAATGAAAAAAATCTGATGTGACCAACACAATACCTCCCGCCAACAACATGCAAAACGCAGGACATTGTAAAATGGAATAGAAAAAGAAGACGAGAGTGGAACCAACACATATCCAGAATGGGAGATGACAGAATAGCAAAAATTGCTCGCGATGGAAAACCAGAAACCAAACGTCCGATTGGAAGACCCCCCAAACAATGGAAAGACTCCTGGGTAACAACTTCCGAAGATAGTCCAAGATGAAATCTGGATATAACAGGCTAATAGCCTATTAAAAGAAGAAGAAGAAGAAGAAGAAGAAGAAACTTTGTTATTATTGGGACGATCGTGCAAAAAATATAATAAGCATTGCGGGCATTAAGTGCTTCTTACCGGTATCGGATGTATCTATCCTCAACTGGTAAGGTGCACTTACTGCCCTTAATACTTAAATAACTATAAATACATATACAGTAAAAATTTTGAAAATGTCCGATCAATGTTATCTACGAATTGCATGAATTAATATTTTTGTTTCGCCCATTCTGACAAATTCAGTAGTGTCGTTTGCTTAGTTTTTATGAGGGTACATAAGATACTACTGTTATTTTATTATTATAAAAATATGTTACTATAAAAGTATTCATAATTAAAAAATAAGCCAACTGGTAAGTTTATAAGCAAATGTAAAACCAAATATGTGAAATATAAGATAATGACACAAGGTCAGTGTCAGTGACTCTGACAGAAAATAACGTTATTCGTAAGGCTATGAATCAAGGTAATGTATCTGAATTAATATATAATTGTACGTTGCAGCGAAAGTATTATCAACGACGAGCATCGTTTTAAAGTGGAATGTCGTAACTTAGTCGAAACAATATGAGTTTTTGAAAGGCAAGCGTGTTATATCCATCCTTATCGCACACGCTTATAGACTTTGCAAAAGATAGAGATAAATGTATGCCAATTTGTTAATTCGTTGATGATACAGATGACCTTGATCGGACATCTTTAAAAAAAATACTGTACCTATGTGGTCTCGTGACCGCGTGCCTGAATGTCTGTTGGTGAGTTGGTCAACTGATGTGGAATGGGGATCGTAATAATGACTCTCACACAACGCAAATGTCCGTTTTACAATTCATAATATTTAAATTCGGCATCTACCCAATTGTTAATTCTCCATAACATCCCCGTCTTATTAATCACAGCGTGGTTCCACTGTTAGATTGGTAGAGAGGACCAGGCAATATATCTCCAAGACGCTTCCCGCTTCCCTGTCCCTTGGTGCTTCTTGCGGGTCCTTTGGGATTCACAGGAGTTGCTGCTTGAAAATCGCTCCAGGGACACATTGTGGGAAATTGAATCATTATTATTTTCTCTTTTAACTACCGAACACGGCGTTATACAAGAAAATTGCTTAAGAAGAGGTGGAAAGAATAATGGGCAAAGGAATTTATAATGAAATCGATGAGGATCAGATGCAACAATGAAAGTAAGAGGAAACAAAACGAAAACAAAATTTGTTGTGTAATTAAATTTATTTTATTATTTAACGACGTTTCGAAAGCGAAGTGCTGTCTTCATCAGGTAAATAGCACGTCCCTACAATCCGATTTTAATATTTTAAGAGGCGAAAGAAGTCTGCTTAGATAGGAATGTGTGGTCTAGGATGATTGTTTCCTAACTATTATTGTGATCCGGATGCGGTATTTCGCTACCGAAAATCGGTCACTTTAATAT
Source organism: Harpalus rufipes (assembly GCA_951394225.1). NCBI lineage: Eukaryota > Metazoa > Arthropoda > Insecta > Coleoptera > Carabidae > Harpalus > Harpalus rufipes. Next base: position 21,467,657 of record OX596290.1, on the reverse strand, counting down.
GTTTAAGAGTAAAGTTTATGAGTGTGGCCGAGGCGAAAGAAGTCTGCTTCGATAGGAATGTGTGGCGTAGGATGATTGTTTCCTAACTATTATTGTGATCCGGATGCGGTATTTCGCTACCGAAAATCGGCCACTTTAATATGTTAAAGAGTAAGGATTTGTTGTATGATGTTGATGTTGTTCTTATTGTTATCCGGTTTGTGCGAACCCACTAAGTGGGACACGCGTGATTTTATGTTATGTATGTAGGTATATTACTGGGAAGAGCTGAAAATGTTTTGGTAATAATTGCACAACCGAAAGTAGCAGATTCTTAAAATAATTCTAAGTATTATTTTTTTGATATTTTTTGTTCTTGTTAGTAAAAGAAAAGTATTATATCAGTTACAGATTTAGAGATAAAGAAATATAAAATATATAATATTCATGCGGTCTCGTGGTCGTGTGTCTGGACGCGAATCTGGGGACTCGGGTACGATTCCGACCGACGCTAAAAATTACTTCGAATTTTAATGGCACAAAATTGACCCTTGTGGTGCACTCCCCGCGCTAGCTTTAAGTACCCTGTTAAGCGCCGGCCCGACGCGCCGAATTCTTGCGCCGCCAGTGGTAGCATGTTCCCAAGCGACGACGTAATCCCTACCCCCCCCCCCGGCGGGGAAAACCCATACGCGTTCAGACTGGTTAATTACATTCGGTGGGGTGATCCTTTGTGTTCGATGATAGTCGCGTCAGAACGTTCTAGAAGGACACTGGGCCGTATAAATACCGTCCGAAGGACAGCGCAGAGATAGTCTGTGATATAGAAGCAACGCACAATGAAGTGGGTTGATTTTTACACTTCACCCATATAAATAAACGGTACAATATCATATACTAATATGACTTCCGTATAAAATTAATTGAATACACAAGATTTTATAACATAAAATTTGAAAAGTATGCTCACACACAGTGTTATGAATGTATTACAAGTCTGTATTTATGGTGCCTATTAGCAATTTTCTGATTTAGGTCAGATTCAAACCTGAATCATCAGTTCCGCACGCTATCTGCACACCAAACCATACAACCCTGGTCCTTTATTTAACTCATAATCATTTTTCATCTTTATGTACGTCCGTTTAGTATAATAGTGTAGCGAAAAATGTCAATATATTTGACAATTTGCAGAAATAAATTCTCGTAATGGGGCAAACGTCATCAATTTTGCTTTGAGCCGATTAGGGTAAATTATGGGCAAATTAAACTGATATTTACCTGGTAATATCGACGGTTTACTAGATTATATATTGTCCCTACACATGCTATGAAGGGGGCGTTGCAGTTACAGAACGATAAAGAAAGATTTTGATATTCTATTTTTAGATCGTTTATGTGGATATTTGCTCTTTGTTGACTTAAATATTAATGTGACAAAACCATCATTTATACACCTATATTGTTTATTGAGATATTTATTTATAACAACTGCAAAATTCAAAATGCAACTACTTTGCGCGTGCGTAAGGCGTACGTCTGTAAACAGCTGATTTGTGACTGAATACAATGAAATACCAGAAGATGAACTATACACAAATCGGAAAAGATAATAGATAGTATATAATATCTCGACTAAGCTAACAAAAAAAGCCATGCGTCAAATTTTTATGTTACAACAGCTAGATTATCCAAAAATGTAACGACATGTATAGGATGCAGTCGACCAAGAACAGCTCTACTAGTTCTGCCACTGGTTAAATTTAATGTACTTATGTTACACCCTGTATTGCATAACGTGAAAATATAACAAATTTATTTTATTTTAACATTATTTATGAAAGCTAAATAAATGTACTGTTGAATACAGTTTGTGCCAGGTAATTAAAATATATATTCATTTTGTGTATAAATATTTATTACTGTATAAAACAATATACGTAGAAATAATAAATAATAATAAACAAATTTTAAAAGTGTACAATGCGTTATGGAATCAATTTTAATTTGTAACGAACACACGAAAAGTATAGTTCGCAATCATAAATTGTATTCACGTCGATGTTTCGACCATATTCTTCTTCAAGGGTAGAGTGGTTGAGTTGAAATAATTATACATGTGGGTAACGACAAATACATTAAAACCACAAATCACACAGTGAAAGTAACCAAATATTAAAAAAAAACTTATGTTTGAAGAACAAAAATGGATGAATACAAAAATTATAGCAAAGTAACAATTACTTGTGTTAAAAAATCAGTCTAAAACAACGATGAAATATAACTAGACAAAACTTCATTTGATTTATTTTGATTTCGGCCAGACAGAGACAACCAGGGATAGAGATATGTTTTGCTCACTAGAGGCGCAAATGTTCTTAATAATATATTCTTTGGAAAACTACTAAATTATGATTAAAACCTACAAACGAAATATAATCCAATATATTTTAAATCGATTAATTCAGTACCTATCTACCTTAGGAAATAAGATGTCGGAATAAAAAAAAATATTATTCTTGTTACATTGTTTACAATAACGTGGTGTATTCTAATTTTAAAATAAATTTGCAAATTTGTTAAAATATCATATAGCAAATTTCTGCCTTTCAATATTTGGAGCCAAATGGCGAACTGCAAGTGGGACTCGTCACTTATAAAATGTATTTAAAAATGCTTTTTTGTTGCAAGAATAGGTCTGAAAAGGGTTTTCGGCTATTTGGAATACTATGTGGAAGAAGAAAAAAATTGGTGTAATAAAAAGAAGTGATTTGTTGGTTGTGAGGTTAGTTTGTTTTCGTACATACGAGGGGCATTCAAATATAAACGAGCCTTTTACTTCTGAGGGTCTAGAAAGTGTGTCGGAGGTAGACGAAGCATCGGAAAAGGTAGGGGGGGGGGTCCGCTCCAGCTGACCGCCCGACCGATTTCGTTAGCTGTCTTCACAATGAGCGAAAGAGAAGTCCATCCGTCGATTGCGCAACTCATAATTATAAAGTTTTTAACGAAGTAAGGCGTTAAACCAGCCGAAATTCGGAACCGACTGCGTGCACAGTTCTGGGAGAATACACTTTCATGGCCACAAGTGCAAGCCTGGTGTGCAGAGTTCAAAGAAGGGCGTGACAAAGCAGAAAATGTGAGTCACCGAAGACGCCAAAACTCGCTTGTCAGCCAGGAAGGTGATGTCAACTGTGTTTTGGGATTCTCAAGGAGTTTTACTCGTTAATTTTCTTCACGATCGTCGCACAATAAACGCTGCCTACTACTGTGACCTTCTTGACCAGGTATGAGCTGCATATCGGTCAAAAAGGCGCCGTCAGCCCATCCGAGACGTCCTGCTCCTGCATGACTCCACACTGCAGTCCTAACAATCCAAAAATTGGCTGAAATGCACTGGACTACACTTGACCACCCTCCCTATAGTCCTGAGCTTTCACCATGCGATTTTCACATGTTTGGACCTCTCAAGGAAGCACTTGGAGGAGAGCGTTTTGCGAACGGTCAAGAAGTTGAACAGTTTATGCGCAATTTCTTGGATACCGCCCGAAGTCATTCTTCGAAACAAGCATAAAAAAAATACCTGTTCGATGGGAAAAAATGCATAACTAAGGAGGGGAACTATATAGAAAAATAATTATAAAGTGTGATTTCTGCCTAAATGTAAAATAAATTTTCTTTTGCAAAAGGCTCGTTTATATTTGAATGACCCTCGTATTTATTGTTCGGTAAAGTCAATAATTTTGTATTTTACGTTGAATTTTTATTTATTTTTATAACGATAAATCTATTTTTCATCGTATTGGCGCTTAAATTTTGACTTTAACGCTGGATGGCATCTAGTTAGATATGCCCGAACGAGACTAAATATATCTCTATTTCTAGTTGTCTCTTTCTGGCCAGCCGAAATCAAAACATTCAGTGAGGAGGGATAAGGGATGTTTTGTCTAGTTATATTTCGTCGCTGGTCTAAACAAATTGTACTATCACTATCCGTCTCTCTTATGAATGGCACACGTATTCGTATTTATACCTATATATCACTGCAGCTAGAATTCAAAAAAATTCAATTTGCGACCGGCTTTTTTGCAATCCATATTTGGAAACTGCGGAGTTTTGTGGAGTTAGAAGCCAAATGCTTTTTAAAAATTAAAAGCGAACAACCGCATACATGAAACGAACGCCGAATAAAATTTACGAACTTTGAAAGTCCACAATCAATTCGGTAAAAAATGATGACACGTTTATAATTGACTGGATGGTTTGGTTTTCTGTCTGAGTTGATAAAAACAATTTATTTTTTTATTTCAGCTGTCCTAATGGGAGTTGTTTCAGTAGGGGACATAAATAAATAAAAATCAAATCGAAAAAAAAAATGCTATCAACAAGAACAGGATGTCATTTCGCGTTTTTAACCGGAAAATGTATCGGACTTATAACGCAATAATTTATTAGCTAAGTATTATTGCGAATAATGTTAATCGTTCATATACAATATGTATTACCCTGAAATAGATGCCACACATTTAATATTTCATTAATAATAACATCCTTTTGATGTCATTATTAATTGAGTATGTAAATTGTTATATTTATTTCAAAAATCTGATGTGCCCAGCACAATACCTTCCGTCAATCCTGTGTATTATGTATAAATTCCATATATAAATTTTATTGCAAAAAAATTCCAGTAAAATTATTTCCTAAACAAACTATGCAAATTGCATTTTAACACTGACATATTCTTCTTTAGCTTTTCCCTTTCTTTAGGGGTCGCTATTTTTTATTTTCTTCTTCCACTCATTTCTGTTTTGCGTGTCGTTCTCATTCAGGTCCTTTTGTCTCTATTTCTCAATTTTATTGCTAAGCTATTCATTCTTCTTCCAATATATTCTTCATCTCTCCTCATGACAAGTTCAAACCAATATAATCATCCCTCTTGTATTTTTCTAGAAACTTGTAACACTAGAGTTATTTGCTTACCGTATCTTTCCGTGTCTTCCCCAATATCTACTTCAACATCCTCATCTATGCTACATTCATTTACTTTTCATTGATACTGACATCTGTCAATTTGAATTATCTGAATATATTAGCAGTTTCCATGATTAGCATAGCTTAACTCTATATCTATTGAATATAAAATATAAAATACAATCAAATCGTATAGAGAATAATATATTATTTAAGTTATAATAACGTTAAATGTCAATAAATGACCACGATTTTGAACCGCAGGCTTAAAGGACTTAGGATCTCGGAGATTTATTTATTTTATTCACAAAAATGTATAAAATTGCGAACGTTTAGAAAATGACGATTCTAAAAAGGTTCCAAAAAAATTGCCGACTTTGGGCAGCGTTTGTCTGAGAAATTTAGTTAATAACATTGTATTTAAATCCAGTACATTTTATTAATACATAAAATAAAAAAAATGCGCAAATATAGTCTTAACTATTGTAACCTAAAAATTTATTTTTTATTGCTGTTAATATATTTATTTCAGAGGGTACGAATACATTTGGGGTTGGGCTCGTATAGTCAAATTTTTTGACTCTGTCGGGTACAGTAATAAAACTATAAATGAACTATAAACATCGCAATTATGATAAAGTGGCATATCCTTCACTTTCTGTAGTATAATACTGTTTGGCATCGGCCCATATTTTTGAGCCGCTCTATTCATTTATGTTAAAGGACTGTAAGGCTATAAAAATTTTCTTCAGTAGAATAACTAAATATAAGTCGTTATATAGCTTATTATCCCTTAATCCGCAAAACTTTATTTCCTCCTTCTATTTGATTCTCATAAAATTTTACCAACTTCCATAAAGTTTTCCCCAAGTTTTTTGCCTCGTCTTTAGAAGTACAGGGAGAGCAAATTAATATACAATACGTCTTGAAAAGTGCGGACATAGTTCCAAAGTAGTTAATCTCACTGTATAATCAGAAACCTTTTCTTAATTGCTAATTAGTATTAGATGGAAAAAGGGCGAGAGAACTTGAGAAATAAAACAGTCGTGGTCAGCACCTTCATTTCGACGGTTTCTATTTTAAGGCTGTTCTACATGTGAAGTTAACAAATTTTTCTCGTATAGCATAAACTTTCACCAACGCTTTATTTAATTAACGGATCATCAAAACGAAAAAACGCAACGCAATTTTTTGACAATGATTTAAATGTATAACGAGGAAATTGATTCGATTTTGTTCATTTTGATGGTCTAATGATAGTATATCGTTTCTCAACCGGAGTCACAAAAATAAAACACTTATGTACCAAAAAAAAATCTGATGTGGCTAGCACATTGCCTTCCGTTAATCCTGTGTATAGGGCGCGAGCAGTCACGTGACTTTGCTGACCTTGGCAAGCAGATATGGAGGTCCGTGTCAGAATGTCAGCTATTAATTGTCCATAACTGACAAATGTCATAATTTTTCATTCAAAATTTCATAATTTTCTTCCACAATAGTTATTCACAATACTTCTCGCACCCTTTACGTTGTGGTATATAAAAGTATTGTATTTAACATTTCTTGTACACACAAAAAATTCTAATTACACCTTTATATTTACGTATAGTCAAATTTTTTGACTCTGTCGGGTACAGTATGTATACTGCAGTTTTCATTCCCATAAGATATTATTTCGAACAAAAATAGACTTTATGTTAAAGGACTGTAAGGCTATTTTCCTATACATACCTGGTAGACGTTTGATTCAATGCATGAATAGAGTGGCTCAAAAATATGGGTCGATGCCAAACAGTATTATACTACAGAAAGTAAAGGATATGCCGCTTTATCATAATTGCGATATTTATAGTTCACTTATAGTTTTATTACTGTACCCGACAGAGTCAAAAAATTTGACTATATTTTCTATAAATTTAAGTTCATTCTATGAGCAAGTTTTATCCATTTCTTTTAAATGTCAGGCAATATACCTATAATTTTAAATATATAATTAATAATGCAATAAGAAATATTAAATATGCCAGAAAAAGTCTTCAGTATTATCACTGCATTTTTGACATTAGTGACATTTATTTGTCAATTACAGACATGTGAGATTTATTACAACAGATTATTTTATAGATTATATATCTACATCTTTAAATCTATAGAAGGTATAATAAAAAAATTAAATGTGTCGGATAGTGAATTTAAAAAATATTAAAACCTTAAAACGTGCTTAATTTAGCATGATTCGAATACCTCTCTTAGTGAGAGGCAAAAATGTTCATTATCACTGACACTTTTATTTCAAATGTATTTGCATATTTTATATTAAAATGCAAATACAGGAATCTTTCTATTTTACATGTCGAAGTAGATAATACAATTTATCATTATATTTGTATTCTGTATTATACTAATGATAATGAAACTTTGAACTAATTTTCATTAGTGATTATAGAATTCAATATCGAATATAGTTTGAAATTCTAATTGTTAATTAGTTTATTAAGCAAACTAAAACTAATTATAATTAACAACACGGACTCTATACTCCGATGAACTTAGTGTGGACATTATGTATCTTTTTCAAATGTATTATAATTTAATGGGGACTTATACAATTCAAATATTTTGGTCGCCATCTAGTGTGTAAAAAAGTATTTAATAATTAGTTATGTAGTGAGCAAGATTTAGCTCTAAGTTTGACATTTATCACGTGATCCATATTTGGTCCCACGTGATCACAACAACCATTGTTTGAAAAGGAACATGAGCATGTCTGAGACTGAACACGGAAGTTGAAATAATATGATTAATATAAATTGAATATGAATTAGTAATGTGATAAAAAAGGAAGTTTAATTATGTACAAAATAATAATAAAATGACGCAAACCTATGTTTGTAAAGTGGACAAACATAATCAAACTTATTTTGGAAAAACAAGTACAGCAACTTTAATAAAGCTGTCTACTAATAAAGAGACACAAGTTTATATTAATAAAAACACATATAAAAATAGATAATAAGCAGAACAACTCCACACAAACAGATATAAAGATTAATAAAGAAAGTAGTACCCATACAGTCAACAATTATTATGTAAGAAAGTTATTTGGTGCTGTAGAGACATCGAGAAATGAAACTAAATTTGTCAATAATTGAATACAAAATTATAATTTATTAAGCAATGATGCTGTAAAATATATATATATATATATTTCACTGGCTTATCAGTAGAACATTTTAATGTTCTATATGATTTGTTAAATCCCACAGTTATGCCAAAGTTGAAATACAGATATTTCCAAAAAACGCCAAAGAAAACTAAATTTAATAATTTAACATCCAGAGACAAATTATGTATGACTTTAATAAGATTAAGACGTGGATATACACTAAAAGAAATTTCTTTTTTTTTTCGTCTCTCTCAACAGTGGAATTTGTAGTGTTTACATGGATTCAGTTCATGTTTTTTCAAATTGAAACGATGAAATCGAATTTGTTTTCCCTCCGTGACAATCAGAAAGATTCGATTCCGCAATGTTTCATTAATAACAATCACTACACATAATAACTTAACCAAACTTTGCTGACTAAATAACAAATTATGGGATCAACGGGGAGGTGCTGTAGAGGGAAAGCATTTGATCGACTGGGCCATGGTATATCACCTCGCTCTTTCTAAAAATTTCTTGTCCCTTTCTAAATTTTGTGGAGGGAGGTCCGCTGCCGATCCGCCGCCGATGACGTCAAAATCATAAGTCCCCATTGTCAGTAGTTAAATTAAATCGTTGTTATACTGTGTCTATACATGAACGATATACATACCTATAGCTATATATACATATAAGAAGCCATTATTTGTTTTTTGTTTTCAACTAAAATTAAAATTACAAAAACACTACGTGGGTAAACTATAAAAACAACGAAAAAATAAAAGAATTAAATATTTACTGCAATACGTATCAGTCGCAAACCAGAGTCTATTATAATAAAAATGCTAGACAAGACAGGTTATGTTATGTTTGTTTATTGTCGAATGCAATTTGCAATTAATATTAATCTTGCTTGCAAAAATATGCAGTATTGTTGTGAATCTACTTACAAAATTTATCAGTACGTTGCGTTGATTGTATTCATGTATGGTAACGGCCTCTATAGGGCCGCGTGGCAGGTAAACCGACTATCTTTTATCCTTTACGCACTCATTGCATTTAGCATTTGAAGCAGTGCCTCAAACAGCTATTTGTCTAGCGCACGTATTTCTTACCGGAATGAATGCTTTATCAAAAACATTAGGCAGTTATACTATTCATTTCGAGAAGCACTTTATAGGGTGTAAATTAGGTTAACTGCATTACATATTAGTTACGGTCGTGGCTTAAATTATTCTTTTGGTATTTATAAAGATAAGCTTTAACGGAATAAGTTAAAATTGAATTTACATACTACTTTACTTGCAGCTTTATTTCTTTTCTGGTGAGGCAGTGCCTCCATAACATGCAACTATAAAAACATACAAATATGTAGTTATATTTTTTGTTAATTACTTAGAACAATACAGGAATCAGAACTACGCGCAATACAAACCTTTATTAAATACTACGTGTATATTTAAATTCTGTATGCAAACACCGAATATATTTTTTGGCCATTAACGGAAAAATCAAGCAATACTCTAATTCCATCATTATTAACTGCAATGCTTGTTCTACATCAGTTCGGCAGTTCATTGAAGTGAAAAAACATGCCAATTACCCATTTTCAATTTGCTTAGCTTGATGAAGCGTGCGGGACTCTAATACACAATTTAATTTCCTCGCGTTCTCTGTTGATACAGTGGCACGGCTGAATTTGGCTGTGATATGTAACAATCATCCTTTGCCTCATATTGCTATTCAAACTCATTATTTTCGCTTCGTCTGTATTCATACATCTTCATATATTCAGTATTGGAAAGGGGAAGTTTCAATAATGTATTAGGCAGCTCAGACATTTTAATATTTTAAGGTAGTTGCCACTCGAGTGTACCTATTCAAAACTTCTATGATAAAAATAAAAATCTGTTGTGGCCAGCACAATACCTTCCGTCATTCTCGTGTATAATGTATAAATTCCATAAATTTTCTTACAAAAGATTCTAAATTTCCAGTAAAATTATTTCATAAACAAACTATTGAAATTGTACTTGACACTGGCATCTTCTTCTTCTTTAGCTTTTCCCATTCGTTAGGGGTCGCTATTTTGCATGTCATTCTCATTAAGTTCCTTTTCTCTCAAATCTTCCGCAATACAGTCCTTCCATCTTATCTTTAGTCTTCCTCTGTTTCTTTAACGTCCTATTACTAAACTATTCATTCTTGTTCCAATATAATTCTTCATTTCTCCTCATGACATGTTCAAACCAATGTAATCGTCTTTCTTGTATCTTTCTAAAAACTTGTAACACTAGAGTTATTTTCTTACCGTATCTTTCCGTGTATTCCCCAATATCTACTTCAACATCCTCATATCTGCCACATTAATTTACTTTTTATTGATACTGACATCTGTCAATTTGAATTATATGAATATATTACTAGTTCCCAAGTTTGGCATAGCTGGCTGAATTATAAAATTTAATTTCTTTAAAATACTTTAACTCTGTATCTATTAAATATGAAGTATAAATTGTAATCAAATCGTATAGAGAATAATATATTCTTTAAGTTATAATAACGTTAAAGGTCAATAAATCAAATTTAACTGTTAAATCTTCAAATGAGACTACTTCCGGTTGACCAATTATAACCAAAATCTAATCAGTTGTTCTTCTGGATGTAAACTTGAGGAATACGAAAAAATTATAATTTTTGGAATCGTGGTATTGAAGTTATGGAATCCGGAACTTTTGTCACACAGACACACATACATACAGACATCATCGTAAAAATGGTAAAATCGTATTATATGGACCCTAAAACGTGCTTATTCAGTAAAAACTCATCATTGAATTTTTTGACCAAAGACAATACCTTCCTTACCTAAAGCTGACGGAAGGTAATTATAAAATTTTACCAATGTTTTGAATTTAATTTAATTTCAGAGGTTCCCCCCTTATTTAAGAATCTCGGTTAATAAATGATGTTAAACTGAATCAAGCCCCAAACAGAAAACTCTTTAAACACAGCATAAAAGTCTTAATAAATGTCTTTAATACAAAATCACAGTCCTTGCCAAGAAACTGCAATAAATACCCCCTTTAATTCCAGTTAGCTCCAACTCAATAAATCTCTGACCATTGTATTAACCACTGAACTCAATGAGTAGATTCCCATCCAAGCTGTTATCTCTTTATGTTGAACACATGTTCTTCTAATTTCCTCCTTCGCTTCGTTTTGTTTTTTGCCGCTGTATTGCCATCGGCGGACTGCATCCCCCTCTACTTCGGTAGCTACACATAGGGCCCCGGACTGACAAAGGCACAGCCAAAGGTGAAGTGGTGAAGTAGGTTGAGAATTGGAGGATTGAGGACGGTACAGAAGCGGACTGGGAACAAATTTCGAACCAAATATAACTTGGACCAAAAGAATAACGCATTTCAATTATTAATAAATATCTGCCATTTTCATGCGCGAGTAGTCATGTGACTTTGTTGGCCTTGGCAAGCAAATATGGGGGCCCGCGTCGGAATGACAGCTAGTATTTTGAATGAAAAATTATGACATATAACAATTGTGACATCTATGTAAATAACTACTGGCCGTAATTCTGACACGGATCCTCATATCTGCTGGCCAAAGCCAACAAAGTCATATGACTGCTCGCGCCCTATAATTTAACATTTCTTGTACACACAAATAATTGAAATTTTATTTCGTCTTTCGTTCTACGAGGAATTTTGTCTACTCTTCTAATATGTTTAAAATTCTTCAAATTCATTGACGGTATTTCTTAAGGATATATGTATATGTAGTATTAACATACCTATAATCTTTGAATATATAATACATATAAGAATGGCAACGTAATGTATTTAGATTAAATATTTCGAGAGAAGGTGCCATCTATCCCTCCCTATACGAATTATTTCTGAGTTAGTTCAAAAAATACATAATAGGTGGATGTTGCACAGTATTGCCACGTAGCTAGAACAGCAAGTTAAGATTTTATAAAGGTTTTTAAGTTTGCTACTGTAAAACAAGTATACATGTACATTGAAGATTCAAAATATATTATCTGGTTATTATGAAACAATATTTTTGAATTATTGATTATTGAATACCTCTAACAAATAGTATCTGGCAATGCTGTCAGCACGATTTACCGTAGTTCATAGTTTTATGGTAGGAGTCACTAGCTATCTGTAATAATTTTGTGAATAAAAAGAGACAGATATAGTATGTTGCTAGGCCATATGCGTTGCCATTCTTATATGTATTATATATTCAAAGCTATAATTTTAAATGCATATTTAATTAATAATACAGTACTCGTACCTCCCAGAAAAATCTTCCAGTAATGTTTGTAAAACTGCGTATGATACTTAAAATAGTGTTTTTCCCTTTGGATTAAAAAAACCCCGAACTTGTTCAATTGGGCTTAAATTTTAAAAATAAAATTATTGGGTTAGACTACTTTTTTTTTTAAATATTGAAAATATTGTCGTACGAAAATAAATAAAAATAAAATAAATATGTAAATAAATATTTCGTCACGGCATATTACCCATTGCTGGGTGTGCCAATCTGCTGTGTACACAGATATCGGTAATGATGGAATATTTGTACCGTGCGGGCGCTTACCAGGCGTCACCTAACGGGCACTCATTGCTGGCGTGGAGAGTGCGCCACAGGGGTCAATTTTGTGCCATTAAAATTCGATGTAATTTTTGGCGTCGGTCGGGATCGAACCCGAATCCCTAAATTCGCGACCAGACACTCAGGCACACGGCCACGGAGACTTTTCTAAAAAAAATACCTTTAAATGAATTTTATTCTCAAATTGTTATTATAAAAATTAAAGATTATTCCATTTTCTACAAGTTTGCTTTAATACTTTTTCCATATATTTTATGCATAAATTTATAAAGTAATATGAAAATTATATCTCGGAGCTTATGCTTTAAACACATCCCCGTGGCTACATAGTTCAGCTCAAATGTATATAACTGACAAAAAATAGTAACGTTTTAAAAGGAAAATTGTAAATAGAACAATAGTTTTATTAAAATACATAATTTCTAGCATTAGTAAATATGTAGGTATGTATTTAAATAAAGAAACAAATAAATATATTATCCATTGCTGGGTGTGCAAATCTGATTTGTACACACATTTCGGTAATGATAATGACAAATTTGTATTGTGCGGGCGTTTACCACAAGGGTTAATTTTATGCCATTTAAAATTCGAATTATTTGGCGTTGATCGGGATAGAATCGGATTCCCCAGATTCGCGACCAGACATCAGGCACGGAGCAACGAGACCCCATAAGTAAATAGCGGGAGGTATTGTGTTGGTCATATCAGATTTTTTGTCGCTATTCTGTGCAAATAAACCGCAGATTTTACCCTTCTCTGAGCGAAGAAAACGTTTCACGGCTTTCATTTATTTCTTGATGCAGTTTGACAACGTGACAACGGAGCACTCATATTGAATTGACATGAAATCACTACAAAACAGAGCTAGCCAATAATAAACCTCCGCTCTGAACACACAAAGACACTTTGACGTTATGATGAATAATGGTTTCCTCCACTATGGTAACAAATTATAACGTAGGTTATTCATGTGTATTAAAACTAGACCTGAAAACTCTATGATAGGGACTTTTAAAGTTAAAATAAATTATTAATTTTTAAAATATTTGAGCTATACTTCATATAAATTCTGCCTGTAAAATTTTACCTGACTCTTTTGATTTTTTTATTGTTTAATACAAAAGAATCATTTTCAAATATTTTAAGCGAATTCGGGACAGAAATTATACGTATTCCTTTTAGTCTCTTTTCCGACTTATAACGTAAATGATAATGCTTTTAAATTTTTTTAAAAATTGAAGGACATAGGTAATTGTTTTTATTTATTAATTGTTTTTTTTTATTTTCACGTAAGTTTTACACATTATATGTTCTTCAACGTTTCAAAAATTAAAATTACTGTTGTAGCTCTTGAAGAAGACACATGCCGTGTCGAAACCGGTAGAGGCGGAAATAAATAATAATTGACTGATATCCAGTAATTGAGTCTTCCCAAGTATATGATAATAAAGGGTTTTTCAATAAGGGCGGGTCGATGTTGAAATGGAATAAACCATGTGTGAGGTATTAACGAAATTCTTTTTACCTCTCACTAAGAAAGGTATTGGATTCATGCTAAAAATCGCATATCCAGATTTTATTGAATAACCACGTTTTAAGGTCCCTACAATCCGATTTTAACGTTTTTACGATAATGTCTGGGTGTGTGGGAAGAACTGAAAAAGTTTTGGTAACAATTGGACAACCGGAAGTAGAAGTGGTCCAATTTTCAATGACTGCCGCATAGATCCGGCTGAATTTGAGCGATGGCATTGGTTATGTTGACTTTAAGGGCATCAGTTGATTGCGGCTTATTTGCATAGACCTGCGACTTCAGGAAACCCCACAAGAAAAAGTCCAGCGCGATCTTAGTGGCCAATTCACGATAACCATACTCTCAAATCGTTCATGCAGAATGTCCATCGTGGCGTCCGTTGTGTGGCACGTAGCGCCTTTCTGCTGGAACCACATTTTAATAATAAATAATAATGGAGGACCCTATTGCGCCTTCAGTAATGCCAACCATCAAATTGAGAAAACAAAAAAGTCCCTTGCCATTTTGACTGTCCTTCAAACTACAATAGACAATAAATAATATTTTCTCAAATACTAGGTTGTAAAAAATAAGAAATGTCTTACAAGGAAATTCCCTATTTCCCCGAGGGCTAGTCCACCCCTGGGAAGACCGTGCGTGAGTGTGTATGTGGGGGGTAACAAGGGTTATTTATGGGCGACTTAGGTAGTTTTTTATTTAGGGTTGGAGATAAATTGAGGATAGAAGTGAAACGATTTTGTGAATTTGAGAATTGTGTTGTGATGATAGGAAATATATTTGTGATTTATGAGTATCGCCATTTTTTGTAAATATTTTTGAGTTGGGTTTACGAGTATGTATTATTAAATTTATTTCTGTAAATGATATATTTCTACAAAGGACTTGAAAGGAATAATTTATTATTATTAATATAAAACAATAAATTATGATTGTAAATATCGGAAACATTTATTCAACGCAATACTGAATATTTCATTTCGTGTTTGTTTGTTGACCTACAATGATTTCACTAACAAAAGTTTCGTAATTCATGATTCATACAACACAACATTCAAATCTTATGTGTAGAAAAGATGTCTCACACTTCAAAAATAGCTGCAAATTTCGCACTCTAAAATAGAATCATATTCTCCATATTTTAGGGTGTCTGCCACTGCAACTGTAAATATCTCCTAGACAGCTGAGGGTTGTTTTAAATAGATACCATGTGTAAACAAAGGCAACTTGATACTTGCAACTTTTCCGTCTCTCTAGTAACATTAAACTATAAAATGGAAATCTTGTTCATGGAATTAATACTCTGCTTTCATGTGGCTCTTTTACTGCTTGACCGAGTAATAAAAAACTTTACATTTTATATAATATGGGATTAATTTTTCGCTACATTATTAGCGGATGATAAAATCTACTTAAACATAATTAAATTATAAAAGTATTATAAGTGATTATAGTATTATCTCGACTAATATCTTGTGAATATACAGGGTGTTGATCGTCAGGTATATATTAACTGAAGTACAATCCACCTGCCCTCTTAATTTAAAAACGATTGACCACACAGTAACTGAAATATTTGCAATTAATTTTGTCCTTTTTAACACGTGAAGAATAGGAAATGGCAAAATAAACATAACATTTTAAATTATAACTTTTACATCCAAATCGACATTCAATCGAAAAAATCTGTTGTGGCCAGCACAATACCTTCCGTCAATCCTGTGTATAATGTATAAATTCCATACATAATTTTTCTTGCAAAAGATTCTAAATTTCCAGTAAAATTATATCATAAACAAACTATGCAAATTGTACTTGACATTGACATCTTCTTCGTCTTTAGCTTTTCCCATTCGTTAGGGGGTCTCTATTTTTGCGTGTCGTTCTCATGCAGTTCTTTTTCTGTCAAGTCTTCTGCAATACAGTCCTTCCATCTTATCTTTGGTCTACCTCTGTTTCTTCAACCTCCTATTAATAAACTACTCATTCTTATTCAAATATAATTCTTCATTTTTCCTCATGACATGTTCAAACCAATGTAATCGTCTTTCTTGTATCTTTCTGGAAACTTGTAACACTAGAGTTATTTTCTTACCGTATCGTTCCGTGTTTACCCAACATCTACTTCAACATCCTCATCTCTGCTACATTAATTTACTTTTTATTGATACTGACATCTGTCAATTTGAATTATATGAATATATTAGTAGTTTCCATGTTTAGCATAGCTGGCTGAATTATAAAATTTAATTTCTTTAAAATTCTTAACTCTGTATCTATTGAATATGAAGTATAAAATGTAATCAAATAGTATATAGAATAATATATTCTTTAAGTTATAATAACGTTAAATGGCAATAAATCAAATTTAACTATTAAATCTTCAAATGAGGCTACTTCCGGTTCACCAATTAGAACCAAAATCTAATTAGTTGTTCTTCTGGAAGTAAACTTGAGGAATACGAAAAAAATATAATTTTTGGAATCGTGGTATTGAAGTTATGCGAACCGAAACTTTCGTCACACATAGACACAGATGCACATACACATACACACACACACACACACACAAACACACACACACACACACACACATACATGCAGACATCATCGTAAATGGTAAAATCGTATTATCGGGACCCTAAAACATGCGTATTCGCTAAAAACTCATCATTGAATGTTTTGATCAAAAACAATACCTTCCTTAACTAAAGGTGACGGAAGGTAACAATAATATTGAAGAAATCTATTTTGAGTTACTCGCAAGAATATGCTGTTCTTTGCCACTGTTTACTTTAATAAACATTCCCCTCTAAATTAATTTCACAAAATCTGATTAACAACCCGTCAACCGAATCCACGCATAAGACATAATCCGTAATGATGTATTATTATCTATCTATCCCCGCTGACAATCAACTTGTCAGTACTTGTGTAAATTTTTTATCGATTTGCAATCCGGACCCTGTAAAAACTGTATCCTCGGACAAGGGTCTCCATCCTGTTGTATCTTGTCCAGGATTACTCGGGACGCCGGGCGTCCTTCGATCTGGAAACGACGCTAGGATACCGACCTGGAAGTTGCCAAGGGTTTTTTACTCGATGTCCTGTTTTGTATTTCGTGTGCTGGAGTCTGATTGAATTTATACGTTGCAGCTATTGATGGATTGAAAGGGCGAAAGGATTAAAAAACTGAGAGGGATAATTTCATTTCAGACTGTTTTCTATATAGTTTTATTACGTTCAAATGGTTTTTGTAATTAGAGAGTAGGTAGTTTATTTTTTATTTTTAAGTTGAGAGAGTTTTCAGACGAATTAAAAAATTGTCTAAGAATAAAAAGTTTCCATTGATTTTACTGTCTTCAATAACCAATTAAGTATTGTTTTCAATGTATAAAGTAGTAAATATACCAAATATAATTACAATAACTCTCGCCACTTCCGTTTTTGGTTACATAAGTATAGGGCGCGAGCAGTCATGTGACCTTATTGGCCTTGTCAGAATGATGGCTAGTTAATTTGTCACCAAAGGTGTGGAATTTATTTGCCGAGAAAAATAAACTACATGGAATTGGAAAATCATTAATTTAGAATGAAAAATTATGATATTTGACATCTGTGTACATAATTACTAGCTATCATTTTGATACAGACCCCCATATCTGCTTGGCATGGCCAACTAAGTGACATGACTGCTCGCGCGCTATTGTATTTAACATTTCTTGTATACCTACACTCTACAACAAAAATTCCACTTATATCTATTCCTTATATATTTAGATTTTTTATTTTTAAATTCATTCTATGAAGAATTTTTGTCCGACTTCTAATTTTTCGAAATGTTTCCAATTCATTGTAGGGAGTGACAGTATTTTTGAAGGGTATATGGAATATACCTATAATTTTAATTAACTATTTTATAATAAGAAATAATATAATGTATGTACTTCCCAGAAAGTTATAAACATTTTCATTTTTCAATTGGTTTCCATGACATTATTTGGGCTGTGAGATTTATTACAACAGATTATTATAAACCTTATATTTCTTTATTTCTAAATATATAAAATATATAATAAAATATTTATATGTATCAGATAGTTTTTAAGAATCTGCTACTTTGGGTTGTCCAATTATAACCAAAACCTTTTCAGCTCTTCCCAGTAATGTCCGATTGAGAAATACGTAGTTAAACAGATATTAAGTATTATAGTTTTTGAGAAATCGTCCTTCCAACCTTCCCGCATACACATACACACACATCATGCTTAATTATTAAAATCTGGATATGCGATTTTTAGCATGAATCCAATACCTCTCTCAGCGAGAGGTAAAAATGCACAATTTTTGTATTTACACTTTTTATTCTAAAAGATTAATTGATAATTTTAACTATGACTACGTTTATCTCACACTAGTTTATCCACTTAAATGCTAACCGGCTTTAGCTAAGCAGGATAAGCGTGCGAGATAAACACGTTATTTTAGTGCTAAGTGAAGCAACTTAAATAATGGGTTGAGTTAACTAACCTACTTGAAATTTTGCGGGATAAACGGTTGAGGCTATGGATTAGCCTCAATATTTTTTTAAAAATACTTGTAAACAATTATTAAAAATATATATTACTACACTCAAAACTTCTAGATCGTGAGCGTTTTGTTGTTATTATTATAGTAAGTCATACGCAAAATTTTCTATTTGTCCTTGTTGAACAGCAGTGGATAAACGCTAATTATCCTGTAGTCCCTTTAAAACATGCGATATAAACGAGCTGCAGTTAAGAGTTAGTTTTAAGTCAGTAGATTTTTAAGCGGGTTATGTCACTGCGAGATAAACGTAGTCATTGTATTACCAATGTTCAGTTTACCAGTTTATTAACACTGTGTATCATATATACATCCAAACTTAATTAAAACGCCTCTTACTCCTTCCCGCTTTTCTATCACCCATCATCCGTCTAGCATTTCTTGGTGTGAGAAACGTGACACATTGCCTGCGCTACGGCTCGTGGTCGCCGTCTCGCTCCACTCGGTCAGGCTCCGCTAGAAACGGGATCTGGGAAGCGGGTGTATGGCAAGGATATCGATATACCTTTCAATGTGTCACAAGAGCATCGGACGGGGATTCCAAAACTGTGCAGAATTGGAAAATGTGGAAGAGGATATAGATAATCGTATAAGAAAGGAAAAATCTCGGGGAAAATGGATTGTAAGGTTGAAAGAAAAACTAGAGGTGTTGAGAGTCAAGTAGGGGATTATGAAGATTGGTTAAAAAGGGTAATAACGTACGAGTTTATAGCTTTCAGCAGTTATTAGGGAGTTTTTGCATAGCGTACGTGAATACCTAGTAACGAAAATACAGGGTGCGGCAGAACCAATTGAGCAGTTTGGAGGGGCATAGGTGTTCGGGCGTAGGCGGGGGTAGGCAGCTGCACTAGGTATCCTTTTGCTCTGTCGGCATCTCCATTTTAGTACCCGACATGGTTTGGACCGGAGTACATCGTGGCTTTGCCGTGCGTGCGTTTTATAAAAACAACCGATCTGTGATTGCGACGCAAAGAGCTTTTCGGCGACCGTTCAACATTCCGCGCAATAATGCTGTTCCTACTGCGAACACAATTCGGTCCTGGATTCGGCAGTTGGTAGCACACTAAGAATAGGTACACATGGCCGACGAAGATCCATCAGAACACCAGCAAATGTGGAGCTAGTGAGAGCAGCAGTCGAACAATGGCCAAGACGTTCTGCTCGAAGGCACGCTATTGCATTGGTGGTTTCAGACCGCAGTTTAAGGAGAATTATGCATTTAGATTTGAATATCCATCCCTTCAAAATAATGATGGTTCAAGAATTGAACCCAGCAGACTACGCCAACCGCCAAAATCTGTGTGAGGAAATTCTTGCAGCTCCTGAGGCAGCATTCTTCAGCAGTGACGAGGCACATTTTCACCTCGGGATTGCGAATAAACAAAATTTTCGCTACTGGCAAATTGTTCACGAAAGACCGCTACATTCTGCTAAACTAACGGTGTGGTGTACCGTATCACAATTTGGTGTTATAGGCCCGTACTTTTTGAAGAGGGAGGCGTGACCGTGAATTCCGGGCGTTTCAATGTTGCAAAATTTTCTGCAGCCCCGATTGGAAAAGATTGTTGAAGAAGAGGGATTAGGGGACTTGTGGTTCCAACAGGATGGGGCTACAGCCCACACAGCCCGAAATTCTCTAAACGCTTTAAGAGAAATGTTTCCTGGACGTCTATAGTGTTCCGCGCGGTCGGCCGATTTAAGCATATGCGACTTCTTTCTTTGGGGATATCATAAGGAAAAAGTGTTTAAACGTCGCCCTATTTATACCAATAACAGGGTTTGGATTTTTAAAAACTTTACAGTGTCGAAATATAAAACACATTATATGTACATAGGAAACTCTTAGGCCCGATATTACAGTTCCAATTTAAACTCGGTTTATGTCAGTTAATATTAACAAAAGATGAAAAGACGTTAATTGCAAGTAATCTTATAATTAAGGACAAATTGAAACGTTAACAGGACGTGAAAATACCGACCCTTAGTCAATGCAACCCAATGTATCTCAAGTTCGATCATAATTTGCAGAATTCCAACGGTGTAATACACCAATCAATTCTGACTAACACGAAGCTAATTAATAATTAACTGAAGCACTAAACTATAGCAATCAATATTTGCATTCTCTAAATTAATATGCATAGGTATGCAAACATAAACAGTTTATTTCCATTATAAATTTAGAAAGATTACTAATGGCACCAGGTCAAAATTTATATTTTCTTTTGGAACATTCTGAGTCTATAACACTTTATTACTAATTTAACTTTATTATACATTATTAAAATATGAAAATGACAAAAAACTTAAAGTACATAAAATAATGTAACACGTTTGCACAGCGGCGCCTCTTTGTTTAAATTATTTGTAGCTAACATCAAGATTAGCTACGGATCTTGCGTTCAGAACCCTTAGGTTTTGTATTTTTTTTGTAAGATTCTGTAATGGCTTTTAGAAGTTTTAGTCTTTGTTAGATTTTGGGATGGAATAGTCTCGTGACATTTTGAAAGAATATTAGGGGCTATAAAAGTATTTTTAAAAGTGTAAGATGACATAGAAAATGACTAGAAAAGGCAGATGTGTCACAGCGGGAGAAAGTAACTTTAGAAAATCTGATGAGTGACATGTCACGTCGACCAGAATTCGGGAAATCGTTAGAAATTCAGTTCTTCCCCCAAACCTCCGAAGTGGTCTAAGTCACTTGACCAATTATAGTTTGTTAATTTTTAAGTTAGCCAATAAGGGTGTGACGGTTGGACTTCCTTATTGGAAAAAGGGGTGAAATCAAGTGAAGATGTGTTTCACATGATTTCAGCTCGTGGAGTCTTGTTATGACTTTTGATCGCGAAGTTTGTTCGCTTCCCATTCGATTGTTGTCCAAATTATAACTTGTCTTAGTGACTTGTGAATCTTGTAGTTGTCTTCGTAACTTAAATAATTGTTGAAGTATGCGTCGTCCCAAGTTGTTTAGATTAATGTTTAGAGTTGTTAATTTTATTCTTTGTCATTTTGAATCATAATAGTTGTAATTATTGTATAACGGTAGTGTGTTAGTTTAATAATAAAGTGCTTCAGTCGAAGCCGACCTGTGATGAACAGTAAGTAGACTACTTTATTCTTAGTAGTTGGTGTTGACTACCTAAGCGCTGATAGAAATTCAGTAAGCCTAGAGCTTATTCTCAGGTCGTCTTTTTACCTTCCGTCACCTTTAGATAAGGAAGGTACTGTCTTTGGTCAAAAAATTCAATGATGAGTTTTTAGTGTATAAGCATGTTTTAGGGTCCCTATAATACGATTTTACCATTTTTACGATGATGTCTAGGAGTGGGGATATACGATGTGTTCCGGATCCCATAACTTCAATACCACGATTCCAAAAATTATAATTTTTTCGTTTTCCTCAAGTTTACATCCAGAAGAACAACTGATTGGATTTTGGTTATAATTGGTGAACCGGAAGTACCCTCATTTGAAGATTTAACAGTTAAATTTGATTTATTGATATTTAACGTTATTATAACTTAAAGAATATATTATTCTCTATACGATTTGATTATATTTTATACTTCATATTCAATAGATACAGAGTTAAATTAAAGAAATTAAATTTTATAATTCAGCCAGCTATGCTAAACATGGAAACTGTTAATTTATTCATATAATTCAAATTGACAGATGTTAGTATCAATAAAAAGTAAATTAATGTGGCAGAGATGAGGATGTTGAAGTATATGTTGGGGAAAACACGGAAAGATACGGTAAGAAAATAACTACTATTATAAGTTTCTAGAAAGATACAAGAAATAGAGGAAGACCAAAGATAAGATGGAAGGAATGTATTGCGGAAGACTTGAAAGAAAAGGAACTGAATGATAATGACACGCAAAAATAGCGACCCCTAACGAATGGGAAAAGTTAAAGACGAAGAAGATGTCAGTGTCAAGTGCAATTTAAATAGTTTGTTTATGAAATAATTTTACTGGAAATTTAGAATCTTTTGCAAGAAAAATTATGTATGGAATTTATACATTATACATAGGATTGACGGAAGGTATTGTGCTGGCCACAACAGATTTTTTAAAATTCAAATAGTTTTATGAGAGTTAGGTACCGATTCTTTAAACAGTAGTTGTCACGATTCATAGTCATAATTTTGTTTATTGTTGTTAGCCATTTATTGTTTTGTGTAAATAAATTAAATTGATCAACCAGTTCTCAGTTTCCTTTGTTTAAGTTGATTATTTTTCAGTAATCGCGTAAGCGTAAGTATTCTGTGTGAATATTTTTATATTTTGTCGATTGACAGACCCTTAATACTTAAATAACTATTTGCATCCAAGACCTAAACAGCGTATGTTCAAATCGTTTCTACCCCACTATTGTAAAACCTTTCGGTTGACCATTTTAAACCGTCTAATACCAACAAAAAAGAGTAAGGAATTTAACCTAAACCAATTAACAAATGGAAAATACTTGGTATCCAAAAATGATATCATTATTCTATCTTTGCATATCGATCCGCAGATTAGCGCGCAAACAAAAGCCAACCTCTATCTCCCAAAACAATGAAAAACAGATGCTCATTGAACAAAAAGTTCCCGGACCGCTGGTCTGTATCCCGACTGACCCAAAAAGCATAAAAGGAATTCTTATTTTCCTACCTCAAGAATTTGTTGAGATCGCCGCGATTAAATTGATAGCTACTCTTGCAGAATACGATGAAAGCTTCAGTGAGAATCTGAGAACGAACGTTGTGAAAGGGAGGCAAAGTGAAGAAGATAATGTGCAAGTAACAATTGAAATGTATATGTGGGAAGGAATATATTTAGGGGAGGATTTAAGGGACGTGTGACGATGTTAGCAATTTTGAAAGGGTTTGTAGAATGTTATAAAGGATACGATGTGACCCTTCTTTACGCTCTAACTTAAATACTATCGTTCAGAAAATTTTGAAACCTTGTATTTCTACCTTACTCTAATATGGAAAGATGCCATAAGATTTTGGAGTAAATCAGTTAACCGGAAATGGCACTTAAGCAATAACTGACTAACTAATAAGGCAGAAATTTTCAAAATTTCACTGACACAAGCTTTGTGCGATAATTTAGGTTGAGGTTAAAATTATACAAACTTTTATTTCTAGTATTAACTACTGTCTTCTTCAGGAATGAACCACAAATCAACAAATATATAAATAAATAAATAACAAAAACATTAGCAACAGGTAATCAAGGTGACAATTACAACATATTTAATATAGGAAGCCATGCACGACTAAGATCTAGACCGTCACAATGATTGAGATTATTAGTCTTGGTTTTGAAAATCTCAATGGCTTCTCTAATTAACTTGTTGTTTAGATGTGTTGGTCTCACTAGCACTTTTGTGTCTTCGAATTTTATACGGTGGAATTCTTCCAGGGCATGCTCTGCAAGTGAAGATTTTTCTGGCTGGTTCAACCTGATCGAACGCTGGTGTTCATTCAATCCACATGAAATAAGAAAATTATGAAATTTTGATTGAAAAATTATAACACTTGTCAGTTATGGACATAATTAATTGCTGTCATTTTGACACGGGTCAAAGTCATGTTACTGCACGCGCCCCATACATAAATTTTCTTGCAAAAGATCCTATATTTGCAGTAAAATTATTACATTAACAAACTATGCAAATTGCACTTGACACTGACGTCTTCTTCTTTAGTTTTCCCATTCGTTAGGGGGTCGCTATTTTTTATTTTCTTCTTCCACTCATTTTTGTTTTGCGTGTCGTCCTCATTCAGTTCCTTTTCTCTCAAGTCTTCTACAATACAATCTTTTCATCTTATATTTGGTCTTCCTATGTTTCTTCCACCTTCTATTAATATATTCATCTCTCCTCATGATATGTTCAAACCAATGTAATCGTCTCTCTTATATCTAGACACTTCTAACACTAGAGTTACTTCCCTTATTCTTTCATTGATTTACATTTTATTGATACTGACATCTGTCAATTTGAATTACCTGAATATATTAGCAGTTTCCATGGTTAAGTTAGCATAGCTGGCTGAATTATGAAATTTATATAAAATTTATTATCGTTATTCTTCTTTAACTCTATATCTGTTGAATATCAAATATAAAATGCAATCAAATCGTATAGACAATAACATATTCTTTAAGTTATAATAACATTTAACTGATTTTTTCAAGAAAAACTGTTAAAATCTTCAAATGAGGGTACTTCCGGTTGACCAATTATAACCAAAATCTAAACAAGTCTGCATATGGCTGTAAGGAAGAGGAATACGCAAGAATTGTAATTTATGGAATTCTAGTATTGGAGATATCGTGCACGAAACGGCGTCCACACACACACACATACACACACACGCACACACGAACACACACACACATCCAGACATCATCGTAAAAATAGTAAAATCGTATTGTAAAGACCCTAAAACGTGCTTATTCAATGAAAACTCACCACCGAATTTTTTGACCAAAGACAATACCTTCCTTACCTATAGGTGACGGAAGGTAAAAAGTTGATTGCATGATAAAATGAATAGAATGCAGGTTTTACTCAATTGTAAGATGAGGACAGCTTTCCAGTTTTTTTCGGTACGCAGCGAGTAAAAAAAGAATCCCGTGCAGCCTAATACTGAAACGCTCCGATGGTGCCATCTATATATCTAATGGTGCCATCTACATTCAAGAACGTCAATCACGAAAGACGATTAAGCTAGGTAAACTAAGATAAACTATTCCTCGAGTACAATAAACGGGATTGGTAACGATCTTCTCTTTCTTAGTTTAAATGGATTTTAAAGTAATGAGACTCAGAAGAGGAGAGCGATTCTATTCTAAACTTTTTATGTTTGCTTAAGACGTAGGTGAAGCCATTTATCTTAATTATTTTGTAAATGAATGGTGTTTGTCCAAAGCAGACTGTAGCACAATAGCGTAAATTAGAAAATTGCATAATATACGATCTTGTGCATGCATTGTGATCTCGGAAATTATAAGGTGTATGAAGTTTGCTAACTTAGACTAAAGTTGTCCCCTTAGGAGCTCATTTTAGTGGTGTATTTGTTGTAAAAATATATAGGTTATGTATTCGTTTCGGGATTTTCAACCGTTACAGGTTATATCCCTAGGATGGTCTCACATACAACACCTGTTTTTATTAAATTTTACAATTGCCACGAAGTTTCTTACGTAGATGTCATGTGTGTTGCCCACTCGCGCAAGCCCTTGTTACAACCACCAGCCGGTGCTAGATAGCTTAGTGATTGCCAAGTTAATTGTATCCCAACTTGGAAAGGTAACGAAAGTAGATACCGATCAAGATCAGTCGAGAAAAATTCGACCTGTCCCGGATTCGAACTTACGACCTCTGAGTCCAGAGGCTAGCACTCTACCACTGTGCTATCCCGCCGTCTAAATATATATAGGTTACATTTGAATTTTATAATTGGTTTCCATGACATTATATACCTTATATTTCCTTGTCCCTAAATCTATAAAAGATGTAAAAAAATATTTTACTCTTACTTAATACAAGCAAAAAAAATCAAAATATAATATTTAGAAGATTTTTTTAAGAATCTGCTACTTCCTTTTGACCAATTATTACCAAAACCTTTTCAGCTCTTCCCGGTAATGTCCGATTAGAACATACGTAGTTAAACATATATTAATTATTATAGTTTTTTGAGAAATCGTCTTTCCAACCTCCCCACATACACATACACACATAGACATATTATCTATTAATACAATGAGAAATAATATATGTATATGTACTTCCCAAAAAAGTCTTCAATAATGCCTCCGGATTTATGACACTGACATTTATCTGTCAGTTACAAACATTACAAATTTTCAATTGGTTTCCATGACAGTATTTGGGCTGTGGAATTTATTACAACAGATTATTATATACCTTGTATATCTTAATATCTAAATCTATGAAAGATATAATAAAATATTTGTTTGTATCAGATAAAGAATTTACTCGTCTTTAATGAGCAAACAATAATATTTAGAAGATTTTTTTAAATAATCTGTTACTTCCGGTTGTCCAATTATTACCAAAACCTTTTTAGCTCTTCCCAGTAATGTCCGATTGAGAAATACGTAGTTAAGCAGACATCATCGTAAAAACATTAAAATCGGATTGTAGGGACCTTAAAACCTGCTTAATCATTAAAATCTGGATATGCGATTTTTAGCATGAATCCAATGCCTCTCTTAGCGAGAGGTAAAAATTAGTTTGGTACAAATATTAAAGTAGCGGAACATATAGTTGTTAGGGCTGTATAGAAAGGGATAAAATAATCTCTGTACACAGTGAAGGTCATTGTCAAAGCGCCAGTTTTACTATTTTCCTGTTAATTGAATTGGAAGTGAAAATGAATAGAATGCAAAAAAATTCATTCAATACCAAGATGAGAAAAGCTTTCTGCAATTTCACTTCAATCTTAAAGGTAAAAACGAAACGCTCTTTACCAATTCAGGAATAGTTAATCTTAGAGTAAACTTAATCGTTTCCCGAGATTGACATTCTAGAACGTAGATGGCAGCATTGCAGTGTAAAGTTCGAGGGATTTTTTTTTACGCGCATCATTTATTAAAAGTACTTTATGTGATGTCGAGATGAGAACGGGAGAGCTGTCATCCGATTTCAATGAAAAAAATGTGGGTTTTGGATTCTTTGCAACCTGAAAGGTATAAGAGATATTGTAATCATTCTAGAAATGATGATATTGCAATACATCTTTGTAGATGTGAAGGTTTGTCAAGGGAGGCAGGTGAGACTGTATCTCTCCATGGAATTCGAAGCAATTTCATTTTAAAATAATATTTTATGTTTGTGTTTAAAAGCGAGAAAATGTCATTTTAATGATTGATTTATATAACTTTTAGAACAAACTATGTATAAGTAAATCCTGAAATAGTAATTTTTACTTTCCGTCACCTTAAGGAAGGTATTGTCTAGGCAAAAAATGCAATGATGAGTTTTAGGGTTCCTATAATACGATTTTACCAGTTTTACAATGATTTCTGCATGCATATATGCGTGTGTGTGTGTGTGTATGTGTATGTGTATGTGTGTGTTGTGTGTGTGTGACGAAAGTTTCGTATCGCATAACTTCAATACCACGATTCCAAAAATTATAATTTTTTCGTATTCCTCAAGTATACATCCAAAAGAACAAGTGATTAGATTTTGGTTATAATTGGTGAACCGCAAGTAGCTTCATTTGAAGATTTTAACAGTTAAATATGATTTATTGACATTCAACGTTATTATAACTTACAGAATATTCTCTATACGATTTGATTGCATTTAATACTTCATATTCAATAGATGTAGAGTAAAAGAATTATAAAGATATTAAATTTTATAAATCAGCCAGCTATGCTAAACATGGAATTCAGATTGACAATGAAAAGTAAATGAATGTGGCAGAGATGAGATGTTGAAGTAGATGTTGGTGAAGATACGGTAAGGAAGTAAGTCTGGTGTTGCAAGTTTCCAGAAAGATACAAGAGAGACGATTACATTGATTTGAACCTGTCATGAGGAGAGTTGAAGAATATATTGGAAGAAGGAATAGCTTTGTAATAGAAGGTTGAAGAAACAGAGGAAGACCAAACATAAGATGGAAGGACTGTATTGCGAAAGACTTGAGAGAAAAGGAACTGAATGAGAACGACACGCAAAACAGAAATGACCTCTAACCAATGGAAGAGCTAAAGAAGAAGATGTCAGAATGTCTTACAAGAAAATTTATGTATGGAATTTATACATAATACACAGGATTGACGGAAGATATTGTGTTGGCTACATCCGGTTTTTTCAGTTTTAGAAATTTATAATCATTGGTGTAGATTTTATAATTTATTGAAAATGTAAACCGGCCGAACTATTAAGAGTTTGGGTAATAGGTATTACTGCCTATTGTGTTAAATTCCATATATTTTTTTAATACAGCATATTATTTAATTGAAACCCGTATTATGAAACAAAATCAAATAACCCTTAGCAAAAAAATCGAACGTCCCGCTTTGAATTTAATAAAGTATTTACCGTCGCTGCAGAATGAAACAGATTTAAATAAACTTGCAGAGATGAAAGTTTTTAAGCGTCGACTGTAACATCAAATGTAAAAATAATGAATGTTGAGTCAACTCGAACGCGAATGCGATGCGAGCAAATAGCACACTGTGTGAAGCAAACTGCACCGTGCAAATTCTATTATTCAAAGGATGGAGATGGAAAATTGTTTTGCTCAAAGCTGCAATTTATAATTTAATGTGAACAAGAGGAATTTATTGCTAGGATTTTATTCAATCAATGTCGGAATATAAATATGTAAATATGTACATACATTTACGCTGCTTCAAGCAATGTGTTGCGGAATGGGGTAAACATATGAAGGTGAATCCAATATAAACGAGCCTGATTTTTAGCTCTCGCTAAGATGAGTTAAAGAGGGCGATATTATATCACAATTAATTTTTAATTTAGTGCTGGAAAACATAGTACGACAAGCAGATCTTAGCAATAATGATTTACAACCGAAGAAAACAAGCACTTGCATACGCTGATGATGTGGCAGTGAAGTCCAACTTTATAAAACCAATATCCGACCAACCGTGACGTACGGATGCGAGGCTTGGAACCTAACAAGAGCAAACGAAGAAACGTTAATGCGTTTCGAACGAAGAGTTCTCCAACCAGGAACTACAACAAATGTATGGTGAACAGGATATAGTAGGATGGGTG
Source organism: Harpalus rufipes (assembly GCA_951394225.1). NCBI lineage: Eukaryota > Metazoa > Arthropoda > Insecta > Coleoptera > Carabidae > Harpalus > Harpalus rufipes. Next base: position 21,438,012 of record OX596290.1, on the reverse strand, counting down.
AAAAAACAAAGAATTAGATGGCTGGGACACCTATACCGCATGCCACAAAATAGAATCCCAAAAATGCATTCAAATTAACACCCACAAGTAAAAGAAGAAGAGGCAGGCCTCGTACTAGATGGGTGGACAACATCGTGGAAGACTTACGATCCTTGAAGGTACAAAACTGGATTCAAGCGACACAAGATAGACAGAGATGGAGAGGCGTTGTTAAGGAAGCCAAGGCTCTACATGGGCCATAGAGCAGAGAAGGAGAAGAAGAAGAGAGGTATTGGATTCATGCTAAAAATCACACATCCAGATTTTATTGAATAAGCACGATTTAAGGTCCATAGCATCCGATTTTAACATTTTTACAGTGATGTCAGTGTGTGTGTGTGTGTGTGTGTGTGTGTGTGTATTAGGTTTCTGGAAACATGATTTCTCAAATTCTATAAGACTAAAGACCTTTTTGACTACGGATTCCTCAATCTAACATTAATGGGAAGAGTTGAATAGGTTTTGGTACCAACTGGAAAACCGGAAGTAGTAGTATCTTAAAAAATAATCTATTATTTTTTTGAATTTTTTTATTAATAGTATTAAAGAACGTTAAATTCTCTATCCGATACATTTTAATATTTTTTTACATGTTCTATATATTGAGATAAAAAAGTAATATATAAAATAATCTGTTGTAATAAATTTCAGAGCCTAAACAACTCTATAGTAACCATCAGATATTTGTAAATGACAGAAAAATGTTATTGTCAAAAATCAACAGTAGTTCATAAACCTATTTGGGCGGTATTGGCAGCTCAATTCTAAAACTTTACCTTAAGTCTATTTTAACTAAACACATGACAATGGATAAAAACCGATTCAGAATTTGTCATTGTAAGAATATAGTTTTATATTGATTTTAGCTGAAAATAAATCTTAGATATTATTTTTTGGCAACATAGTAGTAAAACTTCAAAATACGCTTTTACGTTAAATGAAGAAGTTTAACTGACATTATTGAAGATGTTTTCTGTGATATTGGTAAGTTTAGAACTCCAACTCCTACAAAACCCATTCATTTCGCGATATTTTTAACTCATTTTCGTAAATATGTATGTATTATTTTTAATATATTTTTTTTTTTTCATTTCAGAAATACTGCGAATGGCCTACTATCAAGGACTGCGCTTAAAACTGCACCAATAACGGTAAATCCTAAAATTTTGCTTTGACAATGCTACATATCACAGAATAACCAAAAAATATCGTCACAAATGATATATTTTACATTGTGATATTAGCCAAAAATTGAATTATCCTCATAATAATAGCAGGTATACGAGTACTCGTATAAAGAGAATCTACTCTTCCGGTTTAGAGTATCTTCCAAATCACTTGAATTGAGCCACATAGTAATAATTTTAATTAACCGTCGTTAAATAAGGATTAAATTCCACGATCTTTGGTTTACAAAACCATAACGTGGTATTGTATGTGAATAAATGGGAGTAATTATTTTATAAGTGAAGAACTTGTTATACCTTCCTATTGTAAATTGAAAGTCGTTAGACTTTATTATAAATTAAGGACCATTAACCTTTTAGAGATTGTAGGCGGTTTATGTCGCCATTATATTTTATTCAGTCTCTCGGCCTACTATATTTTACCCATGTTTTGTTCCTAAAGCTACGGTTGAATTCAATACAATTTCATGCTAGCTTTAATTTGAAAGCTAAACATATATAGTAAATGGTTGGCATTTCCAATAAAAATTCATAGGCGATTTCAAAGTGAATTTCAACTCACAATTTGCTATAAGATTTCATTTCAAGTTCAGATTGAATCTGAAATTTGTATGAGGAAAAAATTACCGATTTAAAAAAATATATTTGATCACTACATTAAAAATGGTTAAATTCTTTTGAAAAAAAAAATGTTGTGGCCACTTCAGTTTTGGTTACATAAGTATAGGGCGCGAGCAGTTATGTGACATTGTTGGCCTTGGCAAGCAGATATAGGGGCCCATGTCAGAATGATAATTTGTAATTATGTACATAGATGTCAAATGTCAACATTTTTCATTAAAAATTTGAAGATTTTCTAAATTCACGTAGTTAATTTGTCACCAGGAGTATGGAATTTATTTGTCGAGGAAAATTTGAACCAAATTTAGAATGAAAAATTATGATATTTGCCAACAAACACGACTGCTCGCGCCCTATTGTATTTAACATTTCTTGTATACCTACACTCTACACCCAAAATTCTACTTATATCTATTCCTTATATTTATATTGTTTAATTTTAAATTCATTCTATGAAGAAATTTTGTCCTTTTCTAATTTTTCGGAATGTTTCCAATTCATTGTCGGGATTGACAGTATTTTTGAAGGGTATATGTAATATACTATAATCAGTGATGTCTCTAGATTTTTGACACTGATATTATTTGGGCTGTGAGATTTATAACAACACCTTACATTTCTTTATCTCTAAATCTATAAAAGATATAATAAAATATTTATATGTATTAGATAATTTACTCTTCTTTAATAATTTTCAAAAAATGATATTTAGATTTTTTTTAAATCTGCCATTTTCAGTTGTCCAATTGAGAAATTGTCCTTCCAATATCCACACACACACACACACATACACAAACACGCACACATACACACACACACATACGTACAAAAAAAATATTTTGCACAGGAGTGAAAAATTTGGTGTGTTAACAAAAGAACGGGATTTTGCAGAAAATGGAAATAAAATTTGCCAAGAATAAATTCCTAGTTTTTGAAAGAATTTGATCGGGTATAATATCACTTCTTTTCTTTATTTATGTAAATCTGCTGTTTTCATACACAAATAATAAAATGAATATATTTACGATTCTTATTATAAATGATATACGAGTACTTATAAATCCTTCATAGTTTCCACAACTCAAAATCAATAAATTTCCGCATCTAACTTTCATAAGTAGAATGAGGACAAGGAAATCCGAATTTTGATATTCAGGACGATTCCAGCAAATATATAAAATCCACAAAAGATATGAAAATCTCTAGCGGAAACCAATTTATTCGATCGCACTTCCATTATTTTAAATCCATTTGAAATTCAAGCTCGATATTTGCTTTCGTAGTATTTCGCAGACGATGTTGCTAATAGCTTTATGGTGCCATGTTGGTTTCACACATATGTAGGAGTATTTTGTATATGTAATGTCACACCAGCCCGATTCTCGTGACACTTGTTTAGAAAACGATATTGTAATCAAAAGAATACATACGTACATACATAAAATCACGCGTGTCCCACTTAGTGGGTTTGCACAAACCCGATAACAATAAGAACAACATCAACATCATACAACAAATCCTTACTCTTAAACATATTAAAGTGGCCGATTTTCGGTAGCGAAATACCGCATCCGGATCACAATAATAGTTAGGAAACAATCATCCTTCGCCACACATTCCTATCTAAGCAGACTTCTTTCGCTTCGGCCACACTCATAACCCTTACTCTTAAACATATTAAAGCGACCGATTTTCGGTAGCGAAATACCGCATCCGGATTACAATAATAGTTATGAAACAATCATCCTTCGCCACACATTCCTATCTAAGCAGACTTCTTTCGCCTCGGTCACACTCATAATCCTTACTCTTAAACATATTAAAGTGACCGATTTTCGGTAGCGAAATACCGCATTCGGATCACAATAATAGTTAGGAAACAATCATCCTTCGCCACACATTCCTATCTAAGCAGACTTCTTTCGCCACGGCCACACTCATAATCCTTACTCTTAAACATACTAAAGTGACCGATTTTCGGTAGTGAAATACCGCATCCGGATTACAATAATAGTTAGGAAACAATCATCCTTCGCCACACATTCCTATCTAAGTAGACTTCTTTCGCCTCGGCCACACTCATAATCCTTACTCTTAAACATATTAAAGTGACCGATTTTCGGTAGCGAAATACCGCATCCGGGTCACAATAATAGTTAGGAAACAATCATCCTTCGCCACACATTCCTATCTAAGCAGACTTCTTTCGCCACGGCCACACTCATAATCCTTACTCTTAAACATATTAAAGTGACCGATTTTCGGTAGCGAAATACCGCATTCGGATCACAATAATAATTAGGAAACAATCATCCTTCGCCACACATTCCTATCTAAACAGACTTCTTTCGCCTCGGCCACACTCATAATCCTTACTCTTAAACATATTAAAGTGACCGATTTTCGGTAGTGAAATACCACATCCGGATCACAATAATAGTTAGGAATCAATCATCCTTCGCCACACATTCCTATCTAAGCAGACTTCTTTCGCCTCTGCAACACTCATAATCGCATTCATACATGCTCTTCTTCTCTTCACACTTGGAAACTCTCTCTCTTTAAGCACCCTACCAACCACATCCATCCACTTACACACTGGTCGGCCACGCAATCGAAAACCCTCAACTTCACCAAGATATATACGCTTAACAAGCCACTCGCCGAGAGGAGTCCATTTGTACTTTATCTTTTATTAGATAGATTCATTTCATTTTTACTTACCGCCGTCAGAAACTGTGCTATTGCCATATCGCAAGAGCACAGTCCCCTAGTAGATAAAACGCAGTCCGTCATAGTTTTCACCAAGGATTTTCATTCTTTATTTATTTATATTACATAAAAGACTATAAGTTTTTTTTTAATATGAATATAATATGCTATAATCTTCCCTTTCTTTTATAGTCAGGACTATTAATGTTTACTGTATGTTAAGTTGGGCTAATTACTATAGAACTATTTATTGTCAGGAATATATGGGCGGCAATACATGCATTAATCTAATATTACATTTCACATTCCTTGTTATCCTGTTATCGGCGTCCATCTTCAACACTCATACAGACTCGTCAGCGTCGGACTGACCCTTTAGGACGCGTTCCCCTAAGTGATATAAAGTACACATTGTCATTCCGAACACAACAATTATCACAGGCGTGCATTATCATCTAATAAGATAGATAGGAGGGGGCAGGAATACGGTTATTCCCAAGTCCCAGACTTGGGCAGGTGCCCCGCATATTAAATGCAGCCTCACACCTCGTGGGTTCCGGTACCCCTATCCGCAAAGGTATGCACCCAGTGCAAGGACGATCTGCTGGAATACGGCTCTCGTGAATAAGCACTTCGGAGACACTAGCGGTACCGTAGCCACCTACACATATCCCATAATTGGGCAGGTGCCCCGCATATTAAATACGGCCTAACACCTTGTGGGTTCCGGTATCCCTATCCGTAAAAGTATGTACCCAGTGCAGGGATGAATTTCTGGAATACAGCTCTCGTGAATAGTCACGGAACCACTAGCGGTACCGTAGCCACTTATGCATGTCCCAGACATGTTGAGCTTCCAGAGATCCATGGGTCCCAGACTCATTATGAGAGCTTAGCTTACAATCACAGATAGGTTCCGTGTATCTCAGCCTCTCATTTGGTGTTTCTCACACCTTCGAAACACATGGCTCTATGGACCCAGAGTTGTCCCAGACAACTCTTCGGATAATTAAAAAAGTACTAGTTTGCGGCCACAAACAAATAATACAACTATATATGTCATATATATCATGCATATCAAATACACAAATAGTGTACAACATATCAATCAACTTTAACCATCAGGTGATTCACACCTGAACGCTATACCTGTGAGGTTTACCACTCACCTTTAATTACAGGAAACTGCTTGTCTTCTCTTATGAACACTGTCACACACATCCGCATATGGCACTGTTAATACACACAAACTAAAACTGCCCATCCAAGGGTCGGTGGTGTCTTGCCTTTAAGGAATGTCAAGTGCTCTCTGCCTGTGCTTCTAACCCAGTGGCGTACCACCGAAAAGTTAATCTTACATACATTGGGAATAATTAACAAGTTGGTTAAGATAACTACATGCTTTTCTGGGACAAATCCCTGATCCACCTCCGCAGAAAGCTATCCAGCAATCCTTCCTCTCTTTCAGCACCGCCGGCGAAAGCGCCCGGTTAACCCGAACCCTGCTGATAGAGAGGACTACGACAAGATGGCGCCGCAACCAACCGAACTGTTGTTATTTTTATGTTTTATTTATTTATATTAAACAGTGGTATCCTAGTAACGACTGTTGTTTACAACTTGTTTGTGCGAACTTCTGTAGCCAAAAACTTTATATTTCCTTCTAGTATAATATTGAGATTTATTCCGCATTCCATATTTAAGACGCTGAACTGGAGAATTTGTAAATTCCTCCTTGATTTATTAATGCGGCCAGATACGTAATTTATCTCCTACTCTTGTACTATGATAACCGATATTAATTCTGAAAAATGCTCCAGGTAAACTTCCTCAACTCACATTTTTTATCTCGCTTCCACATATTTTTTCCCCCACATGTTTACGATGAAATAAAATTGATTCATTAGAAGGACTCGGGAAGATAAATTGTTTCGTCTATAATGGCAAGCCAAATCGAAATTGGGAATTTTTATTTTGATGGAATATTTGGCAAACAAAACAGTTTACGTAGCAGGTTTTGCTAACGACATTATTTACATTTTTAACTCAAAAGATTGATAAGTACATGAGGGTTGTTACGTGGAAATTTTTATGGAAAACACATAAAAGTTTGTTGTGGCCAGTCACTGCTACTTCCGGTTGTCCAATTGTTACCAAAACCTTTTCAGATCTTCCCATGAATGTCCGATTGGGAAATACGTAGTTAAACAAATAAAGTCTTATAGTTTTTGAGGATCATAAATGTCAAAAAGTGAACGCAGTTTGACAATTAACCCTTTCGTAATCAAAAACTCATTACATAGAAAACTTTTCCCACAACAACTATTGTCACAATTCCATTTTCTATACATCCACCTATTGCAATCTGATTTCCTATAACGGATTCGCCACCCTTAGGAGGTATTTAAAGCCCTGCAGCGCCTCCCGTGGCGTCTGTGTGAGTGACAGTCGCTGACGAGGCGTCGAGGTCGAGCAGCCGTCGCGGTGCCAGTCTCAATCCCCGCCGTGAGCTGCAGGGGTCACGACCTTTGGAACGGGTCGACTTCGGCATGCACGGGAATGGAATATGTGTCACTGGAATAACTCACACCGGAAAGGATGGGAGGTTAGGTAAAAATGGGAGATGAGGTCGAATGAGATTTAAGATAAGCATCGAAGCATACGAGCCCAACCCTAAATGTATTCGTACCCTCTGAAATAAATATATTAACAATAGTTAAGATTATATTTGGGCTTTTTTGTATTAATAAAATTGTAAGAGGCCGAAAATAATCCTACCGACTGCGCCAGATGTAACAGGCGTCCAGTAATAATCCTAATGACTGTTGCGCAAATGTAACAGTTCACAATAATTTAATCCGGCCTGCTCAATGTAGCCTAGGTGAAAGAAAGTATTATTACAACCTGTTCCGGTGGTTAGCGAAGGGTTGTGGAACCACCTATTGTGTTGCGGGCAGGTTGGACCGAAAATATAAGCAGGCGAAATGGGGAGAAAGGGTACTTACCCCGTACCAGACGTATGTCACGGTACTGCTGGAATAAACGGCTGGAACTTTGTGTATTCCACTTTGCTGCACTTCACAGGGTATTTAGGTTTAATTTAAATTTCATCAACGCCGATTATTTTAAATAGGTAAATATATTAAAGTAAAAATGATGGTAATATATACACAAAAATATAAAGATAATGCTTATAACAAAACGTGCGTAACTTAAACGCGGGGCGAATATGACAAATAACAAGCGTAGTTTGATGTCGAACTATCGTTCGTAAACTGTAAACGTGCGAATTCTTATTCGCGTAAGCGTCACACTGTGCGTGTCAAAATTGAGACAGATTTAATCTGACTAACTCGTCCTACCATCGGTACAGAACTTCTAGCTATGCATTTATGCTAACTTAGCAAAATTTAGCCGTCTGCCCCCTCTGGTCTATATTCCAATGCATAAATGAATATATGCAAAAGACAAGTCCCAAAATTTTTCGTTCCATCAGTAAATAATACAATATTTATGTTAGTATTATTTATAAAACTGAGGGTAAAGGTAACTGACAATATACTCAATTAATTGCCATTTTTAATTTTATTACTTTGATAAAAATTATTTGCGAATTATTAAAGACGAAACATTTGTCACATGCAGACAATGGTTTATTTGCAAATAAATTATTATTAAACCTAAGAATATTATAAGCAATGTATTGAAGTTCTATACACTCTATTAATACACCATATCAAAATTTGTTGAATTGGAGTAATAATCATTGCATCCAGAAGTTTATTTATTCTTGTTTTTAATATAATAAATAAAATTTAATATAGTAATTAATTGAATATATTGTCAGTTTCTTTTACCTTCAGTTTTATAAATAATACTAACATAAATATTGTATTATTTACCGTTGGAACTAAAAAAAATAGCACGTGTCTGTTGTCATATATTTGCCCGTAGATTATTATTAAAATTTAGTTAATAACATTGTATTTAAATCCAGTACACTTGCACGTAAGGAGGATATAAAATTGCACAGTTTTTATTTAAACGTTAAAACGTGAAAATTTTCACTTCAATGTTCATAACAAAAAGCGAACAAATAAGTATCCATAGCTACAGGGCAATTGAAATCGCAAACGTAATTTACGTAAAATGTAACTTCAGTAGTAGATATTTATCTGCAAATATCTACGTTTGAAGAAAACATATAATGTGTCATTCGGAGTAAAAGTGTATACTACTTTAATTATTTTTATAAAAATGAGATAAAGTGTTTGTTAATTTAATTGTCCGTTATATGAAAAATGTCGCACACAGCTAAATTAAAACACAGTATAATAAAAGATGAAAACACTTTTTGTTTAATCATTTTGTCATGAATGTTATCCTGTTACACCTGATATCAAATTGCCTTCAAAGACCATTCCTCCCTACTCGCATCATTCTGCGGTACGTGTTATCCCTCTAACACACATTCCATTCCCTTGCATGCCGAATTCGACCCGTTCCAAAGGTCGTGACCCCTGCAGCTCACGGCGGGCATTGAGATTGCCACCGCGACGTCTGCTCGGCGCCTCGTCATTGACTGTCACTCTCACAGACGCCACGAGAGGCGTTGCAGGGCTTTAAATATCTCCTAAGGGAGAAGAATCCGTGATGGGAAATTAGATTCCGATAGTTGGATAGGATGTGTTGAAAATGGAGTTGTGACAATAAGTGTTGTGGGAAGGGTTTACTGCATATTTGATTCTATGTAGAAAGAGGTTTTGTTATTATTATCTCGAATGGAAAAAATCTTCAGTAATGTCTCCAGATTTTTGACACAGACATTTATCTATCAGATACAAACATTATTGTTAGTGATGCCGCGAGAGAAACGGCAAGAAACAGTTCACTCTCGTCTCGTCGAAAATCATATTTTTCATCCTCTATTCTCGATCTCGACTTTATATCGATTTATAATCAGCTATATGGGTATTCCATAAGCTGGCAGGTCATAGCTTATTTGTATGGTTAAAGGCAGCAAGCTGTAGATTGCACGAGATTAGTTGTAGGTACTTACTCTTATATAAGTATTTTATTTCACACTGTAATTATCTATTATTTGTATATAAATAAAGGGTTTTCCAATAAGAGGTGTTATTTTGATATTCAAAGAAAAATGCCATTTTTTAATATAAATGATCGGATGTTTATTTCATTATAAAGAGGAAGGTATGCCGTTAATAGTGGAAAATAACATCAGGCAAATGACCACCACGACCACGCTGACAGGACAATATCCTTTTCATGAAATTTTCCATAACCAAATCGCAAAGTGGCTGTCCTATGTCCTCGATAGCCTCACGAATTCCATCTTTGAGGTCTTGAGTCGACGCTGGGCAGTTGGCGTAGACCTTCTCTTTCACGTGGCCCCAAAGAAACAAGTCGCAAGGTGTTAAATCACAAGATCTCGGTGGCCAATTGTGATCACCTCTTCGAGAGATAACACGGTCCGGAAACTTTTCCCGTAAAAGATCAATGGTTTCGTTGCTTGTGTGGCACGTAGCGCCGTCTTGTTGAAAGTAAACGTTGTCCAGATCAATACCATCCAATTCCGGCCATAAAAAATCGTTAATCATCTCTCGATAGCGCAAAATACGGTGTAATGACGTTTGTGGAATGCCTAATTCCAAAGAACGACGAGGAATGGACAAACTTGGGTTTTCTTCAACACTTTCGGCTACAGCAGCAATACTCTCGGCTGTTCTTGAGCGACGTGCACGGGTTTTATTCTTCACATCACTAACTTGTCCCAACAGCTCGAATTTTTCCACCAATTTCTGTATTGCGGTCCGACAAGGTGCTTCACGACGACCCAAAAATTGTCGAGTTTTACGAACCGTCTCTGCCAAATTTTCACCATTTTATAGTGAATTTTAATAATTTCAATGCGTTGTTGAAGCGTGTATCGTTCCATTTTTATTAATGGCGTAGTTTCTACTTGTCAAATGTCAAAAAATGACAGCTTCAAAAGCGACATCTACCGAAATAGCGGGCTATTCAAAATAACACCTCTTATTGGAAAACCCTTTACATAAAAATAAATTCATAAAATATTACATTCTGTCATTTGTTTATTATTTGAATAACATGTTATAAATTTTCTATACATCCATCTATCAGGAAAATAAATTAGCATCAACTTGGACGTAATAAAGGAGTCAGTAGATACTACTGATTAAAACTTCACTTTTTACTAAGGCTGGCATTTAACAGTTAAGTAAAAAAATACTGAATAAATATTACTCGCAGTAAGGGCATTTAATACTAGCGTGAAGGGTACACCACAGGGAACACTTTCGCTCCTATTCTTTATACTAAAACCCTATAAATTTAAAATGAATGAATAAATATGAATAAATGAACAGGCAATGATAATATTTGTATTGATAAATATTTTTCTTATTGTATATCTTTAATTATATACGAGGGTCAACTATTCAATTAATGTGTACAATCTTTTCAGGGGTGTTAGTTGGCAACCTTGGGATATGCTCTGATCAGCTGTTTCATCATTTTATGTCAACATAACCTCAAAATTTTCAGTTCACCATGGCAAGTCCACTAGAAGATTGCACCTTAGCGCTCAGTCATTAGATTTTTAGTCGCAGAAGGTGTAAAACCAAGTGAATTTTTTTCTAGAATGTTAATACAGTTCGGTAAAAGTTGTATGAACCGTGCGAATTTTTACAAGTGGGTTGATCGGTTTAAAAGTGGCCGAACAAGTGTAGGTGATGAATCCCGATGTGGACGTCCAGTGGAAGTTTCTGGGCCCTCGTTGGAATCGAGGATTGACGGACTTATTCGTGATAACAGCGAACTATCAATAGCCAATATTACTCTGAGATGCTAGAACACAAAGTTAGACCAGCTATCAGGAGCAAACGCCGTGGACTCTTGTCAAAAGGAGTCATTCTTCAGCACGATAACGCCCGCCCTCATACAGCCCAGCTGACCCGTGATAAGCTTCAAGAATTGGGTTGGGAGGTCTTACCTCATCTTGCCTACAGTCCCGACCTCGCCCTATCTGATTTTTACCTGTTTGGACCACTCAAAGAGGCCCTACGTGGAAAAAGATTTGCTAACAATGAGGAAGTTAAGGAAGCGGTGCAAAAGTGGCTTCGGGGTAAATCGAAAGAATTCTTCGCCAAGGGAATTAGGAAGCTGCAAGAAAGATGGGACAAGTGCATAACTATGGGGGGTGATTATGTTGAAAAATAGCCTTAATTTTGAAAGATTGAAATAAACCGTTTTTGAGCTATAACGATTTGTCTCTTTACTTATTGAATGACCCTCGTACATATTAAAAAAAATGCAATCGAGATCTCGAATACATACTCTCGTCTCGAAAAAATCTTGAGGGCATTACTCTCGTCGAAAAATCGAGACGAGACTTATGATAGTCTCGTCTCGAAATTCGAAAAAATTCGAGACGACTCGAAAACGCGAGATCCCGCGGCATCACTTTTACCTTATATTTCTTTATCTCTAAAGAACAAAAATTATCAAAAAATAATATTTAGGCCCCATAGGTATATGTATTTAAATTAATAAAAATTAAATGGCGGGAGGTTTTGTGTTGGTCACATCAGATTTTCCGTTTTTATTCTGGCGCAAATTAATAAGTATCAGAATGGCAGCTAAACGCTCTATCCGTTCGGTTATTCAAGCTGCAGATCGGAAATCGCAGATGAATCTTCTGTCACGTGATCAGATTGCTCAGAGTGCTCGACAGAAATACCGAGCGCACCCTGTATGAATACGGCCGTTACATCAAACGCAAACACCTGAATGTTTTTTATCCCATTTCAAAACACGTTATTCAGTTCAATGAAACATATAAAGAAACCGTTTTCCTAGTCTTTTGAAAAAAAGTGTACCCTTTTAGCGTTTTAGCAATCTAAATATAAATCTACCACTTGCAATCTCAATCTCGTTGTTGAGTTGTATTGTTTCTCTCTGCCGGTGTTTTTATTAAAGAAACAGATTGATTTATGACTTGTTCAGATGTACAATTCGTATTATTCACAATTCTGAAGGAATTCTGCTATTTATTTGAATTTACGACCGGAGACTGAAGCACAGCAATTTTAAATTTGCATGAGATGCTGGAATATTTTAAGAGCAGCGTAATTTTATATTTGAAAGTTACGAAATTTGAATTTGTTTGGATTAGAATGCACACCAAAAATTCCGAATTTGAAATTAGTTTGAATAAATGGCAACTTTGCAGATTTATACAGAGAAGAATAGTATAATAAGACGTACACAGAACAAGGAATATGAATATACGATATGTATTTAAAATGAGTTCTTATACAGGGTGTAATATAAATTGTAACCTGCCGCTCATTGAGCAATGGTCTGAGTTTTTCAAATATGATATAATTTAATAACTAATAACAACACTTACGTTAACAAAATATTGTTACATTTAAAGTTACAATTATAATTCAGTGTATATGGCAAGGTAGAAAACTAAAAATGGCCACCGATTAATAACCTCCACACGTTTCCTCGTTCGTTTTGAAGGTTGGATTCCGTCGCCGGAATTTGGCGTCTTCCAACACCAATATAGTGGATTTTTTGGAGTCCGGTACACTTCTAGGTTGACTGTTGGGTCTGCTTCTTTCTAAACCTCTGGGATGTTTGAGCCTTCGATCTTAGATGTTTCCTCACCAACCGTCAGGCTGTCTCTTCTCAAAATCCGGGTCACGCCCTTCCCATGAACCATCGCGGCCCATCGTTTGCGCCATATCTCTGCAGCCCACTACCTTACCAACACACTGACATGCAATATTTAATTTTATAAATAACTACTGGAGGGACCCGTCACAAAATAAGTACATTAGAACTCGTCGAGTGAAACAATATTTCTTAGAAATATTTTTTATTCAAATATTCAAGGTAGCTATGTGAAAATAAATAATAAATAAATAGATAAATAAGTAAGTGATAGGTAAGTACTAATACATAAGTAAAAAACAAATTTATACTTTGTTGATATTAACATTGTTACATTTTGTTTATTTGTATTTACTACATTCATCCTAATTTACTGAGTAGCTACAACAAAATAAATAATATTTTATTTCTTATACTCATATGACAGATTTCAAGTAGACAACAAGTATGTACGTATCTGATATTGATATGTTTTGATTTATTGAGTGTTTTGGTAAAGTTTTTCATATTTTCCCTGAAAGCTGACGAATTGAGATACAAAACTTTGTCTTTTCATTACATATTGATATTTTCTCACAGAATCTTTTTTCTATCCAAAAAACTTTAGAAATGTTTTTGTCGCCATACTCACAATACGAGCACAACCCCAAATGTATAAATATTGCATTATTTACTGTTGGAACGAAAAATTTTGGGACGTTTTTTGTCATATATTTGCCCGTAGATTATTGATTAAATGAGAAATTTAGCTAATAATATTGTATTTAAATCCAGTACATTTTGGGGACAGATGGCTAAATTTTGCTAAGTCAGCATAAATGCACACCTAGAAGTTCTGTACCGATGGTAGGACGAGTTAGTCAGATGAAATCTGTCTAAGTGTTGTGTCACGCTTACGCGAATAAAAATTCGCACGTTCAGAGTCAAAATATGCTTGTTATTTGTCATATTCGCCCCGCGTTTAAGTTACGCACGTTTTATTATAAGCATTACCTTTATTAATAGTAGAAAACTGTACAATGTACAATTTGCGACACTTGGTGAAGTTGCTCTAAATATTTAAATATTTTGTGAACACTTGGCACACTTCACAAGATTTCAGTTTTTGAATCAACCTCTCGGTCATTTATCAGAGACTGGCCCACTCAACCAGAACCACAGACGCGTTTCGCTGTAATTGCAGCTCATCAGTGTGGTGTACAGTTTTCTACTATTATTATTCTGCTAGCCAAGCTCGCGGTTTTCCTGATAGATGGCTCTGCATGTGGTTAGTTACCTCTGCTGGCTTGAAATCTTTTTGGGATGTTTATCATCCGTCCACTCAACTAGTCTCAGTTCCTCGAAAGAGACGACACCACACTGATGAGCTGAAATTACAGCGAAACGCGTCTGTGGTTCTCGTTGAATGGGCCAGTCTCTGATAAATGACCGAGAGGTTGAATTAAACCTGAAAACCCTGTGAAGTGCAGTGAATTGAAATACACAAGGTTCTAGCCGTTTAGCCCAGCAGTTCGGTGACGTACGTCTGGTTCCATTTTCGGTTCAACCTGCCCGCAACGCAATAGGTGGTTCCTCAACCCTTCGCTAACCACCGGAACAGGTTGTAATAATACCTCCTTTCACCTAGGCTACTTTGAGAAGGCCGGCCTAAATTATTGTAAACTGTTACATTTGGGCAACAGTCAATAGGATTATTACTGACCGCCTGTTACATCTGGCGCAGTCGGTAGGATTATTTTCGGCCTCTTACAATTTTATTAATACAAAAAAAGCCTAAATATAATCTTAACAATTGTTAATATTGTTAATATATTTATTTCAGAGGGTACGATCACATTTGGGGTTGGGCTCATACATACAAAGTTGATGTACATTCATAATGTACCTTTGAGTATGCATATATTTTAATTATGTATGAATTCATTCTCTTTTACATTAAAATTCTCATATTCATACACACATTTCTCTAACAAGAGCTAAAATAATACACAAAATTTCATCCAGTGTAACAGATTCCAAATTTTATTATTCACACTTCATTAAGTGTCACGGAATTCCAGCTCTTACGCACTTGTAGCACAAAGGCGGAAACTGCTCGCTCTGTTGGGTATATGGTTTACGTTGTAGAGACTAATTGATGTATTTACTGTACAATTAAAGGCTTTTATTCTGGCTGTAATGCGTTTGAACTTTTGAATAAACATCGCGAAGACGCGTAAACGGGTTTAAAATAGGGACAGTGCTATATACAGAGTAAATGGACCGGGATGTTTGTACAGATGTATGGGTGGTCGTGAAGTTTTATATTTACTACCAGAATATAATTAGGAACATAGCCGAAAATATTAAATAAACGGGGTGATTTATTAGTATGCCCCCTTTTTAAACTAAGTCTGCCGGAAGTTACACTTTTATCAGACAAATATAAGGGCGAATTCGCCAAAGGGCGTACTTACTATGTTTTACCTGTCGCTAAGAGACGTGTTTCCATGCTAAAAATCGCATATCCAGATACAATCTGATTTTAATATCTTTACGATGATGTCTGTTTAACTACGTATTTCTCAATCGGACATTACTGAGAAGAGCTGAAAAGGTTTTGGTAATAATTGGACAACCGGAAGTAGCATATCCTTAAAAAATTCTTCTAAATATTATTTTTTGTTCTTGTTTATTAAAGAAGAGTAAATTATCTAAAGGGTTTTTCATTAAGAGTGACCCATTTTGTTTTTGACACTCTCAAATATTAGTGAAGTTGGCTTCGCAATTCTTTCGCATTTTGAAACGTCAGTCTATGCCATTTAATCATAGAGAGATACAGGTGTCAACAACGTTTGCAAATTATTGAACTTTTTTATCAAAATTCGCGTTCTATCGCACAAGAAAATCATCTTTTCGGATGAAGCTCACTTCTGGCTCGATGGTTTTGTCAACAAGCAAAATTGTCGCATTTGGACGAGCGAGCAGCCTGAAGTGATGCACGAGACACAACTTTATCCGAAAAGATTAACTGTTTGGTGCGGTTTTCATTCCGGCGGCGTCATCGGCCCATTTTTCTTTTTTGATTAAAACGGCGCGCCAACAACCGTCAACGGCGATCGCTACAGGGCCATGATATCGGAGTATTTTTGGGACCAGCTCGACGCTATGAACGTGGACGATATGTGGTTCCAACAGGATGGCGCAACATGCCATACAGCGTACGACACAACCGAATTATTGCAGACCAAGTTCGGCGAGCGAGTTATCTCACGCAACGGTGCTCGCGAATGGCCGCCTCGTTCTGTAAACTTTTTAGACCTTAAATCGCTTGTCTATGCCAACAAACCAGCAACGTTAGAAGAGCTGCAGGCCAACATCGAACGCGAAATTCTGGGTATTTCGGCCGATTTGTGTGCTCGAGTCATGGAAAATTGGGTCCAGCGTATTCATTCATGCCAGCGCTTCCGCGGTGGACATTTAAACGATGTCGTATTCCATAAATAATGGCAGAGATTGTACTTTCATTTGAAATAAAAATCATTTTAATAACTAAGATATAAATTAGCCAGATATGCTAACCATGGAAACTCCTAATATATTCAGATAATTCAAACTGACAGATATCAGTATCAATAGGTGCGTTTAATGAAGTAAGCAGTTCAAGCAAATGCCTAGGTAAGCAAACGAAAGTTGTTGCTTAGTACACTGAAAGATTTGCTAGCTATATGACGAACTGATATTCACAAATGTAATCGAGAACGTTATACAGTTGCCAAATATAACATGTGTATCTCTCATATCCCTTTTATTGGTCTGGAAAGTTATACAAAATGAATTTATAGATATTTAGAAGAATTTTTTCAGAAAATGGTTGTTCAATTGTTATCAAAATCTTATCAGCTCTTCCCATTAATGTTAGATTGAGGAATCCGTAGTTAAACATGGCTCAAGTCTTACAATATTTGAGGAACTGTATTTTCAACATTCATAAACACACACACACACAGTAAAAATGTTATTATCGGATTCGAGGGACCTTAAAACCTTTTTATTCACTAAAATCTGGATATGCAATTTTTAGCATGATTCCAATTTCTCTCTTAGCGAGAGATATAACTTTATGACAATGTAAACCGTTCTTTATAAACATAACTTATAGTTTTTATTAAAATTTGTAATAGCTAAAGAGCTTCTCTCGTAACACATTTCTTTACTCTTTAAAAATATGTTGATGCAAATAGAAAAAGCTATTTTATCACAAAATAAAAATATAAAAAGCGCAATGTATAGCCGTATACAAAAATTTATCAGTATGAAAAATGTAAGAATTTCCTTTTATAAAAATTATTTATAGCAACAGCAATATTCTTCACAGCATAAAAATTTATTCCTGCTTTTATGTGGAAATGTGTTCCCTTTATTTGTTTACATATTTAAAATTTCAGTCTTCCTGTTTATAATAAATTTTTAATTGTTCCCGTATCGATTTCAAACAAGAATAGTTATAGGACTTTGTTGCTAAATAGAAGTATAAAATAACTAAAGTCAGTTTTATAAATAAGACGACCATTTGTGGCTATCTGGTATGGTTTATTAAAAATAAAGTATAGTTTTCAAATAGTATTTTTATCTCTCGCTAACAGAGGTATTGGATTCATGCTAAAAGTCGCATATCCAGATTTTAATGATTAAGCACGTTTTAAGGTCCCTACAATCCGATTTTAATATTTTTACGATGATGTCTGTGTGCGTGTGTGTGTGTGCGTGTGTGTGTGTGTGACTGTGTGTATGTATGTGCGGCGGTTGGAAGAACAATTTGTCAAAAACTATAATACCTACCTTCCTTACATAAAGGTGACGGAAGGTAAAATTCATTTATTTACTTATTTATTTATAAGTATTTGGCTTCTCAACAACAATTAATACAGTACACATGATCATAATATGACATAAATGAGGAATATAACTAATACAATTTAAGTGAACGTTTGAAACATTGTAAACTTGTGGAAAATAAATTTGGCATATTGAAGTTGTACAAATGTTATATTCTTATGATGGGACAATTTAGGATAGAATTAGTACGGCAAAAAGAATGACCGAATAAATTTCTTGTTCTTGTACTATAATTGGGTACTCTGAGATGAAATGATGATAATAATTCTGGTGAATCGACAACATTGTTGAAAAGTTTATGTAGGAACGCAAGGTCGCTTAACTTTCTTCTATTTTCTAATGACAACAATTTTGGCCTGTGTGTTGGAAACTTACGATTGAGAATTTTTTTTTTTTTCGTTGAATCGCTTCAATACGATTTATATAAATATCATACCGTGGGTTCCAACATACAGAAGCAGTGTGATGTAATATAAGTGTCTATTTAAATATTAATAAATTATATTTTGTAGACAATTAACAAATTATGTTAACAATACTTGTTAATTTTTGTTTTGGACAATTATGCAACTCTATTTGCTATGGTCGGAGCATTCTTTCAACAGTTGAGTGCGTACCTTCGTAGCGGTGTCATCACAGTGAGTCTCGTGCAGTGTAAAAGTGTAATATTATTATTATTATGTGTGTGTGTGTGTGTGTGTGTGTGTGTGTGTGTGTGTGTGTGAATCTTCTGGGCACTCTACCTCAAATACCATTATTCAGAAACTTTTGAAACCATGTATTTCTACCTTAGAATATGGAAAGATACCATTGAATTTTGGTGTCAATCGGATAACCGGAAATGGCAGTTTACTTGAAGCTCAAAATAGTTTTTCTTCAAAAATCCTTTAAATGTAACTTTTTGCCAATTTGTTATTATAAAAATTAAAGATTATTCCATTTTCTACAGGTGTGCATTAATACATTACTCCATAGTTACACATTTTAAAAGAAAATTGTAAATAGAACAATAGTTATATGGAAATGAATTTAATACAAATAATTTCTAGCATTAGTATACATTGCTGGGTGTGCTACTCTGCTTTGTACACAGATTTCGGTAATGATAGTGATATTTATATTGTGCGGGCGTTCACCAAGCGTCGCCTCATTGCTGGCGTGGAGAGTGCACCACAGGGGTTAATTTTGTGCCACTTAAAATTCGAAATATTTAGTGTTGGTAGGGATACAATCCAGTTCCGCAGATTCGCGACCAGACACACAGGCATGCAGCCACGAGACCCCATAAAAATAAAAATTAAATGTTGGTCTTTGTTTATAATTTTTCATCTTTAAATTATGAAAATCATCTCTCTAATTTAACCATTTTGTTAGGGAATGTTTCTGTATATATCCTAGGCTAAAGTTTACTTTTGTTATACATAGTTGTTTGAGCGTGGAAAGGAAAAAAAAGAAAGATGATCACATCAAATTTTTTATTCTTGTTTTCGCCAACTTTTTAGATGTTTTGCTATCCTTTCACAAAAGTTTCCCGATTATTTCATTTGTTTTTCTCGTAGTAATGTATTTCCAGGTATTTTGTTTATTCAGTTTCTTTTTTGTTGATTTTCTTTCAACAATATTTGTTATCGTTTAAAGACAAAAGACATGTTAAATTATATTCATTAAACAATATGTGTCTGTTTATTTCATTTTGAAGACAAAGGAGATGTAATATAAACAATTGTTTTCCATTTAAATAGGTTAATTGAAAAATGAAAAAGTATATTTACTCAGCCAAAATTGTTTATTTTAAACTAATTGTATCCGTTGAAAATATTTGCAACAAACAATATTATGGAACAGTTATTAAATTATAATTTTGGATTGCTTTTAATAATAGTATAACATATATAGTGCTTACAACCTAATATAGCGGGTGTCCCAACTAGACCGCCGGATTTAAATTTGCCGCCATTTGGTTAATACGAGTTGTAAGGTTTTTTTTGACAGTTGTCACGTACAGACCACGCGATTTAAGAATATGGAGAAATATTCAAACGAACAACGTTTAATTATTGTAAAAACACATTACAAAAATGGTGAAAGTTTTGCGAAAACAGTTCGCCAATTACATCAAGTTTTCGGTCGCAATAATGCGCCAAATGAATCGACAGTGAGCCGTTTAATTACAAAATTTGAGACCAAATTTACGCCGATGGATGAGAAAATCATTGTCGGTCACTCGAAAATATAGCCACAGTAAGGGAATCTGTGGCCGAGAATCCAGGAACTTCCATTCGGCATCGTGGTCAAGAATTAAACATTTCCAGAAGCACTATGCAACGAATTTTTGTAAAAGATCTGCATTTGCACGTGTGCAAGGTTCAATTGGTGCAAGAAATCAAGTCAAGAGACCATGCGCAGCGCCGTGGATTTGCTGATTGGGTGTTGGAAGCATCAAATTAATGCGGATTTTTCGAAGAAAATCATATTTTCAGATGAGGCATATTTTCAACTCGACGGATACGTAAATAAGCAAAACTGTCGAATTTGGGTGCTGAAAATCCTCGTGTGATACTCAAACAACCAATGCATCCACCGCGAGTAACTGTTTGGTGTGCATTTTGGGCTGGCGGAGTGATTGGACCATATTTCTTTGAAAATACAATGTGGAGGACATGTTTTTCCAACAAGACGTTGCGACCTGTCACACAGTACGTGAAACAATGGTGTTACTGCAGACCAAGTTTCCAGGCCGTGTCATTTCTCGATTTGGCGATCAACATTGGCCACCAAGATCGTGCGATCTAACACCGATGGACTTTTTTTTTGGGCTATGTGAAGGAAAAGGTGTATGCGAATAAGCCTGAAACAGTTGAACATCTTAAAGAGGAAATACGGCGCGTTATTGGTGAAATACAGCCACATTTATGTGAAAACGTTATTCAAAATTTCAACAAAAGAATAACCCTGTGCCAGAGGTCTCGTGGTGGCCATTTGCCTGATGTTGTAATTCACGTTTAATCGGAACTATTTTTCTTTATGTTGAAATAAAAATGTTTGCTTAATTCAAAAAATAAATGTGTTTTTCTTTAAAATTAAATCCGGCGTTCTAGTTGGGGCACCCTTAGCTAGTAATTATGGACATAGATGTCAAATATCATATTTTCTCATTCTTATTTCCATATGAAATATTTTTTTCATTGCAAACTCGTAGAAACTGTGAAAATCAGTGTTGCTTCTGGCACACCCGGTAATTTCTAAACAGCGGTGGTAATGTATTTGTATTTTAATTATTTTGACATAAAGGTTGAAGGTAAATTTGAAACAATATATACTTAAACAATAGAAAGCTAACCTAACCTATCCTTCGCTAATAATGAAATAGCAATTATGTTCCTTAATTTACCCCAACTTTGGCGAAAAATTTTAATTAACGCCCTAATTAAAATGTTGATTACTGTAATTAATGATGAATAAGCCGTTTGAATGTGATAGTAACGATAAATATTGCGAAAAACATTGAATGTTATATGAAACTGCATTCAACAAAATTCCCTAGTATATTCGCCACTTCTGATGGTATATTTTAAGGATTGCTTATCAAGAAATCTGATGTAACCAACACAATACTTCCGCCATTTATTTTTTATTAATTTCTCGTTGCCGCGTGCCTGATGTCTGGTTGCGAATCTGGGGAACCCGATTCGATCCCGATCAACGTTAAATATTTCGAATTTTAAATGGCACAAAATTGCTCCCCATGGTGCACTCTCCGCTCTAGCAATGAGGCGACGCTTGGTAAACGCCCGCCCGATATAAATGTCACTATCATTACCGAAATCAAATATTTCTAATTGACAGATGTCAGTGTGAAATAAAATTTACATATCTTTGTGAAATGTTTTTACTTGAAATATAGAAATGTAAAATAATTTAAGGTGGCAAAAACAAATCGCATAAGGTAATACAACAGATTATAGCTATAAGCCAATTTAGCAGATTATTATGTTAGAAATATAATACTATATATATGTTTTTATTTTCTACTTATTTTAAGAAACATACTGTTCTTTTTAGGAGTAGTTCAGTTCAGTTCAGTACGAGGTAATATCAATTCATTTCTATCCTAAAATGAAAACACCCCACATCAGATTATTTTTATTATTAAACAGATATTAATCTAATGCACTATAGTATTTATCTATTTAAAATCCGATTTTCTAACATAACGCCTGCAAAAATTAATAATAATAAAAACACACAGCCCAACAATGCCACAGAAGTTAGAGAGAACACTCGTACATATTTACTTTTTGAATTCTCTATAGAGCACTTTTATTCTAACATCACTTTACTCTTTGTAGTGCATTTCTAGACACGTAGTCAATAAAAATACCTCTGCATACAAATATGTACTTGCTAGAAGTGATTTTGCATTGTGCAACTTCAAAGGAAGAAAATGCATCGCGTAAAATGCGAGGGTATTATCAATGGGCATATCAACTGTGAATGATGTTCTTGTTCAGGTTATCTTTCCAAAAAGAGTGGTACGAGGGTCATTCAATAAGTAAAGAGACAAATTCTATAATTTTAAAACTATTCAATGAATGTGTACAATCTTTTCAGGGGTGTTAGTTGGCAACCTTGGGATATGCTCTGATTAGCTGTTTCATCATTTTATGTCAACATAACCTCAAAATTTTCAGTTCACCATGGCAAGTCCACTAGAAGATTGCACCTTAGAAGAGCAGCGCTCAGTCATTAGATTTTTAGTCGCAGAAGGTGTAAAACCAAGTGAATTTTTTTCTAGAATGTTAATACAGTACGGTAAAAGTTGTATGAACCGTGCGAATTTTTACAAGTGGGTTGATCGGTTTAAAAGTGGCCGAACAAGTGTAGGTGATGAACCCCGATGTGGACGTCCAGTGGAAGTTTCTGGTCCGGGACTCACAGGGTCCAGTCTATTGCGATTTCCTTGAAGATGCTAGAACACAAAGTTAGACCAGCTATCAGGAGCAAACGCCGTGGACTCTTGTCAAAAGGAGTCATTCTTCAGCACGATAACGCCCGCCCTCATACAGCCCAGCTTACCCGTGATAAGCTTCAAGAATTGGGTTGGGAGGTCTTACCTCATCCTGCCTGCAGTCCCGACCTCGCCCCATCTGATTTTTACCTGTTTGGACCACTCAAAGACGCCCTACGTGGAAAAAGATTTGCTAACAATGAGGAAGTTAAGGAAGCGGTGCAAAAGTGGCTTCGGGGTAAATCGAAAGAATTCTTCGCCAAGGGAATTAGGAAGCTGCAAGAAAGATGGGACAAGTGCATAACTGTGGGGGGTGATTATTTTGAAAAATAGCCTTAATTTTGAAAGATTGAAATAAACCGTTTTTGAGCTATAGCCATTTGTCTCTTTACTTATTGAATGACCCTCGTAGATCTATAAGATCGTTTTCGAAAAACTTCTGCACATACAGATAAATTGACTACACTAAACGGTTGAACCAATGTAATAAATTTTATTAACAATCATTATATATATATATGTCGATTCCTAACATTTTAGAGGTTGGGAAACAGGTTGGCCTTACGTAGGTCAATGGGTGCCTTTTTTTACCTGTCACTAAGAGAGGTATTGGATTCTTGCTAAAAATCGCATATCCAGATTTTAATGATTAAGCACATTTTAAGGTCCCAGATTGTATCCCTAAATCTATAAAAGATAGAATGTTTATATGTATCAAACTCTTCTTTAATACTAACAAGAATAAAAAAATTCAAAAATTATATTTAGAATTTTTTTTTAAGAATCTGCTACTTCCGGTTGGTTGTCCAATTATTACCAAAACCATTTCAGCTCTTCCCAGTAATGTCCGATTGAGAAATACGTAGTTAAACAGATATTAAGTATTATAGTTTTTGAGAAATCGTCCTTCCAACGTCCCACACATATACCCACACACACACATCATCGTAAACATATTAAAATCGGATTGTAGGGACCTTAAAACGTGCTTAATCATTAAAATCTGGATATGCAATTTTAGCATGAATCCAATACCTCTTTTAGCGAGAGGTAAAAATGCATGCTATCTGGGACAACT
Organism: Harpalus rufipes; assembly: GCA_951394225.1. NCBI lineage: Eukaryota > Metazoa > Arthropoda > Insecta > Coleoptera > Carabidae > Harpalus > Harpalus rufipes. The sequence continues at coordinate 21,413,765 of OX596290.1, read as the reverse complement.
GTATACACATACATATAAACTAAAAAATTTATCATACATCAAAAATATTTCACACGTTGACTGTTGTACAAACCCATCTTGTACTAATAAACGGCCGCATTTGCCCCGACGTTCAGCTATTTATTTCTGCTGTTGTACATGAATATAGTCAAGCAGCATAAAACATATGACTGTTGTCAGACGGTAATAACTACCGCAGACGATGAGTTGTTTTTTTTCTTTTTTCCTTTTTCTTTTTCTGAACTGGGAACTTTTTATTTACACTGATTTTTATTTGTTTTTAAGGAGTTTACTTTTTGTAGGAATAGTTGGTAATCTAAAATGAATTAGGAGTATGCAAGCGAATGATAATAACCTAGTAACATTAGGCCTGAATATGTGGTGATTATTATTGAATGTTTAAAGATATATTAGGTCAAATATGTACTTATGTATGATGTAAATTTTGGGGGCAAAACAAGTAGATATACAATAACTTTATATTGTAAGACTAAAATCAAATATGGGTTTCAGATATATAAATTTGTGTTATACAGACAAAATATTTCATTTTTTTACCTCTCACTAAGAGAGGTATTGGATTCATGCTAAAAATCGCATATCTAGATTTTACTGATTAAGTACGTTTTAAAGTCCCTACAATCCGATTTTAATATTTTTACGGTGATGTCTGTGTATGTGTGTGTGTGTTTGTATGTATGTGTGTGTGTGTGTGTGTGTGTGTGTGTGTATTTCTCAATCGGACATTACTGGGAAAAGTTTAAAAGGTTTTGGTAATAATTGGACAACTGGAAGTAGCAGATGCTTAAAAAAAAACTTCTACATATTCTAAACTAATTACTGTTAGATTCAGAAATCCGTACACATACAAACACACACATATCTCTCGCTAAGAGAGGTTTTGGATTCATGCTAAAAATCGCATATCTAGATTTTACTTATTAAGTACGTTTTAAAATCCCTACAATCCGAATTTAATATTTTTACGATGATGTCTGCGTATGTGTTTAGTGTGTGTGTGTGTGTGTGTGTGTGTATTTGGGGAAATTGGAAGGACGATTTCTCAAAAACTATAATACTTCATATCTGTTTAACTACATATGTATTTCTCAATCGGACATTACTGGGAAGAGATGAAAAGGTTTTGGTAATAACTGGACAACTGCAAGTAGCAGATTCTTAAATTCTTATTATTTTCGAAAAAATTTGTTCTTGTTTGTACGAGTCCAACCCGAAATGTATCCGTACCCTCTGAAATAAATATATTAACAACAATAATGTAATTGTAACTTCTTATAACTTAGTTTCTTTATCTTTTATGAGTCTTGCTTTATACACAAATGTTGTTAAAATTAAAATTGAAGCTCTCAACATTCATATTTTAGTGTATTTTGGAATACGATACTTGTGTATGTGTTAGTGCGAGTGGTACAGTTAAAATAAAACTTTTCTACGGAAAAATAACGAAAATTCATTTGTTACAGTGTTTGATACTAGCTTTTAACTATTTTTATCCAATTTGTGTATATAATGTTAAAAATATAAATTGCATTAGCGTAATTTTCATTTTGAATATACGAGGGGCATTCAAATATAAACGAACCTTTTATTTCTGAGGGCCTAGAAAGTGTGTCGGAGGTAGGCGAAGCATCGGAAAAGGTAGGGGGGGATCCGCTCCAGATGACTCAAGGCCCAGCTGACCGCCCGACCGATTTCGTTAGCTGTCCTCACAATGAGCGAAAGAGAGGTTCATCCGTCGATTGCGCAACTCATAATTATAAAGTTTTAACGAAGTAAGGCGTTAAACCAGCCGAAATTCGGAACCGACTGCGTGCACAGTTCTGGGAGAATATACTTTCATGGCCACGAGTGCAAGCCGGGTGTGCAGAGTTCAAAGAAGGGCGTGAAAAAGTTACCGAAGACGCCAAAACTCGCTTGTCAGCCAGGAAGGTGATGTCAACTATGTTTTGGGATTCTCAAGGAGTTTTACTCGTTAATTTTCTTCACGATCGTCGCACAATAAACGCTGCCTACTACTGTGACCTTCTTGACCAGGTACGAGCTGCATATCGGTCAAAAAGGCGCTGTCAGCCCATCCGAGACTTCCTGCTCCTGCATGACCCTACACTGCAGTCCTAACAATCCAAAAATTGGCTGAAATTCACTGGACTACACTTGACCACCCTCCCTACAGTCCTGAGCTTTCACCATGCGATTTTCATATGTTTGGACTTCTCAAGGAAGCACTTGGAGGAGAGCGTTATGCGAAACGGGCATAAAAAAATACCTGTTCGATGGGAAAATGCATAACTAAGGAGGGGAACTATATAGAAAAATAATTATAAAGTGCGATTTCTGCCTAAATGTAAAATAAATTTTCTTTTACAAAAGGCTCGTTTATATTTGAACGACCCTCGTAGAACAAGTTTTTGAATAGTGACAACTACCTGAAGTCGACACTAAACGTACCAAATAAGCCTGTATACCTTTATTCATTCTCGTATAAATATCTTCCCATATTACGTACAACGCGCATCCCGAGTTACTCGTGTCTCATGTCGCGTCTGTGCACAACATTCACTGTATGACTCACCGTGCATTTCCGCGCCGTTCGTCGAGTTCGCGTTGTAGATGTAGCTATTCCTAGCTAAGACCTTCCACAGCTTCATGTTGTTGGAGTTGTATTCACATTTTATATCAGCACGGCCTTGAACTGTCCTGGAACATAAACAGAAAATCGTTACTAGCGTACCAGCAAAACAACATCTGATGTCTTTTTAAAGGTTTATTTGCAATATATTGTCAGTAACATAAAAATTTCATTTGGATGGTGGAAGTTTTGCAATTTATTCAGTGACCTGTAAATTATATAATAGATGGATGCTTTGTTTTTCCATAACATTTTTATGCAATCCACAAGATTGGAGATGTTGTGACCTTCAAACTTTAATTTAGTTCAGGAAATATTACTATTCAAGATCGTGTATTGGAACCCGCAGAATTGCGTCCTTAGTGTTTCACGAGAGTCTTGCATTTTTCTTGTTCTTAAGTCTTATCATTGCAGAAAATGCAAGACAAGAATTCTATATTTCGTTGCAATACTCTATCTTGCAAGAAAAATGCAAGAATAGAAAGATTTTCTAATATTTTTTGCATTCTTACAATGGTAATTCATATATGCAGTAAAATTTTTGAAAGATATCCGATCAAGGTTATCTATGAATTGTATGAATTCAGTTTTTTGCTCCGCCCATTCTCTAACAAATTCAGTAGTGTCGTTTGCTTAGTTTTTATGAAGGTACATATGTTACTACAGTTATTTTATTATTCTAAACATATATGTGACAATAAAAGCATTCAAAATTCAAAAATAAGTCAACTGGTAAGTTTATTAGCGTTACAGCGAAAGTATTATCAACAACGAGCATCGTTTTAAAGTGGAATTAACTTTTAAGGAAGGAAGTACTAGTTAAGAATTCTCGTGATAATTAAATAAACTTGGTCAAATTAAAATTCTTTTTGTTAACTATTTTCTAAGTTGCAAACTTTTACTATTTACAACTTTAAGATATGTTTTGTAGTTTGGAGAAGGGTTATGGGCTTATCCATATAAAGAAATAAATAAAAATAACTGAAATACCTACTGTAATTAAAATAGGCTTTTGTTGAGAAACGCTCATAACATTAAAATATCGTTAGTAATTTAGATCTTGTCAGCGACAATAAATAATTTTTAAACAGAAAGTAGAACACATGTTTTATGGTCAGTATTTTCTTTTCTAAATTTCGAGTTACACTAATGAACATGCAAAATAATAAATAACATATATATAGCTTAGGCCTAGAATATTATTTTATTGAAATTTATCCTTTTATGGACTTCCTTTAAGCTACAGATTAGTAAGTTTATAGAAATTTAAAAGTGCGTAGATCCTACATGTATATAAATCCTGTGCTATTACTATAATTAACAAAAAATATTTTGTGTTGGTACTTATAAGTTGTGAAAGCAATTAATATCAAGTAAGAGATTTAACTTTGATCCTGTACAAGTATAAAGTACGTTGTAAGCTTAAACATGTTCAATTATTTTACATTATTATATAAACTAGATTATAACTACTTAACTATATTAACTGTAGAACTCTCTTTGTTACAGTTTGGCCTAGGATACCTGCCAACTTGGATACTTAGATAACTCAAAATAGCAGGTAAACAACTTTATCAATCAATTTTTGTAGTTCCGTCTTGTACAGTAGTTACATAGTTCAGAAACACAATGTTGCTGGCCTAGGCTTGTAAGAAATATATACTTTTATGGATATATCATTGCTGAGAAATAACGTCATAAGTAGATGTTTCAAAATTGAACTCCTACCGTACATAATTTTATTTCTAAAGCTATCTTTCTATTTGGAACCGAATCTGAGTATCGGGTCTTGAATCCGGATCCGAATATCAAATCTTGGAAACGTATTTGAATATCGGATCTTAGATTCGTCTGTGTGTATGTGTATGGATTTTAGATATGGAATTTCAGTATACGGATCGATTCTCGGATTCGAATATTGAACCTTGCATTCAAATAATAGCATCGGGTCTTATCAAAAGCACTTAATAAATTAATGAAATTCATGGCATATTAACTTGGATCCGGATCCGTAAACAAAATATCGAATTCGGATCCTAGATCAGATCTGGATCCAAGTTCAGATCCGGATCCAAGTCAGGACCCGGATCCAAATTTGAATTAAATTTTCGGATATCCGCTTCAATTTCCGAGCGTTGGATATCCGAGGATCCGGATATTTTGAAATCCGGATTCTCGGATCCAAGTTTTATCGGAATCTCACAGCGACTAAAAACGAAACGAATACTAAATATCGAAATAAACCGAAGTTTTTATAACGTAATATTTTTTTTCGTTCATGTTTTAAAACAAAATAATTAATATCGGTTACCGGTTTTAATATAATTTTGTTTACAGCAAATATTTTACACGCAAATATTATTGAATTTTCAGATATTTGAGTTGCAAACAAGCAGACTTTCAAAGTAACTCTCCTATGGCCCATGGTTAACCCTGTTATATGTTAAGTTAAACGGTATACTCGTAGTTTCATCTATTGAACACTTGACTGCGATAATTTTCATTTGCACACACTGGCGGTATTCGCCTTATTAGTTAGTACTTATCTAAGAGAACTAACATAAAGGAAGATTTGCTTGAAGACGTACTATTAGGTTAAATAAAATGTAATTATGTTTTATTCTTTATTGTAAAAAATTCAGGCCATAGCATAAACTTTTCTTCTTATTTTTATATATGTACTCTCTTTAAGAACGGAAACGAAATTTTTCGCTTTCGTTCGGATAAGAACTAAACGAAATATTTTTCGTTTTTAGTCCCAGCTTAATATGCTATTATATCCGTTAATATCCTATCCTCTGTCAGTATTTGACTAGCAACTTAAAATTTCATTGTTGTCATCATATTAAAATCGCGTTAGCAGTATAAGAACCCTTCTTCATTAATTTTTACCTAATTGTTAATAAATTCATGAACTACTACGGCGGATTTTACAGAGTTCAAAACGTTTCATGCAAAATTAAAATTCGTGCACTACTTTTAAACTCGCACGCAAAGTAAATAAAGTTTTAGACAAAATCAGCTATTAATATCTCTATTCAATTAAATGCAGAATAAAGTTATTGTTTTAGCTTAATAACTATTGTGGTTCGGATATATCGGGTAAATTAATCAGTTTTACAACAATAATAGCAGATAATTTCAAATTCAATTTATGGAATATAGATTTTGGAATTAATGATCACGTTTGTAAATTAATATCATTGCAGTTTGCCATTCATTGTTGCTGTTTGAAATTATATTATCAAAGTGTATTCCTTTAGCTGTGGTTTTATATTTATGTTTTAACTGTACTAATATTACAGATCATTTTGTACGTCCATTTATAAACTAAGACCCGGTACTTCGAGCTTCGAGCCCTGGTTAAAATAATTTGAATAATGATTGAATTTTTTTCTCCATATAATTTGACTGGAACAGAATCTGGTTGAGACGCTGAACATAGTTGACGCATGCGCAGAACCCGATTGCATCTGATTTGATCAACACAATACCTCCCGCCATTGACCTATGGGGTCCCGTTGCCGCGTGCCTGATGTCTGGTCGCGAATCTGGGGAATCCGATTCGATCCCGATCAACGCTAAATAATTCAAATTTTAAATGGCATAAAATTTACCCTTGTGGTAAACGCCCGCACAATACAAATATGTCATTATCATTACCGAAATGTGTGTTCAAATCAGATTAGCACACAATAACTTCATTCATATCTCATATATTTTTGTTTTCAAGATTCTCATGTACGGCGCGTAATTTGAATACCTGTATACAATATATTAATAAGAAAAGTTTATTAACGTAACATAATATCCTTGTAGATGATAATAAGTATATGTAAAGCAGAATTATGTTGTCAAAAAGAAAAGACTTCAGAGTATTCAAGTTTGAAACTTCTGAACAGGCATAAGGTAATTTGTAATAAGTCTGCCAAAGGAACTTCTTTGTAATATTATTCATAGCATAGCCCAGTGAAAAAAGGTTTTATGTCAAATTTACTAATGTAGAGGAAATGCTACTGTGCACTGATGACAATAAATACGGAAATACAGTTATAATTTTGAAAGATGTCCGATCAAGGTTGTCTACGAATTGTATGAATTCAGATTTTTGCTCCGCCCATCATGACAAATTCAGTAGTGTCGTTTGCTTAGTTTTTATGAGGGTACGTAAAATACTACTGTTATTTTATTATTATAAAAATATATATTACAGGAAAAGCATTCAAAATTCAAAAATAAGTCAACTAGTAAGTTTATAAGCAAATGTAAAACCAAATATGTTAAAAATAAGATACTGACACAATGTCAGTAACTCTGACAGAATATAACGTTATACGTACGACTATGAATCCAGGTAATGTATCTGAATTAATAAATAAACTTACGTTACAGCGAAAGTATTATCAACAACGAGCATCGTTTATAAATGGAATGTCCTAACTTAGTCGAAACAATATGAATTTTTGAAAGACAAGCGTGTTATATCCATCCTTATCACACAGTCTTACAGCCTTTGCAAAAGAAAGAGATTAATGTATGCCTATTTGTTAATTCGTTCGTGATACAGGTGCCCTTGATCGGACATCTTTCAAAAATTTTACTGTATATAGAATACAAAATTTGTAATAACAATTTTAATATTAATCTGAATTTCCATTGAAATACAATTCAAATTACTATGTCAATAATTAATTATTTAGTTCAAATAATATAAATTAAATAGTTTACAATGGTATAGTTTAATAATTATTAAATAAACTGTATTGTAATATGAATATTCTACTTGAATAAATACGACATTAAATATTATAGATGTAATAAAACAGGCGCTTGAATACAAAGTTATTAGTTAATCAAGACATGAGCTCAACCCTAAATGTATTCGTACCCTCTGAAAAAAATATATTAACAGCAAGAAGAAATAAATTTTTAGATTACAAAATACCACCTACAATTATATTAAAAACAAGAATAAATAAACTTCTGGATGATTATTACTCCAATTCAACAAATTTTGATATGGTGTATAGAACTTGAATACATTGCTTATAATCAAATTTCTTAGGTTTAATAATATGTTTTTGCAATAAACCATTGTCTGCATGTGACAAATGTTTTCGTGTTTAATAATTCGCATTAATTTTTGCTAAAGTAATAAAATTTAAGATGGCAATTAATTGAGTATATTGTCAGTTACCTTAACCCTCAGTTTTATAGATAATAGTAACATAAATATTGTATTATTTACTGTTGGAACGAAAAATTTTGGGACTTGTCTTTTGTCATATATTTGCCCGTAGATTATTGTTTAAATGAGAAATTTAGTTAATAACATTGTATTTAAATCCAGTACACTTCATTAATATAGAAAATAAAAATGCCCAAATATAGTTTTAACTATTGTAACCTAAAAATTTATTTTTTAATGCTGTTAATATATTTATTTCAGACGGTACAAATACATTTGGGGTTGCATACATTAATTTTTTGAAAGATGTCCGATCAAGGACATCTGTATCATGAACGAATTAACAAATTGGCATACATTTATCCCCATCCTTTTTATGTGCGATAAGGATGGATGTAACAAGCTTGTCTTTCAAAAAATCATATTGTTTCGACTAAGTTAAGACATTCCACTTTAAAACGATACTCGTTGTTGATAATACTTTCGCTGTAACATAAGTTTATTTATTAATTCAGATACATTACCTTAATTCATTTCTATCAGAGACACTGACATTGTGTCAGTATCTTATTTTTCACATATTTAGTTTTACATTTGCTAATAAACTTACCAGTTGACTTATTTTTGAATTTTAAATACTTTTATTGTAGCATATATTTTTTATAATAATAAAATAATAGTATCATATGTACTCTCATAAAAACTAAGCAAACGACACTACTGAATTTGTCTTAATGGGCGGAACAAAAATCTGAATTCATACAATTCGTAGATGACCTCGATCGGATATCTTTCAAAAAATTTACTGTGCATTTACATTATCGTTTCCAAACTAATAGTATGTTTTTGTTTTATAAAATAACAAAAGCTGTTTATAATGTCATGGATAACTGTATAAATAAATGTAAACAAAATGCTTTTTATTAAAATAAAATATATAAAAATATTCATGCAAATACCTATTTTGTTTGTACAGTGTTCGAAATTAAATCTCATTTATTTAACAATGAAACATATTCGTTTAATTTAAACATAAAATAATTTTGTTTGTGACGTTATATTATAATTAAAGTGAATTTTGCTTCAAATCCTACCGCAAGCATTTTAACAACCCCGAAAAGTCCTAGGTAGTGCATGTTTAAATTCTATTTATATATAACCTTGAAATGTCGGTTGGTACATCTCCAAAACTAAATATAAGTTCCATCTGCATTCTATAAGAGGTGTGCAACATAATTATCAACTTTGTATTTCACAAATAATTGACAGTATTTGTTAATTATATCTAGTCTATTTTTTTAAGCCCGATCAAGGCCATCTACGAATTATATGAATTAAGATCTTCTGCCAATTATGTCAAATTCAGTAGTGTCGTTTACTTAGTCTTTATGAGGATACATAAGATTTTTATAATAATATATATGACCTTGATGGGACATCTTTAAAAAAAATTACTGTACATTCATTAATTGATAAACATATAAGAAATTTAGATAAGGAGTCGCCAAATATGTCAATGCCAATAGTACATGATACACTGTTATATCCAACGCAGAGTTGTCTTATTGGAGATTTCAATTCATAATTAGTCCTAGCTACAATGAAATGGTACTTTATTTCTTGAAGTGACTCGTGGAACGTGAAATGGTATTAGCTCAAGACTACATGGATCAGCAATACAATTATTAATTAATTTGTGTAGAGAGATAATTGTAAATTTCTTCTGCTACTTAATGCCACCAAGTTCACTTCAGGCTATAAAACAGAATAATCATGGTTAAAGTTAGGATATTGTCCATTTAAAATAACAATATTTGATGAATTTATCCTGGACAGACTCAATCTTAGATATATATTTATGATATATTGAATTCTAGACTTGTAGACAATATTCTAGCTTAAAGCGGACAAATGCACAATACAAGCTTTTTACCTCTCGCTAAGAGAGGTATTGGATTCATGCTAAAAATCGCATATCCAGATTTTATTTAATAAGCACGATTTAAGGTCCATAGAGTCCGATTTTAACATTTTTACAATGATGTCTGTGTGTGTGTGTGTGTGTGTGTGTGTGTGTGTGTGTGAGGTTGTTGGAGACTCGATTTCTTAAATTCTATAGGAGTAAAGACCTGTTTGACTACGGATTCCTCAATCTAACAGTAATGGGAAGAGTTGAATAGTAACAATTGGACAACCGGAAATGGTAGTTTCTAAAAAAAATATTTCTAAATATTATTTTTTGAAAATCTGTTACTACAAATATTAAAGATAATTAAATTCTCAATCTGACACTTTAAATTTTTTATTATATCTCGTATAGGTTTGGAGATATTCTATATAATAATATAGAATAATCTGTTGTAATTGTGGTTGCAATAAATCTCGTTGCCAGAAAAACAGTTGCGATATTAAAATTTTTGTAATTGACAAATAAATGCAAAATGTCAGTGTCAGTTCTGGGAGGTATGAGTACATTTAAAATATATTATTGTATTATTAATTAAATATTTATTTAAATTGCAGATATGTCAATATTACATATATCCTTAAGAAATACCGCTAATACCGTCAATGAATTTGAAGTATTTTGAACATAAAATTTCTCATAGAACGAAAAAAGAGAAACAATTTCAATTATTTGTGTGTACAAGAAGTGTTAAATTCGTTACTTATAGGGCGCGAGCAGCCATGTGACTTTGTTGGCCTTGGCAAGCATATGAGGATCCGTGACAGAATGACGGCTAGTAGTTATTTGCATAGATGTCACAATTGCCATATGTCATAATTTTTCATTCAAAATTTCAGTATGGAATATACTTGTCGAGGATAATAATCCACATGGATTTGGAAAATCATAATGTTTCGAATGAAAACTTATGATACTTGACACCTATGTATATTACTAGCTCTCATTCTGACACGGGCCCCCATATCTGCTTGCCAAGCCCAACAAAGTCACATAACTGCTCGTGCCCTATGCAACATAAAATGAAAATGGCGAGAGGTATTGTGCTGGCCACAACAGATTTTTAGTGTAGTTGTTGTACAGAAACACCGACAATTTCGAATTACAAATGCAAGATTTTGTAGGATGATCTTACAGTAGTCTCAATATATACATTAAATGTTATTTCCATCAATTCAAATTGCCCTAATAATTTTTTTCATAGAATTTTGATTCCTGTTTTTGGGAAATTAATTTCTGTATTTCTGCGTACTAATGGCGTACCTACGTACCTACATTCGTCAATGTAACAAAAACTTGTTGAGGTTTTAGATTTTGTTATTAGGATGCATAGTTTTGCATAAAAAAAATATTAAATGTGAAAAATTAGGAAATTGAAACAACTGATCTTAGTCCTCCTTGAAAATTTACAACGAAGATCGCCATGGAATGACACTTTTGGCATGTCAATTTGAATCTTAAAATGGAAATATTTTTAATATATTTTAATAGGTAGGTACATATATTATTATTTGCATCATTGTAAAACACGTAAAATGTCAGATGTGAGGCATTAGTATTAAAACTTTGACAGGTCGATTGGCTTTTGTCTGAAATTTGTAATGAGAATAATGTTAGCGTTAGCACTTCGCGTTTAAAGTATGCAAAGACGGATTGGATGTACGTATAGACTATCATAAAATACTATCGGCGAAGACCTAGGGGACGATTTCGCTAGTAATAATAACTATTTACAAACAATATTATTAATTTTATTCAAATAAATGATACAGTACATTACAATTCATAACAAAATGCGTATGTTCAGTCCTTGTGGTTTGGAATCCACAATAAGTTCCTTGCAGAAACTCCAGCAGGCGTGTGTTAAAATGCAAGTAAAATCGTCAAAAACAACTGGAATTCATGCGCCATGCTCTATAAAATAAAAATTAATAATTAATAAATCAGGTATACATTATTAATTAATTAATAACTACACATACATACATGCATTCATTTGAGAACATACATACATGTATACATACATTCATAACAAAACAATAGTTTATCTAAACTGAATGTGTGTATGTTGAACGGTCAATTTCTCAAAAACTATAATACTTAATATCTGTTTAACTATTATTTCTCAATCGGACATTACTGACAGATAAATGCCAGTGTCAAAAATCCAGAGACATTACTGAAGACTTTTTCTGGGAAGTACATACATTATTTCTTATTGTATATAGGGCGCGAGCCAGTCTTGTGACTTTATTGGCTTGGACAAGCAACAGAATTTTCCAATTCCAAATAGTTTGTTTTTATCGACAAGTAAATTCCACACTTCTGGTGACAAATTAACCACTTGACCTCAGAAAATCTTGAAAATTATATTTGATATCTATATACATTCTGACACGGGCCCCCATATCTGCTTGTCAAGGCGAACAAAGCCACATGACTGCTCGCATAGTATTTTAAAATTTAATAATGTAAATATAAAAAATAAGTATAAGTAACCAAAAATTGGCGAGGGGTATTGTGCTGGCCACAACAGATTTTTTTTTTGTTTTGTAATATTTTGCGCCTCACTCCATGGAACTAGATTCATAATTAAACTATCTTTTTCGAACATGTTTTTTGATTTGGTAACAGCGTGAATTTTATTAAGTTCCGAATAGAAAATTTCGCATGGAACTATGTAATGGAAATCGCGGCCCTTAATTTTCTTATTTTCAATAATTCTAGCGTGACTCTCAACCCTCGTAAACACTATCAGGGTTTAAATGCTTGTAAATATGTTTTTTGCACGATCAGGTTTTTTAAAACTTTACCGATAGGGTTTCCCAGGCAGTAAGTTTTGTTTACAAATTACTGATCAGTAAGTGATGTGGTACTGATCAGTAAGTGATGTGAATACCTACCGATCTGGAGGCGGTGAAAATTACATAAATAAAAAATAAATGTACAATTTTTAAAGCTTTAACGATAACAAAACAACGATCATAGCTTACTTAAAAATGACAACTATTTTTTTTAAAAGTCAAAATAATTTTTAAATAATTCTAAACTTTATTTTGTTATTTTTGGGACGATCGTGCAAAAAATATAATAAGCATTGCGGGCATTAAGTGCTTCTTACCGGTAAGGTGCACTTACTGCCCTTAATACTTAAATAACTATTTACCTAGCAAGCATGTATGAATATAATAATAAATAATATATACTTACTTTTATGTTTTAAAATGTACTAAATTTAAACAATATATTGAGCACTATATTTTTAACATTTAATACAATTAATATTTTTAACAACATAAAATTTATGTATCAATATATAGAGCATAAAATTTTGCATATTATATTACGTATATATTTTAAATAACATATTTTAAGACTATTGTTAACATTAAATACATTTATTTATTATTATTCTACAATATATTTCTACCCATATTTTACTTTTAAGAGTCAACATATTACTATATAAAAAAACATTTTCAAACTTAATATTTACGTATTTCCCGCACTATAACCACAATCCATTTCCCGCACCCAACAATTTTTAATTCATATTTTGTCTCATCAAAACAATGTCAATATCACGTGAAACAAACGCGAAAACAAACGAAACGCGACGCTAGCGTCCATACACAACGACGCCCGACATTCGACTGTTCGGCGGTTGGGTGTTCAACTGTTCGCGAGAGTTGCGAAGTGAGATGAGATGAGATGCGCTCTTGTTTTACCCCCTCCATTGGCTTAGGTAAGGGAGAGAAGATTTAAGAGAAATGTTGAGATAATTATTAAAGGGTGAAGGAGAGGTTTTAGAGATGTGGATCTGGTATAGCAAATTTGTATAATATTTAAAATTTATTAAAGTCCGAATTTGGTGTTATAATTGGTGATGGGATAAGTCAGTTTTTCATTATACATTATTTATTTTAACATTACACTTACTAATACTATATAATAATATTTTTATTAGAAAGAATATATAGACAAATATCTGTATCTTCGATTTTAAATGAAAATAGTCATATTTCCACAGATTATTTTTTTCTGATACATACCAATTGCTAAACACATTAAGGCCCGGTTGTTCCAAGTTCAGATAAAATAGCAGCATACTATCTATTAGATAAATTTATTCTACCGTCTTAACTATAGAATAAGATTTTTGGGTTTTCTAAATTATTACATCTTTCTCGTATTGTATACTGTTTTCGAAAATTAATATTATCAAAAATGAACCCAATACTTTAACATCACTGTTGTACTGATTTATTATAATAATTATTAATATTAACAAACAGCTTATATTATCAAAACACAAACGTTCACTTCGTGTTTCCATTCGTGTGCACTCGGTACGATATTCTTTGAATAAAACTCTTAACTGGGAGTTTAGCTGACTGTTAGTTATCTTGCCGTTAACGAAAATTTATCTTACTGGTAAGTTTTAACCATAAGTGGAACAACGCAAACTGAAGTTATCAATAGAATCAATTTTAACCGAATGGGTTTTTTCGACCCTGGCTTATCCATACGTTTGACTCTTCATACACCTGGGGGACCCTGTCTGCGACCGAAGCCACGTCTGACCAAGGCCTACGTCCGATGTATCGCGCAATCACTGATCGGTAGACCAGTCCACGCCTTCGGCTGTTGCCCCGAGATGTTACCAGCGATGCGTCCCGGTGCCGATCTACGTTCGAGTCCGTTGTCAGCTACAGCCCCCCCCCCCCCCGCCCCCTGCCATCAACACGCATTAATTATACTTGTATTTCTAAATAATGTCACTTTGTTAATAAACATTGTTCATTGTTGAATCTGTTTCATAATAATAATGAGTAATAAAAACATTTTATATCCTATGGAAATGTTATATATATTTTTTCTAAGACATAATGAATCTGTAGCTATTTGTACTATATTTCACAAATTCTAATGTATTAATAAAACTCATCTACTTGTAAAAATGTATCTCTGTATACAAATCCTTGCATAACTATTATTATTTATTTCAAAGTATATATTCCTATTAAATATCTATAAATCAATGTCTTAGAAAAAAATTGTTATATATTTTACTCGCAAAAACCTGGAATATTATGTAACACTTTGTACAATATTAATGTATGTATGTAGTCCTTGTAGAATATCATATAATGTATAACACAAACAAAATGTATTATATAACTGACCAATAAATACAGTAAAAATGAATACAATTTCTCAATTCAAAAACCTATTTTCCCATCCTCAAAATTTGCATTCCAGCAACCAGCAATTCGCCAAAATACGAACTAGATCATCAAAAGGAGATCAGTAGGTCATGAGCGATTTACAGCCTATAGGTAAGCAACCAGCAAAATACGATCCGAAAGCATCCACGGTACGATCACCGATCTACAATCTGCAGATTACGTAAGCAAAATTCCTAGCTAGCAAAATCCGAGCCTGCAGCAAGGCTTCTGGTCGACAAAATCCAAAAATCGTGTAAAATCGACGATTTCGAGCCGCAACGGCCGAAAAATAGCACTTTACTGCCGCTACGAGCATTTTTGAGCTCTCTGGCAGAAATTCAGCCGATCCCAAGGCATTCACCCACCAAAATTCAGAAATCCATCGGTCGAAAGTCTATAGCAAGGCTTCTACCCATCAAAATTCTAAAATCGTTGAGAATCGGCGATGTACAGCCTATAGCAAACAAAAAATAGCATTCTACTCACTGTCTAAGAAATTTCGAGCTGCCAGACGTCCAGTACTCACAAATTTAAAATCGACGCGCCATAGGAAGACATTTACTCATAAAAATAAAAATCCCAACCGATCAGACTGCTATAGCAAGGCTTTTGTACGCCGAATCGTAGACTCTACCCCTTCCATCAAGAATTCTAGCTATATACTGGTGTTTGATGAATTTACAGCCATTCAGCGTGAGCGGTGGTATCGAACCGGACGGTCTGCTTCAGGATTTTGAGTTTTAAAGCCTATAGGAGCTATATTCAGATTTTTGGCTGGATTCTAGCTGCCCACCAGGATTCGTACCCGCAGACCGTAGGCTGCGGGTACGCCCTGGTGGCTGGGGTGCTCGGCTGGTTGCTGGAATGCTCGGGCGGTTGCTGGATGCTGTAGCTAGCTAGGCGGGAATCGAATCTGGGTTTTTGGATTGCGGGATTTTGTATCTCGTCGCTCTGGTTTCAGATTGACGGTCTACAGGATCATTGCTAGGTAGCGGGATATGAAGCTAGATCTTTGGAATGCGATTTTTGATATTTGTATTGTAATGAAATAGTTTGTTATTATAATATGGATTTATTGATCGATATATTACATAATAATGATATTACAATATAATACAAGAAATATATTATTTGTCTATGTTGATCTTTTATTTATGATAAACTACAAAACAGTCGCAGTTTCATAAATACAAAGATGATGATATGTGCTCTAAATACGTCAAATTTGACTGTGAATGAATAGCTATACAGACAAGTTTTATCTTATACATATATACATGAGGGTTGACACTTTTGTCTATCAGAAGATATAGTGCAATTTTTGATAAAGATAATTTTATTTCGACACGTACATTAGTTAAGATATACATATTTAATGAAACAGTTATAGAATAGCGTAAATTTGTATCATTTTTCTACGTATGAGTAAGAAAATACTATTTTCTAATGATAAGAATATATGAATGATTTACTACGTAAAAAAATGTTTTACATAGTGTAAAAATGTATTATGTTCGACAATGGTTACATACCTATAATTTATATTTTCTATTAAGGAAACTATTATTTATTAATAAATATAACTGAAATAAACATTGGTATTCTTTATTATTACTAACATAACCTACTTAACATAACAGAGTTTCTCATAATATTAGATCAATAGTCAATATACATGTATCTTAGTTGGGGGATGAAACGATGATACAGAAAAATCACAAGTTTATAGTTCCGTTCATAATCCTTATATTTTATATCGTGTTAATAGAAAGTGCTTTCCAAATTTGAATTCAAGGGGTTGTTGTCTATATGTACGCCAAGTTTCAGGAATTCGAATTGTTGAAAAACAAAATTCAGTCATGTTTGTTTCAAGATAGCTAAATGTCTACAGCTTTTACGAAGATAAAAAGAAAATAACTCAAAAACTAAGTAAGAAAACGACTTGCGGTTAAAATTTTGATTCAGGGGATTGTTTTCCGTATGCACGCTATGTTTCAGTAATTCGAATTGCTCAAAAACAAAATTCAGTCATGTTTGTTTCAAAATAGTTAAATGTCTATTGCTTTTACGAAGATAAAAAGAAAATAACTCAAAAACTAAGTAAAAAAAAACGACTTGAGGTTTTAAAATTTGGATTCAGGGGATTGTTTTCTATATGTACGCTATGTTTCAGGAATTCGAATTGCTGAAAAACAAAATTCAGACATGTTTGTTTCATGATAGCTAAATGTCTACTGCTTTTACGAAGATAAAAAGAAAATAAATCCAAAACTAAGTAAGAAAACGATTTGTGGTTTTAAAATTTGGATTTAGGGGATTATTTTCTATATGTACGCTATGTTTCAGGAATTCGAATTGCTGAAAACAAAATTATTCAATCATGTTTGTTTCAAAATAGCTAAATGTCTATTGCATTTACAAAGTTAAAAAAAAATAACTCAAAAACTAAGTAAGAAAACGACTTGCGGTTTTAAAATTTGGATTCAAGGGATTGTTTTCTATATGTAAGCTATGTTTCAGGAATTCTAATTGCTGAAAAACAAAATTCAGTCATGTTTGTTTCAAAATAGCTAAATGTCTACTGCTTTTACGAAGATAAAAAAAATAACTCAAAAACTAAGTAAGAAAACGACTTGCGGTTTTAAAATTTGGATTCAGGGGATTGTTTTCCAGGAATTCGAATTGCTGAAAAACAAAATTCAGTCATTTTTGTTTCAAGAAAGCCTAAATGTCTATTACGTATACGAATATAAAAAAATAACTCGAAAACTAATGTAAGATAGCGACTTGCGGTTTTAAAATTTGGATTCAGGGGATTATTTTCTTTATGTACGCTATGTTTCATTAATTTGAATTACTGAAGAACAAAATTCAGTCATGTTTGTTTCAAGGTAGCTAAATGTCTATTGCGTATACGAAAATAAAAAAAAAATAACTCAAAAACTAAGAAAACGGACATGAGGTTTTAAAATTTGGATTCAGGGGGTCGTTTTCTATATTTACGCTATACTTCAGGAATTCGAATTGCTGAAAAACAAAATTCAGTCATGTTTGCTTCAAGATAGCTAAATGTCTGTTGCGTATACGAAGTTAAAAAAAATAACTTGAAAACTAAAGTAAGATAGCGACTTGCGGTTTTAAAATTTCGATTCAGGGGGTTGTTTTCTATATGTACGCTATGCTTCAGGAATTCGAATTGCTGAAAAACAAAATTCAGTCATGTTTGTTTCAAAATAGCTAAATGTCTACTGCTTTTACGAAGATAAAAAATAACTCAAAAACTAAGTAAGAAAACGACTTGCGATTTTAAAATTTGGATTCAGGGGATTGTTTTGTATATGTACGCTATGCTTCAGGAATTTGAATTGCTGAAAAACAAAATTCAGACATGTTTGTTTCATGATAGCTAAATGTCTAGTGCTTTTACGAAGATAAAAAGAAAATAAATCCAAAACTAAGTAAGAAAACGATTTGTGGTTTTAAAATTTGGATTTAGGGGATTATTTTCTATATGTACGCTATGTTTCAGGAATTCGAATTGCTGAAAACAAAATTATTCAATCATGTTTGTTTCAAAATAGCTAAATGTCTATTGCATTTACAAAGTTAAAAAAAATAACTCAAAAACTAAGTAAGAAAACGACTTGCGGTTTTAAAATTTGGATTCAAGGGATTGTTTTCTATATGTAAGCTATGTTTCAGGAATTCTAATTGCTGAAAAACAAAATTCAGTCATGTTTGTTTCAAAATAGCTAAATGTCTACTGCTTTTACGAAGATAAAAAAAATAACTCAAAAACTAAGTAAGAAAACGACTTGCGGTTTTAAAATTTGGATTCAGGGGATTGTTTTCCAGGAATTCGAATTGCTGAAAAACAAAATTCAGTCATTTTTATTTCAAGAAAGCCTAAATGTCTATTACGTATACGAATATAAAACAAATAACTTGAAAACTAATGTAAGATAGCGACTTGCGGTTTTAAAATTTGGATTCAGGGGATTATTTTCTTTATGTACGCTATGTTTCATTAATTTGAATTACTGAAGAACAAAATTCAGTCATGTTTGTTTCAAGGTAGCTAAATGTCTATTGCGTATACGAAAATAAAAAAAAAATAACTCAAAAACTAAGAAAACGGACATGAGGTTTTAAAATTTGGATTCAGGGGATTATTTTCTTTATGTACGCTATGTTTCATTAATTTGAATTACTGAAGAACAAAATTCAGCCATGTTTGTTTCAAGGTAGCTAAATGTCTATTGCGTATACGAAAATAAAAAAAAATAACTCAAAAACTAAGAAAACGGACATGAGGTTTTAAAATTTGGATTCAGGGGGTCGTTTTCTATATGTACGCTATGCTTCAGGAATTCGAATTGCTGAAAAACAAAATTCAGTCATGTTTGTTTCAAAATAGCTAAATGTCTACTGCTTTTACGAAGATAAAAAAATAACTCAAAAACTAAGTAAGAAAACGACTTGCGATTTTAAAATTTGGATTCAGGGGATTGTTTTGTATATGTACGCTATGCTTCAGGAATTTGAATTGCTGAAAAACAAAATTCAGACATGTTTGTTTCAAGATAGCTAAATGTCTACTGCTTTTACGAAGATAAAAAAATAACTCAAAAACTAAGTAAGAAAACGACTTGCGGTTTTAATATTTGGATTCAAGGAATTGTTTTCTATATGTAAGATATGTTTCAGGAATTCGAATTGCTGAATATAAAAATTCAATCATGTTTGTTTCAAGATGGCTAATTGTCTATTACGTATACCATGATAAAAAATAAAATAACTCGAAAACTAAGTGAGATAGTGATTTTCGGTTTTCAAAGTTTTAGATATTCGAATACGGAGTTAGTTTTTCGTACTTAGAAAATTTATTTCTTGTTTTTCTGTACCCTTGTAGTATACAAGTATGTTTGTATGAATGGTATGTTAATTTGTTATGTAATATATGAATATATATGCTGTAGAAACTGTAAAATATATGAAAATGAAGATGTATATGTTGCATAATGATATGAATTGTTTATGTATCGATTGTTCTTGCGATATACAAAATAATTTTATATACGAATTCATAATATATAGGAGGATATGTTTTATTTATTCAATTACATAAATCTTATAAATAAGTCTTGAAGGGTTTCAATATAAGTTGGGGAGTCTTCAGTGCGATGCTCTGCAACAATGTGACCATCTCCAACGCTGAAATCTGGATTCATGTCCTTCTGCAACTCGATCAAATCCTTCTATGGCTCGTTCAGGATTATAGTTCATTTCTCTGTCACATAGTTCTGTAACAATGAAAATATACTCGAAATTAACATTTGAATTAGTAGTTTTATACATAATATGAACTTCGAAACTTTTCAATAGTTCCAATATTTATTAAAAAACAAAATTTAATATGAAATAAAGTGCGAGAAATTCAATATTCAAGAAAAAATTTAAATATTTCAATTAATTTTTGAATTATTGATTGTATTATTCGTACATTTAAAAACAGCTTATTAATGAAACATAAATTACGTAACTGATATAGAATTATAATTTTATCAATAAAAATGGAAATATATTCACTTATTATCAAATATATCCATATTTTCTTATTTCTTAAATATATAATAAAACATATGTACGAAAATATATAGTAGGTAAAATAATGTACGATATTTTGCATACGGGAGTAACACTAAATTCTGAATTAATTTAAACTATTTTGTATACTTCACCAATTATTATTAAAATATAATGTATAAGCAACACCAAAAATAGTTTTTAGAAATAATAGGTACATCTATAAACAAGTCTAAAAATAAATAGAAAAAACTTACTATGAATAATATTTCCCTAAGTATAACTCCAAGTCCTGAAGGTGTCCCCAAGTCTTTTCGTAGCACCAGGAAGTCGTCCTCGTAGGCACAATACACGAGCACACCACTCACACGTCTGTTCACTAGCACTGTAACAATAAAACTGAATAAATTAATCTATGTAACAGTTAGGCATTAGATAACAATCAAAATATGGTAGTAAACAATTAAAATAATGATTAACAAAAATTAAAATTGATTCCTATGTGTTATATAACTTGTTGACTACCTTGTAAACAAGGACAATGGACAACCCGCGAAATATAATCTGTGAAGTTAAGGGTTGACAGAAAGGATGATATTCATTGATGAAAATTTTTCAGTTGTTTGTTTAAAGATAAATGCTTTCTACAGAAATTTCAACTTTCGGGATTAATATCTCTGAAAATAAGCAAGATAGGAAGTTTGACGTTTCTAATATAAATTCAGCATGCATTTCTCTACATACCTGCATATTTTCAAAGTTACTGAAATGTAGATAGAATTTTCAGCTATGTTTATTCCATAATAAATGCTTTTCTATAGGAAATTTTAAATGTAATGCTCAATATCTGTGAAACTAAGCAAGAAAGGAACTTTTACGTTTCTAATATAAATTCAGCATGTATTTCTCTATATACTTGCAAATTTTCAGAGTTACTGAAACACTGATACAATTTTCAGTTATGTTTATTCCATAACAAATGCTTTTCTATACGAAAATTCAAATTTAGAGCTCAATATCTTTGAAACTAAGCAAGATAGGAACTTTTGTGATTCTAATATAAATTCAGCATGAATTTTTCTATATACCTGCAAATTTTCAAAGTCACTGAAATACTGATAGAATTTTCAGTTGTGTTTATTCCAGAACAAATGCTTTTCTATAAGAAATCTTAAATTTAGAGCTTCATGTCTTTGAAACTAAGCAAGATAGGAACTTTTACGTTTCTAATATAAATTCAGCATACATTTCCCTATATACCTGCAAATTTTCAAAGTTACTGAAATACTGATAGAATTTTCAGTTATGTTTATTACAGAACAAATGCTTTTCTATAGGAAATTCAAATTTAGAGCTCCATATCTCTGAAACTAAGCAAGATGGGAACTTTTAGCTCACTATCATAAATTCATCATGCATTTCTCTACATACCTGCAAATTTTCAAAGTTACTGAAATGTAGATAGAATTTTCAGCTATGATTATTCCATAATAAATGCTTTTCTATAGGAAATTTTAAATTTAGAGTTCAATATCTCTGAAACTAAGCAAGATAGGAACTTTTACCTCACTATCATAAATTCAGCATGTATTTCTCTACATACCTGCAAATTTTCAAAGTTACTGAAATGTAGATAGAATTTTCAGCTATGTTTATTCCATAAAAAATGCTTTTCTATAGGAAATTTAAAATTTAGAGTTCAATATCTCTGAAACTAAGCAAGATAGGAATTTTAACTCACTATCATAAATTCAGCATGCATTTCTCTATATACCTGCAAATTTTCAAAGTTACTGAAATGTAGATAGAATTTTCAGCTATGATTATTCCATAATAAATGCTTTTCTATAGGAAATTTAAAATTTAGAGTTCAATATCTCTAAAACTAAGCAAGATAGGAACTTTTACCTCACTATCATAAATTCAGCATGCATTTCTCTACATACCTGCAAATTTTCAAAGTTACTGAAATGTAGATAGAATTTTCAGCTATGTTTGTTTCATAATAAATGCTTTACTATAGGAAATTTAAAATTTAGAGCTCCAGATCTCTGAAACTAAGCAAGATAGGAACTTTTACATTTCAAATATCAATTCAGCATGCATTTGTCTACAAATAATATAATGTTGACATATAATTTGCTATAGGAAATTTAAACTTTAGATATTAATATAAAGAACGGTATTATAAGTATAGATAAACACAAATTTGAAAAACAATAAATAAGGTATAAACAAGTAAATTTTTTATTAACAAATATTTTTTTTACAGGTGACGGCAATTCTGACGTTGTGGTGTTAAGAAGCCCGGACATGGCGGCTTGGAGAACCCGTTCGTGAGTCTACAGTATCTTGGGGCTTCTCTCCGGATCTGGTGGGCTTCATTTCGTTGCCAGGATTACGAAATCATCTTCTGCGATGCCATGAAGTCGTGAACCAGTTCGCCTGATGCCGGACTTCATATTCTGTAAAATAAGAATGTGAGTTTAAACTGTATATTAATAGTTCCCTTAACTTTGTCTTGCAATATAGTTTCAAATATTTATTCAACACTCTACACGGTTAAAGATAGCAATATTCTGTTTTCAGTCGAGTAATTTAGGAGTTACAGAGCGTTAAAGACAGACGTAATAAATTTTAAATTTTTAATAAATTCTGTCTTGCACCCATATTTTGAAAATTTACTTGTCACACCTAAACGGTTAATGATAGCGATTTTCTGTTTGAAAATTTAGAATCTACATGAAATTCTCTATAAAATACATCCGACAGTATTTTGTCAGTCGAGTGGTTTAGGAGTTACAGAGCGCTAAAAACAGGCGTAATTCCTAAAAAAAATAATAAATTCTGTCATTCGCTTATATTTTAAATATTTACTTGTCACACCCAAACGGTTATAGATAGCGATTTTCTGTTTGAAAATTTAGAATCTATATGAAATTCTCTATAAAATACATCAGACAGTATTTTATCAGTCGAGTGGTTTAGGAGTTACAGAGCGTTAAAGACAGACGTAATTTATTTAAATTTTTAATAAATTCTATCATATGCCTATATTTTGAATATTTGCTTGTCACACCTAAACGGTTACAGATAGCGATTTTCTGTTTGAAAATTTAGAAACTACATGAAATTCTCTATAAAATACATCAGACAGTATTTTGTCAGTCGAGTGGTTTAGGAGTTACAGAGCGTTAAAGACAGGCGTAATTTTCAAAAAAAAATAATAAATTCTGTCATTCGCCCATATTTTGAATATTTACTTGTCACACCTAAACTGTTAATGATAGAGATTTTCTGTTTGAAAATTTAGAATCTACATGAAATTCTCTGTAAAATACATCAGATAGTATTTTGTCAGCCGAGTGGTTTAGGAGTTACAGAGCGTTAAAGACAGGCGTAATTTTCTAAAAAAATTAATAAATTCTGTCATTCGCCCATATTTTGAATATTTACTTGTCACACCTAAACGGTTAAAGATAGCGATTTTCTGTTTGAAAATTTAGAAACTACATGAAATTCTCTATAAAATACATCAGACAGTATTTTGTCAGTCGAGTGGTTTAGGAGTTACCGAGCGTTAAAAACAGGCGTAATTCCTAAAAAAAAAAAAAATTCTGTCATTCGCCTATATTTTAAATATTTACTTGTCACACACAAACGGTTATAGATAGCGATTTTCTGTTTGAAAATTTAGAATCTACATGAAATTCTCTGTAAAATACATCAGATAGTATTTTGTCAGCCGAGTGGTTTAGGAGTTACAGAGCGTTAAAGACAGGCGTAATTTTCTAAAAAAATTAATAAATTCTGTCATTCGCCCATATTTTGAATATTTACTTGTCACACCTAAACTGTTAATGATAGAGATTTTCTGTTTGAAAATTTAGAATCTACATTAAATTCTCTGTAAAATACGTCAGACAGTATTTTGTCAGTCGAGTGGTTTAGGAGTTACAGAGCGTTAAAGACAGGCGTAATTTTCTAAAAAAATTAATAAATTCTGTCATTCGCCCATATTTTGAATATTTACTTGTCACACCTAAACTGTTAATGATAGCGATTTTCTGTTTGAAAATTTAGAATCTACTTGAAATTCTCTATAAAATACATCGGACAGTATTTTGTCAGTCGAGTGGTTTAGGAGTTACAGAGCGTTAAAAACAGGCATAATTATCTAAAAAAAATAATATATTCTGTCATTCGCCCATATTTTGAATATTTAGTTGTCACACCTAAACGGTTAAAGATAGCGATTTTCTGTTTGAAAATTTAGAATCTACATGAAATTCTCTATAAAATACATCAGATAGTATTTTGTCAGCCGAGTGGTTTAGGAGTTACAGAGCGTTAAAGACAGGCGTAATTTTTTAAAAAAATTAATAAATTCTGTCATTCGCCCATATTTTGAATATTTACTTGTCACACCTAAACTGTTAATGATAGCGATTTTCTGTTTAAAAATTTAGAATCTACATGAAATTCTCTATAAAATACATCGGACAGTATTTTGTCAGTCGAGTGGTTTAGGAGTTACAGAGCGTTAAATCAGGCGTAATTTTCTAAAAAAATTAATAAATTCCGACATTCGCCCATATTTTGAATATTTACTTGTCACACCTAAACGCTTAAAGATAGCGATTTTCTGTTTGAAAATTTAGAAACTACATGAAATTCTCAATAAAATACATCAGACAGTATTTTGTCAGTCGAGTGGTTTAGGAGTTACAGAGCGTTAAAGACAGGCGTAATTTTCTAAAAAAAATAATAAATTGTCATTCGCCCATATTTTGAATATTTACTTGTCACACCTAAACGCTTAAAGATAGCGATTTTCTGTTTGAAAATTTAGAATCTACTTGAAATTCTCTATAAAATACATCGGACAGTATTTTGTCAGTCGAGTGGTTTAGGAGTTACAGAGCGTTAAAAACAGGCATAATTATCTAAAAAAAATAATATATTCTGTCATTCGCCCATATTTTGAATATTTAGTTGTCACACCTAAACGGTTAAAGATAGCGATTTTCTGTTTGAAAATTTAGAATCTACATGAAATTCTCTATAAAATACATCAGACAGTATTTTGTCAGTCGAGTGGTTTAGGAGTTACAGAGCGTTAAAAACGGGCGTAATTCCTAAAAAAAATAATAAATTCTGTCATTCGCCCATATTTTGAATATTTACTTGTCACACCTAAACGCTTAAAGATAGCGATTTTCTGTTTGAAAATTTAAAATCTACATGAAATTCTCTGTAAAATAAATCAGACAGTATTTTGTCAGTCGAGTGGTTTAGGAGTTACGGAGCGTTAAAAACAGGCGTAATTTTCTAAAAAAATTAATAAATTCTGTCATTCGCCTATTTTTGAATATTTACTTGTCACACCTAAACTGTTAATGATAGAGATTTTCTGTTTGAAAATTTAGAATCTACATTAAATTCTCTGTAAAATACGTCAGACAGTATTTTGTCAGTCGAGTGGTTTAGGAGTTACAGAGCGTTAAAGACAGGCGTAATTTTCTAAAAAAATTAATAAATTCTGTCATTCGCCCATATTTTGAATATTTACTTGTCACACCTAAACTGTTAATGATAGCGATTTTCTGTTTGAAAATTTAGAATCTACTTGAAATTCTCTATAAAATACATCGGACAGTATTTTGTCAGTCGAGTGGTTTAGGAGTTACAGAGCGTTAAAAACAGGCATAATTATCTAAAAAAAATAATATATTCTGTCATTCGCCCATATTTTGAATATTTAGTTGTCACACCTAAACGGTTAAAGATAGCGATTTTCTGTTTGAAAATTTAGAATCTACATAAAATTCTCTATAAAATACATCAGACAGTATTTTGTCAGTCGAGTGGTTTAGGAGTTACAGAGCGTTAAAGACAGGTGTAATTTACTAAAAAAATTAATAAATTCTGTCATTCGCCCATTTTTGAATATTTACTTGTCACACCTAAACTGTTAATGATAGAGATTTTCTGTTTGAAAATTTAGAATCTACATGAAATTCTCTGTAAAATACATCAGATAGTATTTTGTCAGCCGAGTGGTTTAGGAGTTACAGAGCGTTAAAGACAGGCGTAATTTTCTAAAAAAAATAATAAATTGTCATTCGCCCATATTTTGAATATTTACTTGTCACACCTAAACGCTTAAAGATAGCGATTTTCTGTTTGAAAATTTAGAATCTACATGAAATTCTCTATAAAATACATCAGACAGTATTTTGTCAGTCAACTGGTTTAGGAGTTACAGAGCGTTAAAAACAGGCGTAATTTCCTAAAAAAAAAATAATAAATTCTGTCATTCGCTCATATTTGGAATATTTACTTGTCACACCTAAACTGTTAATGATAGCGATTTTCTGTTTGAAAATTTAGAAACTACATGAAATTCTCTATAAAATACATCAGACAGTATTTTGTCAGTCGAGTGGTTTAGTAGTTACAGAGCGTTAAAAACAGGCGTAATTTCCAAACAAAAATAATAAATTCTGTCATTCGCCCATATTTTGAATATTTACTTGTCACACCTAAACGCTTAAAGATAGCGATTTTCTGTTTGAAAATTTAGAATCTACATAAAATTCTCTATAAAATACATCAGACAGTATTTTGTCAGTCGAGTGGTTTAGGAGTTACAGAGCGTTAAAGACAGGTGTAATTTACTAAAAAAATTAATAAATTCTGTCATTCGCCCATTTTTGAATATTTACTTGTCACACCTAAACTGTTAATGATAGAGATTTTCTGTTTGAAAATTTAGAATCTACATGAAATTCTCTGTAAAATACATCAGATAGTATTTTGTCAGCCGAGTGGTTTAGGAGTTACAGAGCGTTAAAGACAGGCGTAATTTTCTAAAAAAAATAATAAATTGTCATTCGCCCATATTTTGAATATTTACTTGTCACACCTAAACGCTTAAAGATAGCGATTTTCTGTTTGAAAATTTAGAATCTACATGAAATTCTCTATAAAATACATCAGACAGTATTTTGTCAGTCAACTGGTTTAGGAGTTACAGAGCGTTAAAAACAGGCGTAATTTCCTAAAAAAAAAATAATAAATTCTGTCATTCGCTCATATTTGGAATATTTACTTGTCACACCTAAACTGTTAATGATAGCGATTTTCTGTTTGAAAATTTAGAATCTACAGGAAATTTTCTATAAAATGCATCAGACAGTATTTTGTCAGTCGAGTGATTTAGTAGTTACAGAGCGTTAAAGACAGACGTAATTTATTTAAATTTTTAATAAATTCTATCATATGCCTATATTTTGAATATTTGCTTGTCACACCTAAACGGTTACAGATAGCGATTTTCTGTTTGAAAATTTAGAATCTACATGAAATTCTCTATAAAATAAGTCTGACAGTATTTTTTCAGTCCAGTGGTTTAGGAATTACAGAGCGTTAAAAACAGACATAATTTATTTAAATTTTTAATATTAATTTATAAACTTACTATGAATAAATGAATACCTTAAGTATAACTCTAGCCTGAAGGTGTCCCCATGTCTTTTCGTAGCTCCAGGAATTCGTCCCCGTAGCCACAGTACACGAGCACACCACACACACTTCTATTCACCAGCACTGTAAAATATTTTATGTAACAGTCAGGAATTAGATAATAATCGAAATATAGTAGTCAATAACTAAAATGTTCATTAACGATAATTGCTTTCTGTGTATTAAATAACATGTTGGCTACGTTATAATATTTTTTGAAATTATATTTGTAAACAAGGACTATGGACTACCCACGAAATATAATTTATGAACTTTAGGGTTGACAGAAAGGGTGATATTCATTGCTGAAAAGTTTTCAATTGTTTGTTCATGGTTAAATCTCAAAAGAAATTTCAGCTTTCGGAATTAATATTTCTGAAACTAAGAAAGATAGGGGCTTATACGTTTTAAATATGAATTCAGCATGTATTTCTCTATAAATAAGCCAATTTTCAGTATTGCTGAAATGCTGAAAGAATTTTCAATTATGTTTGTTTAAAGACAAATGATTTTCTATAGGAAACTTTAACTTTAGCCATCAATATCTTTGAAACTAAACATGATAAGAAGTTCAGCATGGATTTCCCTACAAGCTAATTTTTTAAATACGTTAGTTAACAATATTTAAAGTCGAGTGGTTTGAGAGTTACAGAGCGGTAACACAAATGTATTTTAATTAAATTTTCTCTGAACTAGTTTCATATGTTCATTTATCACACCTACTCGAATAAAAATAGCAAATTAGGAATTAAAAATTTATATTTTACATAAAATTCATTATTAGTGACAGGGATAACTCTATTTTATCTGCTCAGGGGTTTATAAGAAATGTAAATGTAATACCAAAAAATTCATACTTACATGTATTTGTAAAAGCAACTAATTTTCGTAGTATATCATCCGCTATTACTCCAATACTTAAAAGTATCATCATTGACGATTTCCACAGACTAGAATACACTTTGTAGGAAACATACCGTAACACTCACACCATTTAGAATAAAATTTATAACACTTGGTATTAATAAAACAATATACCACACTTTGAACAATTACACTAAATACGTTTATTTTTAATATACAGAGCAACCGTATAATAAACTAACACTCACGATAATAAAATTCCTACTGAGGATTCCAACAGGCAAACAGACTTATTCAACATTTTTAAATATATAATTAAAATATTAATAATCAAAAATACGTTGTATAAATTAAAAACAAAATTTGAATATTTAGATTTTATTGTAAATAATAATCTATAAATATTTCAATTTAGTTCATTATTAACTTATTAAATTTAGATTACTGTTTCACAAATTTAAACAATTCCAAAACTATTTAAAATTATTTAAATAATTATAGGAAAGTTAAAGGGTAAATCTAATACTTTCAAATATATATATCGCGAACTATAAGTCGTAGTAAAGAACGATTGCAATAAAAATTACTAACTTTTTCATTAATTACACTATCATAATGCCCGAATATTCAGAGGCACAGAGCACCCCATGTTCACTGCACCAGAGTCTAAAAAGAACTGAAGTCTTCATTTAAAATACATAATATTAATATTATCATGTAATACCCCCACTATAATTAAGTGTTTATTCATCATGTCTCCTGCACTTTGCCGCTCAAAATAAACAATGTTTATGTTTGTTTACAGGTTCTGCGAAGGGCCGTACTACCACCCAGCGATAGGATACGGTAACTGCAACACTGGACGTAGATAATAGATGATTTTTATAAGAATAAATAAATAAAAGAGTCGTTTATTTACCTTCCCCATGTAATAACAAAAGAGACAGGGAAATATCCTAATTTTTAAAGATTTTTCCAAATTTTCCTATCCTATCCTTTAGTATTAAGTTCTCTAGGTACGAAAATAACCATCCGATAGGAGTCCGCCTTTTTTTAAAGGGCTAAGGGCTTATTTGAGCCCTTAGGGAAAATTCGACCTCGGATTTCAATTTTGCAGATCCAAGTAAGTTTAACAACACTTGTCCGGTCTTTCTAGCCCTTTTAGTTCAGGAATTAGCGTAGGCCCTTCACCACAAACTTGAAGGGCAAATATATTGTGCACCAAAGGGTTTTCATCAAGTCTGTGCAACCCTATGGAAAGTGAGGGTTTAAATCCTTCCGATACGCTATTTTCCGGCCCTTTAGCCCTTTTAATTAACGAATTAAGCGTTAAACCCTTCGGAAAACTTTAAGGGTCCGTATCTCGGAAACGGCTGGGTTTTCAGCGATTTCCTTGAAATTTCGCGTTCCCTTAGCATCCTTTGAAATGTCGGGGTCGTAGAACAACATATTTAAGTTTCAAGGGCGTAGGGCCAAGGGTTGAAAAATGCGCTAATTAATATTTGACAGCTTCGTTTTGTTAAAAAGTTGAACAAATTCTCATTTTTTTTTTTGCACATGTTTTTGTTATATAGAATACGTAGATGTTATTTCAAATAAAATTAGCGTTTTAATGGTTGTTTGCAAATCGTTTCAGTTAAATTTGAAGGGGAAATATATTGTAAATCAAAGGGTTTTCATCAATTCTAAGCAAGCCAATGAAAAGGGCGGGTTCAAATCCTCCCGATACGCTATTTCCTGGCCTTTTAGCCCTTTTAATTACTGTATTTAAGCGTTAAACCCTTCGGAAAACTTTAAGGGCACGTATCTCGGAAACTGCTGGCTTTTCAGCGATTTCCTTGAAATTTCGCGTTTCCTTAGCATCTTTTGAAATGTCGGGGTCGTAGAACAACATATTTAAGTTTCAAGGGCGTAGGGTCAAGGGTTTAAAAATCGCTTAATTAAAATTTGACAGCTTCGTTCTTTACAAAAATTGAAACATTTCAATTAGCCTTTAAATAAATAAAATTTATGTAACTTCAAAACTATTAAGGCTAGAAGGGCGAAACAAATTTTATTACACTAATTTCGAATCGTAGATTACGAATCTGCAGTTCGATTTTACCAAAAAGCTTATTTAAAGGGCGAAGGGCTTAAAAGAGCCCTTAGAAAAAAATGACCTTGGAATAGTGTTGTACGAGTCGAAATTATCTTAATAAAATTTGTCCCGCCCTTCTACCTCTTTTAATAACGAAGTTAGCGAACGCCCTTCGCCATAAAATTTAGGGTTAAGAATGTTGTAAACTGAAGGGTTTTCAATAATTCTGTTCAGGCCAATCGAAAGGGCATGTTCAAAAACCCCAGATACGCTATTTTCCACCCCAGTAGCCCTTCAAATAGACAAATTATGGCTATAACCCTTCAGAAAACTTTAAGGGCTCGTATCTCGTAAACGGCTGGGATTTCAGCGATTTCCTTGAAATTTCGCGTTCCCTTAGCATCCTTTGAAATGTCGAGGTCGTAGAACAACATATTTAAGTTTCAAGGGCCTAGGGCCAAGGGTTTCAAAATCGCCTAATTGAAATTTGACAGCTTTTAATTGATACATTTCGATTCAAAACGCAACACCACACTAAATAAGAAAAATGGACTGTATCTCTGAAACTATTAGAGTTAGAAATGCGAAACAAATTTTATTATACTAATTTCGATCCGTAGATTACGAATCCGAAGTCAGATTTTCCCTAAGGGCTAATTTAAAACCCCTAATTAAAATTCGACAGCTTTTATTTAAAAAAAAACAAATTTTACAACATTTATTAATATACATAATATAATAATCAACTGTATATACTTCCCTGTCTCTTTGTTGTGGTATAATCCTCTGGAATAAATAAGGGGTTGTTAAATAAAAACTTGTATTAGTTTAAAAAAAAAATACTGTTTATTTGTAATACATTGTTGTCTTTATTATGCTTATAGCTTAAATTGTATTGTTTATTTTTATTCTTTGTATTGAATATATATAAATATACTTACCCTTGTCCTGAAAAATTAGAAATAGGGATGTTTAAATAATAGTTTGTGTTCATTTTACTTGTATTTATTGATTTTTGTATCTTACATTGTTGTATGTAAACTATCCTAATATTTGTTATACATTGTTGTCTTTATTATTTGCATAGCTCAAATGGTATTGTTTATTATTATTCTTTGTATTTTATATATAAATATACTTACCCTTGTCCTGAAAAATTAGAAATAGGGATGTTTAAATAATAGTTTGTGTAAATTTTACTTGTATTTATTATTTTTTGTATCTTACATTGTTGTATTTCATGTAAACTATCCTAATGTACTATATTTTAATAAATAAAATATAAATTAAAATATAATTCGTCTATTTTTTATTTTTTCTATTTACAGGGTGAATTCTATATTGTGTATGTACGTAGTTATGTACACAAATAAAAATATATTTGTATTATAAGAAATCAAACCACTCTATCTTATAAAAATTGTTTATCTAAACACTAAAGGCTATTGAAAATTATGTATGTACGTCGTTATGTACACAAAAAAATATTTTTTGGTCCGTTTTACCCTTGGCTAATCGACAGGTGCTGCCACCTGGTGGCCGTTTTAAAAACTACATACGTGTGAATAGGGACTTAGAAAAAAAATCAATTTTTTTAATATAAAAATATATTTGTATTATAAGGAATTACAACACTTTATCTCATAAAAAATATTTTATTTTTTATTTATTATTAAAGTTTATTGGCATTGTTACAAAGGGCTGTTTGACATCATAAATTGTTAACAGATTTGTTTATAAATTTAGTAACAGTTATGAACAGAAATAGTATAACAAATGATTCGTAAAAGATTTTGATTTTAAAAATTCTGTTCATAATTATTTCCAACTAAATTTGTTAACAAAACTATTAACAATTTATAACAATGTCACACAGGGTTTAGTTATAAAACTAAAACATTTGTTACCCTATAAATTGTCATTATTATGATTATTTTATTTGTTATTAATTATTTTACATCTTTATTCCACAAATAAAAGTTTATCTGGAGATTTAACTTTTATTTACAGAATGAAGATGCAAAATAATTAACAACAAATAAAATTATCATAATAATTTTATTTGGTAACAAACATTTTAGTTCTATAACTGATACGAAACTCTAAATTAATATTGATGTTTAGAATAAAACCGCTGAAATATATAGATATAATATATTAGAGTTCCGTTTACAATACTTATGGACTAATTTAACAAATTAAAACTTGGGGTCCCCAAATAAGATTCCTTGTCCCTATTGTTAAAGGTGCAAGATTTCTTATTCAGTTTAAGAACATTTTCGAAGCTTCATATTAACTATATTATATATTTTTTTGGTTTTACCACCCAACCTCCCACTCACCAAAATATATAATATTTAATACAAAGCTTCGTTTACAATAAATACTTAAAATCTAACTTTGCCCTGTCCGCGTCAAAATACTTAATAATAATAACAATTTTTACTAAAACTACCTAACTTTAAAACTAATGTGATGGGTTTAAATAAAAATAAACCAATTTAAAAGATTGTTTTATTGTACAAACATTTTAAAGAAGTCTTTATGAAGAGGAAGGCATGGTCTGCGTCACCAAACGGCACTGCAATCTCGAAGATAGCGGCTGGGCTGTTCGGAATTCGTCTAATTTAAAACTATCTTAAAACTAAAAACAAAACTCTTTATTTAATAAATGGTACATATATATATATATATATATATATATATATATATATATATATATATATATATATATATATATAGGAAGACACCACCCTCATGCCAAACCCACGCTCCCTATATATACCATTTATTAAATAAATACAATTCCGTATACAATAATACCTTATAATCTAACTTAAACTATTGTAGTTCCCCCCAAATTAAGTTTATGAAGTGCGCAAAAAATCCTATCTTACGTGAATATCTTTTTCAAAGAAAAGCAAATCTAAAAATGGTAAGTTACGTTAATTTTCTCTCTCTCAAAATGCAAAAACAACCCTTGCCTATCTTATATCTAAGCTATCTTATGTCTACGCAATCTATCTTATATTTAGACTATGCTAAGCTAAGATGAAGTGAGAGAGAGATATACGATCTAAGACAAAAAGTGAAAACATCGGGGGTAGTTTTCACGTGGTTTACGTGGGGGCTATGCCGACCCCAGTCGCGACCTCAAGGGTTTACGGCCTACAAACGCGAGCAAATTAAGGACAAGGGAAGCAATTATGATTATTCCTCGGCTTGGATGCAATAAAGAGCTACTCCCGATGGCATCGCCCGGCCATTCCCGATTCACCTAACACCGAACGCGGTCTACCCGTGTGCTCAAACAAAGTTAAATCAAAGAAAAACTTTATTTTGTCTTCAATTATTCGTTGCCATTAAAATTAAACGATGATTACGTTGCCTCCGGATGAGGAGAGCACATAACGCCATAACAAAGCTTTCTGTGTAAGCATTCAGGTTTGTTTAAAACTTTTCTCATTTGAGTCTAGCGGTTAAAGCGTCCAATCTAGAGCAGCGGCCAGTACGAACGATGGTCAGCACTGGTACAAAAGAATTAAACTGTCCCTAGAAACATTCACACAAGTATGAAGCGATCCACCAGAATATAGGTTTCACATGGCGTTGTGAATGCTATACATATCAGTCCACTCAATTATGGAAATCGCGCACGAATCCTGCCTAACCATCCCACTGACCGTGATATTAATAAATAAATAATAAAAAATAAGGGAACCCGAACCCACAAACAAGTTTCGAATCTCACACCCCCTACTTCCTGATTCTCTCACCATTCGACAGCAAGCATGCCCCGACACACCAATTCATACAATTTTTTTTTTCACATTCACTCTCCCTAGATGCCGTCTGGGCAATCAAAACGCACGATTTTATGATGAATTATCGGTAGGGAATGCACTTCAACTTTATCAATTTATGTTTAAATTTTTAAAGAAAACGCGTGTTTGCTCAACGGCGCGATGAGCCTAAGTTTAATTAAGACCTGAAAATACATTTCAAAGAACTTAAAACTAAACTACTCAAAAGTGAATAGGTATATTACAAAAAGTTTTATTTGTGAGAGCTAACTATTACTTATGTTTATTTGTGTCAATATTTAAACGAAAAAGTAATTTTAAATCCCTATTCACTTTTGAGTAGTACAATTTATAATCTAATATTATTCTAGTCTTCTTGATGTCCAATTCCTGAAAGATATATGCTAATCATATGGTCCCATATATTTATTTTACTGATAAACAGTCGACATTTTAATTTTAAATTGTTTGAATATTATAAAGATATTCATGAAAGTTATATTTCTTTCAAGGTAGTACTCAAAATCGAATTTGAGTACAAGATTTAGACATTTATAATATTTATTTTATTGATAAACAGTCGACATTTCAATTTTAAATTGTTTGAATATTATATATACATCCATGAAAGTTATATTTCTTTCAATGTAGTACTCAAAATTGAATTTGAGTACAAGATATATTTAGACATTTATAATAGTCATATTTCATTGACGAAGTTCTCATGGTTGAATGAGAACAAGATAATAATTAGGCATATAGTCATAATCCTTTGACTATAAATTCTCATGGTTGAGTATGAGAACCAAATATTTTATGAAAAAAATAAAGATTCCTACCAGTTCATCCATTAATGGACCGGCTACGTCGTAGATTTGTCTGAAGATCTGGAGTGATGAAATCCAAAGCTCGAAATCTGCATTCAAATTCACTAAGTTTCTTGATGTCTCAGATCAGCGAAAGGTCCTCCTATTAAATAATAATTATTAGTTTGTGATCTTTAAACCACTTTAAAAACTATGGGATAAAATTTCGTATGACAAACGTGTCTTCATTACACAAGATATTTAAGGAAAGTAATGTTTTTCTCAATTTATATAAATACACGCGTACCATGCGATATTTTATCCAACAGTTTTTAAATAGTTTCAAATGTATTTGAAATCTGCTTTAATTTGATATTTTGAAAGCACGTTTGATAAAAAAGAATACAGAATAACCCACCCAGTTACTACGATATTAATATATCAATGTTTATTTGAAGCAACAATTTTATGTCAAAGTGTGCTTTAGAAATACCAAATCAAATATTTTTTTGTCAGTTAAATAAATCTAATACATAATAACCGCGTATTTTGCACCACTTTCTCCGTCGGGTAGTTATACAAATGTGCACAATTTTTCAAATAGTTATTCTAATGCAAATATTTCACATACTATCCAAAATCCCCTAAAAATAAAGTTATGTAATATTTATTTTCCACATGATGGCAGCAGTTGATTAATTTTTACAAATAATATTCAATAAAATTGATTTTATAGACATAGTAGACGTGAGATTCATTTGACGGGAGGTACTGCTGCTCTATTTCCATTTGTAATTAGCGGGAGGTATTGTTGGTAAACAAATCTAATGTTATTTTTACACTTTGATGTAGTTAGCGGGATGTACTGTTGTTTTATCCTCATTTGTAATTAGCGAGAAGTATTATTGTTAAATAAAAATCTACTGTCACCTTTACACTTTGATTTAGTTGGCGGGAGGTATTGTAAAAATATTAAATATCACCTTAGCCAGCCTGTGATTGGTTGTTGACCTCCCGTCACCTTTAGATAAGGAAGGTTTTGTCTTTGGTCAAAAAATTCAATGATAAGTTTTATACTTCATATTCAACATATATAGAGAGTTAAAGAATTATAAAGATATTAAATTTCATAAATCAGCCAGCTATGCTAACCATGGAAACTGCTAATATATTCAGATAATTCAAATTGACAGAAGTCAATATCAATGAAAATGGCTGAGATGAGGATGTTGAAATAGATATTAAGAAACACACGGAAAGATACGGTAAGGAATGAAAGAATATGGGAAATAACTCTAGTGTTAGAAGTTTGTAGAAAGATACAAAAGAGATGATTACATTGGTTTGAAAATGTCATAAGGAGATGATGAACATATTGGAAGAAGAATGAATAACTTAGTAATAGAAGATTGAAAAAACAGAGACACACCAAAGATAAGATGGAAGGACTGTATTGCGACAGACTTGAGAGAAAAGGAACTGAATGAGAACGACACACAAAAAACGAGTAGAAGAAGAAAATGAAAAATAGCGACCCCTAACGGATGGGAGAAGCTAAAGAAGAAGAAGATGTCAGTGTCAAGTGCAATATGCATAGTTTATGAAATAATTTTACTGGAAATTTAGAATCTCTTGCAAGAAAATTTATGTATGGGATTTATACATAATACACAGGATTATTTACAACACATTCTATCTTTACATCAAAAGAAAGAGAATTTCATGCTGAATCTAAATTTTCATGAGCCGTTATTCTATGTTTAACCGTCTACGAGAACAAGAAGAAAATATGAAAAATGAATCAAAATTAAAAATTCACAAAATTCCCTTGAAAAATCATGTAACTTTAAACATCTGTAACTCGAGATACGAAGATGTAAACAAATGATGGTTTACATCAAAATAAAGAGAATTTCATGCTGAATCTAAATTTTCATGAGCCGTTATTCTATGTTTAACCGTCTACGAGAACAAGAAGAAAATATGAAAAATGAATCAAAATTAAAAATTCACAAAATTCCCTTGAAAAATCATGTAACTTTAAACATCTGTAACTCGAGATACGAAGATGTAAACAAATGATGGTTTACATCAAAATAAAGAGAATTTCATGCTGAATCTAAATTTTCATGAGCCGTTATTCTATGTTTAACCGTCTACGAGAACAAGAAGAAAATATGAAAAATGAACCGATTTGAAAGTTCACAAAATTCCCTTGAAAAATCATGTAACTTTAAACATCTGTAACTCGAGATACGAAGATGTAAACAAATGGTGGTTTACATCAAAAGAAAGAGAATTTCATGCTGAATCTAAATTTTCATGAGCCGTTATTCTATGTTTAACCGTCTACGAGAACAAGAAGAAAATATGAAAAATGAATCAAAATTAAAAATTCACAAAATTCCCTTGAAAAATCATGTAACTTTAAACATCTGTAACTCGAGATATGAAGATGTAAACAAATGATGGTTTACATCAAAATAAAGAGAATTTCATGCTGAATCTAAATTTTCATGAGCCGTCATTGTATCTTTAACCGTCTACGAGAACAAGAAGAAAATATGAAAAATGAACCGATTTAAAAGTTCACAAAATTCCCTTGAAAAATCATGTAACTTTAAACATCTGTAACTCGAGATACGAAGATGTAAACAAATGATGGTTTACATCAAAATAAAGAGAATTTCATGCTGAATCTAAATTTTCATGAGCCGTCATTGTAACTTCAACCGTCTAGGAGAACAAGAAGAAAATATGAAAAATGAATCAAAATTAAAAATTCACAAAATTCCCTTGAAAAGTCATGTAAATTTAAACATCTATAACTCGAGATACGAAGATGTAAACAAATGGTGGTTTACATCAAAAGAAAGAGAATTTCATGCTGAATCTAAATTTTCATGAGCCGTTATTCTATGTTTAACCGTCTACGAGAACAAGAAGAAAATATGAAAAATGAATCAAAATTAAAAATTCACAAAATTCCCTTGAAAAATCATGTAACTTTAAACATCTGTAACCCGAGATAAGAAGATGTAAACAAATGATGGTTTACATCAAAATAAAGAGAATATCATGCTGAATCTAAATTTTCATGAGCCGTCATTGTATCTTTAACCGTCTACGAGAACAAGAAGAAAATATGAAAAATGAACCGATTTAAAAGTTCACAAAATTCCCTTGAAAAATCATGTAACTTTAAACATCTGTAACTCGAGATACGAAGATGTAAACAAATGATGGTTTACATCAAAATAAAGAGAATTTCATGCTGAATCTAAATTTTCTAGAGCCGTCATTGTATCTTCAACCGTCTAGGAGAACAAGAAGAAAATATGAAAAATGAACCGATTTAAAAGTTCACAAAATTCCCTTGAAAAATCATGTAACTTTAAACATCTGTAACTCGAGATACGAAGATGTAAACAAATGATGGTTTACATCAAAATAAAGAGAATTTCATGCTGAATCTAAATTTTCATGAGCCGTCATTGTATCTTTAACCGTCTACGAGAACAAGAAGAAAATATGAAAAATGAACCGATTTAAAAGTTCACAAAATTCCCTTGAAAAATCATGTAACTTTAAACATCTGTAACTCGAGATACGAAGATGTAAACAAATGATGGTTTACATCAAAATAAAGAGAATTTCATGCTGAATCTAAATTTTCATGAGCCGTCATTGTAACTTCAACCGTCTAGGAGAACAAGAAGAAAATATGAAAAATGAATCAAAATTAAAAATTCACAAAATTCCCTTGAAAAATCATGTAAATTTAAACATCTATAACTCGAGATACGAAGATGTAAACAAATGGTGGTTTACATCAAAAGAAAAAGAATTTCATGCTGAATCTAAATTTTCATGAGCCGTTATTCTATGTTTAACCGTCTACGAGAACAAGAAGAAAATATGAAAAATGAATCAAAATTAAAAATTCACAAAATTCCCTTGAAAAATCATGTAACTTTAAACATCTGTAACCCGAGATAAGAAGATGTAAACAAATGATGGTTTACATCAAAATAAAGAGAATTTCATGCTGAATCTAAATTTTCATGAGCCGTCATTGTATCTTTAACCGTCTACGAGAACAAGAAGAAAATATGAAAAATGAACCGATTTAAAAGTTCACAAAATTCCCTTGAAAAATCATGTAACTTTAAACATCTGTAACTCGAGATACGAAGATGTAAACAAATGATGGTTTACATCAAAATAAAGAGAATTTCATGCTGAATCTAAATTTTCTAGAGCCGTCATTGTATCTTTAACCGTCTACGAGAACAAGAAGAAAATATGAAAAATGAACCGATTTAAAAGTTCACAAAATTCCCTTGAAAAATCATGTAACTTTAAACATCTGTAACTCGAGATACGAAGATGTAAACAAATGATGGTTTACATCAAAATAAAGAGAATTTCATGCTGAATCTAAATTTTCATGAGCCGTTATTGTATCTTTAACCGTCTACGAGAACAAGAAGAAAATATGAAAAATGAACCGATTTAAAAGTTCACAAAATTCCCTTGAAAAATCATGTAACTTTAAACATCTGTAACTCGAGATACGAAGATGTAAACAAATGATGGTTTACATCAAAATAAAGAGAATTTCATGCTGAATCTAAATTTTCATGAGCCGTCAGTGTATCTTTAACCGTCTACGAGAACAAGAAGAAAATATGAAAAATGAACCGATTTAAAAGTTCACAAAATTCCCTTGAAAAATCATGTAACTTTAAACATCTGTAACTCGAGATACGAAGATGTAAACAAATGATGGTTTACATCAAAATAAAGAGAATTTCATGCTGAATCTAAATTTTCATGAGCCGTCATTGTAACTTCAACCGTCTAGGAGAACAAGAAGAAAATATGAAAAATGAATCAAAATTAAAAATTCACAAAATTCCCTTGAAAAATCATGTAAATTTAAACATCTATAGCTCGAGATACGAAGATGTAAACAAATGGTGGTTTACATCAAAAGAAAGAGAATTTCATGCTGAATCTAAATTTTCATGAGCCGTTATTCTATGTTTAACCGTCTACGAGAACAAGAAGAAAATATGAAAAATGAATCAAAATTAAAAATTCACAAAATTCCCTTGAAAAATCATGTAACTTTAAACATCTGTAACCCGAGATAAGAAGATGTAAACAAATGATGGTTTACATCAAAATAAAGAGAATTTCATGCTGAATCTAAATTTTCATGAGCCGTCATTGTATCTTTAACCGTGTACGAGAACAAGAAGAAAATATGAAAAATGAACCGATTTAAAAGTTCACAAAATTCCCTTGAAAAATCATGTAACTTTAAACATCTGTAACTCGAGATACGAAGATGTAAACAAATGATGGTTTACATCAAAATAAAGAGAATTTCATGCTGAATCTAAATTTTCTAGAGCCGTCATTGTATCTTTAACCGTCTACGAGAACAAGAAGAAAATATGGAAAATGAACCGATTTAAAAGTTCACAAAATTCCCTTGAAAAATCATGTAACTTTAAACATCTGTAACTCGAGATACGAAGATGTAAACAAATGATGGTTTACATCAAAATAAAGAGAATTTCATGCTGAATCTAAATTTTCATGAGCCGTCATTGTAACTTCAACCGTCTAGGAGAACAAGAAGAAAATATGAAAAATGAATCAAAATTAAAAATTCACAAAATTCCCTTGAAAAGTCATGTAAATTTAAACATCTATAACTCGAGATACGAAGATGTAGACAAATGGTGGTTTACATCAAAAGAAAGAGAATTTCATGCTGAATCTAAATTTTCATGAGCCGTTATTCTATGTTTAACCGTCTACGAGAACAAGAAGAAAATATGAAAAATGAATCAAAATTAAAAATTCACAAAATTCCCTTGAAAAATCATGTAACTTTAAACATCTGTAACCCGAGATAAGAAGATGTAAACAAATGATGGTTTACATCAAAATAAAGAGAATATCATGCTGAATCTAAATTTTCATGAGCCGTCATTGTATCTTTAACCGTCTACGAGAACAAGAAGAAAATATGAAAAATGAACCGATTTAAAAGTTCACAAAATTCCCTTGAAAAATCATGTAACTTTAAACATCTGTAACTCGAGATACGAAGATGTAAACAAATGATGGTTTACATCAAAATAAAGAGAATTTCATGCTGAATCTAAATTTTCTAGAGCCGTCATTGTATCTTCAACCGTCTAGGAGAACAAGAAGAAAATATGAAAAATGAACCGATTTAAAAGTTCACAAAATTCCCTTGAAAAATCATGTAACTTTAAACATCTGTAACTCGAGATACGAAGATGTAAACAAATGATGGTTTACATCAAAATAAAGAGAATTTCATGCTGAATCTAAATTTTCATGAGCCGTCATTGTATCTTTAACCGTCTACGAGAACAAGAAGAAAATATGAAAAATGAACCGATTTAAAAGTTCACAAAATTCCCTTGAAAAATCATGTAACTTTAAACATCTGTAACTCGAGATACGAAGATGTAAACAAATGATGGTTTACATCAAAATAAAGAGAATTTCATGCTGAATCTAAATTTTCATGAGCCGTCATTGTAACTTCAACCGTCTAGGAGAACAAGAAGAAAATATGAAAAATGAATCAAAATTAAAAATTCACAAAATTCCCTTGAAAAATCATGTAAATTTAAACATCTGTAACTCGAGATACGAAGATGTAAACAAATGATGGTTTACATCAAAATAAAGAGAATTTCATGCTGAATCTAAATTTTCATGAGCCGTCATTGTATCTTTAACCGTCTACGAGAACAAGAAGAAAATATGAAAAATGAACCGATTTAAAAGTTCACAAAATTCCCTTGAAAAATCATGTAACTTTAAACATCTGTAACTCGAGATACGAAGATGTAAACAAATGATGGTTTACATCAAAATAAAGAGAATTTCATGCTGAAACTAAATTTTCATGAGCCGTTATTGTATCTTTAACCGTCTACGAGAACAAGAAGAAAATATGACAAATGACCCGATTTAAAAGTTCACAAAATTCCCTTGAAAAATCATGTAACTTTAAACATCTGTAACTCGAGATACGAAGATGTAAACAAATGATGGTTTACATCAAAATAAAGAGAATTTCATGCTGAATCTAAATTTTCATGAGCCGTCATTGTAACTTCAACCGTCTAGGAGAACAAGAAGAAAATATGAAAAATGAATCAAAATTAAAAATTCACAAAATTCCCTTGAAAAGTCATGTAAATTTAAACATCTATAACTCGAGATACGAAGATGTAAACAAATGGTGGTTTACATCAAAAGAAAGAGAATTTCATGCTGAATCTAAATTTTCATGAGCCGTTATTCTATGTTTAACCGTCTACGAGAACAAGAAGAAAATATGAAAAATGAATCAAAATTAAAAATTCACAAAATTCCCTTGAAAAATCATGTAACTTTAAACATCTGTAACCCGAGATAAGAAGATGTAAACAAATGATGGTTTACATCAAAATAAAGAGAATATCATGCTGAATCTAAATTTTCATGAGCCG
Source organism: Harpalus rufipes (assembly GCA_951394225.1). Lineage (NCBI taxonomy): Eukaryota > Metazoa > Arthropoda > Insecta > Coleoptera > Carabidae > Harpalus > Harpalus rufipes. The sequence goes on along the minus strand of OX596290.1, from coordinate 21,370,517 downwards.
TCATTGTATCTTTAACCGTCTACGAGAACAAGAAGAAAATATGAAAAATGAACCGATTTAAAAGTTCACAAAATTCCCTTGAAAAATCATGTAACTTTAAACATCTGTAACTCGAGATACGAAGATGTAAACAAATGATGGTTTACATCAAAATAAAGAGAATTTCATGCTGAATCTAAATTTTCTAGAGCCGTCATTGTATCTTCAACCGTCTAGGAGAACAAGAAGAAAATATGAAAAATGAACCGATTTAAAAGTTCACAAAATTCCCTTGAAAAATCATGTAACTTTAAACATCTGTAACTCGAGATACGAAGATGTAAACAAATGATGGTTTACATCAAAATAAAGAGAATTTCATGCTGAATCTAAATTTTCATGAGCCGTCATTGTATCTTTAACCGTCTACGAGAACAAGAAGAAAATATGAAAAATGAACCGATTTAAAAGTTCACAAAATTCCCTTGAAAAATCATGTAACTTTAAACATCTGTAACTCGAGATACGAAGATGTAAACAAATGATGGTTTACATCAAAATAAAGAGAATTTCATGCTGAATCTAAATTTTCATGAGCCGTCATTGTAACTTCAACCGTCTAGGAGAACAAGAAGAAAATATGAAAAATGAATCAAAATTAAAAATTCACAAAATTCCCTTGAAAAATCATGTAAATTTAAACATCTGTAACTCGAGATACGAAGATGTAAACAAATGATGGTTTACATCAAAATAAAGAGAATTTCATGCTGAATCTAAATTTTCATGAGCCGTCATTGTATCTTTAACCGTCTACGAGAACAAGAAGAAAATATGAAAAATGAACCGATTTAAAAGTTCACAAAATTCCCTTGAAAAATCATGTAACTTTAAACATCTGTAACTCGAGATACGAAGATGTAAACAAATGATGGTTTACATCAAAATAAAGAGAATTTCATGCTGAATCTAAATTTTCTAGAGCCGTCATTGTATCTTTAACCGTCTACGAGAACAAGAAGAAAATATGAAAAATGAACCGATTTAAAAGTTCACAAAATTCCCTTGAAAAATCATGTAACTTTAAACATCTGTAACTCGAGATACGAAGATGTAAACAAATGATGGTTTACATCAAAATAAAGAGAATTTCATGCTGAATCTAAATTTTCATGAGCCGTCAGTGTATCTTTAACCGTCTACGAGAACAAGAAGAAAATATGAAAAATGAACCGATTTAAAAGTTCACAAAATTCCCTTGAAAAATCATGTAACTTTAAACATCTGTAACTCGAGATACGAAGATGTAAACAAATGATGGTTTACATCAAAATAAAGAGAATTTCATGCTGAATCTAAATTTTCATGAGCCGTCATTGTAACTTCAACCGTCTAGGAGAACAAGAAGAAAATATGAAAAATGAATCAAAATTAAAAATTCACAAAATTCCCTTGAAAAATCATGTAAATTTAAACATCTATAGCTCGAGATACGAAGATGTAAACAAATGGTGGTTTACATCAAAAGAAAGAGAATTTCATGCTGAATCTAAATTTTCATGAGCCGTTATTCTATGTTTAACCGTCTACGAGAACAAGAAGAAAATATGAAAAATGAATCAAAATTAAAAATTCACAAAATTCCCTTGAAAAATCATGTAACTTTAAACATCTGTAACCCGAGATAAGAAGATGTAAACAAATGATGGTTTACATCAAAATAAAGAGAATTTCATGCTGAATCTAAATTTTCATGAGCCGTCATTGTATCTTTAACCGTGTACGAGAACAAGAAGAAAATATGAAAAATGAACCGATTTAAAAGTTCACAAAATTCCCTTGAAAAATCATGTAACTTTAAACATCTGTAACTCGAGATACGAAGATGTAAACAAATGATGGTTTACATCAAAATAAAGAGAATTTCATGCTGAATCTAAATTTTCTAGAGCCGTCATTGTATCTTTAACCGTCTACGAGAACAAGAAGAAAATATGGAAAATGAACCGATTTAAAAGTTCACAAAATTCCCTTGAAAAATCATGTAACTTTAAACATCTGTAACTCGAGATACGAAGATGTAAACAAATGATGGTTTACATCAAAATAAAGAGAATTTCATGCTGAATCTAAATTTTCTAGAGCCGTCATTGTATCTTTAACCGTCTACGAGAACAAGAAGAAAATATGGAAAATGAACCGATTTAAAAGTTCACAAAATTCCCTTGAAAAATCATGTAACTTTAAACATCTGTAACTCGAGATACGAAGATGTAAACAAATGATGGTTTACATCAAAATAAAGAGAATTTCATGCTGAAACTAAATTTTCATGAGCCGTTATTGTATCTTTAACCGTCTACGAGAACAAGAAGAAAATATGACAAATGACCCGATTTAAAAGTTCACAAAATTCCCTTGAAAAATCATGTAACTTTAAACATCTGTAACTCGAGATACGAAGATGTAAACAAATGATGGTTTACATCAAAATAAAGAGAATTTCATGCTGAATCTAAATTTTCATGAGCCGTCATTGTAACTTCAACCGTCTAGGAGAACAAGAAGAAAATATGAAAAATGAATCAAAATTAAAAATTCACAAAATTCCCTTGAAAAATCATGTAAATTTAAACATCTATAGCTCGAGATACGAAGATGTAAACAAATGGTGGTTTACATCAAAAGAAAGAGAATTTCATGCTGAATCTAAATTTTCATGAGCCGTTATTCTATGTTTAACCGTCTACGAGAACAAGAAGAAAATATGAAAAATGAATCAAAATTAAAAATTCACAAAATTCCCTTGAAAAATCATGTAACTTTAAACATCTGTAACCCGAGATAAGAAGATGTAAACAAATGATGGTTTACATCAAAATAAAGAGAATTTCATGCTGAATCTAAATTTTCATGAGCCGTCATTGTATCTTTAACCGTGTACGAGAACAAGAAGAAAATATGAAAAATGAACCGATTTAAAAGTTCACAAAATTCCCTTGAAAAATCATGTAACTTTAAACATCTGTAACTCGAGATACGAAGATGTAAACAAATGATGGTTTACATCAAAATAAAGAGAATTTCATGCTGAATCTAAATTTTCTAGAGCCGTCATTGTATCTTTAACCGTCTACGAGAACAAGAAGAAAATATGGAAAATGAACCGATTTAAAAGTTCACAAAATTCCCTTGAAAAATCATGTAACTTTAAACATCTGTAACTCGAGATACGAAGATGTAAACAAATGATGGTTTACATCAAAATAAAGAGAATTTCATGCTGAATCTAAATTTTCATGATCCGTTATTGTATCTTTAACCGTCTACGAGAACAAGAAGAAAATATGAAAAATGAACCGATTTAAAAGTTCACAAAATTCCCTTGAAAAATCATGTAACTTTAAACATCTGTAACTCGAGATACGAAGATGTAAACAAATGATGGTTTACATCAAAATAAAGAGAATTTCATGCTGAATCTAAATTTTTATGAGCCGTCATTGTATCTTCAACCGTCTAGGAGAAAAGAAGAAAATATGAAAAATGAACCGAATTAAAAGTTCACAAAATTCCCTTGAAAAATCATGTAAATTTAAACATCTATAACTCGAGATACGAAGATGTAAACAAATGGTGGTTTACATCAAAAGAAAGAGAATTTCATGCTGAATCTAAATTTTCATGAGCCGTCATTGTCTTCAACCGTCTACGAGAACAAGAAGAAAATATGAAAAATGAACCGATTTACAAGTTCACAAAATTGCCTTGAAAAATCATGTAACTTTAAACATCTATAACTCGAGATACGAAGATGTAAACAAATGATGGTTTACATCAAAAGAAAGAGAATTTCATGCTGAATCTAAATTTTCATGAGCCGTTATTCTATGTTTAACCGTCTACGACAACAAGAAGAACATATGAAAAATGAACCGATTTAAAAGTTCACAAAATTCCCTTGAAAAATCATGTAACTTTAAACATCTGTAACTCGAGATACGAAGATGTAAACAAATGATGGTTTACATCAAAATAAAGAAAATTTCATGCTGAATCTAAATTTTTATGAGCCGTCATTGTATCTTCAACCGTCTACGAGAACAAGAAGAATATATGAAAAATGAATCAAAATTAAAAGTTCACAAAATTCTCTTGAAAAATCATGTAACTTTACACATCTGTAACTCGAGATACGAAGATGTAAACAAATGGTAGTTTACATCAAAAGAAAGAGAATTTCATGCTGAATCTAAATTTTCATGATCCGTCATTGTATCTTTAACCGTGTACGAGAACAAGAAGAAAATATGAAAAATGAACCGATTTACAAGTTCACAAAATTCCCTTGAAAAATCATGTAATTTTAAACATCTGTAACTCGAGATACGAAGATGTAAACAAATGATGATATACATCAAAAGAAATAGAATTTCATGCTGAATCTAAATTTTCATGAGCCGTCATTGTATCTTTAACCGTCTACGAGAACAAGAAGAAAATATGGAAAATGAACCGATTTAAAAGTTCACAAAATTCCCTTGAAAAATCATGTAAATTTAAGCATCTGTAACTCGAGATACGATGATGTAAACAAATGGTAGTTTACATCAAAAGAAAGAGAATTTCATGCCGTATTTTTTTTTAATAATTTTGAAATTTATTTAAATTGCTGAATATTACGACTATGTTTAAGGGTAAACTATAACACCCCTACGGAATGGCCACGTACATAGCTATATGGGGGTGATTAGTAGGGTCGTTGACTATAATAAAGTAAAATAGAATTTAATGTGATACTACGCCTTATTTTTTTTTAAATATTTTTTTAATTATTTGAATTGCTGAATATTGCGACTATGTTTCAGGGTAAACTAAAACAACCCTATGGGATGGCCAGCTATATGGCTATATGGGGATGATTAGTATGGCCCTTGACTATAAAATATAATAGAATATGATGTGATACGATGTATTTTTTTCTATGATTTCTTTAATACTTATTTCTAAAAATATTTAAATAAAATTTACTCACCATAGGTGCTTCTTGCCTTGCAGATTGGGATGACGGACTTCGACTGCTATAGAGACCAGCTGCAATTTATCTGTAACAAAAATATTACATATTTATTTAAAAAAACATAAAAATAAATGTTAGAATCAAATACAACACTATATTCTCAACCGTACATTAGACCTTTTCCAATCATTGTCACACAAATAACTCTAAATTACGAATACATACACACCTGAAATATTATACCATTCGATTCCTCATAAAATAATAGACAAAAAACACAAAGTTTCAGATTGAATATCAAATTATTTCAGCATTTACAGATAGAAATCTGAAGATCACACACAAAAATGCGGAGTAAAAACGTGGTGATTACGCAAGTTCTATCGTGGCTTCGTGCCAGCGGCACAAGTATTAGTTTATATTTTTAACAACAGATGCGTACAAAGCAAAAATGTTTATTTATTCCAGTGCAGTCGATTTTTTTATTTTTTTAAGGGGCATTGTTTTTTTATATATTATTTTCATGGAAATAATTGTTACTGGTATTAAAGAGTGATATTACTTTAATACTTTTTTACTATTTTCCGTCATACTATTTCTGAGGTAAGACGGTAAGTAAAAAAAAAATCTGATGTGGCCAGCACATAACCTCTCGCCGTATATTTTACCTGGCTGTATGCATAAAGCAAAGATTATTTTTATAAATACAAATAATATATTCATATAAATCTATGACGTATAAACTTCTTTATTATTCAATAATAGCATGTCTCAACATAAAGATATTTACCATAAATTATGTTACAATAAATTACCATATATAAATATTAGGCTGGTAACAGCAATTTTCAATTCGAACAACTTTGTTTACTTTCTCTTCATATTCTTCTAGTAAAAACATTAATTTTGGGCGGTCTAAAATGTATATATCTGGATTGTGAATCTATTCTTATATATCTTCTTTTACATTTTATTTTTTCATACTTGTTATATCTAAATAACCTTAATTCCCTTTAATAAAGTGACGGATAGATTGCACTCCGATTTTGTCAATATTTACAACTTACTTGAGAAGAATTTGATAGCTTTTTCGCAATTCAAAGTTACTCTAGTCTACAGTACTGGTGTACATTGTCCCATAATGTTTGAAACAAATTTAAGTCCTTCAACCTAGACTTGTCATCTCCATAATAGTCACAGATCAAGAACTAAGGGATTCTCCAAGTACATTTTTAATTCATTACTCATTATTTCTGACACTGACATTTATCTGTCAGTTACAAATAATTTAAATTATCAACTATTTTTCATGGCATTCTTTCGGCTGTCAAATTTATTACAACAGATTATTTTATATATTATACTTCTTTTATCTCTAAATCTATGGAATATATAATAAAATATTTAAATGTATCAGATAGAGAATTTAATTTTCTTTAATATTACCACGAAAAATTAAAAAAAAATAATATTTAGAAGATTTTTTTTCAAGAATCTTCTACTTCCGGTTGTCCAATTATTACCAAAACCTTTTCAGATCTTCCCATGAATGTCCGATTGGGAAATACGTTGTTAAACAAATTTTAAGTCTTATAGTTTTTGAGTAACCGTCCTTCCAACATCCCACACACATACACACATACACACACACACACATCCACACACACACACACACACACACACACACACACACACACAGACATCATCGTAAAAATGTTAAAATCGGATTGTAGAGACCTTAAAACGTGCTTATTCAATAAAATCTGGATATGCGATTTTTAGCATGAATGCAATACCTCTCTTAGCGAGAGGTAAAAAACGAACAAAACTTACATAAAAATGATAACTATTTTTTTAACTACAACACCCCCAAGGGATGGCCAGCTACATAGCTACGTGTGATTAGTAGGGCCCTTGACTATAAAATAAAATAGAATTTAAGGTGATGATACAACGCCATATGTAAATAATTTTGAAAAATATTTACATTTCTGAATATGTAACTATGTTTAAGGGTAAACTACAACACCCCTAAGGGATGGCCAGCTATATGGCTATACGTGGGTGATTATTAAGGCCCTTGAGCATAAAATAAAATAGAAGTTGAAGTAATACTACGCCGTATTTTTTTTTTTAATAATATTGATAATATTGTTTAAGTTGCTGAATATTGCGACTATGTTTAAGGGTAAACTACAACACCCCTAAGGAATGGCGAGCTACATAGCTATATGGGGATGATTAGTAGGGCCCTTGACTATAAAATAAAATAGAATTTGAAGTAATACTACGCCGTATTTTTTTTTAATAATATTGATAATATTGTTAAGTTGCTGAATATTGCGACTATGTTTAAGGGTATACTACAACACCCCTAAGGGATGGCCAGCTATATGGCTAGACGTGGGTGATTATTAAGGCCCTTGAGTATAAAATAAAATACAATTTGAAGTAATACGACGCCGTATTTTTTTTTAAATAATTTTGATAATTGTATAAATTGCTGAATATTGTGACTATGTTTAAGGGTAAACTACAACACCCCCTAAGGGATGGCCAGCTATATGGCTATATGGGTGTGATTAGTAGGGCCCTTGACTATAAAATATAATAGAATATGATGTGATACCATGTTTTTTTTCTATTTTATTTTATAGCTAAGGACCCTACTAATCACCGCCATATAGCCATGTAACTAGCCATCCCATATCTATGATTTCTTTAATACTTATTTATAAAAATATTTAAATAATATTAACTCACCATAGGTGCTTCTTGCCTTGTCAGAATGGGATGACGGACTTCGACTGCTACAAAGACCAGTTGCAATTTATCTGTAACAAAAATATTACATATTTATTAAAAAAAATATAAAAATAAATGTTAAACACTACATTCTCAACCGTACATTAGACCTTTTCCAATCTTTTTCACACCAATAACTCAATAATGCGAATAGATATACACCTGGAAATTATACCATTCGATTCTTCATAAAATAATAGACAAAAAACACAAAGTTTCAGATTGAATATAAAATTATTTCAGCATTTACAGATAGAAATTTGAAGAACACACAAAAAATGCGTAGTAAAAACGTGGTGATTACGCAAATTCTATCCTGGCTTCGTGACACGGCACTTGTAGCAATATTATAAATTAACAGCGTTGATTGTATAACGTTAATTACAAATAATATTTTAATTTTGAATAATATAAAGATAGACTTTAAAATGATCTAAAATATGATTATTTATAAACATTTGAACGTAAAATTTAATGGCAATAAAAATAATACCAAACAACCATATATTATTTGAAATATTAACATTATTATATACCTACACTCTATACCAAAATTTTTGCTTATATCTATCCATTAAGGAAGGTACTCTGGTCAAAAAATTCAATGATGAGTTTTTAGTGAATAAGCATGTTTTAGGGTCCCTATAGTACGATTTTACCATTTTTACGATGATGTCTGTATGTATGTATGTATGTATGTGTGTCTGTGTGTGACGAAAGTTTCGGATCGCATAACTTCAATACCACGTTTACAAAAATTATATTTTTTTCGTATTCCTCAAGTTTTTATCCAGAAGAACAACTGATTAGATTTGGGTTATAATTGGTGAACCGGAAGTAGCCTCATTTGAAGATTTAACAGTTCAGTTTGATTTATTGACATTTAACGTTATTATAACTTAAAAAATATATTATTCTCTAGAGTTAAAGAATTATAAAGAAATTAAGTTTTATAAATCAGTCAGCTATGCTAACCATGAAAATTGGTAATATATTCAGATTGACAGATGCCAGTATCAATAAAAAGTAAATTAATGTGGCAGAGATGAGGATGTTGAAGTAGATGGAAGGACTGTATTGCGGAAGACTTGAGAGAAAAGGAACTGAATGAGAACGACACGTAAAACAGAAATGAGTGGAAGAAGAAAACAAAAAATCGCGACCCCTAACGAAAAGGGAAATTACTGGAAATTTAGAATCTTTTGCAAGAAAATTTATGTATGGGATTTATACATATTACACAGGATTGCTGGAAGGTATTGTGCTGGCCACAACAGATTTTTTAATTTTAAATTCATTCTATAAAGAAATTTTGTCCTACTTTTTATTTTTTCGAAATGTTTCCAATTCATTGTCGGGATTGACAGAGGTCACTACAAATTTATAGCTAATATCTTAATGTCTTAATGCAAAGTTCACATTGTTTGCTGTTACTACTAACATTTGCTTTTTGATAAATTACTACATATCTAGTCGGCTATGAATTATTCCTACGATCGATCTTCATATGCTACTGAAAATAACACACAGTAATCCTGTAATTAAAATAGCGTTCAGTTAATTAATTACTTTATTAATTATTTCCTTTATGCATAAAGACCTGTCAAATGTTATTAAAATTTGCTACATTAAATGAATAATTAATAATCAAATATTAATATGTGTATATTTTATCCTATGTTATAAATTTTGAGATCGGTTATCAATTGCAAATTACTACTAATTATGAACAAATAATGTAGTATGTAAATATATAGGATGGTCATTTTATAGTGAAAATCAACCTGAAACAAACCTTATAAAATGAAATATAACTTGTTGAAATTATTGTGTAGTATTTATTTTTAAAAGAAGAAAAAAGTACTAGTATTACATAAAGTATATACAGTCTGTTATATTTTAGTGGACTCAGCAAATATCTCGCTTATTTATTAAGTTAGTAATTTCTTTCATATAACATGATTTATACAGCAACATATAAGCTACTTGATGACGGATGTACATTCATGATACCACTTCCGGTTTATTAGTAATTAATATCAACTTTAAAATTTCAAATGGAACATACTACATTTTTTACAAATTTGAAAGGTGTTGTTGCTTATATGTACCTATGTAAATAGATTATTGGGCACCTGCAGATGACATATCTAATTATGTTGGTCTAGGGATATTTACCCGCTGATCTGACACCATTCGGGAATATTAGGGAGCAACTAATTGACTTGTGTAAACATTATCCCTGGTGACTTGAATTATTATTAATTATTAATTGATAAATGTTCTGTTGTAACAAAATTAGATTGTTTTCTAATTATTATTGAGTATTTAATATAAATTGATTTTAATAATAAATAGTATGTATATCAAAGTTAACGAAGTTAATTTGTCACCAGGAGTGTGTAATTTCCTTGTAGAGGAAAATAAACCACATGGAACTGGGAAATCACTAAATTTAGAATGAAAAAATATGATATTTCACATATATGTACACAATTACCAGCTATCATTCTGACATGGGCCCCCATATCTGCTTGTCAAGGCCAACATAGACACATAACTGCTTGCGCCCTATTGTATTTAACATATCTTGTATACCTGTACTCTACGCCAAAAATTCTCTTACATTGTCGGGATTGACAGTATTTTTGAAGGGAATATGTAATATACTTATAATTTTATATATTTATCTATTAATACAATAAGAAATAATATAATGTGTGTACTTCCCAGAAAAAAACTCTTTAGTAATGTCTCTGGATTTTGGACAGTTACAATTTTTTTTTTTCAATTGGTTTCCATCACATTATTTGGGCTGTGAGATTTATTAAAACAGATTATTTTACACCTTACATTTCTTTATTTCTAAATCTATAAAAGATATAAAATATTTATATGTATCAGATAAAAAATTTACTCTTCTTTAATACTAGCAAGAACAAAAACCAACTCTCAAATCTGGATATTTTTAACATGAATGCAATATCTCTCTTAGCGAGAGGTAAAAAATAATAGTTAGAAGTTTTTTTTTTTGAGAATATGTTACTTCCGGTTGTCTAATTGCTACCAAAACCTTTTCAACTCTTCTCATTAAAGTCCGATTGATGAGTACGTAGTTAAACAGATATTAAGTCTTATAGTTTTTGAGAAATCGTCCTTCCAACCTCCCCCCCACACACACACGCACCCACACACAGAGACATCATCGTAAAATTGTTAAAATCGGATTGTAGGGATCTTAAAACGTGCTTAATAATTAAAATCAGGATATGCGATTTTTAGCATGAATCCAATACCAAAGTAGCAAAATGACATTTTTGACAGTTTGCGTTTTTCTTTTCCTTCAATAGGACAATTTTGCGGCAGCCAGTATGTAGCAATAATATTGCGCATTAAATGTGCGTTGATCATTATGCGTTTATCAGTTTCATGCGATTTGGAGGCAATCATGGCTCTGAATCTCACCCTTCAGAGAAATCCTTATGCCAAGAAAAGACACGGGTTTTTAAAAACGTGTTGTCCCCGAACTTGATAATAATCCGTTGCTCCACGGAGACATGCCTTTCTTGTTCACTCATGGATTTCTTTAATACTAAAGAGCCCTAAGCAAATTAGGGTCATGTCTACCCCTTCCTAATAGATCAAGCTACCTGCTAATCATCTCTCTGGAATTTAAAAAAAAACAGTCCCGTTTATTGATTCACCCTAGTATAAACGTAACATTCACAAATTGTACGTCGAAGTTACAAAATTTAATAACTCACAAATAGTTACCCTTTATTTATTCACAAAATTTCAGTCGAAAACGCCGTAGGTAGGTACAAAGTTATTGAAATCTCTACAAACCATCAATGCTAATATCAAATATAAAGTTTCATCAAAATTCAGAATTCCATGTGTTCATTATCATAAAATTAACAAATTCCGAATAACAGTGTTCCATAGGCAGTCTCCCAGTCTCACCAACCGGGAAACATGAAGTTAGTCTACTCGCGAGGGACTCAACTTTTCACTTCGAATTCATTATTTTATTACTTCCATCCAGTCTGCCAGGGATTCATATTCATATTAGTTTGGATGTGAGGGTGATTTCATTTAGTACCAAGCATGCACAGTAAATTTGATATCTGATGTAGCGGGAAAAAAACCTACATTTTTAAATTATTACCTATGTGTCCCTTTATACGAGGGTCATTCAATAAGTAAAGAGACAAATGGCTATAGCTCAAAAACGGTTTATTTCAATATTTCAAAATTAAGGCTATTTTTCAACATAATCACCCCCCACAGTTATGCACTTGTCCCATCTTTCTTGCAGCTTCCTAATTCCCTTGGCGAAGAATTCTTTCGATTTACCCCGAAACCACTTTTGCACCGCATCCTTAACTTCCTCATTGTTAGCAAATCTTTTTCCACGTAGGGCGTCTTTGAGTGGTCCAAACAGGTAAAAATCAGATGGGGCGAGGTCGGGACTGCAGGCAGGGTGAGGTAAGACCTCCCAACCCAATTCTTGAAGCTTATCACGGGTCAGCTGGGTTGTATGAGGGCGGGCGTTATCGTGCTGAATAATGACTCCTTTTGACAAGTCCACGGCGTTTGCTCCTGATAACTGGTCTAACTTTGTGTTCTAGCATCTCAGAGTAGTATTGGCTATTGATAATTCGCTGAACTTCATTCCAACCTCGATTCCAACGAGGGACCAGAAATTTCCACTGGACGTCCACATCGGGGTTCATCACATACACTTGTTCGGCCACTTTTAAACCGATCAACCCGCTTGTAAAAATTCGCACGGTTCATACAACTTTTACCGTACTGTATTAACATTCTAGAAAAAATTTCACTTGGTTTTACACCTTCTGCGACTAAAAATCTAATGACTGAGCGCTGCTCTTCTAAGGTGCAATCTTCTAGTGGACTTGCCATGGTGAACTGAAAATTTTGAGGTTATGTTGACATAAAATGATGAAACAGCTGATCAGAGCATATCCCAAGGTTGCCAACTAACACCCCTGAAAAGATTGTACACATTCATTGAATAGTTTTAAAATTATAGAATTTGTCTCTTTACTTATTGAATGACCCTCGTATATAGTTTATAATATAATTCTCTCATACTTTAAATTTACACACATAACAATTGAAAACACCAAACAAATAAACTTTACATTATTATCATATCTCGAACGATTTACAAAAAAATTCATCCTCTGCTTTTCATGTGTTCATCATATTCGTTACGTCAGTTTATTCCCGCCATTTTGTTTACGTGAATTTGCATATGAAAGGGTGAATTTGATAGAGCCGTCGATTGGGGCCGTATTATGAATATAAACGTTTGAAGCCTCCAGTACAGTACAGTATGAGTATGAACTAAACAACCAACAGAGGGAATAGGTATACAAGCGTCGACATTGTAAAAAGTACAGATCGTATGCATATGGCTTGATTTGAATATTCGGCTTTACGGTGTATCTGAAATTTAACATGTAATGCCGGTACGAACTGGAAAAACAAGCGCAAAAATGAAAATCTGATAGGGGATGCGTTATTTTTATTACTTGCTTATGAAGGGAAATTATATAGCATATTAAATAACGGCCGTGGCGCTAAATACGTGAAAATTAACTCGTTTATACCGTTGGTGGTGGTTAGTAGGGTTTCATCAAGTCAAGTAGCTTGATGTTTTTGTAAATTACTTGACTTGATCAAGTAATTTCAAGCAAATTCAAGCTACTTGATTACAAACCGAACTGTAGCGACAGGGATCTCGCACGGGGCTCGCAAATGAATAGTAGAGTGGAACATAGGTTTTTTTTTGTTTGTGTCTTTACGTATTGTTGTGAGATGGCATCTAAGCGGAAGCTTGTTGTGATTTCTATTGCGGATAAATTAGCTGCTATAAGAGAAGTTGAAAACTTATGTACATACTGTACTGTATCTAAAAATTGTAACTACATATGAATATTATGTAATGTACATTGTTTCAAAACAATTAATTTCCCCTACACACCCATTATAGTACATATGTATGCTATTTTTAGATGTTAATAGGTTAACCGAAAAAATCGTTATCCGATACGGCTGCGCCCCCTTTATTTCGGTTAACCGGGGTTCTACTGTATTATAATTTTCTTTTTACCTCTCGCTAAGAGAGGTATTGCATTCATGCTAAAAATCGCATGTCCAGACTTTATTGAATAAGCACGTTTTAAGGTCCCTACAATCCGATTTTAACATTTTTACGATGATGTCTGTGTGTGTGTGTGTGGATGTATGTGTGTGTGTGTGTGTGTGTGTGTGTGTGTATGTATGTAGGATGTTGAAAGGACGATTACTCAAAAACTATAAGACTTTAAATTTGTTTAACTACGTATTTCCCAATCGGACATTCATGGGAAGATCTGAATAGGTTTTGGTAACAATTGGACAACCGGAAGTAGAAGATTCTTGAAAAAAAATCTTCTAAATAATATTTTTTGAAAATTTTTCTTAGTGATTTTAAAGAAAATTAAATTCTTTATCTGATACATTTAAATATTTTATTATATATTCTATAGATTTAGAGATAAAAGAAATATAATATATAAAATTATCTGTTATAATAAATTTTACAGCCGAAAGAATGCCATGGAAAATAGTTGCAAATTTAAATTGTTTGTAACTGACAGATAAATGTCAGTGTCAGAAATACGGAGACATTACTGAAGACTTTTTCTGGGAAGTACATACATTATATTATTTCTTAATGTATTAATAAATATATAACATATATCCTTCAAAAATACTGTCAATCCTGACAATGAATTGGAAACATTTCGAAAAATTAGAAGAGGACAAAATTTCTTCATAAAATGAATTTAAATTTAATCAATCTAAATATAAGAAATAGATATATGTAAGTAGAATTTTTGGTGTAGAGTGTAGTATACAAGAAATGTTAAATACAATAGGGCGCGAGCAGTCATGTGATTTTGTCGGCCCTGACAAGCAGATATGGGGGCACATGTCAGAGTGATAGCTAGTAATTATGTATATAGATGTCAAATATCATAATTTCTCATTCTAAATTTAGTGATTTTCCAATTCCATGTGGTTTATTTTCCTCGACAAGTAAATTCCACACTCCTGGTGACAAATTAACTACGTGTATTTAGAAAATCTTGAAGTTTTGAATGAAAAATTGACAAGTGATATCCATGTACATAATTACTAATTATCATTCTGAAACGGGCCCCCACATTTGCTTGTTAAGGCCAACAATGTAACATGACAGTTATAATACTTATGTAACCAAAAAAGGAAGTGGCGAGAGGTATTGTGCTGGCCACAACAGATTTTTTTAGTAGTGTTGAAGAACTTCTTGATTTTTTTCTGTTAATTAAAAAAATAACTACCTGATTTTTCCAAGTAATTGATAAATAACTACTTGATTTGTCAAGTACTTGAAATTGTAACTATTTGACTTTCAGCTACTATTACTTGACTTGAATATCAATTCAAGCCGTGAAACCCTAATTGATAAATAACTCAATAATTTTAACATACCCTCGTATTAGTCAACGAATCTTTCTTTATAATTTAGTAACTCCTTTTCGTGATAAACGACCCTACAGTCATAAATAAATAAGGCCTACACAATCCACAGCACATCACAAACACTTCTTTCAAATTAGCCATTATACTCAGCTGTTCACAACTCTCCTTTATTCACTGCATCGGATCCACTCTACCTCTTGAAATGTTGGTTTTTCGAGCCTGGAGGCTTGGAGGGATATTTGCTGCGACAACACTCGTGTATTGAATTTGTTTGCGCTAACATATTTTATGCATACGATGCGATAGAGGTTGGACAGTATTCAATTTTCTTTCATGACAGATATTCTTTACTGTGTCAGAGACAATATTCCCGATTTCAGCCACTTACATATACTGCCACTGGCGGGAAATAAAATAAAGGGGGGATGGAAATTGTGCCAAGGATACATTCCAGAGAAGGATATTTATTTATAACGGGTTTAAAGCTACGCACTATTTTAAACAGAATACAGTAATATTATGTTTTTCCACGATCAGTTTTTACCTCTCGCTAAGAGAGGTATTGGATTCATGCTAAAAATCGCATATCCAGATTTTATTGAATAAGCACGTGTGTATATATATATGTGTGTGTGTGTGTGTGTGTGTGTGTGTGTGTGTGTGGGATGTTGGAAGGGCGATTACTCAAAAACTATAAGACTTTAAATTTGTTTAACTACGTATTTCCCAATCGGACATTCATGGGAAGATCTGAAAAGGTTTTGGTAACAATTGGACAACCGGAAGTAGAAGATTCTTAAAAAAAATCTTCCAAATAATATTTTTTGAAAACTTTTCTTGGTAATATTAAAGAAAATTAAATTCTCTATCTGATACATTTAAATATTTTATTATATATTCTATAGATTTAGAGATAAAAGAAATATATATAAAATAATCTGTTGTAATAAATTTTACAGCCGAAAGAATGCCATGGAAAATAGTTGAAAATTTAAATTGTTTGTAACTGACAGATAAATGTCAGTGTCAGAAATCAGGAAACATTACTGTAGACTTTTTCTGGGAAGTACATATATTATATTATTTCTTAATGTATTAATAGTTAAATATTTAATATTATAGGTATATTACACATACCCTTCAGAAATACTGTTACTTCCGACAATGAATTGGAAACATCTCGAAATATTGGAAGAGTAGGACAAAATTTCTTCACAGAATGAATTTAAATTTAAAATAATCTAAATATATGGAATAGATGTAAGTAGAATTTTTGGTGTAGAGTGTAGGTATACAAGAAATCTTAAATACATTAGCGCGCGAGCAGTCATGTGACTTGACAAGCAGATATGGGGCCCATGTCAGATTTTCAAATTCCATGTGGTTTATTTTCCTCGACAAGTAAATTCCACATTCCTGGTGACAAATTAACTACGTGAATTTAGAAAATCTTGAAATTTTTAATGAAAAATTTGGCATCTATGTACATAATTACTACACATCTACTTGTTAAGGCCAACAATGTAACATGACTGTTCGTGCCCTATACTTATGTAACCAAAAAAAGGAAGTGGCGAGAGGTATTGTGCTGGCCACAACAGATTTTTTTTTAAATTTACCGATAGGGTTTCCAAGGCAGTAAGTTTTGTTTACAAATTACTGATCAGTAAGTGATGTGACTGACCGGTAAGTGATGTGACTACCTACCGATCTGGAGGCTTTAACGATAACAAAGCTTACTTAAAAATGACAACTATTTTTTTTAAAAGTCAAAATAATTTTTAAATAATTCTAAACTTTATTTTGTTATTTTTGGGACGATCGTGCAAAAAATATAATAAGCATTGCGGGCATTAAGTGCTTCTTACCGGTAAAACAATAATTAGTAACAATTATATTGACTTACAGTATCAGCATCTTCACCAATTTCAGATTGTTATTACACTCTTTTGAATTGTTATTACCACTAACAATGAACGTTGCAATGTTATTTACATTTAACACACACTAAAAACACTATTAACAACAATAGAAATAGTTAATAACAGTTAGACATATAGCAAATATTGTTTACACGGCCAGAGATGCCGATAAACTAAAATAAAACGCGATTCAATGCTATTATAAACGATCAGACCTGTTCGAACGATAAGTGCCGCCTAGTGTAAGCGTATTCAATGAATTTTATTTGAAAAAAATAAGTTCGTTTTTTACCTTCCGTCACCTTTAGGTAAAGAAGGTATTGTCTTTGGTCAAAAAATTCAATGATGAGTTTTTAATGAATAAGCATGTATTAGGGTCCATATAATACGATTTCATCATTTTTACGATGATGTCTGTATGCATGTATGTGTGCCTGTGTGTGTGTGTAACTTCAATACCACGATTCCAAAAATTATATATTTTTTGTACTCCTCAAGTCTACATCTATAAGAAGAGATGATTAGATTTTGACAGTTTTTCTTGAAAAAACATTACAACATCTCAAGAATAGAGGTTCAGATTACTTTACTTTTCCCTATACCGACTGTATCGAATCGACTATTCGATCGGAGAGTTTTAATAAAATTAAAATATAATCTCTTTCCATGAATCTTAGTGTGCAAGATTTTGAATGTGTTAAGTTTGTTCATGACAGATGGCAGTAAATGATATTTTAGCTTTCATGCATTGAAAAAGCTAAAAACCTGTCTCTTATATTTACTTATACGAGTATGTAGAAAGTGACCTCTAATACGATTTTACAATAATATGCGTATAATTAGTATATCAAGAAGTATCATTAGTTGTGTTTACATTTCGTCTTATTGTTTTAATAATAAAATATTCGAAATTATGCACTAAAATTTTTGAAAGATGTCCGATCAAGGTCGTCTACGAATTGTATGAATTCAGATTTTTCCTCCGCCCATTCTGACGAATTCAGTAGTGTCGTTTGTCGTTTTTATGAGGGTACATAAGATACTACTGTTATTTATATTTTTTATATTATAAAAATATGTTACAATAAAAGCATTCAAAATTCAAAAATAAATCAAATGGTAAGTTTATTAGCAAATGTAAAACCAAATATGTGAAAAATAAGATGACACAATGTCAGTGTCAGTGATACTGACAGAAAATAACGTTGTTTGTACAGCTATGAATCATGGTAATGATAATGATAATCTGAATTAATAAATAAACTTACGTTACAACGAGCATCATTTTAAAATGGAAAGTCCTAACTTAGTGAATATGAATTTTTGAAAGACAAGCGTGTTATATCCATCCGTATCGCACATACTTAAAGCCTTTGTAAAGGAGGGGGATAAATGTATGCCAATTTGTTAATTCGTTCACGATACAGATGACCTTGATCGGACATCTTTCAAAATTTTTACTGTAGGTATATTACCTTTCAGAAATACTGTTAATCCCGACAATGAATTGGAAACATGTCGAAATGTCGAATTTAGAAAATCTTGAAACATAACTGCTCGCGTCCTATACTTATGTAACCAAAAACGTAAGTTGTGAGAGGTATTGTGCTGGCCACAACAGATTTTTATAAACCATAAAAACTTTAGTATAATATAACTCTCTAGTTTAATAGTGCATACGTAATATACTTCATTCATCCCAGTCCGTTGCACTTTCCATATTAATAAAATATAATCTCTTTTGATGACACTGTATCCCGGTATAGAACTATATTGTCCTTCACGTTCCGTTCCTTGAGGGATATTGTAATTCTAAGCAAGACAGAGGACCAGCGTTGCTAGGAATTCACTCCTGCATAGGCAAAGCCAACTACATTAAAGTTAGTGAAACTCAAGTTAAACAATTTTCATATAGCCATCAAAGGAGCTGGAACTATGGGTCATGGAAGGAATTTTTATGTAAAGTGCTTTGTGGAAGTTGTTGCAAATGCAGAAACTGTGGACAGAGTGTTTGTTGAAATGTTGGAATTATTTGAGAGACTATAGGTAGGTACACTGCCTTGTAAAAATATCGCGTACACCTGTTTTTGGTTGTATTGAGTGGGTCTCGATTGTTAACTTGTCAGTTTCACAAGTCAGTGTTATTAGTGTAAATTAAGATGCCAAAATTATCAGAAAACGAGAAAGTTGTAATACTTTCTAAATTAGAAGAGGGGTGGTCAATCAGATCTAAATATTCTAAATATTATTTTTTCAAAATTTGTGTTATTACAAATATTAGAAAACAAAATTCTCTATCCGACACATTTAAATTTTTTATTATACCTTCTATAGGTTTAAAGATATAAATATATAATCATACGTAATATAACAAGTGATATGATTATTATCGATGATATTCTCGAGTGAAACCGAGCAATATCTTCGATTATTAATCATATCACGAGCTTATATTTAATGAGAGAATATAATGAATTTTTGCAATATAACCTAACCTAACTTTTGATATACATATTCATATTATATTAAAACATGGTACTTACGAGTTTTATTTAATATTTCGGAGTTTGAATTATTGTTATTATTTATTTTTATACTCAAAATTAACTGTCAATGTCATAAATAAAGAAAACAAATCCCTTAGTAACGACTATAAATACGGTGTTTATTTCTTTGTTTTTTATCATCGCTGTGATAATCTTGTAGCTAGGGAGATTCTGAATGTTGATTGGCGGAAAACATGTCACGTGACTAAGGAATTATATTCTCTATAAAATAATCTGTTGTAGTAAATCTCACAGCCTGCTCACAGCCCAAACATCTCCATGGTAACTACTTGAGAAATTAAAATGTTTGTAATTGACAGATAAATGTCACTAATGTCAGTGTCAAAAATTCAGAGATAGTACTGAAGGCTATTTCTATTATATATTTAAAATTATAGGTATATTACATTACATACCGCCAATCCCGTTAATGAATTGGAAAAACCTCAAACATTTAGAAGAAATGAAAAACAATTATTGCTCATAGAATGAATTTAATATTATAGAAAATACGTAAATATAAAGATTAGGTGTAATTAGGATTTTTTGTGTGTGCAAGAAAAGTTAAATACAATATATAACAAAATGGAAAATGGAAAGGGCGCGAGAGGTATTGTGATGACCACAACAGATTTTTTTAATTACAGAGGGGTCATAGACCCGTATGGAGTTGATTAGATGGTAGCTTGGACTGTTAGGAAAGGGGTAGGCATGACCCCAATGCGCTTAAGTCTCTTTAGTATTAAAGAAACCATGAGCGAACAAGAAGGGCATGTCTGCGTGGAACAAAGAATTATTATCAAGTTTTTGGCGAAGGAAAGGACAATTTTTTAAGGACCGTGCGTTACCGAAGTCAACATCAAGGCGGTTCAGAATCTCATGAAGACTGATAAACGCATAATGATCAACGCACATTTAATGCGCAATATTATTTCAACTTACTGGATGCCACAAAATTATCCTATCGAAGGAAAAAAACGCAAACCGTCATGACAACGCCAGGCCCCATACAGCAACCACTACGAGGCAAAAATTGTAGAGAATTGGCTGGGAAACGTTGGAACATTCACGCTACAATTCCGATTTGTCACCATGTGATTTTCACCGTCTTGGGCCCCTCAAAGAAGCGATGGGAGGCCATCGATTCGACGACGACCGCGCTGTGGAGAAGTTTGTGCTTCAATGGCTATGTGAAGGTCCCGCAAGTTTCTACGATGAAGGGATTAAAAATCTCCCAATCTGTTTGGAAAAATGCATTTCTAGGGCGGGGGATTATATAGAAAAATAATATGTTTTTGTATACTTTTTCAAATAAACCCAGAAATTAAAACATCCTTGTAGTGAGAGAACATAATGTTTGGCTAAGAGTAAAAACATACAGACACATTTTTTTTGTGAGTTCATTTATCCCTATGTTAATTATCCTCCTCAAAACACCTATATTTACCCTCATCCACCACAAAGCCTTAATTAATACCTCCTTCACACTCACACGTTCCGAATCTATCAATCCGTGTATTTTCTCTACAATTAGTTCGCGCGACAGTACATTTGAGTTTCTTTGTGTAATTAGCCTTCGAACGTCGTGAGCCGTTCGAAAATACTCTCCACCCGAGCGGAGAGCGAGTGAACGACCTACCCTATACTGCTACCCACCAAACGACAAACGACGACAAAACGACCAAAGCGAGCAAAAAACCACGCGGAGACATGGCAAAAATTAGCAGCAGTTACTGTATGGGAAGCGGGGACTGAGAGGGGGGAATTTGTAAGGAAAGAATAAGAAGAGTTTCCTGAAGGAAATGGCAAAGAATGTTAAGATTATGGACCTTTTAATAGGGTGCGAAAATGGAAATTAACCACAAGATAAAATTTGTTAATGTTTTTCTAACTGGCTGGAGTTTCTGAATTTTCACTTTATAAATGATTAGGTATAAACGGTGCTCTGCTCCGCAATAAAATAGGTTCAAACGTTTTTACCTCTGGCTGAGAGAGGTATTGGATTCATGCTAAAAATCGCATATCCAGATTTTATTGAATACGCACGTTTTAAGGTCCCTACAATCCAATATTAACATTTTTACGATGATATCTGTGTGTGTGTATGTTCATTTGTGTGTGTGTGTGTGTGTGTGTGTGTGTGTGTGTGCGTGCGTGTGTTTGTGGATGTATGTGTGTATGTATGTGTGTGGGACGTTGGAAGGGCAATTACTCAAAAACTATAAGACTATATTTGTTTAACTACGTATTTCCCAATCGGACATTCATGGGAAGATCTGAAAAGGTTTTGGTAACAATTGGACAACCGGAAGTAGAAGATTCTTAAAAAAAATCTTCTAAATAATGTCAATCCTGACAATGAATTGGAAACATTTCGAAAAATTAGAAGAGGACAAAATTTCTTCATAAAATGAATTTAAAATTAAACATTCTAAATATAAGCAATAGATAGAAGTAGAATTTTTGGTGTAGGGTCTAGGTACACAAGAAATGTTAAACACAATAGGGCGCGAGCAGTCATGTGACTTTGTTGGCTTTGACATTGATTTTCCAATTCCATGTGGTTTATTTTCCTTGACAAGTAAATTCCACACTCCTGGTGATAAATTAACTATGTGAATTTAGAAAATCTTGAATTTTTTAATGAGAAATTCTGATATTTGACATCTATGTACATAATTACTACAACAATGTAACATGACTGTTCGCGCCCTATACTTATGTAACCAAAAAAGGAAATGGCGAGAGATATTGTGCTGGCCACAACAGATTTTTTAATTTATCACGTGGCGAGGCATATATTGGTGTGGTTATTAAAAAACGAAAAATTTTTCAATTATTTATACAGGGTGTTTCCTTTAAAAAACTATCGTTGAATTCGGAATAAAATTCTAATGGACCAAAAAATTATATAATTATACCTCTCGCCGTTTTTGGTTACATAAATGTAGGGCACGAGCAGTCATGTGACATTGGCCTTGACAAGCAGATATGGGGGCCCGTGTCAGAATGACAATAATAACTGATAACATAATAAGTGTTGTATGATTATAAATATTCAAGTCCAAAAATTAGTAAATTATGACTACGTATAGCAGACTTTATACAAAACTCGAAAAAATCAATACTAATTTATTATAATTTAAATAATATATTAACAAAATAAATATTTTCTACTACCTATGTACATATTTTATTTAATGAAAAAATTATGAATTATTTATTAAACTAGAAAAAATAAATGTTTTTGTATAATTGCCGTTTTAAAAATGCAAATCACATATTTTTGTAGTGATAACTAAATAATATATGAATATTATTTTTAAATATGTTTTTACAAAACATATATTAAAATAATATGAATTATGTTAATATGTACATGTTTTGTACAAATATTATTTTAATTAATTATTCCATATAAAGTGATTCCAATGTGAGTATTATAATATAAACCACTTGTATATTATCTTCCATCAATTCAATATACATATTTTATATGTATAAATTCAATATTCATATTCATAGTTTTTTTTTTATTTTTACGAAAGTTATATATTTCCAGCGAACTATTGTAAATGTCAACTTGTAAATACTCAGTAATAATTTACCATGTCACAATTGTTTTAGTTAATTGTTTTATTTCGAGCCATAGTCATGGCTCAGTATTCTCTTTTCGACTAGGTGTATAAAAAAGTGCCCGCCATTTTACTTTTTAATAATGTAACATATGGATTATTTCACATAATTGTAAAGAAAATTTGATGTGTTTTTCAAATTTGTAAAAAAATATAGTATGTTCTATTTGAAATTTCAAAGTTGATATTAATTACTAATAAACCGGAAGTGGTATCATGAATGTACATCCGTCGTCTAGTAGCTTACATGTTGCTGTATAAATCATGTTATATAAAAAAAAATACTAATTTAATAAATAAGCGGGATATTTGCTGGGTCCATTAAAATATAACACCCTGTATATCTAAAATATTTAAATGATAAACCATTTATTTATGTTTTATAAAGAAATAAAATATTTTGATGGGGTTCCTTTGGTTTTTCCACCAATAACTAAGCTACGAGTTATTGAATCTATCATGTTTTTGGTCACCGATGACATTTTATTGGCTTTGTTTGTTTGTTTTCCATAAACTAATTCCTATTTGATTCGTTCAAACTCAATAAAAACAAAATTAAAACACACCCTATTTTTTCATGTACATACCGCCCTTGTTTAATTAATTTGCATGTAAATAAATTTTAATTAATTGATGGCAGTAGCTGAAATTTCAGCATTATACATTGTATCACAGTACCGTTAAAGCGCATTCATTTTGCGTTACTCATTTCAAATGCGCAGGTATTTTAAAATTACGGGAAATTAAAATTACCAATTTTGAACTTATAAACGGGTAGCCAATATCGAACGCAAACGCAATAACATTCAAGTTGATTATGTTACAATTTACAATATTAAATAAAATTATATTGAATTAAATTGCAACATGTTGTTAAAACATAAGTATACTTAAATTAAAATGAAACAAATATTTGTTAATAACGTTTAATTTCTATCCTAAATAATTTAAATTGAAAAATAGCAGTTTTTGTTTTTCATGTACATGTTTCAAATTACCCTTCTCAAGCTTTTTTCTGAACTAGGAAGTCCTAGAGGTATTTGTATATATATATATATATATCATCACGGCATATTACCCATTGCTGAGTGTTCCAATCTGGTTTGTACACAGATTTCGGTAACGATGATGAGATGATGACATATTTATACCGTGCGGGCGTTTAGCAGGTGTCACCCCACAAGCACTTATTGCTGGCGTGGAGAGTGCACCACAGGGATCATTTTTGTTCCATTTAAAATTCGAAATATTTAGCGTCAGTCGGGATCGAACCTGTTATTTAAATTTAATTTAATTGTAAGTACAGTAATTTTTTTTGAAAGATGTCCGATCAAGGTTATCTACGAATTGTATGAATTCAGATTTTTGCTCCGCCGATTCTGACAAATTCAGTAGTGTCGTTTGTTTAGTTTTCATGAGGGTACATAAGATACTACTGTTATTTTATTATTATTAAAATATATGTCACAATAAAAGCATTCAAAATTCAAAAATAAATCAACTGGTAATTTTATTAACAAATGTAAAACCAAATATGTGAAAAATATGAAACTGACACAGTGTCAGTGACACTGACAGAAAATAACATTCGTACTGCTATGAATCAAGGTAATGTATCTGAATTAATAAATAAACTTACGTTACAGCGAAAGTATTATCAATAACGAGCATCGTTTTAAAGTGGAATGTCTTAACTTAGTTGAAGCAATATGAATTTTTGAAAGACAAGCGTGTTATATCCATCCTTATCGTACACACTTATAGCCTTTGCAAAGGAAAGAGATAAATGTATGCCAATATGTTAATTCGTTCATGATACAGATAACCTTGATCGGACATCTTTAAAAAAAAATATTGTATTTACATGAATAAAAATTAAAATTTACGGGTGGTATTGTGTTGGCCTCATTAGATTTTTTAAATTTCTCAAATTTTAACTTAATACTCTTTTATTATATTACTACAAACTGCAATAAAAATTACAGCACCACTCCTTTCCAATTAGCAGCAACAACTACAAACATCTGAAAATACCCTAGAAAAAAAAACCTGACTTTACAAACTACATGCCCAACCACAAAAATTAGCGTAGCTCGCTGTGTGCACATCTTCTCAACACATGTTTGCAACTGGAACAGAGGAACAAATTATGATTCGCTTTCTTTTTCCCGTCGGCGTCTGGCCCGCAATAAATTCCCAGTAAAATAGCCCGAGCACAGGACGGGAATAACAATGATTCCCGATGACTAGAAAGAATCGGACGGAATTCTGAGCAGATGTAATTTAAATTAGATTTTTTTATGATACAGATGGTGAATGGGAGGAACCGTGGAACTGGAGACATGGGAGCTGCTTTAGTCCGTACAAAGAGTATCGTGGAGAATCGATTTATTTTTTAGTGGTTGTAGATGTAACGTACAGTAAATTTTTTGAAAGATGTACGATCAAGGTCAACTAGGAATTGTATGAATTCAGATTTTTGCTCCGCCCATTCTGACAAATTCAGTATTGTCGTTCGCTTAGATTTTCTGAGGTACATAAGAAACTACTGTTATTTTATTATTATACAAATATATGTTACAATAACAGCATTCAAAATTCAAAAATAAGTCAACTGGTAAGTTTATTAGCAAATGTAAAACCAATTATGTGAAAAATAAGATACTGACACGATACAGAAAATAACGTTATTCGTAGGTACAGGTATGAATCAAGGTAATGTATCTGAATTAATAAATAAAGTTACGTTACAGAAAAAGTATTATCAATAACGAGCTCGTTTTAAAGTGGAATGTATTAACTTAGTCGAAATAATATGAATTTTTGAAAAACAAACATGTTTATATACGAGGGTCATTCAATAAGTAAAGAGACAAATGGCTATAGCTCAAAAACAGTTTATTTCAATCTTTCAAAATTAAGGCTATTTTTCAACATAATCACCCCCCACAGTTATGCACTTGTCCCATCTTTCTTGCAGCTTCCTAATTCCCTTGGCGAAGAATTCTTTCGATTTACCCCGAAGCCACTTTTGCACCGCTTCCTTAACTTCCTCATTTTTAGCAAATCTTTTTCCACGTAGGGCGTCTTTGAGTGGTCCAAACAGGTAAAAATCAGATGGGGCGAGGTCGGGACTGTAGGCAGGATGAGGTAAGACCTCCCAACCCAATTCTTGAAGCTTATCACGGGTCAGCTGGGCTGTATGAGGGCGGGCGTTATCGTGCTGAAGAATGACTCCTTTTGACAAGAGTCCACGGCGTTTGCTCCTGATAGCTGGTCTAACTTTGTGTTCTAACATCTCAGAGTAGTATTGGCTATTGATAGTTCGCTGATCTTCAAGGAAATCGCAATAGACTGGACCCTGTGGATGAGGAACTGGAAACTTCCACCGGACGTCCACATCGGGGTTCATCACCTACACTTGTTCGGCTACTTTTAAACCGATCAACCCACTTGTAAAAATTCGCACGGTTCATACAACTTTTACCGTACTGTATTAACATTCTAGAAAAAAATTCACTTGGTTTTACACCTTCTGCGACTAAAAATCTAATGACTGAGCGCTGCTCTTCTAAGGTGCAATCTTCTAGTGGACTTGCCATGGTGAACTGAAAATTTTGAGGTTATGTTGACATAAAACGATGAAACAGCTGATTAGAGCATATCCCAAGGTTGCCAACTAATACCCCTGAAAAGATTGTACACATTCATTGAACAGTTTTAAAATTATAGAATTTGTCTCTTTACTTATTGAATGACCGCGGTTACAAAACACCCACGATAATGAGAAGGCGAAGAAAAGTATAGTGAACAAGTCCTTCTGCTAATCTATTTTCTATATTAAGAACCACATTATCTCTTTTTTCATTAATCTTTTTAGTCTTTAATACAATATTTCTATACATGTAAATTACTTCTCCAGTCCATTTCTTGAGTGTTCAATAGAAATTTAGTTATAAAGGAATAATAAATGAATCGCACATACAATTTAACATGAACAAAAAGGCTCAAAGAAATTGAATATTGTTCTGGAACTTGGAACATTTATCAACGTTGAAATATGTGTTTCCAACAATTACCATCGTATTTTTGTTCAATTGCGCAGATAATCAGGAAATGTTTGCAATGTTTATTTGGAACTTTGTAGTATAAGTCTGATACTTTAAAAATATTGAAAATTATGCTTCGGTACAGAATTCGACATTTCGTAATTTTGAGAACGAGCGATTTAAAATCATCAAGGAGTCTCGTAACCGCGTGCTTAAGTGTAAATAAATGATGATTTAATTTGTTTCATTGCCACAATAATTGTTTTTAACCCTATAAATTTAACAATAGTTGGTGTTTAAAACCACCCTGTAAAGCACGAGTCGGAAGTGACTATTAAACTCCTGTGTGATTATAAAGGAAATAAATGTCACCCTCAAGATTAAAAGATACAATTTAGTCCGTTGTTACTTAAGATGTTTGCTATTTATCACTTAGTTCTCTTTAAGATCAGCTCTGAGCTCATCCCTTACTGCATTTGTAGTTCCATTTATTTCGTTGTCACTACAGGACCGTAGGCACTAGAAATCGAAGAGGGACATACCTATATTTTTTACCTCTCGCTAAGAGAGGTATTGGATTCATACTAAAAGTCGCATATCCAGATTTTAATGATTAAGCACGTTTTAAGGTTCATACAATACGATTTTAACATTTTACGATGATGTCTGTATGTGTGTGTGTGTGTGTGTGTGTGTGTGTGTGTGTGTGTGTGTGTGTGTGTGTGTGTATGTGTGTATGTGTGTGTGTGTGTGGATGTATGTGTGTGTGTATGTGTGTGGGACGTTGGAAGGACGATTACTCAATAACTATAATACTTAATATTTGTTTAACTAATTTCCCAATCGGACATCATGGGAAGAGCTGAAAAGGTTTTGGTAACAATTGGACAACCGGAAGTAGCAGATTCTTGAAAAAAATCTTCTAAATAATATTTTTTGAATTATTTCCTTACCCATCTCTCCGTCTCTTCCCCAACATCTGCTTCAACATCCTCATCTATGCCACATAAATTACTTTTTATTTATACTGACATCTGTCAATTTGAATTATATGAATATATTAGTAGTTTGCATGTTTAGCATAGCTGGCTGATTTATAAAATTTCTTTAAAATTCTTTCACTCTATATCTATTGAATATGAAGTATAAAATACATTCAAATCGTATAGAGAATAATATATTCTTTAAGTTATAATAACGTTAAATGTCAATAAATTTAACTGTTAAATCTTCAAATGAGGCTACTTCCGGTTCACCAATTATAACCAAAATCTAATCAGTTGGTCTTTTGGATGTAAACTTGAGGAATATAAAAATATATAATTTTTGGAATCGTGGTACTGAAGTTATACGATCCGAAACTTTCGTAACACAGACACACGTACATACATACAGACATCATCGTAAAAATGGTAAAATCGTATTATACGGACCCTAAAACATGCTTATTCACTAAAAACTGATCATTGAATTTTAAAGGTGACGGAAAGTAAACTGGCTTGCAATCAAGTCACCGAGTTTTTACTATTTTTTAGCTATGTAAATACGATTTTTTAAAAATAGGTTAATACCAACTGTCAATGAAGTTGTCACAGTTGTCACTGTCATGTCATTATTTTAGGTATCGTGGAGTAAGTTCTTCATTGTGCTAAGTTACTACTAAATTACAAATATATTCTAGAAAAATTAAAGAACACAAGTATTTATTTTAAATGAATTATAAATAAGTAAAAATTAAGACTGAAACAAATTATGGACGAAGTAACATTAGTAATTTATCATCGCTCCATCAGTGTTCAGTATTTTATTTAATCTTAATGTTCTGCTATTGATCTGATTGACCACCCCTCTTCTAACTTAGAAAATATTACAACTTTCTCGTTTTCTGATAATTTTGGCATCTTAATTGACACTAATGATACTGACTTGTGACACTGACAAGTTAACAATTGAGACCGACTCAATACAGCAAAAAACAGGGGTACGCGATTTTTTTGCAAGCCAGTGTAGAAAATCAGCATTCCTGCTATATCTCAACCTATTATTCATACTTGGCATATACTTCACTAACCTCAACCCTGCCACTAAAGTTGCCGCTACAATTTCAAACATACCTCCTGCAAAACACGTACGTACCTTTGTCAATCCACCAAGTCAACTCGTTCAACTCTTCCAACTCTTCATCCAACACCTCTCCTTTCTCCTTGGAAGTGGAACTAGTGTACCGTTGCTTCTTTCCTACAGACAGTAGAAAGAAAGTTACCTTAGTGACTGCAGATGTTGTTGACGAGTGCTTACTGCTAAGTGACTGTGTAGTGACAATCGGAAAGACGGAGAAGGTTAGTGACAGAATAGAAGAGTAAGATATTGCTTTTGGTGATTTTTTGGTGGATTCATCGTTTGAAAAGAATTAGGAAAGGTGTTGAAGTATATACTTGTTCAAGTGAAATTTAAAAACTAGATTGTAAATAGTGACAGATACTAATTTTAATTTTAAGTTCAAAAAATCCGTAGCAAATTTCATGTACTTTTTGATGTGAAAAAATCCTGAAATCTACTTCCGGTTTCTCTGAAATATAATCTAGATGTTAGTTAAGTTTATAAATTATCTTTTAGTGAAAATTTAAAAGTGGTACGGGAGTTGATGTGCGGAACATATCAAGTTTTTACTGTAGGTGTGAAAATTTGGTTCACCGCCAATTTTACTTGTATTTTAATAGTGCTAGTGGTCAGCAACAATGCAACTTATCCAAATAACTTCTACGTGAATACTAATTCATTAGAATAATAAATTATCTTAAGTGAAATTTTAAAAAGTAGTTATTATATTAGTAAAATTTTTACCTCTCTGTAAAAGAGGTATTGGATTCATGCTAAAAATCGCATATCCAGATTTTAATGATTAAGCACGTTTTAAGGTCCCTACAATCTGATTTTAACATTTTTACGATGATGTTTGTGTGCGTGTACATGTGTATATGTGTGTAGGGACGTTGGAAGGCCGATTTCAAATACTTAATATCTGTTTAACTAGATATTTCTTACTCGGACATTACTGGGAATAGCTGAAAAAGTTTTGGTAATAATTGGACAACCGGAAGTAACAAATTCTTAAAAAAAATCTTCTAAATATTTTTTTTGAAAATTTGTTGTTGCTTGTATTAAAGAAGAGTAAATTCTCTATCTGATACATATAAATACTTTATTATATCTTTTATAGATTTAGAGATAAAGAAACTGACAGATAAATGTCAGTGTCAGAAATCCAGAGACATTACTGAAGACTATTTCTGGGAAGTACATACATTATATTATTTCTTCTTGTATTAATAGTTAAATATTTAAGATTATAGGTATAGTACATATACCCTTTAAAAATACTGCCAATCCCGACAATGAATTGAAAACATTTCGAGAAATTTGAAGAGAACAAAATTTCTTTATAGAATGAATTTAAAATTAAAAATCTAAATATAAAGAATAAATTTAAGTAGAATTTTTGATGTAGAGTGTAGGTATACAAGAAATGTTAAATACAATATGGCGCGAGCAGTCATGTGATTTTATTGGCCTTGACAAGCAGATATGGGGGACCATATCAAAATGATAGCTAGTAATTATGTACACAGATGTCAAATATCATAATTTTTCATTCTAAATTTCGTGATTTTCCAGTTCCATGTGGTTTATTTTCCTCGACAAGTAAATTCCACACTCCTGGTGACAAATTAACTACGTGAACTGAAATTTTTAATGAAAAATTCTAACATTTGACATCTATGTACATAATTACTGTCATTCTGACACGGACCCCATATTTGCTTGTCAGGGACAACAATGGCACATGACTGCTCGCGCCCTATAATTGTGTAACCAAAGACGAAAATGGTGAGAGGTATTGTGTTGGCCACAACGCCACAACAGTTTTTTTAAATGTAGTTACATATTTAAAACATTTCATATACCTAATGTTTTCCTCATATTAAGTGCTGTAAAAACTTCCGCGTAATACAAAATAAAAGAATTGAAAAAATACCAGCTGGTGAACGGTTTAATACTAAATTATATCATATACTAAAATTTGTTAATTAATTGAGAATTATAAAAAAAATGTATACCTAATGCGAAAAGAAAGTATTACTCGTATATATATGAGGTCCGTGGCCTTGTGCCTAAGTGTCTGGTCGCGAATCTGGGGGACCCGGGTTCGATCCCGGCCGACACCAAAAATTACATCGAATGTTAATGGCACAATATTGACCCCTGTGACGCACTCTCCAAGCCAGCAAGGAGTGCCCGTGAGGTGACGTCTGGTAAGCGCCCGCACGGTACAAATATTCCATTATTACCGATATCTGTGTACGAAGCAGATTGGCACACCCAGCAATGGGTAATATGAAATATTTATTTTATTTATTTTATTTATATACAGTTGTTCCCAGATACAAGAGAGGAAAAATCCTTATTGGGTGACTAGTATTTTTATAAATAATATGTGCTTTAAGTGGTAATAAAATAACCATAAAATCTCAATTTTCTGTCGTTTAAATATAGGTTTCCACACGACTAAACGCATGTTTATTTATAATTTTTCTTTTTTTCTCTAATTGGTATTTAAATTTAAACAATTCCTCACTTATTAGTACAGTTACTTAAAATTTCTATTACATTCATTAAAAATAAATAAATATTTATCTTCCTCGAGCAATATTTATTTTTCTCAAAAATAAATCAAGACGCCGACTCGTTATTTTCTCATTCCAAACAACTTGTTATAATAATTACAAATGATAAATGACTTTCAATACTTAATTATTAGTTAGTTTGTATATTTTAATTTCACTTGAAAAGTACGAGTTGATAATAATGAAACATATTGCTTTATTTTCTATTGTTTTTGTGTTGTTTACTTTTGCTTTGACTTCTATAGAATGCAAACAGGTTTTTTGTAAGTTCGAAAAAAGCATTTGTGTTAAATGCAACAAATGCATGGAACACAAAATTGATTGAAACGAAATTAAATTAATTCCGTGTATAAATTTTACTTTTAATTAAGAAATATAAGCCGTCGATGACTTAGCCATGCCACTTTCTTTATTTGTAACATTGATGACATATGAGCATCGGAATTTTCAAACGTTGCATGTGATATTTTATATTTTTATCAGGAGAGCAATAATAGTTATTTAAGTATTAAGGGCAGTAAGTGCACATTACCGGTTGAGGATTAGTTACATCCGATATCGGTAAGAAGCATTTAATGCCCGCAATGCTTATTATATTTTTTGCACGATCGTCCCAATAATAAGTGTGTTATTGCAGCTCATCAGTGTGGTGTACTGACGCCTCTTGCGAGGCACTGAGATCGGTTGAGCGGGCGGATGATAAACATCCCACAAAGGTATTAAGCCTGCAGAAGTAACTAACCACATACAGAGCCATCTAACAGGAAATCCGCGAGCTTGGCTAGCAGAATAATAAAGAAAACTGTACAATGTACAATTTGCCGATCTCAGTGCCTCGCAAGAGGCGTCAGTACACTACACTGATGAGCTGCAATAATAGCGAAACGCGTCTGTGCTTCTGGTTGAGTGGGCCAGTCTCTGATAAATGACCGAGAGGTTGATTCAGAGACTGAAATCTTGTGAAGTGTGCCAAGTGTTCACAAATTTTTAAATATTTAAGTTAGTGTTTCCTAACCTTTTTGTAGCTGCGAAACACTTTTAAAATGTCAAAAATTTGAAACTATACATAAGTAGTAATACTAATGTATAGTTTCAAATTATTCTGGATACGGCACAAAATAATACACTTTTTATTTGTGCTAATTTTAATAATCGATACACTTAACAAAATTGTAAATTAAAATTTACATAATACGTTCGCGAAATATTTTTTTTACTGGATGTAAACATTGTTATTCAAAAATATTTCATATATAAAATAAAAATTAAATTGGCGGAAGAATTCAGACCCCATTACATTATATTAAAAAGAAATGTAGATTTATTGAACTTTCGTAATATTAAAAAAATTGTGAGTTGTGCAAAAGCCGAAACTCTTTGGCTCCTAGCGGAAAAAATAGTCACACAATCACTTTCGAGTGGGTTGGTTTAATTCTAATTCTAAAATTATTTCTTCTTTTAAAATTAATAAGTTCTGCTCTACTTGTTTCTTTTAGTTTTATGGTTGCTCCATTTTGATAAAATAATGCAAAAAGATGAGAGAGGTATGAAATTTAAATTTTGTACTAGACTAGATTAAATTAAAAGTATATTAACAAATTGTGTCATTGACTTTATACAGTCCAGGATAATGGAAAAGTCTACTTTGGTTAAAATTTTAACTTTCAGTTAAAAAATCTGTTGTGTCCAGCCACTTCCGTTAATTTGTCGCCAGGAGTGTGGAATTTACTTGTTGAAAATAAACCACATGGAATTGGAAAATCACTAAATTTAGAATGAGAAATTATGATAGTTGACATCGATTTCTGACACGGGCCACCATATCTGCTTGTCAAGGCCAATAAAGTCACATGACTGCTCGCGCCCTATTGTATTTAACATTTCTTGTTACACTCTACACTAAAAACCTCTTACAAAGAAAACTTTAGTCTAATGTAAGCGACTTGAAATTATCTTTTATATTTCTCGTGAACCCCATGTTGCAAATATTATCTTAGACATCTGTATTTTGAAATTACCCGGACGAAGATTGGTTAGTGTGTGAAATGATATATGATTCTTTAAATTCTATGCTCTAAATAGAATAATGATGGTTACAATAATGACAATCTCAAATTAATTCCACTTTTCTGTAGATTTTTTTTTCTGTTGTTATTAGTCTGTTAGACATACTAGTTACCTACAATTTACTATATAATTCTGCTTTCACAGATATCAGTAACTTAGTTTCTAAATAATTCATTAAATACATTTTTGTTTTACTTTTAAAACAAATAGGATAATAACGCGATATTAAATTTTATAAATTAGCCAGATATGCTAACCATGGAAACTGCTAATATATTCAGATAATTCAAATTGACAGATGTCAGTATCAATAGAACCGTTCAATGAAGTAAGCAGTTCAAGCAAATGCTAGGTAAGCAAACGAGACTTGTTGCTTAGTACACCAAAAGATTTGCTACAGTAAAATTTTTGAAAGATGTCCGATCAAAGGCACCTGTATCACGAACGAATTAACAAATAGGCATACATTTATCTCTTTCTTTTGCAAAGGCTGTAAGAGTGTGTGATAAGGATGGATATAACACGCTTGTCTTTCAAAAATTCATATTGTTTCGACTAAGTTAGGACATTCCATTTATAAACGATGCTCGTTGTTGATAATACTTTCGCTGTAACGTCAGTTTATTTATTAATTCAGATACATTACCTGATTCATAGCCGTACGTATAACGTTATATTCTGTCAGAGTCACTGACACTGACATTGTATCAGTATCTTATTTTTAACATATTTGGTTTTACATTTGCTTATAAACTTACTAGTTGACTTATTTTTGAATTTTGAATGCTTTTCCTGTAATATATATATTTATAATAATAAAATAACAGTAGTATCTTACGTACCCTCATAAAAACTAAGCAAACGACACTACTGAATTTGTCATGATGGGCGGAGAAAAAATCTGGATTCATACAATTCGTAGACAACCTTGATCGGACATCTTTCAAAATTTTTACTGTAGCTATATGACGAACTGATATTCACAAATGTCATCGAGAAAGATATACAGTTGTCAAATATAACATGTATATCTCTCATATCCCTTTTATTAGTCTGGAAAGTTATACAAAATGAATTTATAGAAAGGTACAGTTATTTGCAGGTGGTCATTTCCCAAAATCTCGATATGCGATTTTTAGCACGATCCCTATACCTCCCTTACCAAGGGCAGCGGGAGGTAAAAATATGTAAAATTAATATTTAATATTGAACAATCTCAATTTTAATTAAATACATCATTAATATATTTCGACTGTATTAAAGTATTATTGAAACCATAATAATAAATGGATATTTTGTACATTGTGTTTAAAATATTTTATTTACGCACTATTTAACAAATTTGTAAAATTTAATGAAAAATATTTCAAATGCATAATAATTATAGCTTCGCTTCAATGCTGATGTGAAATCATTAAATTTTAATTACTTTTTATACACTGGTTGTCAATAAAATTGGAAAAAATAAGTGGCTTTTAAAATTGTCAAAAAACTTGTGCTTAATATTATTGCATAGAAGTGTATATATGTCCGTATTCGTAATTCGTATTGAGAAATGTTGTATTCCAAAGTGTATGTTTGTTTGCATGTATGTACTTGTCACTCACGTCGAGTGCATCTAGTGTAACAAAGAATACCGGAAATGCAACTACGGAAGAGTTGTTTCTTGTTTCCGGTTACAGGAATGCTAAAGGAAATCTTACTGTAGATTTCTACAAGTCACAATTGAAATGACTTAAAACGGTTTCATTTTGTTATTTGATTCGCATATAAACTTATTATTTTCTAGTACAATAGGAAGAAGCAGTTTCACAATACTTTTCTTTTTATTACCTACATTCATTCCTCTCGCTAAGAGAGGTATTGGCAGGGCCGGCGAAACGTGTTCAGTTCAGGTGGGTAGTAAAGGGTTTTCCAATAAGAGGTGTTATTTTGAATAGCCCGCTATTTCGGTAGATGTCGCTTTTGAAGCTGTCATTTTTTGACATTTGACAAGTAGAAACTACGCCATTAATAAAAATGGAACGATACACGGTTCAACAACGCATTGAAATTATTAAAATTCACTATAAAAATGGTGAAAATTTGGCAGAGACGGTTCGTAAAACGACAATTTTTGGGTCGTCGTGAAGCACCTTGTCGGACCGCAATACAGAAATTGGTGGAAAAATTCGAGCTGTTGGGACAAGTTAGTGATGTGAAGAATAAAACCCGTGCACGTCGCTCAAGAACAGCCGAGAATATTGCTGCTGTAGCCGAAAGTGTTGAAGATAACCCAGGTTTGTCCATTCCTCGTCGTTCTTTGGAATTAGGCATTCCACAAACGTCATTACACCGTATTTTGCATAAAGATTTGGGTCTTAAGGCTTATAAAGTCCAGTTAACACAAGAACTCAAGTCGGCCGATCATCAACAACGTCGTGTCTTTGCTGATTGGGTCGTTGAAATGATGAGGCCCATTTCCACCTCGGTGGCTTCATCAACAAACAAAATTGTCGCATCTGGGGCTCAGAAAACCCAAGAGTTATTGTTGAAAAGCCTCTCTATCCTCAACGTGTGACTGTTTGGTGCGGTTTATGGTCCGGCGGAGTCATTGGACCTTACTTTTTCGAAAATGAGGCTGGAGCAACAGTTACGGTGAATGGATTGCGCTATCGAGAGATGATTAACGATTTTTTATGGCCGGAATTGGATGGTATTGATCTGGACAACGTTTACTTTCAACAAGACGGCGCTACGTGTCACACAAGCAACGAAACCATTGATCTTTTACGGTAAAAGTTTCCGGACCGTGTTATCTCTCGAAGAGGTGATCACAATTGGCCACCGAGATCTTGTGATTTAACACCTTGCGACTTCTTTCTTTGGGGCCACGTGAAAGAGAAGGTCTACGCCAACTGTCCAGCGTCGACTCAAGACCTCAAAGATGGAATTCGTGAGGCTATCGAGGACATAGGACAGCCACTTTGCGATTTGGTTATGGAAAATTTCATGAAAAGGATATTGTCCTGTCAGCGTGGTCGTGGTGGTCATTTGCCTGATGTTATTTTCCACTATTAACGGCATACCTTCCTCTTTATAATGAAATAAACATCCGATCATTTATATTAAAAAATGGCATTTTTCTTTGAATATCAAAATAACACCTCTTATTGGAAAACCCTTTAGTAAGGTAGGGGGGAAGGCGGGAGTTTTCATAAAATTTGTGTAAACATTACATTTTTTCAAAAAAGAAACGTATTAACGGACTGTCATTTTTGGAGGTTAAATGTGGTGCACTGACAGACTGCGGCGTGCTACTTTGACGCTCTTGACTGAGAGAATCGTCAGTCTCGTCGTTCTTCCGTTTCTCTCGAACCCCTCGCACAACAAATCGGTCCATTCTCCGATCTTTCGGATCGACTTGCCATAACTTCGCTTCTTACGCGATAGACAAGGACCAGAATACCAACATACTGCGCGGCGCGCCGCGCCGTGGCAACTGCGCATAGCGCGGGTAGTTTGAAAATCAAATATATTTGTAGGTTGATTTATTTGGTCAGATATATTTGTAGGCAGATTTCGAACATTAAAAAAAATTTTTCATGTTCAAATTCCCAGGTGGGTACTTACCCACCGTTACATTTTTCAGGTGGGTAGTACTATCCATAGTACCCACCTGTTTCGCCGGCCATGGGTATTGGATTCATGCTAAAAATTGCATATCCAGATTTTATTGAATAAGCACGTTTTAAGGTTCCTACAATCCGATTTTAACATTTGTACGATGATGTCTGTGTGTGTGTGTGTGTGTGTGTGTGTGTGTGTAAGGTTGTTGGAGACACGATTTCTCAAATTCTATAAGACCAACGACCTTTTTGACTACGGATTCCTCAATCTAACATTAATGGGAATTCATAAACCTATTTGGGCGGTATTGGCAGCTCAATTCTAAAACTTGACCTTAAGTCTATTTTAACTAAACACATGACAGTGCCTAAGAACCTATTCAGAATTTGTCATACAAATATGGTTTTATATAGATTTTAGCTGAAAATAAACCTTAGATATTCTTTTTTGGCAACATAGTAGTAAAACGTCAAATTACGCTCTTACGTTAAATGAAGAAGTTTAACTGCCATTATTGAAGAATTTTTCTGCGGTAAGTTTACTATTTCTTGTGGTATAACAATAATAACAATTAAATATTTAAAATTATAGCAATATACATATACCCATCTGAATCCCGTCAAGAAATTGAAAGAATTTCCAACATTCAGAAGTATAAGAGAAAACTTCCTCAAAATAATAAATTTAAAATTATAAAAATAATCTAAACATAAAGAAAAGATATGAGAAATTTATAGGGTATATAGATGTCAAATATCATAATTTCTCATTCTAAATTTAGTGATTTTCCAATTCCATGTGGTTTATTTTCCTCGACAAATAAATTCCACACTCCTGGTGACAAATTAACTACGTGAATTTAGAAAATTTTAGTGATTTGACATCTATGTACATAATTACTAATTATCATTCTGAAACAGGCCCCCACATCTGGTTGTCAAGGCCAACAATGTAACATGAGGGTATCTTTATGTCTAAAGCACCACAAAGTTTTGCGGGTAAATATTTGAGAAATATTAAATGTTAAACATCCATGTCATGAATTCTTGTGTTCACCCTGTCGTGTATTCAAATATATTTTGCTGTTTTTATTTACTGGTATTGTTGGTAGTAATGATAATATTTCACGTGAGTAAACACGGAGTAGGTATAAATTCAAAGTAGAAACCGCGTAGGTCGGTTCATGAGTGAAATCAAGTAGAAACGCTAAGACTTGAGAACTGTTAAGTAGACCAATGCAATGTGAATGTCGTTAACTGTATCAGAGAAAAGATTTTGCATTCTTGGTTTTACATCTTTCAAATTCGTCATCGTCACTGTAATGAATATATAAAGTCACCTTTCACCCATGTACAACTGTACTTACAGTAATATTTTTTAAAAATGTCGGATCAAGGTCATCTGTATCATGAACGAATTAACAAATTGGCATATCTCTTTCCTTTGCAAAGAGTATAAGGATGGATACAACACGCTTGTCTTTCAAAAATTCATATTGTTTGGACTAAGTTAAGACATTTCACTTTAAAACGATGCTCGTTGTTGATAATACTTTCGCTGTAACGTAAGTTTATTTATTAATTCAGATACATTACCTGATTCATAGCCGTACGGATAACGTTATTTTACATTTGCTAATAAATTTACCAGTTGACTTATTTTTTAATATTTTTATAATAATAAAATAACAGTAGTATCTTATGTACCGTCATGAAAACTAAGCAAACAACACTACTGAATTTGTCAAAATGGGCAAAAATCTGAATTCATACAATTCGTAGACAACCTTGATCATTCATTCATTCCTTGCCGTATCTTTCCGTGTTTTCCCCAAGATCTATCTCAATATCCTCATCTTTGCGACATTCATTTACTACTCAATGATACTGATATCTGTCAATTTGAATTATCTGAATATATTAGCAGTTTCCACAGTTAGCATAGCTGGCTGATTTATGAAATTTAATATATTTATAATTCTTTGACTGAGGGTATATATAACAGAGAATATAATTCCTTAGTTACGTGACATGTTTTCCGCCAATCAACATTCAGAATCTCCCTAGCTACGCGTTTATCACAGCGATGATAAAAAAACAAGTAAATTATCACCGTATTTATAGTCGTTACTAAGGGATTTGTTTTCTTTATTTATGACATTGACAGTTAATTTTGAGTATAAAAATAAATAATAACAATAATTCAAACTCCGAAATATTAAATAAAACTCGTAAGTACCATGTTTTAATACAATATGAATATGTCTATCAAAAGTTAGGTTAGGTTAGATTGCAAAAATTCATTATATTCTCTCATTAAATATAAGCTCGTGATATGATTAATAATCGAAGATATTGCTCGTGAAACCGAAGCAGCATATTTCAACTCGTCCTTCGGACTCGTGAAATCTGCAACTCGGTTTCACTCGAGAATATCATCGATGATAATCATATCACTTGTTATATTACGTATGACAATATACTCAATTAATTGCCATCTTAAATTTTATTACTTTAATAAATTTGCGAATTATTAAAGACGAAAACATTTGTCACATGCAGACAATGGTTTTTTTGCAAATAAATTATTGTTAAACCTAAGAAATTTTATTATAAGCAATGTATTCAAGTTCTATACACTCTATTAATACACCATATCAAAATTTGTTGAATTGGAGTAATAATC
The DNA here is from genome assembly GCA_951394225.1 of Harpalus rufipes. Taxonomy (NCBI): domain Eukaryota; kingdom Metazoa; phylum Arthropoda; class Insecta; order Coleoptera; family Carabidae; genus Harpalus; species Harpalus rufipes. The sequence goes on along the minus strand of OX596290.1, from coordinate 21,329,976 downwards.
ATCCAGAAGTTTATTTATTCTTGTTTATAATATAATTGGTGGTACTTTAATAAATAAATATCACTTTGCAAATTACTAAAAAAATAAAATTTAATATAGTAATTAATTGAATATATTGTCAGTTACTTTTACCTTCAGTTTAAAAAAATACTAACATAAATATTGTATTATTTACTGTTGGAACTAAAAAAGCTAGCACGTCTCTCTTGCCAAATATTTTCCCGTAGATTATTATTAAAATGATAAATTTAGGTAATAACATTATATTTAAATCCAGTACACTTTATTAATTCATAAAATACAGTCTTAACTATTGTAATCTAAAAATTTGGGGTTGGGTCGTATGAACCGATATTGCAATGTTAATACAAGTTTTCTAGGACTGTATATTACCAACAATATATTTTGTCACTATTTCTAGTATTTCGTCGCATGCAATTTGACAAAATTTATTGATATTACTCTGACATAACTAAAAACCAAGTCCATAATTTATTTTTTTCAGATTAACCCAGTTATCTTATAACAACTATGTAAAAACATGTTAAATAAGAAGTAGCCTAGTATAAGTATTTTGTGTAATAGGTAAACATGATAATATATGAACATATTTTGCAATTCTTACAAATTACAACTAGTGTAGATTGTATTGTAGTCTTACTCCGTAGCGCATTGCATATAAGTGTCGAAATATCGCACTTATGTAACGAAGAGACATCATTTGAACTCATTTTCACTAACTTGATAACTTTGCGTTTCATTATTTTGAAATGAAGAATTGTCACACAAAACGAAAAATTGCAACAGAAGTATATTTAGTATTATTTTATGACATTGAATTTCATGGCATACTGGATGTACTAAGTAGTGATTATTGTGTAAATGTTTAAAACCCCATTTTCTAGAATTGTGTAAAGGCTGTTTCCGTTATATTTTATATTAAATTACCTAATAATATTTAGAAATTTGGACGACTTATGCAGGTATTATGCAAATATGGTTTTATAATTTTAAAAATTTAATGTCGTACGAAAAAAGTTTATTTTGCTGACATACTGAATTGAACATAAAAATTTATTGTGGCCAGCACTATACCTCCCGCCATTTCCGTTTCTGGTTACATAAGTATATTGCAAGAGCAGTCATGTGACATTGTTGGCCATGACAAGCAGATATGGGGCCCCGTGTCAGAATGACAATTAGTAATTATGTACATAGATGTCAAGTATCAGAATTTTCTAAATTCACTTAGTTAATTTGTCACCAAAAGTATGGAATTTACTTGTCGAGGAAAATAAACCACATGGAATTGGAAAATCACTAAATTCAGAATGAAAAATTGTATTTAACATTTCTTGTATACCTACACTCTACACTAAAAATTCTATTTATATCTATTCCTTTTTACCTCTCGCTAAGAGAGGTATTGGATTCATGCTAAAAATCGCATATCCAGATTTTATTGAATAAGCACGTTTTAAGGTCCCTACAATCCGATTTTAACATTTTTACGATGATGTCTGTGTGTGTGTGTGTGTGTGGATGTATGTGTGTGTGTGTGTGTGTGTGTGTATGTATGTAGGATGTTGGAAGGACGATTACTCAAAAACTATAAGACTTTAAATTTGTTTAACTACGTATTTCCCAATCGGACATTCATGGGAAGATCTGAAAAGGTTTTGGTAACAATTGAACAACCGGAAGTAGAAGATTCTTGAAAAAAAATCTTCTAAATAATATTTTTTGAAATTTTTTCTTGATAATATTAAAGAAAAATAAATTTTCTTTCTGATACATTTAAATATTTTATAATATATTCTATAGATTTAGAGATAAAAGAAATATAATATGTAAAATAATCTGTTATAATGAAATAGAATAATACAACCTTTTTAGTTAAATTCTGTTTGTATTAATTTAAATAAATACAAACAGAATTTAACTAAAAAGGTTGTATTATTCTATTGAAATATGAGTTCTGAAAGATTTTGTTATAATAAATTTTACAGCCGAAAGAATGGCCATGGAAAATAGTTGAAAATTTAATTTTTTTGTAACTGACAGATAAATGTCAGTGTCAGAAATCCGAAGATATTACTGAAGAGTTTTTCTGGGAAGTACATACATTATATTATTTCTTAATGTATTAATAGAATTGGAAACATTTCGAAAAATTAGAAGAGGACAAAATTTCTTCATCAAAAATGAATTTAAAATTAAACAATCTAAATATATATGGAATAGATATATGCGTAAGTAGAATTTTTGGTGTAGAGTATACAAGAAATGTTAAATACAATAGGGAGCGAGCAGTCATATGATTTTGTTGGCCTTGACAAGCAGATATGGAGGCCCATGTCAGAATGATAGCTAGTAATTATGTATAAATTTCTCATTCTAAATTTAGTGATTTTCCAATTCCATGTGGAGCAGAATTAAATGTTAAATATCTAAGGCATACAAGTAAATTTTAAACTCCTGGTGATAAATTGACGAAATTTAGAAAATCTTAAAATTTTTAATGAAAAATTCTAACATTTGACATCTATGTACATAATTACTAATTATCATTGTGAAACGGGCCCACACATCTGCTTGTGAAGCCCAAAAATGTAACATTACTGTTCGCGCCCTATACTTATGTAACCAAAAAAAGGAAGTGGCGAGAGGTATTGTGCTGGCCACAACAGATTTTTTAAATTCATTCTATGAAGAAATTTAGTCCCACTCTCCTAATTATTCGAAATGTTTCCAATTCATTGTCGGGATTGACAATATTTCTGAAGGGTATATGTACTATACCTATAATATAAAATAAGAAATAATATAATGTATGTACTTCCCAGAAAAAATCTTCAGTAATGTCTCTGGATTTTTGATACTGACATTTATGTCGGTTACAAACATTTTTCATTTTTCAATTGGTTTCCATGACATTATTTGTGCTGTGAGATTTATAACAACAGATTATTATATACCTTATATTTCTTTATCTCTAAATCTATAAAAGATATAATAAAATATTTATATGTATCAGATAGAGAATTTATTCTTCTTTTACTAGCAAGAACAAAATTTGTCAAAAAATAATATTTAGATTTTTTTTAAGAATCTGCTACCTCCGGTTGTTCAACTTTTACCAAAACCTTTTCATCTTTTCCCAGTAATGTCCAATTGAGAAATACGTAGTTCAACTAACACACACACACACACAGACATCATCGTAAAAATATTAAAATCGGATTGTAGGGACCTTGAAACATGCTTAATCATTAAAATTTGGATATGCGATGTTTAGCATTTTTCCAATACCTCTCTTAGCGAGAGGTAAAAGTAAAAAAGAATCATAATAACATTATATCGTGAGGCTACATATGTTGACCGCTTTCTACGGTACCAATATATTGTCATTATTAAAAATTGCATTTTCTGCATACAGCATATAACTAACTTGCACACCTAACAAATAAAAGGAAATGATATATTTATGCAGTTATTTATCTATCTCATCATATAATTAGAAAGCTCAATATTTTATGGGTATTTTACGCACACGAAAGTGCATTCTGTACGTATATTTATAATCTACCATATTTCTCTTATAAAACGCGTTGTCATTAATTGTTGAAATGTCAAAAAGGAAGTAGCTATCTTCGCATGAGGAAGTGCATATTTAGAAATGCACATTTCCGTTTTCTTATTTTCTTTGCAAGAGAAACTATACAATAAAAACATAAAGAAGAAAACCATATTCATATATGCAATAATACAGTGTTATTATTGTAGTATATGAAAGCGGAGCGACAACTTGACAACTACAGAAATATTCGTCTTGCGAAAGAAAGAAAATTTATTACTTCTCTTTCAATATAAATCAATATGTCAAGTATAAAATTGAATATAAAGTCTGGCAGAATGCAATATCAAAATATCAAGACCTCAATTGCGGCAGGCATATTAGAAGAATTCTTGAAATTCGTTGACGGTATTAGCAATATTTCTTAAAGATATATGTAATATTAATATACCTATAATTTTAAATATTTAATTAATAATACAATAACAAATTTTAAATGTACTGACATTTTGCATTTATCTGTCAATTATGAAGATTTAAATATCTCAACTGGTTTCCATGGAGTTGTTTGGGCAGCGAGATTTATTACAACAGATTATCTATATTGTTTTATATTCTTATATACTAAAAGGATAGATTCAATATATTTTCATCACGACGATCGCCCAACATTTGAACAAGGCTACAGCTTTAACCGTTTGAGCGATTTTCGTGCAAGTTTTACCAAGTGGTAGAAAATTCTTGTCTCGAGTGCCCTAGCCTTATGTGTTTTTTTTTCTGTAGGATGCATAGTTTTTGTGTAAAAAATTATTTAAAGTGGATTTTTGTTTTTACACTGAAACAAAGCTCAAGTACTCTTTGAAAGTTTTAAGAAGAATATCGCGAGAAAATGACACATTTGACATTGTCAATCTGAACATGATAATATTTTTGGATTAAAAAGAACATTTTTATGATCTAAATGCAATCAAAACAAATAAATGAAATGAAAAGCTGGTGTTCGAACAGTATGTATTATTTAAAATGATATTTTTATGAATCTTTATATTCACTTTTTCAGGTTGTCATTTTTAATGCTAAATATCTACAAAAAGCACAAGTGGAGTTTGGAAAGGTTAATAATTAGATCTTATATGTCAGAATTCAAACAGAATGCATATGCGTGAAATGAATTCAAAGCATTCAACGTATATATTTGGTTTGAAGCATGAAACAGACTGAAGAATCATTAGAAAATTTTGTAAAACACTATCGGCGGAGCTCTAGGAGGAGCTTCTGCTAATATATCTCTAAATCTATAGAATAAATAATAATTTTTTAAATGTATCAGATGTATGAGAATTTAAAGATCTTTATTATTGCATGTACAATAAATGTTAAATTCGTTAATTATGACCGACACAAAATTGACCCCTGTGGTGCACTTTCCACGACAGCAATGAATTCCCGTTAGGTGACGCCTGGTAAGCGCCCACACGATACAAATATCATTTACCGATATCTAACTATTGGCACATCTAGCAATGGGTTATATGCCGTGAAGATATATTTATTTATGTAACATAAAATGGAAATGGCGGGAGATCATGTGTTGGCCACATCAGATTTTATAATTTAGGGATTCCACCGGCCATAGTTGAAAATAGGGCACACCGTATATTTCTTTTAAATAATTCAACTTTTTTTAATGCGTGAAGGTGTAAGCATGCTTCAAAAACAAAAGAATTACATTTTAATTTTCCTTTGTTTCGCGTTATATTGTTTGTAATATTATAATTAATATCATAAGAATTAAGCATGTATGCATTTGTAATACCTACATATATTATGAAAAGAATTTCATTTTCTTTTTATTTATAATTATATGTGGATATGAAACAATGAAATCAGAAATATGCTTATATGTTTAAAACAAAAGAATTAAATTAACAGTGACTGTTATGAAAACTCAATTTTTAACTGGCCAATGCCATTAAAATAAAATTTTAAAAACTATGAACCATGTCTTATTCTCAATAGAGCACATTTTTATTGCCTTGATACCTTTTGACGACATTTTCATCCTTTTTACCTTCCGTCACCTCTAGGTAAGGAAGGTATTGTCTTTGGTCAAAAAATTCGGTGGTGAGTTTTCATTGAATAAGCACGTTTTAGGGTCTTTACAATACGATTTTACTATTTTTACGATGATGTCTGTATGTGTGTGTGTGTGTGTGTGCGTGTGTGTGTTAGTGTGTGTGTATGTGACTAGAATACTAGAATTCCAAATATTACAATTCTTCCGTATTCCCCTTCCTTACAACCATATGCAGACTTGATTAGATTTTGGTTATAATTGGTCAACCGAAAGTACCCTCATTTGAAGATTTTAACAGTTTTTCTTGAAAAAATCAGTTAAATGTTATTATAACTTAAAGAATATATTATTGTCCACACGATTTGATTGCATTTTATATTTCATATTCAACAGATATAGAGTTAAAGAATAATAAAGATAAAAAAATTCATATAAATTTCATAATTCAGCCAGCTATGCTAACTTAACCATGGAAACTGCTAATATATTCTGGTAATTCAAACTGACAGATGTCAGTATCAATAAAATGTAAATCAATGAAAGAATAAGGGAAGTAACTCTAGTGTTAGAAGTTTATAGATATAAGAGAGACGATTACATTGGTTTGAACATGTCATGAGGAGAGATGAATATATTAATAGAAGGTGGAAGAAACATAGGAAGACCAAATATAAGATGAAAAGATTATATTGTAGAAGACTTGAGAGATAAGGAACTGAATGAGGACGACACGCAAAACAAAAATGAGTGGAAGAAGAAAATAAAAAATAGCGACCCCCTAGCGAATGGGAAAACTAAAGAAGAAGAAGATGTCAGTGCAAGTGCAATTTGCATAGTTTGTTAATGAAATGACTTTACTGGAAATATAAGATCTTTTGCAAGAAAATTTATGTATGGGGCGCGTGCAGTAACATGACTTTGACCCGTGTCAAAGTGACAGCAATTAATTATGTCCATAACTGACAAGTGTTATAATTTTTCATTCAAAATATCATAATTTTCTTATTTCATGTGGTTTGTTTGTTATCAGGAGTATGGAATTCAGTTGCCGAGAAAGGAATCACATAATACCAAAAATTTATAATCTTTTACAAGAAAATTTATGTATGGAATTTGTACATAATACCAGGATTGACGGAAGGTATTGTGCTGGCCACATCAGATTTTTTTTATTATTTTCGTATTGTAATGAATTGTTTCTCAACTATACATTAACTGTCCTTGAAGATGATTCATTTGGAATCGAAACGTCGGAATGTTAAGTAGATGAAATCTTAATAAACAATTTTCACCAAGACTGCAACACAAATTATTTATCTTTAACCTTGTTTATCTGATTTATCCTCATAAATATTTGGAAAAAAGTGTGACAATGTTTTAATTAGTAATAATGTATTCCATTAACAGTCGGTACTAACTGTAGTTTTCTTACATAAATACCAAATTGTAAAAACAATATCCTCCATTTAATTTACGGTAAATATAAGTATCCGTTCCTTTCACATATGTATGTAAACCTACTTTACTGTCTCCTTGGTCGACGAAAAAAATAAAAAAAGTATACAATCTAGCTTGAAAGTAGAGATATATGCATAAATGCATATGTAGACTATAAAAATTTATAAGATTAATGATAATGTTTTTCAAATATGTAAATGTTTATAAGTTCGTATCTGTTTGTAATATGGTACTAAATAAACATACAAATATGTAACATTTAAATAAATTTCGTCAATCCGATTAAGTGACGTGATAGGAAAAATGTCGCCATTAATCCAACCATACTTTCACATTGTTAAATATATTAAGTTGTGCACTCTCCACGCCAGCAATAAGTGCCCGTGAGTAACGCCTAGTAAACGCCCGCACCGTACGGATATGTTTTCTGTGTACAAAGCAGATTTACTCACCCATAGATAATAACTAAATCCACAATTTCACCATTTAATATTAAAGAAAATTAAATTCTCTATCTGATACACTTAAATATTTTATTATATATTCTATAGATTTAGAGATAAAAGAAATATATAAAATAATCTGTTGTAATAAAATTTACAGCCGAAAGAATGCCATGGAAAATAGTTGAAAATTTAAATTGTTTGTGACAGATAAATGTCAGTGTCAGAAATCCGGAGACATTACTGAAGATTTTCCGGGAAGTACATACATTATATTATTTCTTAATGTATTAATAGTTAAATATTTAATATTATAGGTATATTACACATACCCTTGGATACATCTCGAAAAATTAGAAAAGTAAGACAAAATTTCTTCATAGAATGAATTTAAATTTAAAAAATCTAAATATATGGAATAGATAAAAGTAGAGTCATGTGATTTTGTTGGCCTTGACAAGCAGATATGGGGGCTCATGTCAGAATGATAGCTAGTAATTATATATATAGATGTCAAATAACATAATTTCTCATTCTAAATTTAGTGATTTTCCAATTCCATGTGGTTTATTTTCCTTGACAAGTAAATTGCACCTGGTGACAAATTAACAACGTGAATTTAGAATTTTTAATGTACATAATTACTAATTATCATTCTGAAACGGGCCCCCATATCTGCTTGTCAAGGCCAACAATGTAACATGACTGTTCGCGCCCTATACTTATGTAACCAAAAATAGTAAGTGGCGAGATGTATTGGGCTGGCCGCAACAGATTTTTTTTACTGTACATAGCTACTTTAACATCCCTATAATAAATGTCACGGCACACCACTCCGAGCATTTCTCATACTTTATTTAAATTGGGCACATACCAATCTAGAGTCTATGAATCCACAATAATAACTCTAAAGGAAATATGTGTATTTATGTAATATTTATCTTAAATAAATATATTCAAAACAAATACATATATTTATGTATCTGTTCTCCTGTATTATGTTTTGAAGATTTGAATTTAAATTAAACAATAAACATACCATTTTATATTTATATATGCATATGTCTTTTGTTTCAGATACAGACAACATCTGCTGAAGTCACGAATTTTTTTTATAAAATAGTGTGAATTTGTTTAGTGAAAATATTTGAAAATTCTAAGTGATGTGGTGTTAATATGAGTGCAATGTGATATACAAATGTTTCTCTCGTTGGATAAGATAAAATATGGTGGTATTTTCTTGGAAATCTCTATGGATTTTCCTATTTCTGTTCATTGTTGGTGAGTGCAAACTTTTCTTTATTTTGTTAATTTTATAAATAAGTATATTCATATCTATTGAGTATTCCAAATTCCACGCAATCCTTAAGGGGTCGTCTAGTTGAACAGCAAATGATATTTCAAATCTTTAACAAAGAAGTGTAGTGCGCGCGGTGTGGAATATTTAAGCCCCTACTTATTTGTAGTTGGTCACATGACTGCTCGCGCCCTATACTTATGTAACCAAAAACGGAAGTGGCGAGTGTGCTGCCCACAATATATTTTTTCCTTCCGTCACCTTTAGGTAAGGAAGGTATTGTCTTTGGTCAAAAAATTCAATGATGAGTATATAGTGAATAAGCATGTTTTAGGGTCCCTATAATACGATTTTACCATTTTTACGATGATGTCTGTATGTATGTATGTGTGTGTGTCTGTGTGTGTGTATGTGTGTGACAAAAGTTCCGGAACCCATAACTTCAATACCACGATTCCAAAAATTATAATTTTTTCGTATTCCTCAAGTTTACATCCAGAAGAACAAGTGATTAGATTTTGGTTATAATTGGTGAACCGGAAGTAGCCTCATTTGAAGATTTAACAGTTAAATTTGATTTATTGACATTTAACGTTATTATAACCTAAAGAATATATTATTCTCTATACGATTTGATTACAATTTATACTTCATATTCAATAGATACAGAGTTAAAGAATTTTAACACGTTCACTGCCAACTACGAAATTTCCCGTACTTGGCTTTTGACGCCAGAGACCGTTTTATTTTTTTATTGCATATAATGCCGAAATAAATATATAAAATAATTATGTTACATAAATACCTATGCCCTACATTAAAAATTTAGATTTGGTAAGTATTGCCCAAAAAATATGTATAATAATTAAATAATTGAACTAAATCTGTATCCATACGCCAATCCTATTTCTCCAATTCCTACCTCACACGCTTAGCTTTGTGAAACATCATTATATTGAACGAGAACAATCGTAGCTAGCTTCAAAAATTATATTGTGCGGCACGAGTTACTTCGTAGCTGGCGTCACAAGCTGAACTGCCTAATACAAGATAACTCGTAGTGGGCAACTGCAATACACTTGCCGAAATCTGCTTTGGCAGTGAACGTGTTAAAGAAATTAATTTTATAATTCAGCCAGCTATATTCAAATTGACAGATGTCAGTATCAATAAAAAGTAAATTAATGTGGCAGAGATGAGGATGTTGAAGTAGATGTTGGGGAAACACGGAAAGATACGGTAAGAAAATAATTCTAGTGTTACAAGTTTCTAGAAAGATACAAGAAAGACGATTACATTGATTTGAACATGTCATGAGGAGAAATGAAGAATTACATTTGAACAAGAATGAGTAGTTTATTAATAGGAGGTTGAAGGAACAGAGGAAGACCAAAGATAAGATGGAAGGACTGTATTGCGGAAGACTTGACAGAAAAAGAACTGAATGAGAACGACACGCAAAAATAGGGAAATTTAGAATCTTTTGCAAGAGAAATTATGTATGGAATTTATACATTATACAAAAGATTGACGGAAGGTATTGTGCTGGCCACAACAGATTTTTTTTAATTTATTGAGCAAGAAATTGATTGATAGCGATTTTACCATCTTCCGCTTAAAACTTATTTGTCATTTAAACAAATGATTGACAATTGCGGTCATAAAGTAAATACGATCGTAATAGTCTTTAACAGATGTCAAAATAAAAGTGATACTTTACGTTTGCCAAAGGATACGTAAAACAACTATTTATGTAATAGCCGTCTAAAAGATATAGTACGTAATCCTCGACGATAAAAGTTACGGCTGTAACTTACAAGGACCATCGTGCCGCAAATTATTACTACCGTATGATTATATTAAATCAGTACATAAAACCGATATTAACCTTTATGTTAGTATTATATCGCTGCAGGCTATAAACTATATTACATAGCAAAGTATTTGTAAACAATAATCCATTAGAAAAACAGTTAGCAAACAGCAACTGCAATCCTCCTTGAATGCTAAACAGCTGAAGGTGCAGGAGGAAATGCGCCGTGTTTTGTTTCTTGTTTTCGCAATAAACAATTGACGAACGCTGTGAATGTATGCAGCTCGGAAATGAGTTGTATCAAGTGATTTTCTAGGCCAACTGAGAATTACAAAGAAGCAGTAAGAAAAAGATGATAATCAGAACAACTGCTATTGTTAATATGGTAATGAGAAAAAGAAATGCAATTTGTTTCGAATGAATTACAGCTTGAATTGTTTATTTGTTTTTTGAGCTAGAAATGTTTTACACCTATTAATCTGTATCAAATACCGCAATAGTGATAAAATGCTTATTGAGATAGAATACTAGGAGAGATCGGGGTTCGATTCCAAAAAGATGACAATTATTAAGTCCCTTTAACATTATACCAGATTTTAATGATTAAGCACGTTTTAAGGTCCCTCGATGATGTCTGTGTGTGTGTGTGTGTGGATGTATGTGTGTGTGTGTATGTGTATGTGGATCAGTTGGAAGGACGATTTCTCAAAAACTATAATACTCAATATCTGTTTAACTACGTATTTCTCAATCGGATATTACTGAAAAGGTTTTGGTAATAATTAGACAACCAGAAGTAGCAGATTCTTAAAAAAAAATTCTAAATATTATTTTTTGATAAATTTTGTTCTTGCTAGTAAAAGAAGTGTAAATTCTCTATCTGATACATATAAATATTTCATTATATCTTTTATAGATTTAGAGTAAAAGAAATATAAGGTACAGTAAAATCTGTATCATGAACGAATTAACAAACATTAACAAATTAACACGGTTGTCTTTCAAAAATTCATATTGTTTCGACTAAGTTAGGACATTCCATTTTAAAACGATGCTCGTTGTTGATAATACTTTCGCTGTAACGTAAGTTTATATATTAATTCAGAGTTTTTTTAAGATACTAAAAGGTTTTCCAATAAGAGGTGTTATTTTGATATTCAAAGAAAAATGCCATTTTTTAATATAAATGATCGGATGTTTATTTAAATAACATCAGGCAAATGACGACCACCACGACCACGCTGACAGGACAATATCCTTTTCATGAAATTTTCCATAACCAAATCGCAAAGTGGCTGTCCTATGTCCTCGATAGCCTCACGAATTCCATCTTTGAGGTTTTGAGTCGACGCTGGGCAGTTGGCGTAGACCTTCTCTTTCACGTGGCCCCAAAGAAACAAGTCGCAAGGTGTTAAATCACAAGATCTCGGTGGCCAGTTGTGATCACCTCTTCGAGAGATAACACGGTCCGGAAACTTTTCCCGTAAAAGATCAATGGTTTCGTTGCTTGTGTGGCACGTAGCGCCGTCTTGTTGAAAGTAAACGTTGTCCAGATCAATACCATCCAATTCCGGCCATAAAAAATCGTTAATCATCTCTCGATAGCGCAATCCATTCACCGTAACTGTTGCTCCAGCCTCATTTTCGAAAAAGTAAGGTCCAATGACTCCGCCGGACCATAAACCGCACCAAACAGTCACACGTTGAGGATAGAGAGGCTTTTCAACAATAACTCTTGGGTTTTCTGAGCCCCAGATGCGACAATTTTGTTTGTTGACGAAGCCACCGAGGTGGAAATGGGCCTCATCACTCAAGATGATTTTTCGATGGAATTCCGGATCATTTTCATGCATTTCAACGACCCAATCAGCAAAGACACGTCGTTGTTGATGATCGGCCGGCTTGAGTTCTTGTGTTAACTGGACTTTATAAGCCTTAAGACCCAAATCTTTATGCAAAATACGGTGTAATGACGTTTGTGGAATGCCTAATTCCAAAGAACGACGAGGAATGGACAAACCTGGGTTTTCTTCAACACTTTCGGCTACAGCAGCAATATTCTCGGCTGTTCTTGAGCGACGTGCACGGGTTTTATTCTTCACATCACTAATTTGTCCCAACAGCTCGAATTTTTCCACCAATTTCTGTATTGCGGTCCGACAAGGTGCTTCACGACGACCCAAAAATTGTCGAGTTTTACGAACCGTCTCTGCCAAATTTTCACCATTTTTATAGTGAATTTTTATAATTTCAATGCGTTGTTGAAGCGTGTATCGTTCCAATTTCCAATTGGTACCAAAACCTATTCAACTCTTCCCATTGCCGCCCAAATAGGTTTATGAACTCTTCCCATTAATGTTAGATTGAGGAATCCGTAGTCAAACAGGTCGTGTCTCCAATAACCTCACACACACACACACACACACACACAGACATCATTGTAAAAATATTAAAATTGGGTTCTATGGACCTTAAATCGTGCTTATTCAATAAAATCTGGATATGCGAATTTTAGAATGAATCCAATACCTATCTTAGCGACAGGTAATAAATGTTTATTTTGCTGCACCAGAAATGAAGACATAACCTTGATAAATAAGATTAAATGCATAAAAAACAAAGGTTATATACTAGTATTTTCTAATTAGAATCTACAAAAATTGCGAAAATATTACATTTAATTACATATCAATATATGCTAGGAATGTAGAAATATATACATAAATCTATAATAACATATTACAATAACCTTGTAATAGAAAAGTAAAAACTACAATTATTGAATCAATATGGCGAAACACGAATAGTTAACATGTTGACAACAAATACGCAATTGTTGACAATGTTAAAAGCTATTATTATTTCTATTGCAGATTTAAAAGCTGCTGAAAAAGTGTTGGAGAGTTTATTGACTTTTAAATTTCGAAATAAAGTTTTCTAAAGAAGCACTCTAAATTGTTGCATGCATAATAAACTTCTTATCTTTTGTCAAAGTTGTGTAAAAGTTAGATACAGTGATAAATAAATAAGTATATCATCCGGTTTTTTATTCATTGCTGGGTGGGATAATCTGCGTTATGCAGAATCAGACTGCAGTAAACTGCATAAATAAAATTATTATCAAGTAACAAGACAAAATAACAAAGTTTACTTCTCGATAAAAGAGGTATTGGATTCATGCTAACAATCGCATATCCAGATTTTAATAATTAAGCACGTTTTAAGGTCCCTACAATCCGATTTTAATGTTTTTACGATGATGTCTGTGTGTGTGTGTGTGTGTGTGTGTATGTGGGATGTTGGAAGGACAATTACTCAAAAACTATAAGACTTTAAATTTGTTTAACTACGTATTTCCCAATCGGACATTCATTGGAAGATCTGAAAAGGTTTTGGTAACAATTGGACAACCGGAAGTAGAAGATTCTTGGAAAAAAAATATTTTTTTCTTGTTAATATTAAAGAAAATTAAATTCTCTATTTGATGCATTTAAATATTTTATTATATAGTCTATAGATTTAGAGATAAAAGAAATATAATATATAAAATAATCTGTTGTAATAAATTTTACAGCCGAAAGAATACCATGGAAAATAGTTGAAAATGTTTGTAACTGACAGATAAATGTCAGTGTCAGAAATCCGGAGACATTATTGAAGACTTTTTCTGGGAAGTACATACATTATTTCTTAATGTATTAGTAGTTAAATATTTAATATTATAGGTATATTACACATACCCTTCAGAAATACTTTTACTTCCGACAATGAATTGGAAACATCTCTAAAAATTAGAAGAGGACAAAATTTCTTCATAGAATGAATTTAAATTTAAAAAATCTAAATATATGGAATAGATAAAAGTAGAATTTTTGGTGTATACAAGAAATGTTAAATACATTAGGGCGCGAGCAGTCATGTGATTTTGTAGGCCTTGACAAGCAGATATGGTGGCCCATGTCAGAATGATAGCTAGTAATTATGTATATAGATGTCATATATCATAATTTCTCCTTCTGAATTAAGTGATTTTCCAATTCCATGTGGTTTATTTTTTTCGACACTCCTGGTGACAAATTAACTACGTTTTTAATGAAAAATTCTGAGATTTATGTACATAATTACTAATTATCATTCTGAAACGGGCCCCCACATCTGCTTGCCAAGGCCCTACTTATGTAACCAAAAAAAGGAAGTGGCGAGAGGTATTGTGCTGGCCACAACAGATTTTTAGTATTGAAATTTGGATATGCGTTTTAAGTCTCTGATTAGCAAGGTACCAAGCCTTTTGTAAGATAAGAAAAACATTCTTTCCTGTACTGTAGTACTGAATTTTTATTTGGTCAAAACATACTCATACACTAGTTTGTTGTTGAGGAGTGACAACATCATGTTTTGATACTTGATGTACGAATATCGAAAGCGACTTTCTGCACCAACACGCACGGCATTCACGCCCTGCGTTTTCACTTGTCCAGTTGGTTTATGAATTCGGTGAGAGAAAGCCCCCGTACTTAGTGTAGGTCATGATTAACTTTCGACTACTCACAAATGTTTACAATGATATATGATACATTAACTCCCACTACAAGCTACAATATACAGCTATACAGCAAGCGGACAGGTGTAGGGAATGAAATGTTAAAACATGACTAAATCTTCTTCTTGGTTTTCCCAGTTTGTGGCCAGTACAATACCTCTCGTCACTTTTGGTTTCATATTTACAGGGCGCGAGCAGTCATGTGACATTGTTGGCGTTGACAAGCAGGTATGGGGGCTCGTGTCAAAATAACAGCAATTATTGCGTAAAGGCTATTTCCGTTATATTTTTATTAAATTACCTAATAATATTTAGAAATTTGGACGACTTATGCAGGTATTATGCAAATATGGTTTTATAATTTTTAAAATTTAATGTCTAACGAAAAAAGTTTATTTTGCTGACATACTGAATTGAACATATAGTTCTTATTCTCAAGAAAGAAATAAAAATCTGTTGTAGCCAGCATAACGCAATGACAATTAATAATTATGAACATGATGTCAAATGTCAGAATTTTTCATTAATAATTTAAAGATTTTCTAAATTTACATAGTTAATTTGTCACCAGGAGTGTGGAATTTACTTGACGAGGAAAATAAACCACATGGAATTGGAAAATCACTATAATTATAAATATTCTATTATAAATCTTTTATAGATTTAGAGGTAAAAATATAAGGTATATAATAATCTCTTGTAATAAATCTCACAGCCCAAATAATGTCATGGAAACCAATTCAAAATTAAAATGTTTGTAACTGACATAAATGTCAGTATCAAAAATCCAGAGACATTACTGAAGATTTTTTCTGGGAAGTACATACATGTTATTATTTCTTAGTATATTAATAGTTAAATATTTAAAATTATATATATATATATATATATATATATATATATATATATATATATATTACATATACCCTTCAAAAGAAGAGTAGAACTAAATTTCTTCATAGAATGAATTTAAAAATAAAAAATCTAAATATAAAGAATATATTTTTGGTGTAGAGTGTAGGTATACAAGAAATGTTAAATACAATAGGGCGCGAGCAGTCATGTGACTTTGTTGGTCTTGACAAGCAGATATGGGGGCCCGTGTCAGAATGATAGCTAGTAATTAGGTACATAGATATAAATTAGCGATTGGTATGCTGGTCTCAACAGATTTTTCACACTTGAGCTGTCAACTTTTTCAAATAAATTTTGACATATAAATCGATTAATAATTATTATAAAAGTTATAATCAGTAAAAATGTGTGCCTTTACGGACTGCGAGTTTACAGACATTGTGGTGCAGCTTAGGGAAACGCTGAAGGGTATATATCCTTCAAAAATACTGTCAATCCCAACAATGAATTGGAAATATTTCGAAAAATTAGAAGAGGACAAATTTTTTTCATAGAATGAATTTAAAATTAAAAAATGTAAATATAAATAATAGATGTAAGTAGAATTTTTGGTGTAGAGTGTAGGTATACAAGAAATGTTAAACACAATATGGCGTGAGCAGTCATGTGACTTTGTTGGCCTTAACAAGCAGATATGGTCTTTTATCATTCCATATCGACCCGTCAAATATTATGGAAATCAACTATATTTTCCAATCATAATAATACCATTACAGGCTATACAACAATACTATTACTATATTATTTAATTTCACTATACAAACTGCATGTATAATTTCAATTTCACTCCCTTTATAACTGATATTTCGTATCGGTATACGTGTGGGCTTTGTCAATAGCATATTAAAAATAGAAAGTTTCGTATGAATACAATTTCTACTGCGGGAGTCGACAATCGAAAGAGAAAGAACTCGGTAGTAGACTGGAAGTCAAGAGCAAGTACAAGGTTTTATAAAATACTAAATAGCATGCGAGATAGGAATTAGATTTAGAGATAATATTATACCAGATTTGCAGCTTTCGTATTTGTAGAAATATGTAAATGGATACAAGTGCTCCAGA
Organism: Harpalus rufipes; assembly: GCA_951394225.1. Lineage (NCBI taxonomy): Eukaryota > Metazoa > Arthropoda > Insecta > Coleoptera > Carabidae > Harpalus > Harpalus rufipes. Next base: position 21,312,794 of record OX596290.1, on the reverse strand, counting down.
TCTTAGTAACTTGATTTATAAACAGATGGCTGAAAATGATATATTATTTTGTTTCTTATTTACGAGGTCTGGCTGTTAAATAACGAGACTGCTTATGAAAAAGAGTTTTATTTTCCCCTTCAATGTACTCCCCTTCCCTCGCCACACACCGTTCCATTCGTTTTTTCCATTGGTCAAAGCAATGTTGGAAGTCTTGTTTTATAATAGCGTTTAGGAGCTCCGCCGATTTTCGCTTCACCTCTTCCATCGACTCAAACCGGGTTTCTTTTAAGGCAGACTTGATCTTCGGAAACAGAAAAAGTCACAGGATGCTAAATCAGGCGAGTACGGCACGTGTTCGAGCACTGGAGTGCCTCTAGCGGCTAAATAACGCTTCACAGACAGCGCGTTATGGGCAGGTGCAAAATCCACGGCTTGTTTTTCCACAACTCCGGCCGTTTCTTACGAACTCGTTCTCGCAGTGTTGCCAAAACTTTCAAATAATAAGTTTGGTTTATAGTTTGACCCTCGGGAATCCATTCAGTCATCACGATGCCGCTGATGTCGAAAAAACGATTAGCATGGCTTTAAATCTTCGGTGCTCTCTCGACCTTCAGAAAACCGTTTATACCATTGGAAAACACGCGCACGAGATAGAAAATTCTCATCATAGACCTCTTTCAACAACTTATAGCACTCAGTCGGAGTTTTTTACTTCCTTGTACGTAAGTAAAGGAAGTATTGTAATCGCGAAAAATTTCGGTTTTCAGATTTCAGCGGAAATATCCATTTTGATCATCCCTGAATCCATTTTGACTAATTTCGTCGTGACGTCTGTACGTACGTATCTCGCATAACTCAAAAACGGTAAGCCGTAGAAAGTTGAAATTTTGTATTTAGGACTCCTATAACATCTAGTTGTGCACCTCCCTTTCTGGTTATTACACAATTTCCAGAAGTGGCACTTTACTTGAAGCCTATAATAGATTTTAATGAAAAACTGTTTTAAAATATAATCCAAAACTTTTCAAATTTGGTATTTATGTCAATCGAAATAACATAATAGATTTTGGTTAAAATAGGCTAACCGGAAGTGGTGCATTACTTGAAGTTGTTAACAGTTTTTCTTGAATAAAATGATTTTATTTTGATTTTAGAAATAAATGCTTCAAATAAAAGTTTTAGAGAATTAATTTCTGCGTCTAGCACATTAAGTATTATTAAATTAGCCCTTTGTATAAGCGAGATATGTAAATTTAAAAATAATTTTTTTGTAATAAAACTTGCTATGGATTAGGACAAAAAAATAAAATGTTCATGTCAAATTACGTTAAATACGTGCAATTTTATGATTCGTACAATAACAAATATTATATTTTTATTGTGAAATTAGTCATATTCATTGTTGTAATCAAATATTTCTTTGTTGTAATCAAAAACTCTCTTTAAAAACTACCTTTATGGTCGCTATATATCTTACTGTTTTGAAGTTAAAATTAATATTTTGTAATTTATTTATTAAAAAAATATGTATAGTTTAATAATCGTACAAGGAAGTCGTGTGGTGTCCACATCAGATTTTTTTTAATTTAAGGAGAAATTTCACATTGATCCGTTGCTCGTGTTTTTCGTCACACATTGTTCTGCTCGCCTAGTCTCGTATGTTAACTTTACCCGAGATATCCCAATAAACATCTAAAATGAGACATTCTGTATAATCTTTAAAAAGTATTTTCAAGCAATGAAAGAAAAAAAAAAATTAATGAGCTTTATTCTTTAATGACTTAATAATATTTAGACATCCATTTCTTTTTTCTTATCATTACAGCTAAACGTTCATTTTATCATTTCACTTTTCATAAAAATTCTGAGAAAATTTCGTTCTTTCTTTGAATTAATTCTGCATCATTACGAGACGTAATTATTTTTTGACGGTCAGCTTTTAGAAAGTTTAAGATCGCTTTGCTAATAGCAGTAATTTGTTAGTATCAAAATATCTAATTGAAAATAGTAAAAAAGTATGTATCATTAGTTAATTTTATCTATTTCAGCCGTTATAATGACAAATTCATACCTACCACATACTGCAGTGGTATAGTGAGACGGTAAATTTTCCGAATGCTTCAAGGTACAGAAAATAATGAATATAATTAATTACAACTTTTCTTATTAGTGAACACATGCTATTTAATTTAAAGACGTAATAAAATAGATTTAGTGTGTGTGATTTTGAAAAATAAGCGTCGGTAAAATTATTACCCTGCTTAAAAGAATTTAAGGGTCAATTTTTTTTTTGTTAATAACTTTTATAGAAAACAAGAATACCCATATTGAAAATTAAAGTTGGCTTATGTATTTTTTAAACATCAGTACTTGTTTTATTTGTTTTGATTCGGTCATTATCCTTCTACAGTGGTATTAATCAAAGAGTGAAATTTAGTTCTCTGCGATATTTTATTAATTATTTGCTAAAGTATAGCAGTGAAAGGTCGCTAAATTTGTGAGCTATGCATGAAAATAGAGGCAATAGAAGACATTTGAGTCAAATTGAATTGTCTGAAGCCGTTACGTTCATCCAAGAAGGTCGAACACAGCGGTACGTAGCTCGACGTCTAGGAGTTAGCCATTCAGTTATCTGGAGAGCATGGAGAAGATACAACTACTGCTAATGAAGACAAATTTTTGAAACTTCAGGCTCTACGTAAGCGCTTTGCTACAGCTCGAGAGCTACAAAATGAGCTCTCTCGTGCAACTGGTACCAGGATTTCTGACCAGACTGTACGAAATAGGCTTCGAGAGGGACATTTATCTTCCCGGATTCCTGTTAAAGTACTGTCTTTAACTAGGAACCATAAAAAAGCTCGAATTCTGTGTGCTCAGCAACATCGTAGATGGCAACTGAGACACTGGGGGGCTTTACTTTTTACAGATGAATGCAAATTTAATTTATACTCCCATGATGGACGTATTAGAGTTTGGAGAAGAATAACTGAGCGTTACATCCAATATAATAGGCAGTCGCGTATTGCTTTTGGAGGTGGTTCAGTTATGGTTTGGGAAGGAATATCGATCAGCGGCAAAACTGAACTTTTTATTATTCGAAAGGACACTTTGACTGCACGGCGCTATATAGACGAAATACTAAATGATCACGTTCGACCGTTGGCTCTTGCAGCAACAAATAAGTGTGAAAATTTCGTCTTGATGCAAGATGGGGCCCGCAAGCATTCGGCTAGAGTTGTTACGTAGACAACAATATTGAAAAGATGGAATGGCCAGCATGCAGTCCCATTGAGCATCTATGGGATCAACTAGGAAAACGCATTAGAAACCGAATGAACCCACCTGTGACAATAAGAGAACTGAAAGACGCTCTGGTGGAAGAATGGCAACAGATTCCACAAGAAAGCATACGCAGACTTATACGCTGTTGCCAAGCTGTATTAGATGCTAACGGGGTTAATACACGTTATTAAAGGTGTATTTAACTCTCTACTAGAGTTAAAATTAATAAACAATATTTGATTGTGTTCTTTTTACCTTCCGTCACCTCTAGGTAAGGAAAGTATTGTCTTTGGTCAAAAAATTCGGTGGTGAGTTTTCATTGAATAAGCACGTTTTAGGGTCTTTACAATACGATTTTACTATTTTTACGGTGATGTCTGTATGTGTGTGTGTGTGTATGTGTGTATGTGTGTGTGTGTGTGTATGTGACCGCAGTTTCATGCACGATATCTCCAATACTAGAATTCCAAAAATTACAATTCTTGCATATTCCTCTTCCGTACAACCATATGCAAACTTGATTAGATTTTGGTTATAATTGGTCAACCGAAAGTATCCTCATTTGAAGATTTTAATAGTTTTTCTTAAAAAACTCAGTTAAATTTTATTATAACTTAAAGAATATATTATTCTCTATACGATTTGATTGCATTTTATATTTCATATTCAACAGATATAGAGTTAAAGAATTATAAAGATTGTAATAATTATAAAATTTCATATATCAGCCAGCTGTGCTAACTTAACCATGGAAACTGCTAATATGTTCAGGTAATTCAAATTGACAGATGTCAATATCAATAAAAAGTAAATGTTGAAAGAATAAGGGAAATAACTCTAGTGTTGGGCGTTTCTAGAAAGATATAAGAGAGACGATTACATTGGTTTGAACATGTCATGAGGAGAGATGAGTATATTGGAAGAATGAATAGCTTATAACAGAAGTTGGAAGAAACATAGGAAGACCAAATATAATATGAAAGGAGAGAAAAGAGCGACCCCCTAACGAATGGGAAAAACTAAAGAAGAAGATGTTAGTGTCAAGTGCAATGCGAATAGTTTGTTTATGACATAATTTAACTGGAAATATAGGATCTTTTGCAAAAAAAATTATGAGTAGGGCGAGTACAGTGACGTGACTTTGCTGACTTTGGCAAGCAGATATGTGGACCCGTGTCAAAATGACAGCTATAAATTACGTCCATAACTGACAAATGTCGTAATTTTTCATTCAAAATTTCATGATTTTCTTATTTCATGTGGTATATTTATTACCAGCGGTGTGGAATTCAGTTGCCGAGAAAAGGAATCATAATATACCAAAAAAATAAATTTTGAATGAAAAATTTTGACATGAGAAATGAATGGAAGAAAAAAATAAAAAGTAGCGACCCCTAACGAATGGGAAAAGCTAAAGAAGAAGAAAATGTTAGTGTCAAGTGCCACTTGCATGAAATAATATTACTGGAAATTTATAATCTTTTGCAAGACATTTTATGAATGGAATTTGTACATAATACACAGGATTGACGGAAGCTATTGTGCTGGCCACATCAGATTTTTTCATTTATTCAGACCTTAAAACGTGCTTAATCATTAAAATTACAAAGACATTGTGGCTAATGAACCTCAATTCAGATGCAGTATAAGAATTTCATCTAATAATGGTATTGACAGATGATATTTGTGGTTAGATCCTATTGACTTTACGAAAACGTCATATATTGTCATTAGAGAAATCATCAAGCAGAATGGCACATCCCGATGATAATATATGTACGTTTATATTTACGATCAATTAAAAACAAATATATGTATTTGTATCGGTATGAAAGGAACACGGACTGATATATTTCTTTTCTCTTTTACGACTGCACTGCAGCTTTCTATTTGTCATACGATTACTTGAGGAAGACTATTTACCAATTAAACAGATGTCAAAAATCAATATTAGTAATTGACTTTGCAATTATGAATTATATAAGATTTATAAATAAGTGTGAACATTCTACAGTAAATTGTGATTTCGAAATATTTCAAAAGTATTTTATCTTCATTATGCAGCTATAAACATCGTAAAAGAAATAACTTTTACATCAAAATAAGCATAAAAAAATTACTTTCATTTATTTATATCATTTTTAAACTGAAGCACCAGAAGCTTAGAATTGGGCAAATAGAAATTAAAACAAATTGTTACTAAAAAAATCTGTTGTGACTAGCACAATACCTTCCATCATTCCTGTGTATTATGTATAAATTCCATACATATTTTTTTTGCAAAAGATCCTATATTTCCAGTAAAGTTATTTCATAAACAAACTATGCAAATTGCACTTGACACTGACATCTTCTTCTATAGCTTTTCCCACTGGTCGCTATTTTTTTATTTTCTTCTTCCACTCATTTTTGTTTTGCGTGTCGTCCTCATTCAGTTCCTTTTCTCTCAAGTCTTCTGCAATACAGTCTTTTCATCTTATATTTGGTCTTCCTATGTTTCTTCCACCTTCTATTAATATATTCATCTCTCCTCATGACATGTTCAAACCAATGTAATCGTCTCTTTTATATCTAGAAACTTCTAACACTAGAGTTACTTCCCTTATTCTTTCATTGATTTACATTTTATTGATACTGACATCTGTCAATTTGAATTACCTGAATATATTAGCAGTTTCCATGGTTAAGTTAGCATAGCTGGCTGAATTATGTAATTTATGTGAAATTTATTATCGTTATTCTTCTTTAACTCTATATCTGTTGAATATGAAATATAAAATGCAATCAAATCGTATGGACAATAATATATTCTTTAAGTTGTAATAACATTTAACTGAGTTTTTCAAGAAAAACTGTTAAAATCTTCAAATGAGGGTACATCCGGTTGACCAATTATAACCAAAATCTAATCAAGTCTGCATACGGTTGTAAGGAAGAGGAATACGCAAGAATTGTAATTTTTGGAATTCTAGTATTGGAGATATCGTTGACGAAACCGCGGTCACACACACACACACATACACACACACGCACATACGAACACACACACACACACATACAGACATCATCGTAAAAATAGTAAAATCGTATTGTAAAGATCCTAAAACGTGCTTATTCAATGAAAACTCACCATCGAATTTTTTGACCAAAGACAATACCTTCCTTACCTATAGGTGACGGAAGGTAAAAATAATAATTTAGAAGATATATACATAAAATTACATAATATTAAGAGCAAATGTAAATTATCTTATTCATTTCGTAAGAAACTACTATGTAGATTGTAAATCAAGAATTGACTAAATTTGACACTTTTGAAATCGTAGGTAAAATCTTTAATATCTGTTAGAAATAGCAATTTGATATAAACTCCGGGAGAGTTGACCCACACTTCAAAAAAATAATCTGTTGTGGCCAGAACAATACCTCTCGCCATTTCCGTTTTTGGTTACATAAGTATAGGGCTCGAGCAGTCATGTGACATTGTAATTATGTACATAGATGTCAAATTTAAAGATTTTCTAAATTCACTTAGTTAATTTGTCACCAGGAGTGTGGAATTTACTTGTCGAGGAAAAAAGCCACATGGGAATTTAGAATGAAAAATAATGATATTTGACATCTATGTACAAAATTACTAGCTATCATTCTGGTTTTTTTCGACAGAGGAAGAATTGTTATAACTCAGAGATGTAATTAAAGATAAGTTGACTATAATTTTACTTTTACATCGCAAGTAAAAGTATTTTAGTACTTGTATTCGAATAGGGCTTTCCAATATTCAAGTATAGAAAGTTTTAAGAGTACTGTATGCTAATTCCTTCATTTAAATATTACAAATTATACATAATGGCAGTTTATAAAATGTGTCTCCCTCTATGCCTTACAAAATAATCATTTTTGTGTGTAAGTTTTCAGGTACAAAGATTTTAATTTTGGATTGGTTTCCATGACATTATTTGGGCTGTGAGAATTATTATAAATTTATAAAAGATATAATAGAATATTTATATGTATCAGATACAGAATTTATTCTTCTTTAATACTAGCAAGAATAAAAAATTTCAAAAAATAATATTAAGAAGATTTTTTTAAGAATCTGCTACTTTCGGTTGTCCATACCAAAACCTTTTCAGCTCTTCCCAGTAATGTCCGATTGATAAATACGTAACTAAACAGATATTAAGTATTATAGTTTTTGAGGAATCGTCCTTCCAACCTCCGTACACACACACACACATACACACACGCACACACACAGACATCATCGTAAAATCATTCAAATCTGGATATGCGATTTTTAGCATGAATCCAATACCTCTCTTAGCGAGAGATAAAAATATGGAAATCTCTATTATTAGTTGTTTGCATTGTCGACAAACTAGCTGTTTTGAAAGTAGCATACTTTTTTTAACCTAGTTTTTAAGTTAATACCATTATAGCGAGTGACCGGCGCAAGGAAAATATTTAACATTTTTAATCGTGAAATTGTTAATTAAAATGAAACTTCCGAAAAACGGACTACAATTTAAATTTAACAATGTATTAAAAAATGTCAAAATCAACGACATGGAAAAGAGGTTAACGATTTATTAACGAAATTATTTCTTTCTCTTATACGCACTGATGCTTATCGGCTACTTCCTTTACCGTTGCATATTTACATAATATATTTTAACAGTTGAAATCCGATGAAAATACAACCAATGTCTATTTACATGTGCGTGTAATATTACAGGATGTAATAATTCTATTATATAAAAAAAAAATTTCGCTGCAAAATCAGCGACCGATTTTGTCCATTATACGGTGTAGCCAGCACAATACCTTCCGTCAATTCTACGTATTTTAGTTTTAGTTATGTTTATTGTTATAAAAACCGACGTTTCGGCAGCCTGAATGAAAAACATTAGCAACAGGTAACCATGGTGACAAATTACAATATATTTAATATAGATCTAAATCGACATTATGATTGGTTTTGAAAATCTCAATGGCTTTTCTAATTAACCTGTTGTTTTGGTGCATTGGTCTCGCTAGTATTTTTGTTTCTTCGAATTTTATACGGTGGAATTCTTCCAGGACATGCTCTGCAATTGAAGATTTTTCTGGCTGGTTCAATCTGATCGAACGCTGGTGTTCATTCAATCTTGTAGAAATGGTTCTACCAGTCTGGCCAATGTAAATTTTCCCGCAGACACATGGAATCTGGTAAATCCCTGATCACTGAAGAGGGGTGATGTTTGTGAGCTTAATATTTTCATGGATGTTATTCAAGTGGTTGAAGGGATTTGTTAAGTTTTGACGTCCATGGGGCCAAATAGCGAAGACATCATCAACATAACGAACGAATTAACAAATAGGCATACATTTATCTCTTTCTTATGCAAAGGCTATAAGAGTGTACGATAAGGATGGACAATAACACGCTTGTCTTTCAAAAATTCATATTGTTTCGACTAAGTTAGGACATTCCACTTTAATACGATGCTCGTTGTTGATAATACTTTCGCTGTAACGTAAGTTTATTTATTAATTCAGTACGAATAACGTTATTTTCTGTCAGAGTCACTGACATTGACATTATGTCATCTTATTTTTAACTTATTTGGTTTTACATTTGTTTATAAACTTACCAGTTGACTTATTTTTGAATTTTGAATCCTTTTTTGGGTGGGCCATGGTCCAGCAGGCCCTCCCGTAGTTACGTCCCTAATAACATAACCATAAGCGAAACCCTTCGGACAAAACCTCCCCAGATTTTATTTCATTAATAATATCCCTCATCCCTTTTATTGTTCATACAAACTTTCCCATTTCACCCTCTACCACTTAGCAATGAGTATAATGGCAAACTTATTCAAATCTACCCACTTCTCGTATGTAAATACGGACATTACTTAAGCAACACAGTATAAATCTCGGTAATTGGCCGTGTTATGTTCCATTTTCTCGTGACCTTGATGTAAAATTAGCGTAAATTAACTAGAGTTACATAACAGTGAGAACAGCAATGTAATAAGATTTATGCATCAGCCAACACCAGAGTAAAGTGTGGAAAAATTTATGCAGATTCACAATTAGTAGAAGAACAGTAAATAGACTTTTTACTACTAATAGAATAATGCGAGGAATTAAAATAACGAGACATTTACATTGTGAAATAAAGAGAAAAACACCAATAGTTCAGAAATTGACATGTTTTTCATGTATTAAAGAAAAAATCTAATGTGGCCAACACAATACAGTAAAATTTTTGAAAGACGTCCGATCAAGGGCACCTGTATCACGAACGAATTAACAAATAGGCATACATTTATCTCTTTCTTTTGCAAAGGCTGTAAGAGTGTGTGATAAGGATGGATATAACACGCTTATCTTTAAAAAAATCATATTGTTTCGACTAAGTTAGGACATTCCATTTATAAACGATACTCGTTGTTGATAATACTTTCGCTGTAACGTAAGTTTATTTATTAATACAGATACATTACCTGGATTCATAGCCGTACGTATAACGTTATATTCTGTCAGAGTCACTGACACTGACATTGTGTCAGTATCTTACTTTTAACATATTTGGTTTCACATTTGCTTATAAACTTACTAGTTGACTTATTTTTGAATTTTGAATGTTTTTCCTGTAATATATATTTTTATAATAATAAAATAACAGTAGTGCCCTCATAAAAACTAAGCAAACGACACTACTGAATTTGTCATGATGGGCGGAGCAAAAATCTGAATTCATACAATTCGTAGACAACCTTGATAGGACATCTTTCAAAAATTTGTACCTCCATACCCTTCAGATATACTGTTAATCCCGACAATGAATTGGAAACATCTCGAAAAGAATAGGACAAAATTTCTTCATAGAATTAATTTAAATTTAAAAAATCTAAATATAAAGAATAGATATAAGCAAGAAGACAGCCCGAAGGAAGACGATATTTAAATGTTATAAACACAAGATGAAAGTGAAGATGTTCTCCACTCTGCAACGTAAAATACAGAAAAATTGTATCTCATCGAAATAATGAGTAATGAAAGAAAAATGTACTTGGAGAATCTCTTAATTCTTGATCTGTGACAATTATGGAGGTGACAAGTATAGGTTAAAAACTTAAATTTGTTTCAAACATTATGGGACAATGTACACCAACACTGTAGACTAGAGTAACATTGAGTTGCAAAGAAGCTATCAAATTCTTCTCAAGTAAAAATGAAACGTAAAAGATATGTTAAAATAGATTGTAATTATTTTATTTATAAATTTCATGCGAGAAGTGAGTACTTTATTAATCGATAGGTGGATAATCTAGTCGGTTTTTATTACAATAAATAGAACTAAATCTAAAAGGTTGTATCATTTTAATATAGTCTTTGTTTTCCATTTAAATTTTTAAAAGATGGCAACCCTTATTTTGGGAAGGAGAAAATATATTGGCGAACAAATTTTTACGAAACAATCTGGCGCCCTTATTTTCGTCCTCTTTCTCTCACATACTCATAACCGATTACGATTATAACTTATTGAATCCAATCCATCCGTGTATCTTACATAAATAGGGGATGAACATCTGTCTCTTCCCACTGCGATTGGTCAACTAACATGTATTCCATTCAAGATCCAAGTCGAGGATTAGTTCGCCTCACAAGTGATACAAGATGTAGAACTGGGTTCCAGATACCAATATACTCTTAGGCTGCGCGTTCGAGTGAGCATTACTGGTTCTTTGTTCCTGATCTGTCGTTATTGTTTATTGGATTGCGGGATTCGAGTGGTAACCGTTATATAGGATGAAATATGTGTAGCGTCTACAGATTTGAGTGTGAATAACTATAGAATCGTGAGCAATTTATATAATAGTAATGCGGTAGTTACCATATGTTAAAATTTAATGAAATTCTTATTTGTTTACAATATATGACTTATAATAAGATTACTGTAATAAAATTCGCCATTTATTATGTAAATATTTCAAAAAATTATTTAAAATATTACATGATTCAAATCGACCGCTTCTCTGTGACGTCACGCTTGCATACTTAAAGCCGCAAATGTCGCTAGTTGTTGTTTTACAGCGATGGAATGTGACATGTCAAAGTGATAGTTGATGGTGATACTGACGCCGTAAAAAATCTGATGTGACCAACACAATACCGTCCGTCAATCCTGTGTATTATGTTTAAATTCCATATATACAATTTCTTGCAAAAGATTCTCAATTTCCAGTAAAATTATATTATAAACAAACTATGCAAACTGCACTTAACACATACATCTTCTTCTTCTTCTTTAGCTTTTCCCATTCGTTAGGGGTAACTATTTTTTATTTTCTTCTTCCACTCATTTTTGTTTTGCGTGTCGTTTTAATTCAGATTATTTTTACCTTCAGTCACCTCTGGTAAGGAAGGTATTGTCTATGGTCAAAAAATTCTACGAGTTTTAAGTGAATGAATACGTTTTAGGGTTCCCATAATACGATTTTACCATTTTTACGATGATGTCTGTATGTATGTATGTGTGTGTGTGTGTGTTTGTCTGTGTGACGAAAGTTTCGAATCGTATAACTTCAATACCACGATTCTAAAAAAAAATTTTTGTATTCCTCATGTTTAGTACATCTAGAAGAACAAGTGGTTAGATTTTGGTTATAATTGGTCAACCTTAAGTGTGTTTTGAGATGTTTACAATGGATAAAAATATCGAACAAAACATCTATCTCAAATTTTGCATTGCAACTGGAATTTCGTGTGCCGAAGCGCTGAAAATGATACATAATGCTTAGGGTGAATCGACTTTATCAAAAACACGTGTGTATGAGTGGTACAGTGCATTCAAAAGCGGTCGAGATGTGAATCACAAATTATTCGTTGGCATAAGTGTATTATTTCGGAAGGGGCCTACTTTGGAAGAATAATGCATATTTTGTGTTTTATTGACCAATTCCCGGTACTTTTTGACATAGTAGTACTTCAAATTTCCTTGTATATTGTACTCAAAACAAATTAGAATGCATCTCTTATGCCAATACGTAACTATTGTGTGTGCCTGCTAAATAGCTTTTTGTATAATGCATCTATTACGTGCTTTTGGACTATATCGTGACCAAAATAATAAAGTAAAACTGTATATTTTCGTTTATGTCGTTTTTAAATCCCGATTTTAAAATTCAAACACATTACTTATCTCATAACGATCTCGCATGTTAACAAGACTCATTGAATCTTATTGCATCAAATATTTACCTTTACTGTAATTTTCTTATTAGTTTAAATATCAACTCAGTTACTTGTACGTATTTACTTTTGAAATATTTAATCATTAATTATTGTTGTCAAACACGCAATACTAACCTAACCAGGTGTTCATTTGATAACTCGAAAAGTTATTCTTAAATCTCAGATAACCCAACCTAAGTGTGCCGAATTCTGTGAGTGGGAACCTGTGATGAATGGAATTAAAAGTATAATTATAAAATAGTTGAGTTCAAATGTAATAGCAAAGACCTACAGAGTTGCAGAGACCATATTGCTCCAGTTCAAGGTTTCGTGTTGAAACCTGTGTTCTACTTTTTTAAGAATTTGTTGTTGTGGTTAAGTTAAATTGGTAGAAAAAGGACAACAATAACAATAAAATTAAATTAATTTTTATGGTGGTTAGTACAATGTTAATTAGATAATGTTTTAGTGGTTACATTGTTTGTGTTAATTATAATTACTACTCCAAGGGTCAGTGTTATATCTATATACGAACGGAGGTCAACAAGTTCGCGAAAGAAAGAAATGTAAATTTGACCAAATTATATAATATATTTACCCTAAATACTAATAAACTTTTCTATTTTTACCTTCCGTCACCTTTAGGTAAGGAAGGTATTGTCTTTGGTCAAAAAATTCAATGATGAGTTTTTAGTGAATAAGCATGTTTTCGGGTCCCTATAATACGATTTTACCATTTTTAAGATAATGTCTGTATGTATGTATGTATGTGTGTGTGTGTGTGACAAAAGTTTCGGATCGCATAACTTCAATACCACGATTCCAAAAATTATATTTTTTTCGTATTCCTCAACATCCAGACGAACAACTGATTAAATTTTGTTTATAATTGGTGAACCGGAAGTAGCCTCATTTGAAGATTTAACAGTTAAATTTGATTTATTAACATTTAACGTTATTATATCTTAAAAAATATATTATTCTCTATACGCTTTAATTGCATTTTATACTTCATATTCAATAGATATAGAGTTAAAGAATTTTAAAATCAGCCAGCTATGCTAACCATGAAAATTGTTAATATATTCAGATGGACAGATGTCAGTATCAATAAAAAGTAAATTAATGTGGCAGAGATGAGGATGTTTAGGAAGACACGGAAAGATAGGTAAGGAAATAACTCCAGTGTTACAAGTTTCTAGAAAGATACAAGCGAGATGATTACATTGGTTTGAAAAAGTCATGAGGAGAAATGAATATATTGGATGAATGCATAGTAATAGCAGGTTGAAGAAACAGAAGAAAACCAAAGATAAGATGGAAGGACTGTATTGCGGAAGGCTTGAGAGAAAAGGAACTGAATGAGAACGACACGTACACTGGCTTGAAAAAATCGCGTACACCTTAAAAATCAAGTAACCGAGTTTTAACCTTTTTTTAGCTATGTAAATACGATTTTTTTAAAATAGGTTAATATCAACTGTCAATGAAGTTGTCACCGTTGTCACTGTCATGTCATTATTTTAGGTATCGTGGAGCAAGTTCTTCATTGTGCTAAGTTACTACTAAATTACAAATATATTCTAGAAAAAGTAAAGAACAACCAAGTATTTATTTTAAATGGATTATAAATAAGTAAAAATTATGACTGAAACAAATTATGGACGAAGTAACATTAGTAATTTATTTAATCTTAATGTTCTGCTATTGATCTGCTTGACCACCCCTCTTCTAACTTAGAAAATATTACAACTTTCTCGTTTTCTAATAATTTTGGCATCTTAATTGACACTAATGACACTGACAAGTTAACGATCGAGACCGACTCAATACAGCAAAAAACAGGTGTACGCGATTTTTTTGCAAGCTAGTGTAAAACTGAAATGAGTGGAAGAAGAAAATAAAAAATAGCGACCCCTAACGAATGGGGAAAACTAAAAAAGAAGATATTAGTGTCAAGTTCAATTTGCAAAGTTTGTTTATGAAATAATTTTACTGGAAATTTAGAATCTTTTCAATAAAATTTATGTATGCAATTTATACATAATACACAGGATTGACGGAAGGTATTGTAATGAAATAATATGACTACAGTCGCATTTTTTGCAGGAAAAACATATGTAATATGAACAAAGTTCTACTATTGTATAAGTACAATGTACAGTACAAATTACTTGACAACGTACAATGCAACATGCAGTTTTTATAAAACACAGTAACAATTCTACTTTAAATTAGTTCGTTTGTGTGTTGGTGAAAACTGCATTGTTTACGTATGGTTGTATTACGCTCATCCTGTATATCTCAATTATATCCACTACACGCCAGACACCACACTCGTTTGCGTATGTGTATGTGTGTGTAGTCTTAGTCTGTGAAGATTCCTCGAAGACCTAACCTAACGGTATCGTGAGTATACCTTGTTGTGTAGTCTGGTATCTCGGATATCTCGTACACTACACTGTATAAGTTCAAAGAGTTACTCAACCAAGAAAAAATATGGGTGGCTACGGTTGCTATTGTTTGGTAATACTTGTAGTAATAACTTGAAAGAGTTATGTAGCATAAAAAATTAAGGAGATTGACGATGGCGAATTGATTTAATGGGCGATTGAAAAGTTGGACACATTATGTAATAATAAATGGTTGTTGTAGATTATTTTATTCACTTCCTTTTTGCTGTTGTAAAAGTGCCGCTTATTTATGGTTCAAATGAGCCGCTTTATCTGCTTCCGTGACGGAAGGTGACCTTTAGGTAAGGAAGGTATTGTCTGGTTAAAAAAATTCAATGATGAGTTATTAGTGAATAAGCATGTTATACGATTTTACCATTTTTACGACGATGTCTGTATGTATGTATGTGTGTATGTCTGTGTGTGTGTGTGACGAAAGTTTTGGATCGCATAACTTCAATGCCACGATTCCAAAATTTATATTTTTTTCGTATTCCTAATTGGTGAACCGGAAATAGCCTCATTTGACGATTTAACAGTTAAATATGATTTATTAACATTTAACGTTATTATAACTTAAAGAATATATTATTCTCTATACGATTTGATTGCATACATCATGTTCAATAGATATAGAGTTAAAGAATTATCATGATATTAAATTTTATAAATCAGCCAGCTATGCTAACCATGAAAATTGTTAATATATTCAGATAATTCAAATTGACAGATGTCACTGTAGGGTTTCACGGCTTGACTTGATCAAGTAATAGTAGCCGAAAGTCAAGTCAAGTGAAGTAGTTATTTTTCAATTACTTGAAAAATCAAGTAGTTATTTTTTTAGTTACCAGAAAAATCAAGAAGTTCTTCAAGATTACATTTCATTTTCATATAGTTCCTTATGTTTTATAATAATATGAATAATATACCTTGAAATATAGACCTGTATTCATAAAAATAAATCATACACTCAAATTTAAAAATAAAAAAGATTTAAATGTATAATATATGAATTAACATAAAATATTTATAGTATATGTATTATGGTGGACCTTAAAAGGGAGCAAGTCGAATTTTAACCGGGCCGCCGCCTAAAGTGGTTCCAAATAAATGAAAAAAATTATACTGGCAATGACTCCGCTTAATTTTAATATTTGACTGTGCCTAAATGCTTTTGATATTTTCCCATTTAAATAACATTCGGGTTTGACACATTTTGGAACTTTATTTTTCTCCGCGATATTAAGAGGCTTAAAAAATCCATTCATTATTGGAAAATATACTAAAAACATCTACAGTTATCTTAATAATAATGATTAGGACTTCAAATTTTGTCGACATATTCTCGCGTCATTCTATTATACAGTATACATTCCACTATTGGGTGAATTCTTAAACCTCTGCACAGGTACTTGCAGCAGTGAATTAGCATAGCATATAAAGGGTTTTCCAATAAGAGGTGTTATTTTGAATAGCCCGCTATTTCGGTAGATGTCGCTTTTGAAGCTGTCATTTTTTGACATTTGACAAGTAGAAACTATGCCATTAATAAAAATGGAACGATACACCCTTCAACAACGCATTGAAATTATTAAAATCCACTATAAAAATGGTGAAAATTTGGCAGAGACGGTTCGTAAAACTCGACAATTTTTGGGTCGTCGTGAAGCACCTTGTCGGACCGCAATACAGAAATTGGTGGAAAAATTCGAGCTGTTGGGACAAGTTAGTGATGTGAAGAATAAAACCCGTGCACGTCGCTCAAGAACAGCCGAGAATATTGCTGCTGTAGCCGAAAGTGTTGAAGAAAACCCAGGTTTGTCCATTCCTCGTCGTTCTTTCGAATTAGGCATTCCACAAACGTCATTACATCGTATTTTGCATAAAGATTTGGGTCTTAAGGCTTATAAAGTCCAGTTAACACAAGAACTCAAGCCGGCCGATCATCAACAACGTCGTGTCTTTGCTGATTGGGTCGTTGAAATGCATGAAAATGATCCGGAATTCCATCGAAAAATCATCTTGAGTGATGAGGCCCATTTCCACCTCGGTGGCTTCGTCAACAAACAAAATTGTCGCATCTGGGGCTCAGAAAACCCAAGAGTTATTGTTGAAAAGCCTCTCTATCCTCAACGTGTGACTGTTTGGTGCGGTTTATGGTCTGGCGGAGTCATTGGACCTTACTTTTTCGAAAATGAGGCTGGAGCAACAGTTACGGTGAATGGATTGCGCTATCGAGAGATGATTAACGTTTTTTTATGGCCGGAATTGGATGGTATTGATCTGGACAACGTTTACTTTCAACAAGACGCCGCTGCGTGCCACACAAGCAACGAAACCATTGATCTTTTACGGGAAAAGTTTCCGGACCGTGTTATCTCTCGAAGAGGTGATCACAATTGGCCACCGAGATCTTGTGATTTAACACCTTGCGACTTGTTTCTTTGGGGCCACGTGAAAGAGAAGGTCTACGCCAACTGCCCAGCGTCGACTCAAGACCTCAAAGATGGAATTCGTGAGGCTATCGAGGACATAGGACAGCCACTTTGCGATTTGGTTATGGAAAATTTCATGAAAAGGATATTGTCCTGTCAGCGTGGTCGTGGTGGTCATTTGCCTGATGTTATTTTCCACTATTAACGGCATACCTTCCTCTTTATAATGAAATAAACATCCGATCATTTATATTAAAAAATGGCATTTTTCTTTGAATATCAAAATAACACCTCTTATTGGAAAACCCTGTATAACATATGCGTTACGATTCTACTGATTCGCGGGTTTTCGTACATAATCGGTTCGTAATGAAGTAACTTGAATTTGCTTGAAATTGCTTGATCAAGTCAAGTAGCAAGTCAAGTAATTTACAAAAACATCAAGCTACTTGACTTGTTGAAACCCTAGAAATCGTACCTCAAACAACCAAACACACACACACACGCACAGACATCATCGTAAAAATGTTATAATCGGATTCTAGGACCTTAAAACGTGCTTATTCATTGAAATCTGGCTATGCGATTTTTAGCATGAATCCTCTTAGCGAGAGGTAAAAAACCAAACTTGGTCGGTCTATTATCAATCCTGAATCCACAACACCACAATTCATAACCACAACACCTTCGTAGACACTTGGGCGCCTCTCGCATTCCTCTAAGTCTCCTCTTAGTCTTATCTCACTGTCTTGGTATATTTTTTTCTCGGGTACAGTTAAAGCAGAAGGTTTGAGAATTGGAATGGACAGTGGTCGCCGCTCGACTGATAAAAACTTGAAAAGCAACTCAGACTCCAATACACAGTGACCCAAATACTTGAGCAAAACGAGCCATACGCGGAGAGCAACAGATGGGAGATATGGACCGCTGGAAGGAGAGAATGAATGCAGTGTGGGATGATAACGGAATGGATTGATATATCTGCATGTTGGTGATAAGCGAAATCAACAGATAATACAAAATGTAGCAGCAAAACGAACTGCCTAAAATATTTTCTATATTAATGATTAATAATAGGAGTCTAAGGTTAAATTATAACTAAACCTAAAATAATTATCCCTTAAACCTTAAAATTATAAAATAAGCTATGTACGTATTTCGAGAACTAAGTTCTCATCATCAGTAGTACAAATTTTAGGGGAGTAGCTAAGATCACTCAACATGTAAACCATGCCAGAGGTCCTGGCTACTCTGGTTGTTATTAGGACCTCTGGCAAGGTTTACATATTGAGTAATCTTAGTTACTCCGGACAAAATTCCTCGTAGAACGAGAGAAAAAATAAAATTTCAATTATTTATGTGTACAAGAAATGTTAAATTCGTTACTTATAGGGCGCGAGCAGTCATATGACTTTGTTGACCCTAACAAGCAGATATGTGGGTCCGAATCAGAATGATAGCTAGTAATTATTTACATAGATGTCACAATTGTCGGTTTTCATAAAAATGAACAGGACAAAAAGGTTGTATTATTTTAATTGTTGATTTAAAAAGGGGATGATTGTTAATAAAATAGTTAAATAGTATATATACATAAGTAGGACTTTCATCACATACGATTTGAGACTCTCTGCGTATGAACAACAATTTATTCTGTATTTTTGCGCCACTCTGCTTTTTAAGTTTTTATTAACCCTTCCCATAAATAAGTGCACTCTTCCCTTCATACTTGAGTGCCCTCAAAGTGAAAAGTAACATAACTACTAGACACGAAAGCAAAAAATACTGGTATTTTATGTACGGAAATCTGTCTTCCTTTTCTCTTTATCTTATAACATAACAGTGTCATTATCCGAAGCATAGGAATCATGCAGTACATCTTCATGCTTCAATTCTTCTTTTAAATGGTCGGCATAACAGAAGATACAGTTTAAGATGTAGAACAGTTACTGTAATCTTTGAAGAATGAAGAAAAGACAAAAAATGTGGATAGAATAATTTGATAGACAGTCGACGATTTAGTTATAAAAACTGATCAATTAAAATTGTTATAATGTTAGCGAGAGGTATATATAATATTCTTTATCTTGTTTGTGTTACAGGCACATGGGCGTCGTTAGACCCAAACACAGACGCAGCAGACGCCGGATGGTGGTCCGGCGCCCAAGACCAAGAACTGGAAGATGAGCGAAGAGATGCTGAAATCTTAAGGGCTGTGAGAAATTCCATGGCGGAATGGGAGGCCAAGAAGAAACAGCGCTCTAGGTATGTGATGGCCTGCTCTAATTAATTTTTCCAAAAATTACATTCAAAATCGACAGAATTATGTACGCTACAATAACTGTAAATCAAAATACTTCGTGCCTTCCTCTGGTGTTCCACAAGGGTCTAATCTTGGTCCGTTATTTTTTATTCATTTTTTGAATGACATCACCACCTTTGTTAAACATTCCGAATTATTATATTAACATTAATAAATGTAAAGTAATGACATATTCTACGAAGCGTATTCTTGTAATTTATGTCTATAATATGGAAAATGTACCTCTTGTAAGAGTTGCGCAGTGTAAGGATCTGGGTGTCACTTTTGATCCAAAACTGACCTTTTCACTTCATATTGAATGTTTAGTCGTCTTCTTACAAAATTTTAGCTTTCATTTTCAGAAATTCATTATATTTCACTAATATCAGATCCTTATACTATTCATTTGTTCGCTCCAAGCTTGAGTATTGTCTTGTGGTCTGGAATCCAATATATAGTAAACAAAATGATGAAATTGAACGAATACAGAGAAGAAAAAAATTGTCTTATGATGCGTTGAAATTTATGTTATGTATTTTGTATACTGTTTTCCAGTCCTCAGTAACTGGGATACATTTCTGTATCCTGTTGAGTGGTTGTTAATAAATAAATAAATCTTCCAGATTCAAGCGCGCTTCGCCCAGCATCTGCTACCCCCCACTGGGTTGCTTCTCCTCTTCAGGCCCCTTCACCTATCTAGACACCCTGCCATCACCACCTGAAGAAGTCTCCACCACTTTCTTGCTGTACCCTGGACGGAGAGCCAGCCGCTCCGTTGGGTCTTCAGGATCTTCCTCGAACGGGGGAATATACCTAGGTAATGCCCCCTCCGGTCCGGGGGGCGGAGCTAGTCCCCTTGCAGAGGTACCGTGGAGGAATATCAGTGATGCGTTTGCATGGGCGAAAATGAATTTCAACCCGAAGAAAGAAACGAAGATTTTGGTGCATGGGTTTGGAAGCAGCTGTCATTATGTGTGGGTATATGAAATGAGAAGCGCGCTGATGGCAGTGGTAAGTGAAGGTTTTATATTTTATTTATATCATATCGTTTTGGAATTTTGGATCGCCCAACAAAAAATTGTCATATTTATTTAACTGCTGCCTTCTTCAGGGAATAATAACAAAAATATTAGCAACAGATAACCATGGACACAAATTACAACATATTTAATATAGGAAGACATGCCCGACTAAGATATAAACCGTCACAATGATTGACATTATTATTCTTGGTTTTGAAAATTTCAATGGCTTCTCTAATTATCCTGTTGTTGAGGTGTGTTGGTCTCGCTAGTATTTTTGTTTCTTCGAAATTTAAACGGTGGGATTCTTCCAGGGCATGCTCTATAACTAAAGATTTTTCTAGCTGGTTCAATCTGATCACTTTCAAAAAATATCATGCACTTTGTTGATTAAAAAATCTGATGTGGCCAGCAGAATACATTTCGTCAATCCTGTGTGTTATGTATAAATTCCATAGATAAATTTTCTTGCGAAAGATTCTAAATTTCCAGTTAAATTACTTCATTAGGGGTTGCTATTTTTTATTTTCTTCTTCCACTCATTTCTGTTTTGCGTGTCGTTCTCATTCAGTTCCTTTTCTCTCAAGTCTTCCATCTTATCTTTGGTCTGCCTATGTTTCTTCAACCTTCTATTACTAAGCATTCATCCAATATATTCTTAATTTCTCCTCATGACATTTTCAAACCAATGTAATCATCTCGCTTGTATCTTTCTAGAAACTTGTAACATTAGAATTATTTCCTTACTTATCTTTCCTTGTCTTCCTCAACATCTACTTCAACATCCTCATCTCTGCCACATTAATTTACTTTTTATTGATACTGACACTACTTGACACTAACATCTTCTTCTTCTTCTTTAGCTTTCCCCATCCGTTAGGGGTCGCTATTTTTTATTTTCTTCTTCCACTCATTTCTGTTTTGCGTGTCGTTCTCATTCAGTTCCTTTTCTCTCAAGACTTCCATCTTATCTTTGGTCTGCCTATGTTTCTTCAACCTTCTATTACTAAGCATTCATCCAATATATTCTTCATTTCTCCTCATGACATTTACAAACCAATGTAATCATCTCGCTTGTATCTTTCTAGAAACTTGTAACACTAGAATTATTTCCTTACGTATCTTTCCTTGTCTTCCCCAACATCTACTTCAACATCCTCATCTCTGCCACATTAATTTACTTTTTATTGATACTGACACTACTTGACACTATCATCTTCTTCTTCTTCTTTAGCTTTCCCCATCCGTTAGGGGTCGCTATTTTTTATTTTCTTCTTCCACTCATTTCTGTTTTGCGTGTCGTTCTCATTCAGTTGCTTTTCTCTCAAGTCATCTGCAATACAGTCCTTCCATCTTATCTTTGGTCTTCCTCTTTTTCTTCAACCTTTTATTACTAAGCATTCATCCAATATATTCTTCATTTCTCCTCATGACATTTTCAAACCAATGTAATCATCTCGCTTGTATCTTTCTAGAAACTTGTAACACTAGAGTTATTTCCTTACCTATCTTTCCTTGTCTTCCTCAACATCTACTTCAACATCCTCATCTCTGCCACATTAATTTACTTTTGAATTTGAATTATAAGAATATATTAGTAGTTTCCATGTTTAGCATAGCTGGCTGATTTATAAAATTTCTTTAAAATTATTTAACTCTATATCTATTGAATATGAAGTATAAAATGCAATCAAATCGTATAGAGAATAATATATTCTTTAAGTTATAATAACGTTAAATGTCAATAAATCAAATTTAATTGTTAAATCTTCAAATGAGGCTACTTCAGTTCACCAATTATAACATACATACATACACACACATACATACATACATACATACATACATACAGACATCATCGCAAAAATGGTAAATCGTATTATAGGAACCCTAAACATACTTATCCACTAAAAACTCATCATTTTTTTTGACCAAAGACAATACCTTCCTTACCTAAAGGTGACGGAAGGTAAAAATTGTCATATTTATTTAAGATTACAATAAATTAATTAAATAACGAGAATTTTCATTTCATATATTACGAAAAACTCAAAAAATCTCGCGGCCCTGATGTCAACCTTTTTTTTAGGATGACTACAACATCGTTTGCGTTGACTGGGAACACGGAGCAGTATTACCTAACTATGTCAAAGCTGCAGCTAATACTAGACTCGTAGGAGCTCAGTTAGCTCTACTATTAAAAGGCTTAGAAGATCATGCTGGATTATCAAGGACTTCAATGCACCTTATAGGGTTCAGTTTAGGAGCCCATGTAGCTGGGTTTGCTGGAAGTGAGTTACAGAATATTAGCAGAATCACTGGTAAGTTTTTTATTGTATTGTGTTTATTTACTACTACACTTAAGGCCTTGATACTACATTAACAGTACATACTGTGTATGATAAAGGGTTTTCCAATAAGAGGTGTTATTTTGAATAGCCCGCTATTTCGGTAGATGTCGCTTTTGAAGCTGTCATTTTTTGACATTTGACAAGTAAAAACTACGCCATTAATAAAAATGGAACGATACACGCTTCAACAACGCATTGAAATTATTAAAATTCACTATAAAAATGGTGAAAATTTGGCAGGGACGGTTCGTAAAACTCGATAATTTTTGGGTCGTCGTGAAGCACCTTGTCGGACCGCAATACAGAAATTGGTGGTAAAATTCGAGCTGTTGGGACAAGTTAATGATGTGAAGAATAAAACCCGTGCACGTCGCTCAAGAACAGCCGAGAATATTGCTGCTGTAGCCGAAAGTGTTGAAGAAAACCCAGGTTTGTCCATTCCTAGTCGTTCTTTGGAATTAGGCATTCCACAAACGTCATTACACCGTATTTTGCATAAATATTTGGGTCTTAAGGCTTATAAAGTCCAGTTAACACAAGAACTCAAGCCGGCCGATCATCAACAACGTCGTGTCTTTGCTGATTGGGTCGTTGAAATGCATGAAAATGATCCGGAATTCCATCGAAAAATCATCTTGAGTGATGAGGCCCATTTCCACCTCGGTGACTTCGTCAACAAACAAAATTGTCGCATCTGGGGCTCAGAAAACCCAAGAGTTATTGTTGAAAAGCCTCTCTATCCTCAACGTGTGACTGTTTGGTGCGGTTTATGGTCCGGCGGAGTCATTGGACCTTACTTTTTCGAAAATGAGGCTGGAGCAACAGTTACGGTGAATGGATTGCGCTATCGAGAGATGATTAACGATTTTTTATGGCCGGAATTGGATGGTATTGATCTGGACAACGTTTACTTTCAACAAGACGGCGCTACGTGCCACACAAGCAACGAAACCATTGATCTTTTACGGGAAAAGTTTCCGGACCGTGTTATCTCTCGAAGAGGTGATCACAATTGGCCACCGAGATCTTGTGATTTAACACCTTGCGACTTGTTTCTTTGGGGCCACGTGAAAGAGAAGGTCTACGCCAACTGCCCAGCGTCGACTCAAGACCTCAAAGATGGAATTCGTGAGGCTATCGAGGACATAGGACAGCCACTTTGCGATTTGGTTATGGAAAATTTCATGAAAAGGATATTGTCCTGTCAGCGTGGTC
Source organism: Harpalus rufipes (assembly GCA_951394225.1). NCBI lineage: Eukaryota > Metazoa > Arthropoda > Insecta > Coleoptera > Carabidae > Harpalus > Harpalus rufipes. Next base: position 21,288,524 of record OX596290.1, on the reverse strand, counting down.
GTGGTGGTCATTTGCCTGATGTTATTTTCCACTATTAACGGCATACCTTCCTCTTTATAATGAAACAAACATCCGATCATTTATATTAAAAAATGGCATTTTTCTTTGAATATCAAAATAACACCTCTTATTGGAAAACCCTTTAGTATAACAGGGACACGAGTTATAGTTTTTATATCCCGCCACTTCCCATAACTTTTATATGACAGATTGGGTAGTGATCTTTGGATCCCACCCGCTGTCCTACTTTTATATAACATATTAGCGAGATACAAGTTTAATAACTCATTACTGCTACCCGTTTAACAAACGGTTTTTGAAAGCTTGATCCGAAAGTAAAACACCAATTTGATTAATGCAGTCCGCGGATAGAAAGACTCAATATAAGATTATTAACAGACGCGGTCTATCAATCGACAAAATATAACAATATTCACACAGAATACTTATGCGATTACTGAAAAATAATTAATTCGGGCAACTTAAACAAATGAAACTGAGAACTGGTTGACCAACTTAATTTATTTACACGAAACAATAAATGGTTGCCAACAATAAACAAAATTATGACTATGGATTGTGACAACTACTTAAAGGATCGGTATCTGACTCTCATAAAACTATTTGAATTTTAAAAAATCTGATGTGGCCAGCACAATACCTTCCGTCAATCCTGTGTATTATGTACAAATTCCATACATAAATTTTCTTGCAAAAGATTCTAAATTTTTGGTATTTTATGATTCCTTTTCTCGGCAACGGAATTCCATACTCCTGATAACAAACAAATTACATGAAATAAGAAAATCATGAAATATTGAATGAAAAATTATGACACTTGTCAGTTATGGACATAATTAATTGCTGTCATTTTGATACGGGTCCCCATATCTGCTTGCCAAAGGCAGCAAAGTCATGTCACTGCACGCGCCCTATACATAATTTTTTTGCAAAAGATCCTATATTTCCAGTAAAGTTATTTCATAAACAAACTATGCAAATTGCACTTGACACTGACATCTTCTTCTTTAGTTTTCCCATTCGTTAGGGGGTCGCTATTTTATATTTTATTCTACCACTAATTTTTGTTTTTCGTGTCGTCCTCATTCAGTTCCTTTTCTCTCAAGTCTTCTGCAATACAGTCTTTTCATCCTATATTTGGTCTTCCTATGTTTCTTCCACCTTCTATTAATTTATTCATCTCTCCTCATGACATGTTCAAACCAATGTAATCGTCTCTATTATATCTAAAAACTTCTAACACTAGAATTACTTCCCTTATTTTTTCATTCAATTACTTGCTTTTTATTGATACTGACATCTGTCAATTTAAATTACCTGAATATATTAGCAGTTTCCATGGTTATGTTAGCATAGCTGGCTGAATTATGAAATTTATACGATTTTTTTATCTTTATTATTCTTTAACTCTATATCTGTTGAATATGAAATATAAAATGCAATCAAATCGTATAGAGAATAATATATTCTTTAAATTATAATAATATTTAACTGAGTTTTTCAAGAAAATCTGTTAAAATCTTCAAATGAGGGTACTTCCGGTCGCAAATGAATAGTAAAGTGGAACGTAGGTTTTTTTGTGTGTCTTTACGTATTGTTGTGAGATGGCATCTAAGCGGAAGCGTGTTGTGATTTCTATTGTGGTATTGCGGATAAATTAGCTACATACTGCACTGTATCTAAAAACTGTAACTACATATGTATATTATGTAATGTACATTGTTTCAAAATAATTCATTTCCCTACACCCATTTTAGTACATATGTAGGCTATTTTTAGATGTTAATGGGTTAACCGAAAAAATCGTTATCCGAAACGGCTGCGCCCCCTTTATTTCGGTTAACCGGGGTTCTACTGTAATTTATTTTTGTAATTTTTCTAAAATATTATCTTCTTTCTTTCTAGGTCTAGACCCGGCAGGTCCTCTGTTCGAAGCCCAATCCCCAGAAGCCCGTCTCGATTCTACGGACGCTAAATTCGTCGATGTTATCCATTCAAACGGCGAGAACTTATTCCTAGGTGGGCTAGGATCCTGGCAGCCTATGGGACATGTGGATTTTTATCCTAATGGCGGTAGAATGCAAAAAGGATGCTCGAATTTATTTGTTGGAGCTGTATCCGACTTTATCTGGTGTGAGTAAGAATTTATCAAGGATTTTCTTTTTTGGTTGACGACGAATGTGGCTAGGCAACGAATAGTCATTCTAAACAAATCACAAAATTGATAATTATTTTTTGATTATTTTTATAGCATCAGACGTAGAAGGCAGGTCGCTTTGTAACCACAGAAGAGCATATAAATTTTTCGTTGATTCAGTTTCACCAAGATGTCATTTTCCGGCGTTTGCATGTGAATCTTACGATGCTTTTCTTGAAGGAAAATGTTTTCCATGCACCAATGAAAGGTATATACATGGTATATCAAAGAAAGTGAAACATATCAAATAAATGTTATATTTATCTTCCAGACATTGTGGTAATATGGGTTATTATGCAGACAAAGCAGTTGGAAGGGGTCAACTATTTTTAATAACACGAGATGAAGAACCCTTCTGCGGTAAGTTACATCATTTCTTTTATGTTTTTATGGGGAAACGAATGCAGCGTTGGATAACTGGTAGTGCCTACTATTCCGGTACGAAAACACGTTTTTGTCGCTGTAATAGTATTTTTTCTATAGAAGTTAGAAACACGAGCAACGGATCAATGTGAAATTTCTCGTTAAATTAAAAAAAACTCCGACTGAGTACTATAAGTTGTTGAAAGAGGCCTATGGTGAGAATTCTCTATCTCGTGCGCGTGTTCTCCAATGGTATAAACGGTTTTCTGAAGGTCGAGAGAGCACCGAAGATGACCAACGTCCAGGTGGACCTGTCTCTGTTTCAACTCCGCAAACAATAACCAAAATCAATGAAATTGTGCGCAGAGATCGTCGCATGAGCATTCGGATGATTGCTGAGACTCTAAACGCCGATAAACTGTCCCAAAAAATTTGACCCCTGACCAAAAACTCGTCAACAGATCTGCTCAGGTTTTCTTGAGAGGTTAGATGAAGAGCCTGAATTGATGGAAAACATCATCACTTGCGATGAAATCTGGGTATTCCAATACGATGTTGAAACTAAGCGACAATCGATGCACTGGAAAACTCCTGCATCGCCAAGAATGAAAAAAGCAAGGATGTCGAAATCAAGATTTAAAGCCATGCTAATCGTTATTTTGACATCAACGGCATCGTGATGACTGAATGGGTTCGCGAGGGTCAAACTGTAAACCAAACTTACTATTTGAAAGTTTTGGCAACACTGCGAGAACGAATTCGTAAGAAACGGCCGGAGTTAAAGGAACCCGGTTCGAGTCGATGGAAGAGGTGAAGCGAAAACCGACGCTCTTACAAAAGAAGACTTCCAACATTGCTTTGATCAATGGAAAAAACGAATGGATCGGTGCGTTTCGAGGGGAGGGGAGTACAATGAAGGGGAGCATTCGATTATAAAATATTTTTTATAATAAAATTCAAATTTTTTTAAAATAAAGTTCAAAAAAAACTTTAAAAGGTTTCACGTCTACCCTGACTACTCCGTTTCTTACTATGACCTTCTGCCTATTTTCAATTTAAAAAGCCTTTTTGTACGTCGAGAAAATGGTCATGTTTTACACTTGTCTAAACTTATCAATGGCTGTATTGATGATCCCCGTTCTCTTTTCTGTCTTAATTTCCACGCTCCTTCTACTAGAACCAGAAATACCTTCACCTTTTATTTACCCGCTGCTAGAACTAACTGCCTTATGATGTCACCTATTTATACAATGTGTCATATTTACACTATTAAGTTCTCTAAGGTTGATATCTTCCAGTTAGAGTTTAGAAAATTCTCAAACTATATCACCGAATATTGTTAAATTTGTTGTTCTTTACTACCCTTTATTTGGGCTTGGCCTGTTGGGTGGTTGTAACTAAATAAATAAATATGTTATATTTTTATTGTTTCTCATTGCAGCACATCAATACAGCGTCAAAATCGAAAGTTCCACAATGTCCAAACCTTTGGTGAACTACGGCAAAATCAAAATCACATTAGTCGGTGAATCTGATCTCAACGAAACCTTTACGATGACCAATAAAGACGACGAAGAACTTTTACCAGGCGCAATTGTATCCAGAATGTTGGTTCCTCATCCAATTATTGCCGAACCCACCAAAGTTCAGATCCTCTACCAAGGGTACAGTGGATGGTTATCCTCTGGTCTAAAAAAATGGCGAATTGACAAGGTTTCCATGATGGACAGCTTTGGCAAAACGTAAGTGTGTCACATACTACTATGTCCAAAAAGTAGCGGGAATTGGTCAATAAAACTCAAAATATGCATTATTCATCCAAATTTATTTTAGGCCCCTTCCGAAATAATACACTTATGCCAACGAATAATCCAATCAGCAAAACTTTTTTAAACGCATTTTCTCGAATCGACTTCAGTACTCGCCGCAAATTTTTTTATGTCTTCTATCAACTGAAAACGGGTGCTTCGAAGTGGTAATTTGAGTTTTGGAAAGAGGAAAAAGTCGAAGATTTGTTGAATTTTTGGCCAGAAATTCATTCACAATGATAGCCTTGTGAGATGGTGCAAAATCCATCAAATCGAGTATTTTTCGACGAATTTGCTCTCTCAGACGTCGCATAACACTCAGATAATATTCTTCAGTTACTGTCTCACCTTCTAGCAAGAATTCCGAGTGCTTTAGCGATGTTAAGTTCAGTTGAAGACGTTGATGGCCGACCTGAGCGAGACAAATCTTCCACCATATTTCGACCGCTTTTGAATGAACTGTACCACTCATACGCACGTGTTTTTGATAAAGTCGATTCACCGTAAGCCTTGTGTAACATTTTCAGCGCTTCGGAAAAAGAAATTCCATATTCAGATAAGATTTTCTTTTCATTAATGATTGCGCGTATGCAGAGCGTTCTGTTATTATAAGCAATCTGATGTGGCCAGCACAATACCTTCCGTCAATCCTGTGTATTATGTACAAATTCCATACATAAATTTTCTTGCGAAAGATTCTAAATTTTTGGTATTTCATGATTCCCTTTCTCGGCAACTGAATTCCATACTCCTGATAAATTTTGAATGAAAAATTATGACACTAATTAATTGCTGTCATTTTGACACGGGTCCCCATATCTGCTTGCCAAAGTCAGCAAAGCCACGTCACTGCACGCGCCCTATACATACATTTTCTTATATTTCCAGTAAAATTATTTCATAAACAAACTATGCAAATGACACTGACATCTTCGTCTTCTATAGCTTTTCCCATTCGTTAGGGGTTGCTATTTTTTATTTTCTTCTTCCACTCATTTCTGTTTTGCGTGTCGTTCTCATTCAGTTCATTTTCCTTATCCTTTAAATCTTTACTCTATTTTCCGTGTCTTCCCCAAAATGTACCTCAACATTATTATTTTTTTTTCATTGATACTGACGTCTGTCAATTTGAATTTCTGAATATATTAGCAGTTTTCATGGTTAGCATAGCTGGCTGATTTAATATCTTTATAATTCTTTAACTCTATATCTATTGAATATGAAGTATAAAATGCAATCAAATCGTATAGAGAATAATATATTCTTTATTTAATGATATTTAGCTACATTTTTCAAGAAAAACTGTAAAAATAGTAAATTCATAAGCAAGACGAAATATAATTTCGCGACGCTGTAGTACAACGTAAATATGTTATATTATATTTTTTTTCTTTGTAGGTCATCAGTGTGCAAAAAAGGCCTAGAGCTAATATCGGGCATCCCAGTAACATTACGATTATATCCAGGAAACTGCAATATCCCAAAAGACGGCCAAAATATCGACCCTGACTTCATCGAAGATCGAATATCTTCAGAAAACAATACCGGCATATATCCACCAGGATTTGAACCAATACCTGTTGAGACCAACAAAAAATTCATTCCTACGCCCGTTGTTCGAATCGGCAACGAAGCCATCAAAGGAGAAGGAATAAAGACGATATTACAAGACGAAGGATTTGAAAAGAAAGACAAAAATGATATTTTCGTCCCGTGGAAGACGTACGACAATAATAATTTGGAAGACAGCTCAGAAGTTGAATCAGCTAGAGCATTTAACACCAAAAATGTTAAAGTTGTAAATGGCGACAATAAAAATGAAGAACTCAAAGAAATTGTCGAACCCATATTGAGAAAACCAGGAAATAAAAACGCTAGAAGCCACGATTTAAGTAAACCAGAAATAACTGAACCAATTCTTGGACCTACAACTGTTAAACCCGTTGCGACAACACAACATAACCTCATTTCACGCCTTCTGGGCGAAAGAGAACTCAACTATCAATTTGACGATGATAATCTACCTGCAGACAAATTCAAACGACATGATTTCATCCAAACTGAACGAGTTACAACCAGTCAAGACGAAAACCCCTTAAAAATGATAATGATGACAGTTCAATTTTTACCGCAACGATTATCAAAAATGTTTGAACAAGCGGAAAGATACGCTCGAGAAACTATATTTCCACTGATATCACAACATACACCAAAGTTTATAACGAATTTTATCACACCAAAAGAAAGAGAACAACCGAAATATGTCCCATTAAACTTAAATTTCACTGACAACTCTACGGAGAAGATACCGGCAAAACGAGTCGATAAAACAGAATTCTCACCGCCTGACATACCAATTAAACTAGAAAGAACGGACAATGAAAGCTTGGAGATTACGTCTAGTAAATCTGAAGGCCGAAATCTAGAAACGACAACTACAGAAAAAGTGTTTATTATCTACCCGGAGAAAATCAAAGAAACAACTACTCAAAGTACAGAGAAAGATAAAGAAAAAGTGTCTAGAAAAATCTTTGTAGATCTTCCAGTTTTTGACGAAAGAGATATTGGAGTGAAATATATACCATTGGTTTATCCAGAACATCTGAAGCCCGAAAAAATTACTAAATGATAAAAATAAATTATTTAAAACTGTATATATGTTTGTTTGTTATGTATATTGTATAAATTATGTATTTTTTTAAATTTAATAAATAAATATATCATATATTAAAAGTTTTTCTACAGTCAAAAAATTCGCAATAAATTTAGTACATAAAAAATCTGATATTAAAAAGTTTCAAACAAACCCGTACTAAAATTAAATTCTTAATAATTTTTATTATATAATTTTTTTTCCTAAAGTTAATGGTTCAGCAGAAAATAATGTTACACCCAAAAACGGGTGGAGATAAAAATCCGCCATATCAATTTTTGAATTCTACGTATCGAGTTACATATGTAACCAAAATTTGGCTCCTTAATAATTATAAACACAGGCGCTGTGAATTTTTAAAAATTCATTTTAGAAAATGTGAAATTATTCATTTTAGGTGTGATCACCGAAATTTAAAAAGTCGGAAAATCAATGAAAATTTCAGCCAAAATTACATTAGGACTTAATTTTGAACATTTTTTGTCATGTGAATCATACTATTTAAATGTACCGTTTAAGAAGCGGGATCACTTTTCAGAAAGTTTGTGTTAATATATTTAAACATTCTACGAGTTATTTGTATTTATACATGGTTAAATATAAATATATTATGTATAATATTGTATGTGGTTTATCAGGGGTCGCCTCATGGGCACTCACAGCTATAGTGGCGAAAACACCGCACGAATTACCTTAAAAAGATACATACAAAATTGTATGTTATATTTTTATAATTAAACATTCTATAAATCTATTAGTATAATTTTTTGCTGCGTGGTGGCAGCACCTACGTGTTCAAATTCACAATTTTATAAATAAATTCAATAAAATAATATATTAATAAAATCGTGAATTTATGCTTTCCAGCGCGCGTTGACGTTCCGAGTATAACAGACTTGCACAAACCAAAATTCTATTTTTACATTGTTGGTTGTTAACTTTTGTTCAAAATTGAAACATGTAGAACTACTTGTTTTAGCGTAGAAAATATATTGAATTTATATGTAAAAAAAATACTACGCGAAGCAGCAAGATTTTGCACTATTTTCTAACAATTTTATGAATGAAATAAACATGTAATTAATTCAAAAATGAACACAAGATGATACTAAAAGTTTGGATTATATTTACATTTACATAGAAATTTATTGAATTATTAATCCAAAAAATATGAAATGGGGACAATGGTTGTTTTTAGATTAAACCACAATAATTTGAAACTCTTTTGTGATAATAATATTAATTTCTTTTCATTTTAAACATATATTTTTAATCGGTTTTAAAATATGAATTCGACATAATTTAATTTTTTTGACTTTGTTATTACATATCTCAAAAACTATTTCAGATAATTTAATTTTCTATGAACATTTGAAATCCTTGAAGATTTCTGTGTAAGACATGTTAAAATTAATTAATTTTGACTGGTGGTTAAATTTTTAGTAAGCATTAATTAAATAATGTCAAAATCTTTAAACATTTTTCAAAAATTATAACAAATTTTGAATTTACGGCCCTATATCTTAAAAACTAATTAAGATATTTTAATTCTGTTTGAAAATTCAAAATCCTTGTAGATTTCTACATAAGACACATAAAAATTAATTAATTTTGACCGGTGGTTACAATTTCACCAAACGATATTTAAAAAATGATTAAAATTTTTAAACACCTCAAAAATTGTAATAAATTTTGGTTTTACAGGCCTATATCTCAAAAACTAATGGAAATAATTTAATTCTGTTTAAAATATTAAATCCTTAAAGATTTCTGCGTAAGAAATGCTAAAATTAATTAATTTTAACTAGTTGTTAATTTTTTACCAAGTTTTGTTTACAAAATGGTCAAAAAAATACTGTTGTCAAAATAAAAATGTCAAATTTTTTAAAAAAGTTTCAAACAAACCCTACTTCAAATAAAAAGATAAACAACTTTTCCTAATAATTTTTTTGTCTAAACCCTTTCAATTTGCCAAAAATAAAGTGACCTACTTATTATCATAACCTACCTTGTGTTGTCGAAATTTTGGCTAAAATCCATGGTGCCGTTGATATTTCGTCCCTGCTTTTTTCAACACACTTCAAACACACAAACATAGTAGAAATTTTGTCCAAATAAACTTGTAACACTGATAAACTTCAATACTTGTCACTAATAACATTTGGTATTATCGTTTATATGAATTAAACAGTTAATATTATATTTACAAATAAACTAAAACACTAAACACATGTTTGAGGAACTTATTTCATCTTTACACTTATTATCCTTTGTTGAAAACGTCCTTAAAAGGTCCTGAAAGTCTATTTATACAACTTGCAAATGTTTAAACAAAACACAGATCGCAGCCATTTTAAACTATACGTCAAGTTAATTAACAAATATATTAATTTCATTTATTAAATGATTATAAATACCGATAATTTATATTTAGCAATAATATTAATAAATATAAACTTTTTTGAAGTTAAATTTTGAAATTTCTTTTTGAAAATTGGGGGGCAAGTTCCAAAAAGACTCAATTTTGTATTAGTAGTGACATCTGTAGTCAACAAATGTGTACTACATACGTGAAAATTTTATAAAATATTTATAATTATTTTTATGTATCCTGAGATATTCAAAATCATATAATTTACAATAGTTTTTAATAAAATATATTTTGTATGACAAACATGGTCGAAATATAGTTAAACTAGCTAGAAAATGGATTTTCTCAAAATTGTTAATAACAATTCAATCCTACTAGTGTACTCTATGGTGAAAATTATGAACTATTGTTTAATTGTTTGTTGTAAATAAGTACGTTGTTGTATCGTGTAAATAGGCGAAAATCAATAATAATATTTTTTCAAATTGACCAATCATATTTCTAGAAATTTTGTGGTATTATTTCTTGTTTAAAATTTCCAGTGCAGACGCCTTCTTTAAGGGGCCTGTTTATACGATGCCCCCAAATGCTCATATAAACAATACATGGCAAAAAAATTGTATCGACAGGCATGGAATAGATCTTGTGTGACGTCACGAGATCCAAAAATCAATAAAAATGGTCATGCGCAGTACACTAAATTTAAATTATATGGAATTTTTGTGTGGTTTTTGAATATAGCAATAATAAATACGAAAAATAAACTATTTGACATACAATATAATGGTTTACAACCCGTTATTATAACAGGGGGCGAATTCGTGTTATACTTTTTAAAATTTGGGTGTCCTCTGTAAAAATGAAACGGACAATAATTTACTTATAATTTTTATATATTTGCAATTAGAGGCATTAATATTAAAAGTTATAATTGTTTACAACCCGTTATTTATAACAGGGGGCGAATTCGTGTTAATTTTATTGACTTGAAAGACTGTAAATTTTATATTAACACCAAAAAATAAATAATATATAAATTAAGCAATATTTATTTCGTTATTTGCAAAATGTATTTATTTGTGGCAGAGTGAAAGTGATTTAATTTTTTCTTTAATTCACTTGTGAATAAAGAGTTACTTATAGTTGTTGCTATGACGTTAATAATGACAGTTAAAACGTCAAAATTGAATATAAAAAAATTAGAGCGTTATTATAACAGTCGTTTTTATATTATTTCTAAATATAGAATACATGCGTAATTTTAGCAAAAAATACATGGTACACGAAAAAAAATCATTTATCAGAACCACACGAGTCGAGAAAACGCTCTAAATCTTCAAGTCGTCGCATTTCACGTTGTATATGTTTCAAATGGCCCCAACGGAGTTTTTTCAGTTGCTTAATATACAAAGGTTCTTCATCTGCAATACAAAATAATATATCAATGTGAAAATTCACGAAATTCTTTTAATATCGGAATTTTTCTAGAAATATATAGTAGAATTCCTTCGCTACGATAATATCACTTTGCATTAAATTTTCCAATTTGATATTTAATATATTCGTACCCTCTGAAATAAATACGGATTACCCATAAATCAATTATTTGTCTTTTTATTCACTAAGCTAGCTACAGAAATTCCAAAAAAATTAAACATAAAACTAATTAACGAAAAGTATGTTCCTACCCTATATCGGACACGTAGATTACGGGAAAAATAAGTAAAAAATTCTTTGAACAACGGTTTACCCATAAATCAATTATTTGTCTTTTTATTCACTAAGCAAGCTTCAGAAATTCCAAAAAAATTAAACATAAAACTAATTAACGAAAAGTATGTTCCTACCCTATATCGGACACGTACATTACGGGAAAAATAAGTAAAAAATTCTTTGAACAACGGTTTACCCATAAATCGATTATTTGTCTTTTTATTCACTAAGCTAGCTACAGAAATTCCAAAAAATTAAACATAAAACTAATTAACGAAAAGTATGTTCCTACCCTATATCGGACACGTACATTACGGGAAAAATAAGTAAAAAATTCTTTGAATAACGGTTTACCCATAAATCAATTATTTGTCTTTTTATTCACTAAGCTAGCTACAGAAATTCCAAAAAAAATAAACATAAAACTAATTAACGAAAAGTATGTTACTACCCTATATCGGACACGTAGATTACGGGAAAAATAAGTAAAAAATTCTTTGAACAACGGTTTACCCATAAATCAATTATTTGTCTTTTTATTCACTAAGCAAGCTTCAGAAATTCCAAAAAAATTAAACATAAAACTAATTAACGAAAAGTATGTTTCTACCCTATATCGGACACGTACATTACGGGAAAAATAAGTAAAAAATTCTTTGAACAACGGTTTACCCATAAATCATTTATTTGTCTTTTTATTCGCTAAGCTAGCTTCAGAAATTCCAAAAAAAATACACATAAAACTAAATATTGGACACGGATAATCGAGGTTATACTGTAGTAATAAATTTAATATATTGTCAGTTTCTTTACCTTCAGTTTTATAAATAATACTAACATAAATATTGTATTATTTACTGTTGGAACTAAAAAAATTAGCACGTGTCTGTTGTCATATATTTGTCCGTAGATTATTGTTAAAATGATAAATTTAGATAATTATATTTAAATCCAGTACACTTTATTAATACATAAAATAAAAAATTGCCCAAATATAGCCTTAATTATTGTAACCCAAAAATTTATTTTTCATTGCTGTTAATATATTTTTTTCAGAGGGTTGTGCTCCCCATTTACCTTCCGCATTTGGTAGGTAGTATTTGTGGTTCTGTGGTTGAATTCACACTGTAAGTCGTTTGTGCACCAGATACCTGTGGGGTCGTATATGACCCATGTTGTTACCCAAGCATTATCTTTTTGCAGATGGATTCTTCTTGGTATTAGTTATCCGAAAAAGAGCTAGAAGAGATTATTACAATTTATGAAGCGGAAGTAATGGGCAGCAAACACAGATCTGGAGTCCGAGTAGAGTAGAGTATTTATGTTTATAGGACGTCAAAATATAATTTGTACGGACAAATGTCTATATAATTAAAATTCAAAATATAAAATAACGCTTGCTAATTTCTTCGATGTAGAATCGACATGAAAAAACTAAACGATCATCCATATATATTCCGAGTACTTTAACAAATTCTCCCTTTGAAATTTTATTATTGGAAGCAAATATAATTGTCTGGCCATATAGAAAACGAATGTTGCACATCATCTGTTGCACTTTAGATGTTCCTCTTATATATTGATATTAAATATACTTACTTCCCGCGGTGAATATCAGCTCCCCTTCCTTGGACGAGTCGCCCCTGTCGGGAGCGGTTTTTGGTTGATTACTGCAGCCAGCGTGACAACCAGAACAGGCAGCGCAATCTGTATTTTCTTTGTTGAAGGAGTCTGCTAAAGCCTGTGATATTTCCATACACATATCGTTGTCCAAGTTCTTGGACGACATTAGGTCTATTGCTGCTTTAGCATCTAAGTTGAGGTACTAAATCAAAACAGACGATAAATTGTCTAACAGCCCAATTCTCAATTAAATATGCAGTGATTTTTTTTCACTTTATTGAACTGATATACGAGGTCTGGCTATTAAATAACGAGACTGCGCGCGCTGAAGGAGTCTTAGAGGGGCAGGAGGGCAACGAATGCAGCGTTGGATACCTGGAAGTGTCTACTATTCCGGTTCGAAAACACGTTTTCGTCGCTGTAGTAGTATTGTTTCTATAGAGGTTAGAAACGAACGTGTTTTTTCTCGTGCCGATAACAATGTGTGACGAAAAACACGAAATTTCTCGTTAAATTAAAAAACTCCGACTGAGTGCTATAAGTTGTTGAAAGAGGCCTATGGTGAGAATTTTCTATCTCGTGCGCTTATTTTCCAATGGTATAAACGGTTTTCTGAAGGCCGAAAGAGCACCGAAGATGACCAAACGTCCAGGTCGACCTGTTTGTTATTTTCATTATCTTTTTAATATTTATCCTAATTATCTATCGTTTAATAAACGTATTATTTCCATTAATAATATGTGTGCGTGTGTTTGTGTGTGTGAGAGAGATTGTTGTATGTACGATTTTTCAAATTCTATAAGACTAATGACCTGTGTAACTACGGATTCCACAATCTAATTGAATAGATTCTAGTAATAATTGGACAACCGGAAGTAGTAGCATTTTAACAAAAATCTTCTAAATATTATTTTTTAAAATTTATGTTATTACAAATATTAAAAAACAAAAATCTCTATCCGACACATTTAATTTTTTTATTATACCTTCTGTAGATTTAAAAATATAGATATATTATCTATAAAATAATCTGTTGTAAATTTCACAGCCCAAACGTCTCCATGGTAACTACTTGAGAAATTAAAAGTTTGTAATGTCTTTCTCTAGGAACGATATTTAATATTTCTTATTGTATTATTAATACATATTTAAAATTATAGATATATTACATGAACCCTTCAGAAATAACGCCAATCCCGTTAATGAATTGGAAAAACCTCGAACGTTTAGAAAAAATGGAGAAAACTTGCTTATATAATGAATTTAAAATTATAGAAAATACGTAAATATAAAGATTTGGTGTAATTAGAATTTTTTGTGTGCGAGAGGTAACAGATTTTTTCTTAAAAATAAACCATTAATACTATTGGCAAACATCTGAATTCATTTTTTACAAAATATTTTTTCGTATTTAATTAATTGAATCGTTCGCAGTTCTGAATAATAAAAACAGTTGAATATATACTGTTCTTACCTGTTTGCTAGGTCTTTCCTCTGGTATAGTCCCCAACTCCCTACTTAGGGCCCTGTCAATCAGATTAACTATGTAGCTCTTAGATCGATGCAATTCTAAAGCTGTGCTACCATCTTGGTCTTTACGACGGTTGTTGCTAGTCCACGGAGAACGTTTCATATTGTCCTTATCCTTATCTTTATCCTTATCCTTAGAGTTAGAGCATGAAGAAGGGTTTCCTTTAACATTTTCGGGAGTTTGCTCCCTTCAAAGACAATAAGTATTTCAGAAAATATTTACCTATAAGGGGTATAATAGCTAAACTAGCTACCTCAAATAATTTCTATATTATTAACCCTGGACTGGTACACCCTCATAAAAATATCGTTCGCACCGTTACTAGTTAAGTTGCACTTATTAATAAGTGGAGGTTAAATTACTGAAAATAATTGCACCATACCTTAAGTTCCACTTTATTTTTACTATGTTACGCTTACTTTAAGCTGTACTTCATCTATCGCTTAACTGCATTAAGTGACATTTACATCCATTGTGACATTTCGTGCTATGTCAAACTCATACGATAAATGTTTTAAGGCGATTTCGGGCGACAGCTTTTCATTTGCGGTATGTTACGTTCAGATACGTTCACATATTCGCGCGCTAGGAACCTTAATACGAGCAAAAAAAATGGAAATCATGCAATACCCATAGACAACACCGTTTGTTCGCTGACTGGGCTTCGGAGCGTTTGGAAGAGGACCCCAGTTTTGGCCAAAAAATCATCTTTAGCGACGAGGCGCATTTTTGGATGAATGGTTATGTTCAAGCACAAATGCCGTATATGGGACGACGCCATATACGCGTTACAGAACGAAGATAACCGATTTCTTTCGGCCCATTTGAATGATATGGAGGTAAACGACTGTGGTACCAGCAGGATGGCGCTACGTGCTACACAGCGCACGCCACGATGGGCATTCTGCATGAACGATTTGAGGAAATGCCGTATATGGGACGACGCCATATACGCGTTACAGAACGAAGATAACCGATTTCTTTCGGCCCAAATTGAATGATATGGACGTAAACGACTGTGGTTCCAGCAGGATGGCGCTACGTGCCACACAGCGCACGCCACGATGGGCATTCTGCATGAACGATTTGAGGAAATGCCGTATATGGGACGACGCCATATACGCGTTACAGAACGAAGATAACCGATTTCTTTCGGCCCAAATTGAATGATATAGAGGTAAACGACATGTGGTTCCAGCAGGATGGCGCTACGTGCCATGCATTTTGCATGAACGATTTGAGGGTATGGTTATCTCTCGCAGAGGTGACATGAATTGGCCACTAAGATAATGCGATTTGACCCCGCCAAATTTTTTCTTGTAAGGTTTCCTGAAGTCCAATAAGCCGCAATCGACCGATGCCCTTAAAGTCAACATAATCCACGCTATTGCTTAAATTCACCGTGAGAAGCCGCGACATTTGAACAATGTTATTTCCATACATAATGACATGCATGGACTTTTCAAATAAAAAAAATCGTTAAGACCTCACACATAGCTTGTTTTATTCCATTTCAACATCGACCCGCCCTTATTAAAAAACCCGTTACATAAAAAAATAACTTGAAATATGCAGACGGCTTTGTTTAACGTTAAGATCAGTGGTGGTCCCATAGGGTATACTCCATATACGCCGTATACTCTCAAGGATTTTCTGGACATACTGCGTATACTTTCAAAGAATTTATGAAAACTTGTTAAAAAAATAATCAGAGGCACGAAATGAGAAATAAAAATATGTGCAACATAAAGAATGCTTGATTACACGTTGAAAAGTGTTGGATAGATATAATATAAATAATATTTAAATAAAAATATTTAAGTTCATTTGTTTTCTATTTTCTTCGATATCCATGCGCCTCAAAACAAACCCATATCCAAACCCCCCCCCCCACGTAACCTTAGAAAAAGTAAAGAATATAGTAGCTAATCGGTGGTATACCCTCAAAAAAAATCATGGGACCATCACTGGTTAAGATTACCCGAAATATCTCAAAAAAAACAGTAAAAATGACTCACTCTCTACATTAGAGGGCGCTTATGTTTCATACCTTGTACTTCGCTCAGTATTTTTTCCTTTTACAAATGATGTAGTTGATGATCGATTGTAGTTGAATTTGTCTTTGTCTTGCATAAAAGTTGTATTTGTGGGGAAGTCATCAAAATCTGTTTTCTTTTCTTCATCATTGAAGAATGTTTCAGATTTCTTTGACTCCATGTTTTGATTAAAATGTGTCTGTAATTAATGAATTTTATTCTGCATATTTAAATATAAAAAACACTGCTTCTTTACCTTAGAACTAGAACTCCGTCGTACATCTATTTTACTTTTACTACCACTCCTCGACATTCTCTCTCTTTCTCCTTCCATTCTAATCCTACTACTTCTCCTGCTTTCTGGTTTCTCTCCAACATCATTTATCCTCTCTGTATCCCTACTACAGGGTCTCTCTGGCGTTCTCTCTGGCTCTCGTTCTCTCTCTTTCTCCGCTACGCTACGATTAGATTTGGGAGAGTGATGGATTGTAGAAGGTTTAGTGTCGGTGACTAAACCTCCGGCACTTAGATCTTGGAGGAGAGTGTCGAGGACTTCGGCTGTCATTTGTTCGATCTCTAAACGGTCGGAAGATGGGGAGAGGGGGGGTTTTAAGGAGGATTTGGAGCCGCCGTGTTTCTGGAAGGCAAAAATCTGATGTGGCCAACACAGTACCTCCCGTTTTACTTAATTTTTATTCATGTACGAGGGTCATTCGATAAGTAAAGAGACAAATTCTATAATTTTAAAACAATTCAATGAATGTGTACAATCTTTTCAGGGGTGTTAGTTGGCAACCTTGGGATATTCTCTGATCAGCTGTTTCATCATTTTATGTCAACATAACCTCAAAATTTTCAGTTCACCATGGCAAGTCCACTAGAAGATTGCACCTTAGAAGAGCAGCGCTCAGTCATTAGATTTTTAGTCGCAGAAGGTGTAAAACCAAGTTAATTTTTTTCTAGAATGTTAATACAGTACGGTAAAAGTTGTATGAACCGTGCGAATTTTTACAAGTGGGTTGATCGGTTTAAAAGTGGCCGAACAAGTGTAGGTGATGAACCCCGATGTGGACGTCCATCTTTTGGGACTCACAGGGTCCAGTCTATTGCGATTTCCTTGAAGATCAGCGAACTATCAATAGCCAATACTACTCTGAGATGCTAGAACACAAAGTTAGACCAGCTATCAGGAGCAAACGCCGTGGACTCTTGTCAAAAGGAGTCATTCTTCAGCACGATAACGCCCGCCCTCATACAGCCCAGCTGACCCGTGATAAGCTTCAAGAATTGGGTTGGGAGGTCTTACCTCATCCTGCCTACAGTCCCGACCTCGCCCCATCTGATTTTTACCTGTTTGGACCACTCAAAGACGCCCTACGTGGAAAAAGATTTGCTAACAATGAGGAAGTTAAGGAAGCGGTGCAAAAGTGGCTTCGGGGCAAATCGAAAGAATTCTTCGCTAAGGGAATTAGGAAGCTGCAAGAAAGATGAGACAAGTGCATAACTGTGGGGGGTGATTATGTTGAAAAATAGCCTTAATTTTGAAAGATTGAAATAAACCGTTTTTGAGCTATAGCCATTTGTCTCTTTACATATTGAATGACCCTCGTAAATACTTTGTAAAGGTGGAAGCCGTTACTCAATATGTAAAATAAACTTTTGGATAACGAAATTGTATAACGAATTGTAAATATTTATTGAGGCAATTTATTGATGATGTATTACAAATGAATTTGATGTCGCTACATTAGACAAAAGGAAAATAAAATAAACTTTACAAAGGTTACTAAAGGAACATGATGCAATATAAACAACAATAATAAAAGTTAAAATAACATTAAATTTTTGAGGTGCAAAGGGTGTTTGTGTCTGTTTGTTTTTGTTGTTTTTAGGACCTGTGTATATAGGGTCCAAAGGTCATCTAATCGCGTCTGTCCCAACGTAAACGTAGTCTGGATGAAAAAGGTCAGGATGTATGAAATGAAATCGAGTATTTGTGTGTCTTGGGGCTCTTACTTTTAAAGTTGGCATGAATTTTCTTGGTTTTTGTACGTCGAGTGTGATATTTATATTGTCCATGTAATTTTCGAAGATTCTGTGGTCTATTTCCCCTAGTAATCGTAACTGTAATGATAATTTGATGTCGCTACAACTTTAAATTAAATTTAAATATCGGGTTCGATTCCCACCGACGCCAAATGTTTTGATTTTTAAATGGCACAAAAACGCTTGCACGGTACAAATAAAGGGTTTTCCAAAAAGAGGTGTTATTTTGATATTCAAAGAAAAATGCCATTTTTTAATATAAATGATCGGATGTTTATTTCATTATAAAGAGGAAGGTATGCCGTTAATAGTGGAAAATAACATCAGGCAAATGACCACCACGACCACGCTGACAGGACAATATCCTTTTCATGAAATTTTCCATAACCAAATCGCAAAGTGGCTGTCCTATGTCCTCGATAGCCTCACGAATTCCATCTTTGAGGTCTTGAGTCGACGCTGGGCAGTTGGCGTAGACCTTCTCTTTCACGTGGCCCCAAAGATACAAGTCGCACTCGGTGGCCAATTGTGATCACCTCTTCGAGAGATAACACGGTCCGGAAACTTTTCCCGTAAAAGATCAATGGTTTCGTTGCTTGTGTGGCACGTAGCGCCGTCTTGTTGAAAGTAAACGTTGTCCAGATCAATACCATCCAATTCTGGCCATAAAAAATCGTTAATCATCTCTCGATAGCGCAATCCATTCACCGTAACTGTTGCTCCAGCCTCATTTTCGAAAAAGTAAGGTCCAATGACTCCGCCGGACCATAAACCGCACCAAACAGTCACACGTTGAGGATAGAGAGGCTTTTCAACAATAACTCTTGGGTTTTCTGAGCCCCAGATGCGACAATTTTGTTTGTTGACGAAGCCACCGAGGTGGAAATGGGCCTCATCACTCAAGATGATTTTTCGATGGAATTCCGGATCATTTTCATGCATTTCAACGACCCAATCAGCAAAGACACGACGTTGTTGATGATCGGCCGGCTTGAGTTCTTGTGTTAACTGGACTTTATAAGCCTTAAGACCCAAATCTTTATGCAAAATACGGTGTAATGACGTTTGTGGAATGCCTAATTCCAAAGAACGACGAGGAATGGACAAACCTGGGTTTTCTTCAACACTTTCGGCTACAGCAGCAATATTCTCGGCTGTTCTTGAGCGACGTGCACGGGTTTTATTCTTCACATCACTAACTTGTCCCAACAGCTCGAATTTTTCAACCAATTTCTGTATTGCGGTCCGACAAGGTGCTTCACGACGACCCAAAAATTGTCGAGTTTTACGAACCGTCTCTGCCAAATTTTCACCATTTTTATAGTGAATTTTAATAATTTCAATGCGTTGTTGAAGCGTGTATCGTTCCATTTTTATTAATGGCGTAGTTTCTACTTGTCAAATGTCAAAAAATGACAGCTTCAAAAGCGACATCTACCGAAATAGCGGGCTATTCAAAATAACACCTTTTATTGGAAAACCCTTTATCATTATTACCGACATCTGTGTACAAGTCAAATTAGCACACCCAGCAATGGGTAATATGCCGTGATGATGTATTTATTGTAACCATGGTTAAAACGTAAGCTCCGGGATTAAAATTAAGATAGTTTTATAAATTTATCTATAAAATATATAGAAAAAGTATTAATGCAAACCTGTAGAATTTTTTTATATAAAATAAATCTCGAAAAAATAACATTTAAAGTTATTTTTGAGAAAAACTATTTTGAGCTTCCAGTAAAGTGCCATTTGCGGCAAAATCTAATGGCATCTTTCCATATAAGAGTAAGGTAGAAATACAAGGTTTCAAAATTTTCTGAACGATAGTATTTGAGCTAGAGCGTTAAGACGATCAACACACACATACATACATACACACAGACATCATCGTGAAAATGTTAAAATTGAATCCCTATACCTCCCTTACCAAGGGTAGCGGGAGGTAAAAAGGGTAAGTAGTTTCCCCAAAGACATTATTTTCTAGAAAATTTGTAAAATTTGATACTATCTTAGAATATATAATACATATAAGAACGGCCATCTATCCCTCCGTATACGAATTATTTCTGAGTTAGTTCAAAAAATACATAATAGGTGGATGTTGCACAGTGTTGCCACGTAGCTAGAACAGCAAGTTAAGATTTTATAAAGGTTTTTAAGTTTGCTACTGTAAAACAAGTATATATGACATTGAAGATTCAAAATATATTATCTGGTTATTATGAAACAATATTTTTGAATTATTGATTACTGAATACCTCTAACAAATAGTATCTGGCAATGCTGTCAGCACGATTTACCGTAGTTCATAGTTTTGTGGTAGGAGTCACTAGCTATCTATAATAATTTTGTGAATAAAAAGAGACAGATATAGTTCTGTATTACCGTTCTTATATGTATTATATATTCAAAGATACTATTTTTTAAAAAATAATTGTGTTCTTTTTCAGTACCTTGAGTGAAGGAGGCATTTTGGGTTTCATCATCCCAACAATTCTCCCAACGCTGGTCTTGCGTCTTAGTTTAGATTTAGCACTAGAACGACGAGAAGAGACACTAGTTTTATTTTCTTGGGGTATGTTATCAGAACCGTTATTGAAGATTTGCTCATATTGGTTCAAAAGAAGTTCTAGTTCAGAGCATTTAGGTTCGGGTTCTTGTTCGTTAGTGTTGGACATTAAGTCGTCTCTGAAAAAAAAAGAAAATAAATATTATTGTGACATGGCATAATGCGTAGTTTCTATGGCATGATATATTTGAATATCCAGAGGGGATGGACGGCTAAATTTTGCTAAGTTAGCAAAAATGCATAGCTAGAAGTTCTGTACTTTTAAAGTTTGCGAACAATGGTTCGACGTCAAGCTACACTTATCTTTGTCATATTCGCCCCGCGTTTAAGCTACGCAGTATTTGTTATAATCAATGACTTATTTTTATTCCCGAACATCAAAAACAGATTGCGACGTCAACGTCTTTTTTCAAAATTCATGTTTTGGATATACCTCAGTCGGAGTGGAAAAAGTGCTTCAAAAATTGGTTCACACACATGTACAAGTGAATATAAACGTAATAAACTCACCCAAATTCTTGCTGCATGTTTCTATTTTCCATCATCATCCTAACTCTCTCAAACTCTTCCATCTCTTTAGCCCTCTCTTCCATAATTGGTGGAGCAGATCTCGCTGATATTTTCCCTCTCCTGCTATGTTCTCTATCCCTTTCTCTCTCGCGGTCTCTGTCTTCCATCTCTCTCTGTTGTTGCTGGAAAGCAGCAGAATGTCCGCGCCGTGGTGGGGGCATCTGATTGCTCATTTGCTGTTGCGATGCGTAGTGGGGAGCGCAATTGTTGCGCATATGGAGGGGGAGAGTGAAACCAGGCATAGTGGAGGGGAGGCGGGATTTCATTGGACGAGTGGATGGATCGGGAGTGGAGGGGAGTTGGAGGCAGAGAGTGGAGGGGCGTTTGTAGATGCTGGCGCGACGGTAGAACCTGGAAAGAGAATATGACTGATTCTCTGGGGTTCACAGAATTGTTTTAGGGACCGGATGTCACTGATAATTAACCAGTTTTTACTTCCGATCACCTTAAGTAGGGTTGTCAAATTGTTACCAAAACCTTTTCAGCTCTTTCCAGTAATGTCCGATTGGGAAATACGTACTTAAACATATATTAAGTCTTATAGTTTTTGAATAATCGTCCTTCCAACGTTCCACACACACACACACACACACACACACACACACACACACACACACACACAGACATCATCGTAAAAATGTTAAAATCGGATTGTAGGGACCTTAACTCGTTAGCGACCAGCCCTAAATTTTCAAACTTTACCCCTGGACCAACGTATTTTTTTGTTAAATTTTGATAGTAGGAGGTTCAATAACTGTTTTTTTGGAAAAAATAAGTTGATGTGAAGGAGTATTTCACAAAAAAAAACCTGTGCACCAAATAGGTACACGCGGTTTGATTTAAAAAAATATATTACATTTTCGATTTCACTATATTCAAAATCACTCTCTTCCAAAATTCGTCGAAGTTCGTCATCAGGCAATCCTTTACGTGAAATATTTACACTACAAAACTAAATCACATAGTAGCACACCGTAGGAAAGAAAACACTACGGTAAATAACTAAATAAATTATATCCTTAAACAAAAAATTAACAATCATGGCTCGTTCCCAGTTTATTGGGAAGTTATTTTGATGTCTATTTTGAAAAATTACAGTTAAAAATTCAATATCAAACTAAATAATATATCATATATTGATAAAATTTGCAGTCATGGTTTTTTTTTCCTAAATACTGTAATATAAAATAAAATAAATTTTCCCAACCCAAGGATATTTTTATTTCCCAGCGACCAACCAACTAAACGCCGTATTTAAATACATTGTAGGTGCACATGGTCGTTAACGTGTTAAAATGTGCTTATTCATTAAAATCTGGATATGCGATTTTTAGCATGAATCCAATACCTCTCTTAGCGAGAGGTAAAAATATTAAAGAAAACTGAAAGACGATGACATATTAATTTATTTTGTTGTACTTATGAACAAAATAAATATCCTTAGCGACATCTACTGTAGTTTTACACAACTAAACCATTTCGTTGAAATATTAACATTTCAGTGTTTCAGTTTTCAGCTATACATTTCAGTATTGATTTTCCAACTGAAGGTCTGCCGCTGGTTTACAGATGGTGCTACTGTTGATAATGATCCGTATTATGAATACATTTTTATACAGTGCTAAAAGGAATTGATCTCATAAGAATATAATGTACAGTAAAATTTTTGAAAGATGTCCGATCAAGGTTGTTTACGAATTGTATGAATTTAGATTTTTGCTCCGCCCATTAGGACAAATTAAATAGGGTACATAAGATATTACTGTTATTTACATACATACATAGCATCACGCGTGTCCCACTTAGTGGGTTCGCACAAACCCGATAACAATAAGAACAACATCCACATCATACAACAAATCCTTACTCTTAAATATATTAAAGTGACCGATTTTCGGTAGCGAAATATCGCATCCGGATCACAATAATAGTTAGGAAACAATCATCCTTCGCTACATATTCCTATCTAAGCAGACTTCTTTCGCCTCGGCCATTTCTTCATACTTGGAAACTCTCTCTCTTTAAGCACCCTACCAACCACATCCATCCACTTACACACTGGTCGGCCACGCAATCGAAAACCCTCAACTTCACCAAGATATATACGCTTAACAAGCCATTCACTCGCCATTCTCTCCACATGCCCAAACCATCTCAACTGACTCACACCAACTCTCTTAATCACATTGTTTCTAACCATTCATTCTACATACACCAAATTATTCCTCACGCGATCTCGTCTTACATACCGACGTACACTACGTAAATACCTCATTTCCACGGCAGTTACTCTCTTTTTCGCTTCGCTTCATTTATACACTTAACCGGGCATCCTTTGATACGTTAACGTTTCGTGCAAACGTACCCAGAGCACCCATTACCTTACATCCCGCACTCACTCTCCTTTCTATCTCTCGATCAATTCGACCATCCCTCGACATCATGCTACCCAAAAACTCATTTACCTGCTCCAGTTTAACTCCATCCACCGACACATTGCACTCAGTCACCAATTTACTTCTTTCAAATACTAACACTTTGGATTTATCAATATTCAACATCAGATTCATACTTCTTCCAACTACATGTATTCTCTCTATCATTCTCCTGAGTTGCTCTTCATTTTTTCCTAAAACTACTACATTATCAGCATACGCTAACGTAGGCACTACACTTTCACCAATATCTACACCATCCATTTCACTCAAAGCATTTCAAAATTCAAAAATAAGTCAACTGGTAAGTTTATAAACAAATGTAAAACCAAATATGTGAAAAGTAAGATACTGACCCAATGTCAGTGTTAGTGACACTATGAATCAAGGTAATATATCTGAATTAATAAATAAACTTACGTTAAAGTGGAAAGTCCTAACTTAGTCGAAACAATATGAATTTTTGAAAGACAAGCGTGTTATATCCATCCTTATCGTACACACTTATAGCCTTTGTAAATGAAAGAGATAAATGTATGCCAATTGTTTAATTCGTCCATGATACAGATGACCTTGATCGGACATTTTTCAAAAATTTTACTGTATATTTATTATATTCTATTAAGTTAAGTTAAAATGAGTCACTAGAATTTTATCTATAAAATATGGCTTGAACATTATTTTTATCACAAATTACGATGCTTAAAATTTAAAACCACAAATATCAAACTTTAAACCCTCACAAGAATAAAAGTAAACTCATCCCAAACATACTCTTCAATAATTTTTCTTTTCAAGAGCACTCCCTTATCGTTGTTATGGAGATAACTCAAGTCGAGATATAAACCTCGAAGCCTGAGCTTTCCTTATGTGAAGTTTGGTCTACCACTCACTGATTTTCTTTTTCCTACGCGTCTTTCAATTCTTTCAGGGCTTGTTTGCATGTATTGTGTTCCATTGATAAGGTATTGTGCGAATAGGAGGAAAAATAACTGTGCGAGATCTTTTGTAGGATTGTAAGATGCACGAACCCCAAATGTATTCGTACCCTCTGACATAAATATATTAACAACAATAAAAAAAAAATTATTAAGTTACAATAGTTAAGACTATATTTGGCCATTTTTTTTATTTTATGTATTAATAAATTGTACTGGATTTAAATACAATGTTATTAACTAAAATGCTGTAACACTAATATTTCGAATTAGCACGTAGCAACTTAGCCCTTTAGAGATGCAGACACCGGATGCTCATTACTTTAATACTCCTCTATCTGACTCCATTTCCGGTTCCAGTGCGGGATATTCGAATTTAGGAGTTTCGGTAAACTTTTCCAATTCAAGCGGCAATTAGAGACAGTTTGCTCCGAATAATTTCACACATAGATGAATCTTAACAAAGTGTTTTTTGGCTTCAGACGACGTATGAGTAAATTTGGGATGTCAAAATTGTAAAATACAGGGTGTTTCATGACTAGTGTAACAAACTTTAACAGCTTATTCCTGAGATCATTTTGAGCCAAAAATGTCATATGAACATAGGTCCTATTCCTTCTAGTCACCAAAATACAACAGGTTGAAGTTCTATAAATAACACGAAATTTTCTAATTTTTGTAATCAAGGAGTTATTATTGAAAATACGAATACGATTTGGACAACAAAACATACGATGACACAATTATTAAATAGACAAATAAATAAATTCTAAACACAGAACAACATGGAATACCTTAGGTTAACACAATATGAAATAAGATAACAAATTTAAAAAAAATTACAGCAAGTGCTCAAAATGCGCGCCTTGAACTCGTATGCATGCTTGACATCGGCGAATCATAGAATCATATACACGATAAATTACATTTTGATCGTTACGAATGGCAGCAGATGCATTCATAATTCGTTCAAGTAACTGTTCACGTGTGTTTATTTGTACCCTATAAGCTTCTTGTTTCAAGTGTTCCCATAGATAGAAATCAAGAGGATTTAAGTCTGGAGATCTTGCAGGCCAAAAGTTTGGACCTCCAAGTCCAATCCACCTATTGGGAAAGTTTTGGGTTAACCACTCAGTTACTTGTCTACTATAGTGAGGAGGGGCACCATCATGCTGGTACCACATCTGTTGTACAACAATTTTTATTTAAGACAATTAATTAATTAATACAAATAAGGTATGACTTTTCAATAATAACTCTTGTTTTCCGAAAGTACCTTGATTACAAAAATTAGAAAATATCGTGTTATTTATAGAACTTCAACCTCTTGTAGTTTGGTAACTAGAAGGAATAGGCCCTACGTTCATATGACATTTTTGGCTCAAAATCACCTCAGGAATAAGCTGTTAAAGTTTGTTACACTAGTCCTTAAACACCCTGTATATTGTATTAGTGAGATTTCTATCAACAAAGTTCATTCACTTTTTCAACAAACAATTCCTCTGCCAATTTCAAACCACAAACCCCAATTTTGTAGTCACAATGAAACAATAATAAAGATAATCACTTGCTCTAAGCATGGATGGTAATTACAAATTTATCTCGCAAAGCAAATTCATCACATTTCATTCTTTCACTGCGTGGAGTCTAAATAAAAACTGTCACGGTGTAACTAGCCATTTATCTCGGCCAGGAAAATCACAATAGCATCAGCGGGAAACAATGCAGCGCAGCGAAAAGTTGAATTTAAACTGCTATCTTGCATTGTGTAGACAAGGGGTGCTGACTTTATAAAGATTATCTGGATGTCAAATGAGATTTTGCACGATTTTTATTGAAATAATGATATTAATAAAAATTATAAGTTTCTTAATTAATTATCTTTACCTTCCGTCACCTATAAGGAAGGTATTGTCTTTGGTCAAAAAATTCGGTGGTGAGTTTTCATTGAATAAGCACGTTTTAGGGTCTTTACAATACGATTTTACTATTTTTACGATGATGTCTTTATGTGTGTGTATGTGTATGTGACCGCGGTTTCGTCAACGATATCTCCAATACTAGAATTCCAAAAATTACAATTCTTGCGTATTCCTCTTCCTTACAACCATATGCAGACTTGATTAGATTTTGGTTATAATTGGTCAACCGGAAGTACCTTCATTTGAAATTTTTAACAGTTTTTCTTGAAAAAATCAGTTAAATGTTATTATAACTTAAAGAATATTGCCTATACGATTTGATTGCATTTTATATTTGATATTCAACAGATATATAGTTAAAGAAGAATGAATTTCATATAAATTTCGCGCCGAGAACATATTAAATACTTGACATTTCTTTCATGTCAATTTCGCTTATTCAATGTAAGAAAAACTGTATTTAAAAATAATACTTTTAAATACTATTTGTGATTTAACAATAAATAATATAAATGCTTGAACCGTGCAACCAAAAACTGTGCAATCACAATCAGATGATACAACCTGTCAATGAGCACATATGTGTAAGCACAGCATTCGGAGAGTGACGAGCCCAGAGTCGAATAAAGTTTGTTAAATCATGTGATGCTTTTTAATCTGAACCTGTCCCGAACACTACAGTAAGTAAACGAAAATCTTTTCTATTAATAATGACTTTTACTAGGCCAACTATGCATCAATTGTGCCATCACATTTAAAAGTAAAATGACGTTATGGTGGGATTAATTTCATAAATAATTATTAAAATTACGTGCTAGTAGTGAAAAAAATAGTATACATACCACGGTTATGAAGAGCATTATAATCTTTTCGCTCGCTCAATAATCATACTCTTCACAACATTGGTGTTTAATATACTATTATTCTAGTTGAATTCAACAAATTCAGTACGAATCATATCAGAAGATGATCCCGACTGACAAATAGAAAACGACATATCTACGAAAGGAGTTTTAACATTCAGAAAATATCCATATATAGTAAATATTGGAAAAAATGTTGAATCCACTCAATTTTTATTTTTCTTTGCAACTGTTTCGTATGAAGCGATACGAGATTTTGTTTGCACAATATTGTGACAGTTTTCTACGATTTAGAGAGAGTAAGCAAAAATTCTCAAACTTTTTAAGTTTTTACTGTACATGACGGATCTCATTATTATTACGTCAGTTTCTTCGAAAACTTTACTTTTATTTTAATTATCAGGTTGTCAGATTACTACCTTCACACAAGAGTACGTCTAAATTAAAATGTAAAGTCGAGTAATATGAACATTGACACTGAGGGATTTTGCTACAAGCGATTGGAAATGAAAGATAAAATAAATAAATAAATATTTCATCACGGCATATTACCCATTGCTGGGTGTGCCAATCTGCTTCGTACACAGATATCGGTAATTATGGAATATTTGTACCGTGCGGGCGCTTACCAGGCGTCATCTCACGGGCACCCACAGCTGGCGTGGAGAGTGCACCAGAAAGGTCAATTTTGTGCCATTAAAATTCGATGTAATTTTTGGCGTCGGGATCGAACCCGGGTCCCCAGATTCGCGACCAGACGCTCAGGCACACGGCTACGTGGTTTCATATCTCATTTTGAATATTAGTATAGTACTAGTAGTAAGTATTAACTAAAAAAGTGAAAATACTATTTTTGTTGACTCACCGAGGTGTCGGAACAGATACGGGAGGTTTTGATGTAGGGGCCCTAATACTTCTTACTAAATTGGTCATAGTACGGTTAGGATCTGGCATCATTCGGGGTTGTGGTTGCCGAATAATTCTACTTGTACTTGACAAAGCTCTGCAACAAGGAAAAAATGTACAAAATGATATAAATAAAGAGCAAATAGAAAAATTCGGTTAATAATATAATTCAGATTTTTGCTCCGCTCATTCTGACAAATTTAGTAGTGTCGTTTGCTTAGTTTTTATGAGGGTACATATGATACTATTGTTATTTTATTATTAGAAAATTATATGTTACATTAAAAGCATTCAAAATTCAAAAATAAGTAAATAAGGTACTGACACAGTGTCAGTCAGTAACACTGACAGAAAATAACATTCGTACGGCTATGAATCAAGGTAATGTATCTGAATTAATAAATAAACTTACGTTACAGCGAAAGTATTATCAACAACGAGCATCGTTTTAAAATGGAATGTCCTAACTTAATTGAAACAATATGAATTTTTGAAAAACAAGCGTGTTATATCCATCTGTATCGCACACGCTTATAGCCTTTGTATGCCAATTGTTAATTCGTTCATGATACAGCTTTAAAAAAAATACTGTACCTGGGTTCCACCACACGTTGTAGATGGGGCTGTGATCTATACAACATCTCTGCATATGAAGTTCTAGGCTCTTCAAGAGGCGGTGGGTAATAAGCCCCTAAGGCGGTAGCCCCTGGGGGAAGAGTGGGGCCTACAGCCATGGGGAGACGACGTTGAGGAAGACGAGCAAGGGCGGCTGGGCGGTAATAGAAGCGAGGGTGACTAGAAATATAGAAAAATGTTAGAATTATTTCGTTTTAATATAATCTAAGATATAATATAAAAATATGATGTGGCCAACATAATACCTCCGCCATTTAATATTTATTAATATAATTATATAAATTCCGTTTTCACGACTTGATCCCCACGTCATCAATTGTAACCTTTTTTCGTTGAATTTAATATTATGACAACAATATGTCTATATATTTATGAACTTTGTATATCTGTTTTGAAGAATAAACAAAATTTTGTGTCCCAGCAATCTAATCATGATTATAATACACGTAATCATGATCATATACGAATACCATTCCGCAAGTACAAAATTTCAGCCAACGCTCCACACCACGTTGAATTACGCGTATTTAACAAACTGCCTAATGACATAAAAACATGTAATACTGCTTACACATTTAGGAAACGGTTAAAATCATTTTTAATAGAAAGAGCTTTCTACAGCTTAGAAGAATACTGGCAAACATAGCTACTGTGATACGAGTTTTACTTATTAAAATGTTTTATTACTCTATATACCGTGAGTATTTTTTAACATGAAACATGGGATTTGTCATATCCATGGTTACGACTTGACATTTGATTGAGAGCAATGTATTTGCCTGTCTCATTTAAAATGAAACATAGGGGATGAATTTGACAGAAGTATTATATTTAAATATTGAGCAGTAATATTCCTGTTAATAAAAAATGGCCCAATAATGTGGGTTCCTATTATGCCAGCCCAAACGTTAACTTTCTCAGGTCGTTGAGTCCTCGTACTATGATACAAATGTAGATTTTCCTTGGACCAATACCGACAATTTTGTGAATTTACCTCGCCATGAAAATAAAAAGTTGCTTCGTCCGTAAAAAGTATATTTTGCAGCAAATGTGGATTGTTATTAACGTTTTCAAACATTCTTTCACAAAAATTTATTCTTCGTTTCGTATCGTCCATAACTAACTCCTGGTGATTTTGGAAATGGTATGATCTGTAATGATCCTTTTTAAATAGTCTGTGTACAGTAGCTTTTTTTACAGCAGTAGCTTGCCCAATCCCTCTTAATGTTAATCTGTTCTTATTTTGTATTAAAGTCAGAATTCCATGTTTTTTTCTGCGCAGTTAATATATTACAGGATCTATTCCTACTGTTATGTGCAGGTTCGATGCAACCATTTCCTCTAAAGGTATTCACTATTCTTAAAAAATTTGCTGCACTTGGTGTAGGCCTGTCAGGAAATGAAGCGCGGAACACGTCCGACACTTGCCTTAAACTTGGATTAAAATTCGAATAATACCACTTAATAATCTGCACCTTCTCTTCCAGAGTATAAACCATTGTATTTCAAATTGGTTTTTTGACACTGACAGAGTAGATAAATGTCAAAATTGTCCCCTATGTTTCATTTTAAATGAGACAGGCAAATACATTGCTGTCAATTAAATCGTAACCATGGATATGACAAATCCCATGTTTCATGTTAAAAAATACTCACGGTATTTTATGTACCTATGTATTTATTACTATCATTATGTAATCTAACAAGTGACCACTGTGACGATTTTTATACAACTGTCTGTCTGAAAAATAAACGATATTATTATTATTATTATTATTAATCATATGATTCAAATCGCCAGGGGTGTGAGGGAATTGATGACGTCATGTTGTCGGGGGAAATCGGGCGAAATTGTACGATTTCCGTAGTATTGATACAAATCAAAACTGACGGTATACAATATAACTTAGGCCTTAGAATCGGGCCACACTATGCGTTTTGGCGGGACCGGTTGACCGGGACGACAACAACTTATTGTTTTAAATAAATCCGTCCACACCGATGAATGTTGCGAACGGTCAATTTGCCGCATGGGAACTACAACCCCCGCTTCCTAAACGGCTATAGTTCGAAGAAAATATTATTAGGATAAAACGATGTCAACAAAATCACTAATCATCTTATCCGAAATTTCTGCCCTAAATAATTCCACCACTTTTTACCACCGACCCTTTGTAATATCCAATTAATACAATCATTAATAACCTCCTTTATCTATATTACTCATTTGATCATCATCCTTTTCTGATCAGATTACGCTCACGCGTCGCGTAGGCGACCTACATGAAATCTGCAAATTCCTAACGCCGCATCACCTTCTGACTCAACTCTAACCAAATACCGTGTGTCCCTTCAACAGTAAAATCAATACGGGAAGTACGTGCACTGCAAGTATACTTGTATATATGAAGACGAGTATATTCACGCACTAGACTAGTCCTAGTGTCAGTAATGGTAGTGGTTCGACCTTTGTCGAATGCGAAACTAGACTATGTACACATTACGGGGAGATGGTGAACGTGAGGGGGTTGGAGATAGTGAATAAATACAAAATTATTGAGAGGAAAGCTGAAGCCACGGAATTTAAAACTATCAGAATACATACATACGTAGAGATGTAACTTTCTGTTAAACAGTATTTGCTTTTTACCTTCCGTCGCAATCGGAAGTACCGTCATTTGAATATTTTAACAGTTAAATATCACTTATTGACATTCAACTTGAAGAGAGTTGGCGTGAGTCAGTTGAGATGGTTTGGGCATGTGGAGAGAATGGCGAGTGAACGGCTTGTTAAGCGTATATATCTGGGTGAAGTTGAGGGTTTTCGATTGCTTGGCCGACCAGTGTGTAAGTGGATGGATGTGGTTGGTAGGGTGCTTAAAGAGAGAGAGTTTCCAAGTATGAAGAGAAGAAGAGCATGTATGAATGCGATTATGAGTGTGGCCGAGGCGAAAGAAGTCTACTTAGATAGGAATGTGTGGCGAAGGATGATTGTTTCCTAACTATTATTGCGATCCGGATGCGGTATTGCGCTACCGAAAATCGTTCACTTTAATATGTTTAAGAGTAAGGATTTGTTGTATGGTGTTGATGTTGTTCCTTTTGTTATTGGATTTTCTAGCTATATAACGACCTTATATTCACAAATGTCATCGAGAAATATAACATGTGTATCTCTCATATCCCTTCTATTGGTCTGAAAAGTTATACAAAATGAATTTATAGATAGGTACAGTTATTTGCAGATAGTGAAATTAATTTAGAATATTTATTTGGGTCTAAGAAAATATTTCAAATTTAACAATGTTATGAACATTAATTTCTGTTTGCGTGTCGTTCTCATTCAGTTCCGTTTCTCTCAAGTCTTCCGCGATACAGTCCTTCCATCTTATCGTTGGTTTTCCTCTATTTCTTATACCTTCTATTTACTAAACTATTCATACTTCTTCCAATATATTCTTCATCTTTCCGTGTGTCATCCCCAACATCTATCTCAACATCTTCATCCCAGCCACATTCATTTACTTTTCATTGATATTAACATCTGTCAATATGAATTATCTAAATATATTAGCAGTTCCAAAGACAATACCTTCCTTACCTAAAGGTGACGGAAGGTAAAAACTGAAATAACACGTGTACAAATATAGATTTGAAATATGTACGTGATGTTATTCTTTTCCATATTAAAATATTCTTGAATATTTTATTTTGTTATATCAAGTACACTTTTTTACATATAAAATCTTATGGTATGGGGTTCGTCTTCCTGTCAAATAAACGTGCCTGAGCTTGTTTTAACGTGTTTGAACACGGCTAACAAACCGAACAAGCGAGCTTGCTAATTGTTAAGGAACTTTGAGCATTTGTTTTGTTCGTTTTTATTTTACAAAGCCAACGCAACAAGTTCTCAAAGAATAATGTTATACTTAGATATCTCAATGGAAATTTTAAACAACTTGCAACGTAAATTAAAACTTGGTTGACTAAGAACAAAATAAATATTATAAAAGAAAAATAATATTTTTAAGAGTACAGTCAAGTGGATAGAGTTACTGCACATTACAGATTTATATTCATATACTGTATCGAAAGATTCTACACGTTAAATTTGGGACATCAAAAAACTCAAACAAAACTTCAATGCACATATTGTAGCAAAATATATTTATTAAAACGAGGGCTGTTTGACAAATCAGTGACTTTGAAATATTTGTCGTGGGCATGTTGCGTGGGCAGTTTGGGTGGGTAACCTACTTCACTGTCTTCCTTAAGCCACTGTCTATCTAAATCCGAGTTCTGTACGTTAGGTATCGTTTCTGTCAGTTTTCTTTATAAAATTTACACGCCCAGATTGTTGCGTGGGCAGTTTGGGTGGGCATGTTGCGTGGGCAGTTTGGGTGGGCATGTTGCGTGGGTAGTTTGGGTGGGCATCTTCGCGGGTAGTTTAGATGGCCATGTTACGTGGGCGGTTTGGGTGGGTAACTTACTTTACTGTCTTCCTAAAGCCACTGTCATGTTTTGTAGGCAGGTTGCATGGGCAGTTTGGTGGGCATGTTTTGTAGGCAGGTTGCGTGGGCAGTTTGGGGGGGCATGTTGCGTGGGTAGTTTGGGTGGGCAGGTTGCGAGGACAATTTGGATGGACAGGTTGCGTGGGCAATTTGGGTGGGCATGTTTTGTAGGCAGGTTGCGTGGGCAGTTTGGGTGGGCATGTTGCGTGGGTAGTTTAGGTGGGCATGTTGCGTGGGTAGTTTGGGTGGGCAGGTTGCGAGGACAATTTGGATGGACAGGTTGCGTGGGCAATTTGGGTGGGCATGTTTTGTGGGCAGGTTGCGTGGGCAGTTTGGATGGGTATGTTGCGTGGACAGGTTGCGAAGACAATTTGGATGGACAGATTGCGTGAGCAATTTGGGTGGGCATATTTTGTGGGCAGGTTGCGTGGGCAGTTTGGATGGGTATGTTGCGTGGTCAGTTTGGGTGGGCATGTTGGCGTGGGCAGTATGGGTGGGCATGTTGGATGGATTAATCTACTTCATTGTCTTCCTAAAACCACTGTCTACCTAAATTCGAGTCTGTGCGTTTAGGTATCGTTTCTGTTTGTTTTCTTTATATAATTTACACGCAGAGATTCTTGCGTACCACTGTTTACATGTTTCTCTGTCTACCTAAAACCACTGTATACCTACTTCACTGTAAACCTATTTCTCCGTCCATCAAATCTACAAACGCTTGTATATTAATAAAATACTTTTCGGGTTAAGATGCTTGTTAAATTCGTTTTTACATTTGTATATCGTATAATCGTCCTGTAATTGGA
Organism: Harpalus rufipes; assembly: GCA_951394225.1. Classification (NCBI taxonomy): domain Eukaryota; kingdom Metazoa; phylum Arthropoda; class Insecta; order Coleoptera; family Carabidae; genus Harpalus; species Harpalus rufipes. Next base: position 21,254,003 of record OX596290.1, on the reverse strand, counting down.
ATCTTGTACCCTGTTGTATTGATTTGTTAATAAATAAAAAAAATTATAAAAGTTACAATAATATATAGACGTCCAGAATTTATCGTGCAAAATATTTAGTACATATTTACCATATCAAGTAACAACACTATTTTCGAAAAGTATATGCAAGGTGGGTCAAATGTTCGCGGACTATTAACCTTCTTAAATTTATACTTTTTCTCTAATCGGCGAATTTTTTGGTCTTACTTTGTATGACCGTCTGTAGCAGGTTTTACAATAACTAATATTGATAAATGTACAAAATATTTTGATACTACATTACGAGAAATATTGTCATTCCAATATCCTTGTCGAAATTAAGTGACAAAACATTTCAACGTCGTTTTTCATTGTCGAATTACAAGAATTTTAAAACAAGTCTTTGTATTGTCATCACGTATATTTGCTGATGTATTTCCTAATGTTTTCTGACAGAATTTAGCCCATTAACGTGAAAATATTCAGGATATATTGATCTATTCGTGATGGTAGTAACAGAAAAGTTTTCCTCCGGACTCCTGGACTCGGTATATAAGTTTACGGCCAAGTCTACTATAAAATTATACGGTAAGTGCATTTGTGCACTCGAATCACGTACACTTCTGTGCAATCAAATTAGGCACACAAAATATTTTATAGTTTAAGGTGGACATGATAAGATGCCTAGTAACGAAAATATGAAAATTTGTCATTTTTACCTCTCGCTAAGAGAGGTATTGGATTCATGCTAAAAATCGCATAACCAGATTTTAATGATTAAGCACGTTTTAAGGTCCCTACAATGGATGTATGTGTGTGTGTGTATGTATATATGTGAATCGGTTGAAAGGACGATTTCTCAAAAACTATAATACTTAATATGTGTTTAACTACGTATATCTCAATTGGACATTACTGGGAAGAGCTGAAAAGGTTTGGATAATAATTAAACAACCGGAAGTAGCAGATTCTTAAAAAAAAAAAACTTTTAAATATTATTTTTTGATAAATTTTGTTCTTGCTAGTAAAAGAATAGTAAATTCTCTATCTGATACATATAAATATTTTACTATATCTTTTATAGATTTAGAGGAAGGTATACAATAATCTGTTGTAATAAATCTCACAGCACAAATAATAATGTCATGGAAACCAATTGAAAAATGAACAAGTTTGTAACTGACAGATAAATGTCAGTGTCACAAATCTAGAATTTCTTCTATGAAGTACATACATTATATTATTTCTTATTGTATTAATAGTTAAATATTTAAAATTATAGGTATATTACAAATACCCTTCAGAAATACTGTTAATGCCAACAATGAATTGGAATCATCTTTAAAAATTAAATGAGTATGACAAAATTTCTTCATAGAATGAATTTATATATAAAAAATCTAAATGTAAAGAATAGATATAAGCGAGAATAAAGCTCGAAGGAAGACGATATTTAAATGTTATAAACACAAGATGAAAGTGAAGATGGTCTCCACTTTGCAACGTAAAATACAGAAAAATTGTATCGAAATAATGAGTAATGAAAGAAAAATGTACTTGAAGAAAGAAAGAACTTAAATTTGTTTCAAACATTATGGGACAATATACACCAACACTGTAGACTAGAGTAACATTGCACTGCGAAAAAACTATCAAATTCTTCTCAAGTTGTAAATATTGACAAAATTACACATCGTTATAAGAATAATCGGAGTGCAATCTATCCATCACTTTATTAAAAGGAATTAATGTGTTATTTAGATACAACATGTACGAAAAATACACCAAAATCTAATGGCTTCGTTACATATTAGAATATGGTAGATATACATGGTTTCAAAACTTTCTGAATGATAGTATTTGAGTTAGACACACACACACACACACACACGCACACACCCACACGTACATACACACAGACATCATCGTGATAATGTTAAAAATGGGATCTAAGGACCTTAAAACGTGGTCATTTATACCTCCTTTACCAAGGGTAGCGGGAGGTGAAAAATGTTTCTACGCTTTTATCCTCTACTAAATGTTTTAAGACTGATAGCTGATAATAAATTTGTCAACCCCATTGTATGTTCCGTATTGTACAAAGAGGGTTGAAATAATATGTTTATATACAAAATTTTCATGTAAATTAAATTACAAATTTTAGGGTTAAAATTTAAAGTTTTACTAATTACGTTTTCCATGTAAAGTGAAGGAAATCATAAAATCCCTAATTATTGACGGTGTTCATGTTAGGGTAAAACCGCAGGGCTACCAACCCTTATTATATGAATGTTTTAAATCTATTTTCATACAGGCTGTTGTATGTGATCTCATTTATTACCAAGGTAAATTTAACATACAACATTGATTTAGGAATTTGTTCCACAAAAGTTATTGCCATCACGCCATCCCTGCCGTTAACATTATTTTGAGAAATTTCATTATAAATTTATTTTTGACTTATACGTCTCACATTATTTTATAACATCGGGACGTAAGACTTAACATGTACACTGGCTTGCAAAAAAATCGTGCACCTTAAAAATCAAGTAACCTAGTTTTTACCTTTTTTTAGCTATGTAAATACGATTTTTTAAAAATAGGTTAATATCAACTGTCAATGAAGTTGTCACCGTTGTCATTGTCATGTCATTATTTTAGGTATCGTGGAGCAAGTTCTTCATTGTGCTAAGTTACTAGTATTACAAATATATTCTAGAAAAATTAAAGAACAACAAAGTATTTATTTTAAATGGATTATAAATAAGTAAAAATTATGACTAAAACAAATTATGGACGAAGTAACATTAGTAATTTATCATCGCTCCATCAGCGTCCAGTACTTTATTTAATCTTAATGTTCTGCTATTGATCTGACTAACCACCCCTCTTCTAACTTAGAAAGTATTACAACTTTCTCGCTTTCTGAAAATTTTGGCATCTTAATTGTCACTAATGACACTGACTTGTGACACTGACAAGTCAACAATCGAGACCGACTCAATACAGCAAATAACAGGTGTACGCGATTTTTTTGCAAGCCAGTGTACGAGCCCAACCCCAAATGTATTCGTACCCTCTGAAATAAATACAGGGTGTTTATTAAACATACGGCAAAAATTCAAGGGGTTATTCCCTGGACTATTCCAAGAATATTTTGTCCTTTGATGATTTTTGAAAAGCCGCTTTGTTTCGAAGATACAGAGCGAAGAAAATTTTCGACAATAACAACATTTAAAACCAAAACTTACATGTAAAGTTTCTTAATCTATAAGAACTATTGAAAATGACTACCTCCAGCTACGATGCAAGAATCCAATCTTCTTCTCATTGATTGCCGAACTGTTTCAAAAACACCAGCGTCGTTTCTTATGGAGTTACACCCAGAAATCTTCCAAATTTGCCAATGGAGTAGAATAAACTAATGACTTTAGATGGCCCCATAGGAAAAAATCCAGGGGATTTAAGTCCGGGGATTGAGCAGGCCATAAGTGAAGTCCACCTCGACCAGTCCAGCGATCTCCGTATGTTACTGTTAAAAACTCACGAGCAACCACACTAAAATGCGCTGGTGCACCATCGTGCCTAAACCACATTGCATTTCTTGTTGCCAATGGTATTATAGACAGAAAATTTACGTCAAACAGCCAAACGTCAATCAGTCTCAACAAATTTTGTCCTTTGATGATTTTTGAAAAGCCGCTTTGTTTCGAAGATACAGGGCGAAAAAAAACTTCGACAAAACCAATTTTGATATTTTTCAAATTATTAATCTAGTAACAGTGGATTGGTCGAGGGGGACCTCACTTATGGCCTGCTCGATCTCCGGACTAAACCCTTGGATTTTTTCCTATGGGGCCATCTAAAATCATTTGTATATGCTACTCCATTGGTAAATTTGGAAGATTTAAGGCATCGGATAATTGCTGGCTTTAACTCCATAAGAAACGACCCTGGTGTTTTTGAAAGAGTTCGGCAATCAATGAGAAGAAGATTGGATTCTTGCATCGTAGCTGGAAGTAGTCATTTTCAACAGTTCTTGTAGATTAAGAAACTTTACATGTAATTTTTGGTATTAAATGTTGTTATTGTCGAAATTATTTTTGCCCTGTATCTTCGAAACAAAGCGGCTTTTCAAAAATCATCTTAGAATGGTCCAGGGAATAATCCCTTCAATTTTTGCCCTATGTTTAATAAACACCCTGTATAAAGATCCTCTATCCTTTTAGTATAAGGAAGGACTCTTAGATAACCTAGTGTGTTATAGTGACATTTAGGCCGATATTACAGGTTTCTTTTATACAAATTACTTCTTATTCGTTGATTCTATATTTATTTATTTTATTTCTACCTTGTGAATCAAGTCAAAAAAGAGTCTACTTTTATGACGTTTGAAGAAAAATATTATTATACTAAGCTATTCTGCGGGCTCCCAATGTTTTCGCGGTCAAAGTAGCAGTTTCAAATGAGACAAACTGTATATTGTGTACTCTGTATTACGCCGCCCACGATAAAGAGTTCAAAACCAACGATAAGTATAATATTATTATACTCGTTTTCCTTTATTGAGATCAAGGCTGAGAAAAAAGTTATAATTTCGTTCTCCCTTTGCAGAATTGTTCATTTCTATTTTTAGCAACACTCAACTATTTTCAATGCTGCAATAAAATTAAGTTTGTTTAATTTACATATGGAAAGGTTAAAATCTGCTTTCATTAGGAAAACGGACAAACGGAGCTTTCGTGCAATTCCGAGTATTCTTATCTGTTCCGGTTTGCACGATTAGGATTATAACAGATGTTACTGAACTCAATAAGCAGAAATAGGTCTCCTCACAATGTTATGCAGTGGCGGCTCGTGCACTAAAATTTTGGTGAGGCAAGGTATCCATAATTCAAGGTCAAATGCCTACTTACAAAATTTATCAGTACGTGGCGTTGATAGGAGAATGATAGAGAGAATACATGAAGTTGGAAGAAGTATGAATCTGATGTTGAATGTTGATAAATCCAAAGTGTTAGTATTTGAAAAGAGTAAATTGGTGACTGAGTGCAATGTGTTGGTGGATGGAGTGAAACTGGAGCAGGTAAATGAGTTTGTATATTTGGGTAGCATGATGTCGAGGGATGGTCGAATTGGTCGAGAGATAGACAGGAGAGTGAGTGCGGGATGTAAGGTAATGGGTGCTCTGGGTACGTTTGCACGAAATGTTAACGTATCAAGAGATGCTCGGATAAGTGTATATAATGCAGAGCTAGTGCCTGATTTGATGTATGGAAGCGGGGAAGCATAAAAAGAGAGTGACTGCTGTGGAAATGAGGTATTTACGCGGTGTATGTGGGTATGTCAGACGGGATCGCGTGAGGAATAATTTGGTGTATGTAGAATGTATGGTTAGGAACAATGTGATTAAGAGAGTTGGTGTGAGTCAGTTGAGATGGTTTGGGCATGTGGAGAGAATGGCAAGTGAACGGCTTGTTAAGCGTATATATCTTGGTGAAGTTGAGGGTTTTCGATTGCGTGGCCGATCAGTGTGTAAGTGGATGGATGTCATTGGTAGGGTGCTTAAGAGAGAGCGTTTCCAAGTGTGAATAGAAGAAGAGCTTGTATGAATGCGATTATGAGTGTGGCCGAGGCGAAAGAAGTCTGCTTAGATAGGAATGTGTGGCGAAGGATGATTGTTTCCTAAGTATTATTGTGATCCGGATGCGGTATTTCGCTACCGAAAATCGGTCACTTTAATATGTTTAAGAGTAAGGATTTGTTGTATGATGTTGATATTATTCTTATTGTTATCGGGTTTGCGCGAACCCACTAAGTGGGACACGCGTGATTTTATGTACAGTAAAATTTTTGTCCGATCAAGATTGTCTACGAATTGTATGAATTCAGATTTTTGTTCCGCCCATCAAGACAAATTCAGTAGTGTCGTTTGCTTAGTTTTTATGAGGGTACGTAAGATACTACTGTTATTTTATTATTATAAAAATATATATTACAGGAAAAATATTCAAAATTCAAAAATAAGTCAACTAGTAAGTTTATAAGCAAATGTAAAACCAAATATGTTAAAATTAAGATACTGACACAATGTCAGTGTCAGTGACTCTGACAGAATATAACGTTATACGTACGGCTATGAATCCAGGTAATGTATCTGAATTAATAAATAAACTTACGTTACAGCGAAAGTATTATCAACAACGAGCATCGTTTATAAATGGAATGTCCTAACTTAGTCGAAACAATATGAATTTTTGAAAGACAAGCGTGTTATATCCATCCTTATCACACACTCTTACAGCCTTTGTAAAAGAAAGAGATAAATGTATGCCTATTTGTTAATTCGTTCGTGATACAGGTGCCCTTGATCGGACATCTTTCAAAAATTTTACTGTATGTATGTATGTATGTGGCGTTGATTGTATTCATGTATGGTAACGGCCTCTATAGGGCCGCGTGGAAGGTAAAGCGACTATCTTTTATCCTTTACGCACTCATTGCATTTAGCATTTGAAGCAGTGCCTCAAACAGCTCTTTGTTTAGCGCACGTATTTCTCACCGGAATGAATGCTTTATCAAAAACATTAGACAGTTATACTATTCATTTCGAGAAGCACTTTATAGGGTGTAAATTAGGTGAACTGCATTACATATTAGTTATGGTCGTGGCTTAAATTATTCTTTTGATATTCATAGACAAGCATTAACGGAATAAGTTAAAATTTAATTAGATACTACTTTACTTGCAGCTTTATTTCTTTTCTGGTGAGGCACTGCCTCACCTGCCTACCCTAACAAGCCGCCACTTATGGAAAGCGGCAACACCGCATGGTGAGGCACAGAGTTCGAAGAAGGGAAAAAGTTGAACATCAGTCCATACTCATTTGACGGCAACAATAATACTTAATATATTTTATAAAAATCATAACAAAATTATATTTTAAACCAATTTTATTTTATATTCTCTTACATGTTACAATTTTTATAAAATATATTCAATAGTTGAAGAATATTCTGATGATAATGTATATAACATATGATATGAATCTGTACACGCGCCAAAGTAACACATATAAACACAAAAGTGGTACATACTCATCAGACAAAAGAACTTCAGGAGGCAGTCCATAGTGATTTTCAGGCTTCCGTCGGTATATTTCAGTAACGTCAGGCGGAGTGTTGCGTCCGATCATATTTTCATGCATCTGAAAAGAAAAATAAATAATTAGAACCAGTGGCGGGCTTGAGCATTAAAACTTCGGTGAGGCAACACTTCATAAGATAATTGATTACTATAACTGCAGCTCTATTTAGCCAGTTGATTCATTTAAAACAAATATTTTCTTTAATTAGTTTAGGATATTGATATTTGTTAAATTGGAACTCCCAGCCGAAGCCATTTTATTTTTTGTTTTCAATTAAAATACAAAAACATTATGTAAACATATAAACATAAGGAAAAAATACGAGGGTCATTCAATAAGTAAAGAGACAAATTCTATAATTTTAAAACTATTCAATGAATGTGTACAATATTTTCAGGGGTGTTAGTTGGCAACCTTGGGATATGCTCTGATCAGCTGTTTCATCATTTTATGTCAACATAACCTCAAAAATTTCAGTTCACCATGGCAAGTCCACTAGAAGATTGCACCTTAGAAGAGCAGCGCTCAGTCATTAGATTTTTAGTCGCAGAAGGTGTAAAACCAAGTGAATTTTTTTCTAGAATGTTAATACAGTACGGTAAAAGTTGTATGAACCGTGCGAATTTTTACAAGTGGGTTGATCGGTTTAAAAGTGGCCGAACAAGTGTAGGTGATGAACCCCGATGTGGACGTCCAGTCTAATGCGATTTCCTTGAAGATCAGCGAACTATCAATAGCCAATACTACTCTGAGATGCTAGAACACAAAGTTAGACCAGCTATCAGGAGCAAACGCCGTGGATTCTTGTCAGAAGGAGTAATTCTTCAGCACGATAACGCCCGCCTTCATACAGCCCAGCTGACCCGTGATAAGCTTCAAGAATTGGGTTGGGAGGTCTTACCTCATTTTGCCTACAGTCCCGACCTCGCCCCATCTGATTTTTACCTGTTTGGACCACTCAAAGACGCCCTACGTGGAAAAAGATTTGCTAACAATGAGGAAGTTAAGGAAGCGGTGCAAAAGTGGCTTCGGGGTAAATCGAAAGAATTCTTCGCCAAGGGAATTAGGACGCTGCAAGAAAGATGGGACAAGTGCATAACTGTGGGGGGTGATTATGTTGAAAAATAGCCTTAATTTTGAAAGATTGAAATAAACCGTTTTTGAGCTATAGCCATTTGTCTCTTTACTTATTGAATGACCCTCGTATAAGGATTAAATACTGTTAGATATATTTTCGAATGCAATATGCAGTTAATAATACTTAATTTGACTCGCAACAACGTACAGTACATATACGTTCTCCTGCAATTACAAAATTTGCTACTACGCAAACAGAGAATCAGAATTCTATTCACGTACGGTCGAGGTCTCTGTAAGGCTGTGTGGAAAGTACCTATCTTTTATTCTTTACGCACTCATTGCATATTGCATTTGAGGCTAGCCTCAAACAGCTCCTTGTCTAGCGCACGTATCGATAGCCGGGATGAAAGTAGTATCAAAAACATTTGACATTATACTATTCATTTCGAGTATATATCAGAGGCAAACCTCACAAGGTGTAAATTAGGTGCATTACATATTAGTTATGGTGGTGACTTAAATTGTTCTTTTGATATTTATAACGACAAGCATTACTACTACATACTACTTTACATTAGTTATTTGTTTCTGGTGAGGCACTGCCGCACCTGCCTACCCTGACAAACCGCCACTTCCCTTTAGTGGTATGAGGTATAATATTTTTTTTAACAAATATTTACAAAGTCTCAATTATCTATCTTTCTGTACCTCTGATGGGTGTACTCCAGGAGGTGGTACAGGGTGTCCCTCCTGGCTCCAAGGGAACCCTGCTTCCATTTCACCTTCACTTAGCTCAGCATCATCGGGCAGATAGTAAGACCTGGGCGCGGTCATTGTTGAGTGCATGGGCATGGTACCGTTCGGCATATACCCTCGACGGTGGGACATTGCTTCGAAGTTAAGGATAGGATAGAATTCAGGATGACTTCAAGTAAAGTATAAACAGAAAATGAAGACCTGAAAGAAATAAAGAGATTAGAAAAATCATAAGATACATTTTTCATCCAGATTTCAATGAATAAGTATGTTTTAAGGTCCCTATAATTCGATTTTAACATTTTTACGATGATGTCTGTATGTGTGTATGGAAGACGAAGATATGAGGCGATTTTTCGCGACGGACCAAACATGAACCACGGTTATACGATTGGTTCATGAAAACGTCACTGTTATGACGTAAGATAGGATATCGCGAGAAATCAGTTTGGTTAAACCTGTTGCATCATTCGGCGGTTAATTTTAAACGATGAAGAAGTATATGAGTTATATTATAGATGAATTTATGGAGATGGGCATGAGTTATTTAGTATGCGATCTTTACACATTTCGAAATATTTTGTAACTACAGGGTCTGCAAATATTTGATTGTATTATTTATAAACAAGACTTTAACCTAACTTTTACCTTTATTTATCATATCAACAGTTCCCCTGCCAACTTCCACTTCGAGCATTTCTAATCCATTGGAAATTGTGACTTTTTGCATGTTTGTAATTTATTCTAGTTTAAATCTAAAATCTCAAACGCTCAAGTGTATAAACAAAACAAAGGTAGACTGAGATGGATTGAGATTAGAAAGAGAGAACCGATGAACCAGATTCATGAACCTGCTCGCTAGCTCGGTTCGTGATCCGACGAACCTGGTCCATGATTGACGTCATTAGTTCGTCGCGAGAACGTACTGGTTCATAAAATTCATTAACCAAACCGCTTTGGTTCGTCGCGAAAATTCGCCTATTGTAAAAGAATACGTGGAACGATGGAACGACGTGCTCGCCTAAGAAGGCGAATGAAAATAACGGAGACTATTTAGAAGAAAAGTTGGGATGTATACCTACGCTCTCCTGTAATTTATGAAAATATTTTTTCCATTTTTGGTAGCCTATATATCTTTAATTTTAGGACGCCCTCTTATGAATGGGTTGCTCCTTAGGGTACCTATATACTCAGAGTATGACGTGGCTTTCGTTTCACGCCATTTGCGGGGCACTGTCATATTCGTTGTTGTTGCGCAAATTATGTATTTTCGTGGCTATATGTTATATTTTAATGCAAAACACATTTAAAAATACTTCCAATATTTATTTAAAGTGTAAGTAATACTTTTATTTATTTGTCTATTTTCTTGAGACACTGACTACGATGACTGGCAATATTGAAAACACATAAAAATTATCAATATTAAGCACAAACATTTAAATTTTTAAAAGGTAAGTTTAGAATATATACTTATGAAAATAATAACTACAGTTATGCTCTACATAACCTCTAAATCTATGTTATAATAATAATTGTGTATCTCTTAAGTAAATGAATTTTTATTACCTTTATAGATTCATAGTGTGATTATTTAATATTCCTGTATAATATAAAATCACATTTCTTACAAATAAATAGGGAAATGAATTATCAGTATGTTGCCCCATGGCCATACCCTGTATATAAAGGTACCCTATTGCTCCTTTGCTCCATATTACCGCAGGGCCCTGGGGATAACTTTTAATACTTTGCATAAAGCACCCAAAACCTTACATCCCGCACTTATAATAATAATAAATACATGCCAATACTAGTCTAATATTTACCTTAAATAACAACTGTTTCCATAAATGTAATAAAATATAATTGAAATCGTTTAAAATTCACTGATAATTTTGACACTTTTTCCAAAAATGACGTTTATAAATAAATCATTTGTTTATGGAACACCTTAACAACAATACATTTTTCTTATACATTAAAAAATCTTTAACATACCTTAATAAATGTTGAAATAATCTCTGCCACCATAAAAAATGCCTATGACACTCTTCCCAGTAAAATTTGACAGAAATGACAGAAAAAAATAAAATGACAATACGACATTTACAAAAAATAATTGTCATGCAAAAAACAAAGGATGCATTGTTTATTTGATGACGTAAGCAAAACAATCTTGGATTCTGTGAAGAGTTCTAAATATAAATTGCAGAAAAATGTGCAAATATACAAAGGAAGTATTAGACAAATAAATAAAATTTAAAGTCTTTTATAATTTGTCGGATCTTGTAGGTTATAAAGTTAAATTAAATTTGAATCACTTGATAAACCACATAAGTTATATTTTTTCAATACCTCTCGCCACTTCCGTTTTTGGCATAAGTATAGGGCGCGAGCAGTCATGTGACCTTGTCGGCCTTGACAAGCAGATATGGGGTCCATGTCAGAATGACAATTAGTAATTATATATTTTTCATTAAAAATTTCAAGATTTTCTAAATTCAAGTAGTTAATTTGTCACCAGGAGTGTGGAATTTACTTGTCGAGGAAAATAAATCACATGGAATTAAAAAATTATGATATTTGACATGTATGTACATAATTACTAGCTATCATTCTGACACAGGCCCCCATATCTGCTTGTCAAAGCCAACAAAGTCACATATGTCTGCTCGCGCCCTATTGTATTTAACATTTCTTATATACCTACACTCTACATCAAAAAATCTACTTATATCTATTCTTTATACTTAGATTTTTTAATTTTAAATTCATTCTATGAAGAAATTTTGTCTTCTTCTAATTTTTCGAAATGTTTCCAATTCATTGTCGGGATTGACAGTATTTTTGAAGGGTATATGTACTATACCAATAATTTTAAATATTTAACTATTAATACAATAAGAAATAATATAATGTCCCACAAAAAATCTTCAGTAATGTCTCTGGTTTTTTGACACTGACATTTTTCTGGATTCCATGACATTGTTTGGGCTGTGAGATTTATTACAACAGATTATTATATACCTTATATTTTTTTATTTCTAAATCTATAATAGATATAATAAAATATTTTTATGTATCAGATAGAGAATTTACTCTTCTTTAATACAAGCAAGAACAAAAATTTTCAAAAAATAATATTTAGAAGATTTTTTTAAGAATCTGCTACTTCCGGTTGTCCAATTATTACCAAAACCTTTTCAGCTCTTCCCAATAATGTCCGATTGAGAAATTCGTAGTTAAACAGATATTAAGTATTATAGTTTTTGAGAAATCGTCCTTCCAACGTCCCACACACATACAAACACACAAAATGAGTACTTTATTTACTTGAATTCGAGTCCTTGGCCCTACAAAAGCTGTCGCGCTATTCATTACATATATTTATTATCATATTCTTCTGTGACCCAGACCCAGACATCTTGAAAGTAAACATAAATAAAAATAAAACGAAAACAATTTCACTTATTTCATAATCTCGTATTCAATCCACGTTTTATCCTGCTATATTTTGTCACACGAAATAGGGGTTTTCTAAATTATTTACCCTTCCTACGAATTCATTGTGCGCGCCACTGTGTCCCTATATAAAGTTACGATTCGAGGCGCGTTGCAGAGGTATTGAAATTTTATTGTACAAATCGGGGGCAAGTGTTTTTTTCACCCTTGTTCCTACACGTGTTTATTACGAATTGTTATCATCGTAAAAAGACCTCCATGGACTGTGTGATAAGAGCATGGTAGGATCTTGATCGTACACACACACACACAGACATCATTGTAAAAATATTAAATTGTAGGGACTTAAACGTGCTTAATCATTAAGGTATTTATATCGTGAAACCATTTTTAAGTACATCTGAACTGTATTATTATCTACCTGCTCTCCAAGTTTTAAAACAATTGACCACGCGGTACCTGAGATATTTGCAATTAAATTTGGCCTTTTTAACACATGAAGAATAGGAAATGGCAAAATAAACACAACATTTTAAATTATAACTTTTATATCCATACCGACATTTAATCGAAGAACTAAAGGGTTTTCCAATAAGAGGTGTTATTTTAATATTCAAAGAAAATGCCATTTTTTAATATAAATGATCGGATGTTTATTTCATTATAAAGAGGAAGGTATGCCGTTAATAGTGGAAAATAACATCAGGCAAATGACCACCACGACCACGCTGACAGGACAATATCCTTTTCATGAAATTTTCCATAACCAAATCGCAAAGTGGCTGTCCTATGTCCTCGATAGCCTCACGAATTCCATCTTTGAGGTCTTGAGTCGACGCTGGGCAGTTGGCGTAGACCTTCTCTTTCCGGTGGCCCCAAAGAAAGAAGTCGCAAGGTGTTAAATCACAAGATCTCGGTGGCCAATTGTGATCACCTCTTCGAGAGATAAAAACTTTTCCCGTAAAAGATCAATGGTTTCGTTGCTTGTGTGGCACGTAGCGCCGTCTTGTTGAAAGTAAACGTTGTCCAGATCAATACCATCCAATTCCGGCCATAAAAAATCGTTAATCATCTCTCGATAGCGCAATCCATTCACCGTAACTGTTGCTCCAGCCTCATTTTCGAAAAAATAAGGTCCAATGACTCCGCCGGACCATAAACCGCACCAAACAGTCACACGTTGAGGATAGAGAGGCTTTTCAACAATAACTCTTGGGTTTTCTGAGCCCCAGATGCGACAATTTTGTTTGTTGACGAAGCCACCGAGGTCGAAATGGGCCTCATCACTCAAGATGATTTTTTGATGGAATTCCGGATCATTTTCATGCATTTCAACGACCCAATCAGCAAAGACACGACGTTGTTGATGATCGGCCGGCTTGAGTTCTTGTGTTAACTGGACTTTATAAGCCTTAAGACCCAAATCTTTATGCAAAATACGGTGTAATGACGTTTGTGGAATGCCTAATTCCAAAGAACGACGAGGAATGGACAAACCTGGGTTTTCTTCAACACTTTCGGCTACAGCAGCAATATTCTCGGCTGTTCTTGAGCGACGTGCACGGGTTTTATTCTTCACATCACTAACTTGTCCCAACAGCTCGAATTTTTCCACCAATTGCTGTATTGCGGTCCGACAAGGTGCTTCACGACGACCCAAAAATTGTCGAGTTTTACGAACCGTCTCTGCCAAATTTTCACCATTTTTATAGTGAATTTTAATAATTTCAATGCGTTGTTGAAGCGTGTATCGTTCCATTTTTATTAATGGCGTAGTTTCTACATGTCAAATGTCAAAAAATGACAGCTTCAAAAGCGACATCTACCGAAATAGCGGGCTATTCAAAATAACACCTCTTATTGGAAAACCCTTTAGTATGTTATAGAAAACGAATTTTATGTAAAAATTTGAAAATTATTTACTATTCAGATTTAATTTTATTGCCTGAAGATACGATAAATAGGTAGAATTATCAGTTAAGTTAACAACGGCTGCTTGGTATTAGCGAATAAGAGGTGATCTTTGGTTAAAGGAATTTCAGACGTACATTCGAAGGAAATATTTTTTAAATAGGTATTTTACGTGAAAAGCATAAAAAGTTTAAAGGGTATAATACTACTTTTGTAATTTTAAGAAAGAAATATATTAATTTGTTTTGCAGTTTCCATTTATAGTGCAGAATTAGTATTATATCTTAAAATATCTTATTACTTTTATACCCGAATGTATCAATAAATGTCTAGGTGCGACGTTGCCACAGTTATTCTTCAACATTGAAATACGACACTTTTTTCTCCGGAAAAATACAGAACATTCATCTGTTACAGTGTTTGATATTAGTTTTTAACTATTTTGATGCAATCTGTGTATATAGTGTTAAAAAATATAAGTTATTGCAAATATAAACTGCATTATTTTGAACATAGAACAAGTTTTTGAATAGGTACACTCGAGTGACAAATACCTTAAAATCTGGATATGCGATTTTTAGCATGAATCCAATACCTTTCTTAGCGACGTTAAAAAAGAAAATGTAATTTTTGTCTACAAATACTCCCCTTCTCCCCAATTGTTATTAGTTCCTAGAAAATCGCTCCATTTAATTCATATGCAATAGATACACATTTCTTTAAAAGTCATTGTATTGGAAAATCCCATGCCTTAAGAAGAGCTCTAATTTCCAATTTATTTACGAAATGCTGTCTCACCAAAGTTTTCAAACAAAACCTGCCACTTGGGCTCTAGTCTTCTTAATGCTACGTTATTAACCTAAAACCAGAATAAATGTTTCCCGCCATTTATTTGACACTTATTAAAACGTGACAAATTCCAGTATCAAGTTGGCCTTTTAATATAATAAATTAGATATTTTATTCAGGGGACACTTTTCTATTAATATCTCCACATTTGTCATTGCAATGTAAAATTAATGACAACAAAAGAAGAAAAATGAAAAGCAAATTATGCGATTGGATCATTTCTCTTATTACTCAAGTTATTTTAAAATATTAAAAGATTGTGAAAAGATGGAAATTTTAAATGAAATTTTATCTTTTTGTGTACATATTTAATATGAAATCTTTCTGCACAGATAATCTTGTAAAATGACATTTATAAATTTAGACTTCCTATGTTGAAGTGTCGTGTAATTTATATGTTAAAATTAATTTTGAACACGAAACGCTTTAGCCTAAAGCAATTCTGATACTGGTACAAGATAAAATTCTGTGGTTAGATGCCAAAAGCAGACATGTTAGTCAGGGCTGGCTGCAGGGCCACTGCGTACGGTTGGGCCCCGCACAAAGGCACCTGATTATAAGGGACGCCATTTCAATAAATACCTTCCGTCACTAGGTGATGAGTTTTTAGTGAATAAGCATGTATTAGGGTCCATATAATACGATTTACCCATTTTTACGATGATGTCTGTATGTGATAACCTCAAATGTATTCGTACCCTCTGAAATAAATATATTAACAGCAATAAAAAATAAATTTTTAGGTTACAATAGTTAAGACTATATTTGGGTATTTTTATTTTATGTATTAATAAAGTGTACTGGATGTAAATACAATGTTATTAACTAAATTTCTCATTTAAACAATAATTTACGGGCAAATATATGACAAAAGACAAGTCCCAAAATTTTTCGTTCCAACAGTAAATAATACAATATTTATATTAGTATTATCTATAAAACTGAGGGTACAGGTAACTGACAATATACTCAATTAATTGCCAGACAAATTTTATTATAAGCAATGTATTCAAATTCTATACACTCTATTAATACACCATATCAAAATTTGTTAAATTGGAGCAATAATCATCCAGAAGTTTATTTATTTTTGTTTTTAATATAATTTTAGGTGGCACTTTAATAAATAAATATCACTTAGCAAATAATTTTACTAAGAAATCCATATATTATTTGGACGACGTTGTAGATATATAGATGAACTTGTACGAAAGCGATTAAGGAAAAGTAATATGTTTGGAGAGAAATGTTAGATGAAGCTTAATGCATAAATTTTGGGCTTATATCATTACAGTAAAATGGAAGTACGTAGGTATGTTATTTACAACTAATATAAACTTTAAATTACGTATTAAATTTAACATTGGTATTTCCCGTTCATATATAAAGCTAATAAAATATGTATTTACTAGATATTGATTTTCTCCAACTAGCTGAAGTAATGTAAGTTGTATCTAATTATTTTTAATAATAAATTTATATGAGAAATTAATATTTTATCGCTTCCATTATTTCAAATTGTATAAAGATAACGGACGTTAACCTATATTCCTTTTGAATGATTAATAGTTCTTTTTATCATTTATGTTATTTTGTGTATTAATGTATTTGCTAAATTTGTTCAACAATGATAAAGGAAATTAACTTTGCCTCTGAAACCATAAATAAATATTTAATTCAAATTTAGTACTATAATATTTCATTGTTATTTTTTATTACTTTTATGTTACAGAATTTACACACAAAATAAATAGTAGGTACATTACTTAATTTCTCAGAATTAAATTTAAAGTTCGCGCGTTTGTTCAATAATCAGAACTTAGATACGATTGTTAGCCAATAGGTTTTAAATAATATGTGCATGCGCACAATTAAGACTTAGGAAATTTAAAGAGTTAGGCTGGCCACTTCAGATTTTTCAAATTTATTTATTTAAACAAAACGCACCTTATTTTTTCTACATATGTATTTTATTTCATAAATAGTACAAAACATATATGTAACATTACATTTTTTAATATTTATTTATAAAAAGTAAAAACTATGACCATAAATGAAATGTAATTTTACAATATAACAATCAAACAAAACATAATATTTTATGTTTAAACATAAACAAAACAAATAAATAATTTATAACACTTGCAGTTCATAAAATTTATATTTATACTTTTTATAATTACATTCGATCACATCATATAACCTCAAAACATGCTGAAATTAAAACAATTCAACGTTTTTTATCTTTGTAGGTTCTTGTTTTATTTGTAATCTAATTTGTTCCAGTTCTAGTTCATTTATTTCTGCTTCTAGAGCAGAAATTTGCTCACGTAATCTGTAGTTTTTTTGACAGATCAGCTTAGTTTCCGTTTTTAAATCCGTTGGATCGCCTAAATTTAATTCATTCATTCTGGTTTTTATCAAATTTATGTTTTGATTTTCTAAGCTTTTGATTTCATCTTCGATTTGTTTTGATTTCGTTTTCAATAAATTGTTTTTGTATTGTTCTAATTCAACTTGAATTTGAATGTTGTCTTTAAAACTTGCCGTTTTCATTATTTGTATCATTTGAATGAAATCATCTTTATATGATTTTAAAAGATTATCTAAACCTGGTATTTTTTGAAGTTTTGGCGTTTTAAACCTGTTTGCAGCACGTTTAGACTTGTTTGTGGAGGGTTTAGTAACATTTTTAAAGTTGGTAGTTGTCTTTGCATTTCTAGCAGGATTCTTTCTGGTTTTGGTTGAATTTGTAAAATCTAAAGTTATTTTTTGAATGCCTGGAAATTCTTCTTGAATTGATCTGTTTCTGGGAACAGATGGCAACCAGTCGTCGGCATCGATTTCAGACTTAGATTCAAGGCTAGAAGTGTCTGAATTCCAAAACCATTTGTTTTGAACGGCTGCACCAATTTCATCAAATGGAATAAATGTAGATTTAATTATTTCATTATTATTTTCATTTCGCATCGAAAATAACAATGGAGACTCATTTTCGTTTGTTCCGTCAGATTTTAAAGCATCTGCTTCAGTGTCACTACTATCGAATAACCATTTTGGTATAATAGATTTTCTGGTATTGTCCACCAAATTACCATTTTTGTATAATTCCAGATTAGACCGGTTTATAACATGTAAATAATATGGTACTGCTTTACCAGTCCAAGACACGGTACCATGTAACTTGCAAACATTCATAATTGCTTCTACATCATTTATATTTCTTTCACTTATTCGAAAATTTAAAGGACAAAAATTTTTAGAACTGATAATTCTTGTACCATTTTTGAGGTTAATAAACCGTTCTTTTAACTTGTGGTCTACGGATGGACCAAATGCAAAATTGTTTACAAAAACAATTGTAGAATCATTGATTAATTGTTTATAAGTATTATCGAAAAAGTCACCTTTAATCAATTTGTATTGCCCAAAAGTTTTTCCGTACCAAGTCATCCATAATTTAAAATATTTTTCCATGTTTTGAGCGTATTTACAAGGTATATCTGCTTTTTCAATCCCAATACATATCTTGCAATCCGTAGCTGCTGCCATCTGTAGAACAACATGGCCAACACCAGATCCTAAATCTATGAAAACATCGTCTGAGGTTATGTCGATTTGTTTAATCATTTTAAATATGAAATCATGGCTGGTTTCTCCATAAACTTGAGCAGAAAATGGTTCATACCTATTTAATTTTTCTGGGTGTTCCACTGCTTGATTATACGTCTGTTGTAAGATATGTTTCAACAATCCCATGGAAGGTTTTTTACTACGTTTTTGCGGAAATGATGTTCCCCTTTCGAGTGTTACAAACATGTCTATGGCTTTATTAAACCGTAAACAAACACCCTTCATACTTTGATAGTCTGTTGGATCATATTCGTGTAGGATATTCTGTTCTATAGCAGTTTTCAAGTCTGGTAAATCTTCGTAAACCCACTTTATCGTGTCTTCTATGTCTTTTGAGATGTTTCCACATTTTGACGACCAATTAAAACGTAAAGGCGCCACCCCGGCACACGGCGAATTAAGTTTAAGTTCCATTTTAACAAAAAATAACACTTGGAACAGTAAAAAACTAATATATTAACTGCAGTGACCGTGTGTGCGGCGTCACTGCTTGTCGCGACACTAGACTTGTGGTAAAATGTGTAAAAAATGGGCGGGAAGTTTAACCGCGCAAAATAGGCGCGAAGTTTGAAACACATTACAGTCATATCAGACTAGAGATCTGTAGAGACCTTTGCGGGTCGGTTACGGTGCGATTCCAAGGTCGCGCGGATATCGGGTTAGGTAACGTGTGTACTTTTTATTTCTTTTTATTATAATCATTGTTCATATTTTCTGTTGGCATATTTGAAGATTCTAGTGATGAAAATTTAAATTACATATCAACATTTAATCGAAAAACTATAACGGATTTTATGTAAAAATTTGAAAATTATTTACCATCCAGATTTAATTTTATTGCCTCTAGAAAATTATAATCTGAAGATACGATAAGTAGGTAGAATTATACTTGATAACCATGTACAAGCGTTCCAAATGCAGTATCAGTTAACAACGCCCGCTTGGTATTAGCGAATAAGAGGTGATCTTTGTTTAAAGGAATTTCAGACGTACATTCGAAGGAAATATTTTTTAAATTAGTATTTTACATGAAAAGCATGAAAACTTTAAACAGAATTATACTACTTTTGTAATTTTAAGAAAGAAATATATTAATTTGTTTTGCAGTTTCCATTTGTAGTTTAGATTTAGAATTAGTATTATATCTTAAAATATCTTATTACTTTTATACCCGAATGTACCAATAAATGTCTAGGTGCGACGTTGCCAAAGTTATTCTTCAACATTCATACTATAGTGTGAGTATATTAAAATACGACATTTGGGTATGTGTTAGTGCGAGTGGACAGTTCAAAAAAAAACTTTTCTAAGGAAAAATAAAGAAAATTCATCTGTTAGTGTTTGATATTAGCACATAGAACAAATTTTTGAATAGGTACACTCGAGTGACAACTACCTTAAAGTTATTAAACGTGCAAATTAAATCCTGTTTAGTGATTAATTCATAAAATTTATTTATTTATACATTTTTGACTAAAATTAATTGTGATGTTTTACGTCCATGGCTCGGTTTTTAATTAAAATCCATTATATCAATTTATGTATTATTGTAAACAAAATGACATCTTTTAAAAAGACACTTATACAATTATTATATAACCTACAAATCCACATGTGTATTTAAAAAACAAATGTAGTTTTTAATCTGACATATTTTTTCAAACAATTGCAACGGACTGTGTTTGTCAGCTGTCACAAATTTGTAAATTATCCTGCACCCAATTCCAATAAATATAGCTCACAAAAAAGCTATTTTCAACTGTTTTATGTGCATTGTTTTGTAAACAAACATGGATGACATATTTTGTGGATATTAAAGAGACTGATGTGACTAATTGTAAACAAATTGGTGTTATTAATACCAGCAGATTTCCAAATTCTAAATTTATGTATATATTTTCTACTTCCGCCTTAAAACTATGTGGATTGGTGCAAGTTGAGGATTAAGTATTCTTACGTAGGCGTAATAGTGCCTGCTATTAGAAAATTTTAGAATTTTGTTTGTTCAAAGATTAATTTGATTACTGGATTAGAACCAAGCATTTGTAAACCTTAAGGTATTCACGTGGTATTCACTAGTAAATCGATGTTTATAAAAATTTAACTATGTGTTAAGAATGACCTAATACATGCACAGTTAATTTTTTATAAACTTCTGACGTACAGAAAATGAGCTATTCGCCTCGAAAGTCAGACATTTTAACACGTGAAGCATAGGACCAATGCTACCAAAACCAACGTTTTGATTAATAGCATCATTTAGCTTCTATAGAATTTAATAAAAAACTAATATGTAGTAGTTTAATATGTTTCGCATGTTATTTCAAACGATGAAAGCGATCTGACGTACAATTTCAGAGTAATTGTAGTGTAAAATAATGTACTCGACGACAGAAAAACTCGAGGGAGAGAGGCAGCGGCAACACTGTATTTTTACGTCAGGGGGAAGGGTAAAACTAATATAATATATAGATAAAAATATTACTTACATTTGCATTTAATGTATGTTATATTCATTTATATTTGTGAAAAACTGTATAACAACGTTAGAGCTGCTAAATTGATTTTTTGACAGTCTCAAAATGACATTTAAATGACAGCAGGTATAAATCACCCCTCATTACCGGTTTTAGAACTAGAGTTTTGGGCAGATTTTGAAACAAAATTTGAGTTGTTTCCCGGTCTTTTATTAATAGAGTAGGCTACGATCCAGCAGATATCAAATTTAAATGTCATTTTTAGAATGTCAACAAATCAATTTAGCTATTATAACGTTCTTATATGGTTTTTCAAAGATATAAATGAATAAAAAATACAAAAAATGCAAATGTAAGTACTATGTTTTATCTATTTTTGTTATATTATTTTTAATACGACAAAATTGACAGCGGGAATAAGTCACGACGAATTTGTAACTACGGCTGGATTCAGCGGCTCTCTGCTAGAACTGTTCCCCCCTTCCCCTTCCGATTAAAGCGCGACGTTGCCAGCTTTCCTTTAACAACGTTTCGTAGCCGTGTGGGTGTACATACTTATGACATACGGCACAAGAAAGTACAGTCACCTACCAAAAGTTTTCTTTAGAGAGGGGTTATCGTAGAATGCGCAGTTTATGTTCAGCGCGATCAAATTTTTGGCCCGGACAGTAGCTGGTGAACTACCTTACCTTGACATAGGCTTTTAACATAGGAAAACAGTTTTTTGCAAATAAAAGTATAGGCGGCAAAATATTTCAGTCTACCGGCGGCAAAATCGTAAATCCGCCACTGTAAGGTAGGTACGTATCTCTTTTGTTATTAAGGAGGAGACCTCCATTCAAATGATTTCCTATATCGTATACTTTTTGAGACCTGACGTTATTAGGAATACTTATTCCGAGTTAACCCATAATTTTTGATTAACTTTTCCATTATTGTAATCATACTTTACAATGAACACAACACACATAACATTTCATCATATTCGTTCATACATTCATTATTTACCACATACATATTCATTTAACTTTTCTCTATCAATTCTACATTTGCGCGAAATATCGTCGCGTCGCGACGCTCAAACCGACGCCAGTCGTCCGCTGAACATCGCAGAGAGCGCACCAACGTCGCTGGAGCTTAAAGCCGCGCGAAAGCACGAAAGCTCGAACGCTTTATTCGAGCAAAGTAATTAGACGTGTAAAAATATCTAGTGAAAATTAGAGACATGGTGGTAAAGTGGTTATTATAGTGATATGGAGTTTTAAACAGTTTTTAAAGTTGGTAAATTTTTCAATATTTTAAAAGTTTTTGAGTTACTTATAAATACATCATCCCACACTATATTTAATAAAAAAAATCTGATGTGACCAACACAATACCTCCCGCCATTTACCTATGGGGTCTCGTTGTCCGATTCGATCCCGATCAACGCCAAATAATTCGAATTTTAAATGGCATAAAATTAACCCTTGTGGTAAACGCCCGCACAATACAAATATGTCATCATCATTACCGAAATGTGTGTACAAATCAGATTAGCATACCCAGCAATGGGTAATATGCCGTGATAATATATTTTTTTATTTAAATACATACCTGCATATTTACTAATGCTAGTAAATATGTATATCAAGTTCCTTTCCATATAACTATTGTTCTATTTACAATTTCGTTTTTAAAACGTTACTATTTTTAATTTGAAATGATTATTTTTTGACAGTGACATCTATCAGTGACATGTATTTGAGCTAAACTGTACAACAATGGAGTTGTGTTTAAAGCATAGGCTCCGGGATTTAAATTATATATTAGATATTGAAAAAATATTAATGCAAACCTGTAGAAAATTTAATAATTTTACCCATTGCTGGCTTTGCCAATTATTGCTGGCGTGGAGAGTGCACCACAGGGGTCATTATTGTACCATTTAAAATTCGAAATATTTGGCGTCGGTCGGAATTGAACCCGGTTCCTCAGATTCGCAACCAGACACTCAGGCACGCGATTATATGTATAAATTGCGACAAAGTAACATTTAAACGTATTTTTTGAAGAAAAACTATTTTGAGCTTCAAATAAAGTGTCGTTTACGCTTATCCGATTTATAGCAAAATCTGATGACTCCTGTCCATATTAGAATAAGACACACACACATACACAAGGACTTTAAAACGTGCCTATTCAATAAAATCCAGAAATGCGATTTTTAGCATAAATCCAATACCTTTCTGTAGAGTTCTTCTTGTTCGGCTACATCCTATAGATGTCCTACCATTTTTGGATTGTCTAACTGTTGTAACATAAAAATTTGACGTATGATTTTTTTGTTACCTTAATCGAGGTATTCTATTCTATCTCTTATCTTTCCCGATTTGTGTATAGTGTCATCTTCTGCTTTATCTATGAATCTATTCACCAGTTTGTAATCATTTAGTCATTATATTCAGTCACACTCACAAGTAACAACTGAAACAAACCAGCTCTATTTCCCGACATGCAATTGTTATTTTATTCAACTTGAAATTTTTGACAAAACTTTGAAGAATTTTAACTCAATAACTAGAAGGTTTACAAGAAAAAGTTATTAAGGGTTGTTCCAAGTTCAGATAAAATAGCAGCATACTATCTATTAGATAAATTTATTCTTCCGTCTTAACTAGAGAATAAGATTTTTGGGTTGCTCCATGATCCTTTATTTTCCGGATAGCTAACTGGCAGATTTCTATCAGAAAGATTATAATTGTGTTAGGGTAGAGTTATTTTTAAAAAGTTGGCAACTTGGCTGTAACAATTTTAATAGAAATTTGGTTACTTTTTCGCTTGTCTGTGTTTTGGTGCAGTTGTAGTTTAAACCACAATTTGAACGTTTAGAAAAAATGATAAATACGACGATCAATTAGAAATTATTTTAATTTTAGTTGTGGCCAGTATCTACTATATACACCCTGTTGCATAAAATCGTACAGCTATCAACAACTGGCATATTGAAGATACAGCGTGATTCGTGATTCAGAAAAACAAATGTAGACAAATGTTTATTTCTCAAATTATGCTTTCTTTAAACTTACCTAATAGATAAGAACAATATTTGGTTTTCAATTGTATCCAACGAATAAAAAACTGTATTCTTTGACATTCGAAACCTCAAAAAATTCTGAATCATCCCATTTTTCAAAATTATTACATCTTTCTCGTACTGTATACTGTTTTCGAAAATTAATATTATCAAAAATGAAATCCAATATTTCATCATCATTGTTGTACTGATTTATTATAATAATTATTAATATTAACAAACAGCTTATATTATCAAAACACAAACGTTCACTTCGTGTTTCCATTCGTGTGCACTCGGTACGATATTCTTTAGATAAAACTCTTGCCGTTAACGAAAATTTATCTTATTGGTAATTTTTAACCATAAGTGGAACAACGCAAACTGAAGTTATCAATAGAATTTTAACCGAATGTTTAACTGTAGATGGAACAACCGGCCCTAAGAAATATTGTTGCACTCGACGAATTGTATCACTGGTTAAATTTAAGGTACTTATTTCTGGTACACCCTGTATAAGATATGCAAATGAATTCATACATAAATCAAACAATTATTAGCAACTCCAATAAGAAATACTTTGTAAGTGGTTGAAAGCGGTTTGATTATATTTAATCCTTTAATACTTTAAAGGGATAAAGTTTGAGTTTAACTTACCATTCCTGAAGTTTTAGCCTGCTCCAAGTTTTCTAATTTATTAATAGTTGTCACTTAACTGCAAATTTACATTTTATATTATGAACTTTCGAGTTTAACAAACCGTAACGTTTTGAAACTAAATAAATAGGTGTAGCAGAAGTCATTTGACATTTTGACAATTTCAAGTTAACACCGAACTTTAATTCTCTTTGAAATAAGAAGAGTAAATAATTCAGTATTTCCCTTGTATCAGGAGTGGATTCATGGATTTACAAATGGAAGAGCCTTGAAGCTTTTGGATGTTTCTAATTATAATATATTATAACTTGGTTGGCAAAAAGGTGCAAACATATGGAAAAGGAAATATACAAATCTTAGAAATTGAAATTGTTTCTAAATATCAGATTTTTACCTTTCGGTGAGAGAGGTATTGGATTCATATTAAAAATCGCATATCCAGATTTTTATATTTTTACGATGATGTCTGTGTGTGTGTGTGCGAGTGTTGTGTGTGTGTGTGTGTGTGTGTGTGTGTGTGAGAGGGAGGACGCTGGAGGTACGATTTCTCAAATTCTATAAGACTAAAGACCTGTGTACAGTAAATTTTTTGGAAGATGTCCGATCAAGGTCGTCTACGAATTGTATGAATTCAGATTTTTGCTCCGCCCATTATTACAAATTCAGTAGTGTCGTTTGCTTAGTTTTTATGAGAGTACGTAAGATACTACTGTTATTTTATTATTATAAAAATATATATTACAGTAACAGAATTCAAAATTCAAACATAAGTCAACTGGTAAGTTTATAAGCAAATGTAAAACCAAATATGTTAAAAATAAGATAATGACACAATGTCAGTGTCAGTGACTCTGACAAAAAATAACGTTATTCGTACGACTATGAATCAAGATAATGTATCTGAATTAATAAATAAACTTACGTTACAGCGAAAGTATTATCAACAACGAGCATCGTGTTAAAGTGGAATGTCCTAACTTAGTCGAAACAATATGAATTTTTGAAAGACAAACGTGTTATATCCATCCTTATCGTAACACTCTTATGGCCTTTTGCAAAAGAAAGAGAAAAATGTATGCATATTTGTTAAATGCCATCACTGGTTTTTTACGCGTTTAGGGTAGTATATGGGGCAATACCGTGTCCTAGTAAGAGCGATTTCCAGGTATCCGATTTACACCAAAATCTAATGGTTTCTTTCCATATTAGAAGGTAGGAACACAAGGCTACAAAATTCTCCGGTTGATAGTATTTGAGCTAGTGACCAGAAGATCCACACACACATACACACATACACACACATACAAACCCACAAACATCATTGTGAAAATGTTAAAATCGAATTCTATGGACATTGAAACGTGGTCATTTATCAAAATTTCGATATGCGATTTTTAGCATGACCCTTATACCTCCCTTACCAAGGGTAGCGGGAGGTAAAAATACATCATTATTTTTAAAATCTATGTAAAATACATTGTCACACCTAGCAATAAAAAAATGTAATATTATACATTGTTAACTTATATTTTTAAAATTAAAACATTGTAATCCTTATCACGATTGTGTATATGTTTATTTTTTTATTCTTTCAGCACGCAATAATATAAAAATATTGATTAAACGCCCGAAAGAAAAACTGTAGTGAAAAGTATAATTGTTTACGTAATATTTCGTGAGCTAAAAATAGTGCTATTTAAACTAAGTCTAATAAACTTGTGATATAAGATAAACAAAAAAGATATTTTCCACACGTCTGAGATATGGTAAGTATTTGAAAATAATTTTCAATATTTATTTATTCAAAAAATTAATGTTCATATTTAATAGATTTGTGATACATATTTCATTTTAAATAATGTATTACGTGTACTGTACGTATGTGCTATAATAGAAATATTGGAATTATGCGGTGTTTGCGAGAGCAAATTCGTCGAAAAAGACCAGATTTGTTGAAAGAAAACTCATAGATTTTGCACCACGATAATACACCATCTCACAAGGCTATGATTGTGAACGAATTTATGGCCAAAAACTCAACAAATCTTATCGAACAACCATCATATTCCCCTGATATGACTTTTTGCAAAACTCAAATTATCACTTCGAGGCATCCGTTTTCAGTCAATAGAAGACATAAAAAATCTGTTGTGGCCAGCACAATACCTTCCGTCAATTCTGTGTATAATGTTTAAATTCCATAATTTTTCTTGCAAAACATTCTAAATTTCCAGTAAAATTATTTCATAAACAAACTATTCAAATTGAACTTGACACTGACATCTTCTTACTCTTTAGCTTTTCCCATTCGTTAAGGGTCGCTATTTTTGCGTGTCGTTCTCATTCAGTTCTTTTTCTCTCAAATCTTCCGCAATATAGTCCTTCCATCTTATCTTTGGTCTTCATTTTTGTTGAAATATAATTCTTAATTTCTTCTCATGACATGTTCAAACCAATGTCTTTCTTGTATCTTTCTAGAAACTTGTAACACTAGAGTTATTTTCTTACCGTATCTTTCGGTGTCTTCCCCAATATTTACTACAACATCCTCATCTCTGCCAGATTAATTTCCATGTTTAGCATAGCTGGCTGAATTATAAAATTTAATTTCTTTAAAATTCTTTAACTCTGTATCTATTGAATATGAAGTATAAAATGTAATCAAATCGTATAGAGAATAATGTATTCTTTAAGCTATAATAACGTTAAATGTCAATAAATCAAATTTAACTGTTAAATCTTCAAATGAGGCTACTTCCGGTGCACCAATTATAACCAAAATCTAATCAGTTGTTCTTCTGGATGTAAACTTGAAGAATACGAAACAAATATAATTTTTGGAATCGTGGTATTGAAGTTATGGGACTTTTGTCACACACACACAGACACACATACATACATACATACAGACATCATCGTAAAAATGGTAAAATTTAGGGACCCTAAAACATGCTTATTCACTAGAAACTCATCATTGAATTTTTTGACCAAAGACAATACCTTCCTTACCTAAAGGTGACGGAAGGAAAAAGAATTCGCGGCGAGTACTGAACTCGATTCGTAAAAATGCGTTTAAAAATGTTTTGATGATTGGATTATTCGTTGGCATAAGTGTATTATTTCGGAAGGGGCATACTTTAAAGGAGATAAAATAAAGGTTGATGCCTAATCATTTTCACTATATTATTGACTGTGCATACATAAAAAAATCTATAAATAACTAACAATATAAAAAAAATTCTTAAAGAAAAAAATGTTGACGCGATGGAAATAAATGTTATTTCTTCCTTTTACCACAGGTAATTTATTTTGTATTTCGCATGCAAATAGACAATAAAATTCTAACGTCACGAAACGATCGCAGTTTCAGTCTTTTTCACATCATGGCAGCATTTAGGCATGTCAACTGTTTCACGATGCTGACTTCGACAAATAAAATTTATGTCTGACAGTTGGGCTTTTCGCGAATTTTATTGTCTCCTTTTATATCCTGGAATGAATTTCCAAATGTAACAATATGAATAAACATATAGTTATTTAAATATTAAGGGCAGTAAGTGCCCTTACCGGTTGAGGATTAGTTTGGAGATCGAGACGAAGCTGAGATCTCCAATACATCCGATACCGGTAAGAAGCACTTAATGCCCGCAATGCTTATTATATTTTTTGCACGGTCGTCCCAATAATAACAAATTAAAGTTTAGAATTATTTAAAAATTATTTTGACATTTTAAAAAAATTAGTTGTCATTTTTATGTAATAGTCCGCGAGCCAGGGTACAAATTTGGTCAATCATTTCCTCTCGGGCGATAACTTGTAAAATGCTTCAGAGTGTTGTATCATGAAGCTTCGTGAACGTCAGCTGCGGTTCGGTGGGTGGGTTAAGCAGCGGTAGCCTCCCACGCACGTTGAAAAAAAAAAAAATTTTAATCATTTCCTCCCGATTGAAAATTTATCAAATTATAGCTAATCCAATATCTTAAAGAAAAAAAAAGTCAGCTGACTATAAAGTGGTGGATAATACGTAAGCTGGTCACACGAACATGATAAAAAAATAAATAAAAAAGATTATATATTTCAGTTAGAGCATGAAGCATAATGTCGAATAACTTTAGATACGTCATTTCCTCCCGGATAAAAATTTGTAAGCTGATAGTTAATATGATCCTGTAAGTAATAAAAAAAATCAGCTAGCAATATGCCGAGGGAAAACTCGTCAGCTGGTGCATTTAAATAGGCGATAGATGCTCCTGTCTGGCTCCTGCGTTACACCCTTCAGAGCATAAGCTGACAATCTTCCCACCGAGATATAGCCAGCTGACATGTTTATTTATTCACAATATCATATAAACTGTCATCTGATAAATTTTCAATTGAGAAGAAATGACTGAACATATATATTTTTTTATCATGTTCGTGTGACCAGCTGACGTATTATCCACCACTTTATAGTCAGCTGACTTTTTTTTTCTTTAAGATATTGGATTAGCTATGATTTGATAAATTTTCAATCGGGAGGAAATGATTAAAATTCATTTTTTGTTCAACGTGCGTGGGAGGCTACCGCTGCTTAACCCACCCACCGAACCGCAGCTGACGTTCACAGAGCTTCATGATACAACTCTCTGAAGCATTTTACAAGTTATCGCCCGAGAGAAACTTCGTCATGAAAATCTGTTGCTGGCTCGCGGACTAATACAATGGTTTATTTGCAATTATTATTAAACCTAAGATATTTTATTATAAGCAATGTATTCAAGTTCTGTACACTCTATTAATACACCATATCAAAATCATCCAGAAGTTTATTTATTCTTGTTTTTAATATATTTGTAGGTGGTACTTTAATAAATAAATATCACTTTGCAAATTACTAAAAAAAAAAAATTGAATATATTGTCAGTTTCCTTTGCCATCAGTTTTATAACGCCCGGTATAAATTAGCTAAAATGTTTAGGACCACTGTTGACCATAACTACATTAGTACGAATTAGTCATAAAGCAAGTCCCTATGATATTTAAGCCCTTACGAATGATAATAGGTAATATATGTACAAATTAAATGTGTTAGCTTCATTTAAAATTTATCGTTAGAAACCAAGATTAAATTTTGTAGTCTAAACATCCGTTGTATTTTCCTCTATTATTTACATATGGCCTTTATTAATTTATAATATACCAACAAAAGCAAAATTTAACAATCACCATATTCAGTACCTACACAATGTTACTCGGCAATCTTGACGAAGAGGTATGCTTCCAAAATATGTATTTGTTTATTTATAATAGGATTGATTTTACCTTCCGTCACTTCTAGGTAAGGAAGGTATTGTCTTTGGTCAAAAATTCGTACGATTTCTCAAATTCTATAAAACGTGTTTCGCGCAATGCGATTAATTACTTAACGCACCCTAGATATTCTGGTGTGCGGCCGCCAGCTTTTATACAGTGGAGACGGGCAGGGTTGAAACCGCATAAGGGTTAAAAAGGGCGCCACGTAATTTTTGTCCGGAAAATTACAAAAAGGACGGTACCAAAACGATATGTAAAGATAAGTTACCTACCGTAATATTGTTGCCTGAAAACGACTGAGGAATCATAAAATAAAAAAATTAATAAAATAGAATTTAATGAAGGTAAAATTTGTAAAAATTGTATAATAAAGTTACAGATTCGAAGTGAAACATATTTTACATAAATGACACTATAGGAACATTTGAAATATAATTACAATAAGAAAGCAGAGAGAATTTATTGGACGAAACACTATAAAAATATAAAGATACACGATGGATCGGCAAAATAATAATAACAATACGATGAGGGAAACCAGATTTAGACGATAGGAAGGTACGTATATCTAGGGGCAATAATATTCTGGAGCAAAATGTTCTAAAGTGAATTTTAGACCGTAACAGTAAATGAAAAGTTTAGCTTGATAATTTGAACTCCAACTTTCAAAAATTCTTTCATCGCACAGGCAGACAACATGCTAACCATTCAGCTACAATGACAGTTGAAAATGCTTTTATAGTACATAATAAAATAATGAAACAAATATTTATTGACATTATAATTTTCTTTGATTTATGCAATGATAATAAAGTAATTAGTATTAAATAACGTATAGGAGGTAATGTACTATTATCATATTCAATAGCATGGTTTAATTTTCTGCCGGACACTTTTTATTTACAAAAAAACTGTTTTCCCATGTTAAACGCCTATGTCAAGGTTTGCTTGGGCACGTGTTTAATAATTTCGAAATACAAAGATGTTGCCTGCGCCCATGCGAGCTATAAAGCTCGTCTGCAATTTTAATTATTACAATCCCGTTAGTAACTTACTTTACACTTTTAATTAATGTACTATGTATTAATCACTGCAAATTGCTTATGTCGGCCAAATTAGTTTCAGACAG
Source organism: Harpalus rufipes (assembly GCA_951394225.1). Lineage (NCBI taxonomy): Eukaryota > Metazoa > Arthropoda > Insecta > Coleoptera > Carabidae > Harpalus > Harpalus rufipes. Next base: position 21,222,551 of record OX596290.1, on the reverse strand, counting down.
AATATATGTCCTGGATGCAATTACGCATAAATACATAAATTTTCGCTGTGCACTATGAACAGGATGAATACACCATTGAATCTGAAATCATTCATCAAGAAGCATTCCTAGACCTAACCTTGCCTCGCAATGTAGGTACATTCTCTTCCGACGAAATAGTCTCAGCAGGTTCAAAGTGCATTCCAAAGGATTGCAGTGAGAATTAGATCAGATTGGATTTCTCTTAATAGAGATGTTCGTTGTTTACAACGCGAAACTGATTCCTGAATATGCTAAGTACACAATCTGCTGTGGCCAGCACAATACCTTCCGTCAATCCTGTGTATTATGTATAAATTCCATACATGCAATGTGCACTTGACACTAACATCTTCTTCTTTAGCTTTCCCCATTCGTTAGAGGTCGCTATTTTTTATTTTCTTCTTTCACTCATTTCTGTTTTACGTGTCGTTCTTATTCAGTTCCTTTTCTCTCAATCCGCAATACAGTCCTTCCATATTATCTTTGGTCGTCCTCTGTTTCATCAACCTTCTATTAGTAAGCATTCATCCAATATATTTTTTATTTTTCCTCATGTAATCATCTCGCTTGTATCTTTCTAGAAACTTGTAACACTGGAGTTATTTCCTTACCTATCTTCCCGGGTCTTCCCCAACATCTACTTCAACATCCTCATCTCTCCCACATTAATTTACTTTTTATTGATACTGACATATGTCAATTTGAATTATATGAATATATTAGTAGTTTCCATGTTTAGGATAGCTGGGTAATTTATAAAATTTAATTTCTTTAAAATTCTTTAACTCTATATCTATTGAACATGAAGTATGCAATCAAATCGTATAGAGAATAATATATTCTCTAAGTTATAATAACGTGAATGTCAATAAATCAAATTTAACTGTTAAATCTTCAAATGAGGCTACTTCCGGTTCACCAATTATAACCAAAATCTAATCAGTTATTCTTCTGGATATGAACTTGAGGAATACGAAAAAAATATAATTTTTGGAATCGTGGTATTGAAGTTATGCGATCCGAAACTTTCGTCACATACACACACACACACACACAAACACACACACACACACACATATATATATATACAGTAAAAATTTTGAAAGATGCCCGATCAAGGTTGTCTACGAATTGTATGAATTCAGATTTTTGCTCCGCCCATCATGACAAATTCAGTAGTGTCGTTTGCTTAGTTTTTATGAGGGTACGTTATTTTATTATTATAAAAAATTATATTACAGGAGAAGCATTCAAAATTCAAAAATAAGTCAACTAGTAAGTTTATAAGCAAATGTAAAACCAAATATGTTAAAAATAAGATACTGACACAATGTCAGTGTCAGTGACTGACAGAATATAACGTTATACGTACGGCTATGAATCCAGGTAATGTATCTGAATTAATAAATAAACTTACGTTACAGCGAAAGTATTATCAACAACGAGCATCGTTTATAAATGGAATGTCCTAACTTAGTCGAAACAATATGAATTTTTGAAAGACAAACGTGTTATATCCATCCTTATCACACACTCGTACAGCCTTTGCAAAAGAAAGAGATAAATGTATGCCTATTTGTTAATTCGTTCGTGGTACAGGTGCCCTATCGGACATCTTTCAAAATTTTTACTGTATATATATATATAAATATATATATATATATATATATATATATATATATATATATATATATATATATATAAATATATATATATATATACAGGCATCTTCATAAAAATGTTAAATCATGTTATAGGGACCCTAAAACATACTTATTCACTAAAAACTCATCATTTAATTTTTTGACCAAAGACAATACCTTCCTTACCGGTGACGGAAGGTAAAAAGATTGTATCATTTTAATTGTATTATGTGTTCTGAAAGATTTTTAAAAATATCCAATTATAACTGTAATATTATTTTATCCACGGATGTATGTATCTTCTTTTTCTTTCTTTTCCAGGACATTTTAAATCTTATATTTTCCAGTCTGCTTCTCATTCTTGGAAATCCAAATTATTTTCCCGTTTTCTACATCTTTTTGTTTTATTGTAGATTTTATTTTAGTTTCATTTTGTACGTCCAATAAGTATTTCTAATTTCAAGAACTGGAAAACGCGAGAAGAAAAATCGATATTTGTATTTATTTGTCAAACGTCGTAAAACGTTATCAGATTTTCATTATTATTTATAGAGGGTATAAAAACGATAATATATCAATGACCCTATGTACAGACAACATACGAATAACAACACGCATATTTGTTGATGAAAATGATAAAAAAGTGTTTTATATTCCGCTTTGTTTATTTTCTTTTTAATTATACATGGATTCTCAAATATACGAGGTTATGAAAAAAAAAATATAGAGATATAATAACAAGACGTGCTGATTACGACTAACATCTGCGATACGTTTTGTGTACAACAATAAAAAATCTGATGTGGCCAGCACAATACCTTCCGTCAATCCTGTGTATTATGTACAAATTCCATACTTAAATTTTCTTGCAAAAGATTATAAATTTTTGGTATTATGTGATTCCCTTTCTCGGCAACTGAATTCCATACTCCTGATAACAAACAAACCACATGAAATTTTGATTGAAAAATTATAACACTTGTCAGTTATGGACATAATTAATTGCTCTCATTTTGACACGGGTCAAAGTCATGTTACTGCACGCGCCCCATACATAAATTTTCGTGCAAAAGATCCTATATTTCCAGTAAAGTTATTTCATTAACAAACTATGCAAATTGCACTTGACACTGACATCTTCTTCTTTAGTTTTTCCCATTCGTTAGGGGGTCTCTAATTTTTATTTTCTTCTTCCACTCATTTTTGTTTTGCGTGTCGTCGTCATTCAGTTCCTTTTCTCTCAAGTCTTCTACAATACAGTCTTTTCATATTATATTTGGTCTTCCTATGTTTCTTCCACCTTCTATTAATATATTCATCTCTCCTCATGACATGTTCACACCAATATGTAATCGTCTCTCTTATATCTAGAAACTTCTAACACTAGCGTTACTTCCCTTATTCTTTCATTCAATTACTTGCTTTTTATTGATACTGACATCTGTCAATTTGAATTACCTGAATATATTAGCAGTTTCCATGGTTAAGTTAGCATAGCTGGCTGAATTAAGAAATTTATATCAAATTTATTATCTTTATTCTTCTTTAACTCTATCTCTGTTGAATAACAAATATAAAATGCAATCAAATCGTCATTCTTCAGCACGATAACGCCCGCCCTCATACAGCCCAGCTGACCCGTGATAAGCTTCAAGAATTGGGATGGGAGGTCCTACCTCATCCTGCCTACAGTCCCGACCTCGCCCCATCTGATTTTTACCTGTTTGGACCACTCAAAGACGCCCTACGTGGAAAAAGATTTGCTAACAATGAGAAAGTTAAGGAAGCGGTGCAAAAGTGCCTTCGGGGTAAATCGAACGAATTCTGCGCCAAGGGAATTAGGAAGCTGCAAGAAAGATGGGACAAGTGCATAACTGTGGGGGGTGATTATGTTGAAAAATAGCCTTAATTTTGAAAGATTGAAATAAACCGTTTTTGGCTATAGCCATTTGTCTCTTTACTTATTGAATGACCCTCGTAAATATACCTATGGGGTGTCATAGCTGCGTGAGTGATGTCTGGTTGCGAATCTGAGGAACTCGATTCGATCCCGATCAACGCCAAATATTTCGAATTTTAAATGGCTGAATATGCAGATATGATTTTTATTTATGGATTATGTAATGGTAATGCCCGTTATGCGTCCAGAGAATACCAAGACAGATATCCAAATAGACGCCAACCTTCCCATCGCCTATTTGCGCGCATTTTTCAGCGTCTACGTGAAACTGGATCAACAACTGTACGGGGAGGTGTTCAAAATGATGGCATTGGTGTTAATAATAACGTTGTAGATGAAGAAAATGTAATTGATGCTGTTCTCGATAATCCTGAAATCAGCACAAGACGCATCACTGTTCAGTCCCGTTTTCAGCAAAGATTTAGCATAAATGTATGGGCAGAAATTTTCAATACTAGATTACTAGAAATTGAAGTTTTAATTGACCGATTGACAGCTGATGGCTACAGAAACTTTCTGGGAAATAGACTACATGAACTAATAGAAGATGTTCCACTTCTTGTACGACAACAGATGTGGTACCAGCATGATGGTGCTCCTCCTCACTATGGTACACAAGTAACTGAGTGGTTAAACCAAAACTTTCCCAATAGGTGGCTTGGACGTGTAGGTACAAACTTTTGGCCTGCAAAATCTCCAGACTTAAATCCTCTTGATTTCTATCTATGGGGACACTTGAAACAAGAAGTTTATAGGGTACAAATAAACACACGTGAACAGTTACTTGAACGAATTATGAACGCATCTGCTGCCATTCGTAACGATCAAAATGTAATTTATCGTGTATATGATTCTATGATTCGCCGATGTCAAGGATGCATACGAGTTCAAGGCGCGCATTTTGAGCACTTACTGTAATTTTTTTTAAATTTGTTATCTTATTTCATATTGTGTTAACCTACTCCATGTTGTTCTGTGTTTAGAATTTATTTATTTGTCTATTTAATAATTGTGTCATCGTATGTTTTGTTGTTCAAATCGTATTCGTTAATATTAATAAATAAAATTAATTAATACAAATAAGGTATGACTTTTCAATAATAGCTCTTGTTTTCCGAAAGTATCTTGATTACAAAAATTAGAAAATTTCGTGTTATTTATAGAACTTCAACCTCTTGTATTTTGGTAACTAGAAGGAATAGGACCTATGTTAATATGACATTTTTGGCTCAAAATGACCTCAGGAATAAGCTGTTAAAGTTTGTTACACTAGTCCTGAAACACCCTGATTATTATTTACTGTCCGCCCTGGTATAATTTAAACAACTTTATATCTCTTATAGTTCTCGAGATAGCAAATGTACCCCACTTAAATTGAACACCCTGTATATGCTGCAACTAAAAACACAGAATAAATATAATTTAGAAACGGCAGCTGTATGTATTTTTACAGCCGTAATACTAACGACATGTCCTCATGAGAATTACTCTTTGTGCTTTCAAAAAGCATCGTCCGTTGCTAAAAATTCTTGTTTAAAAACTTAAAGGCATTGAAAATTTAGCCGGAAGCTTTCTACTACATCCGCCTTGGTTTTGATTTTGCTCCATTAGACTTCTTTTTGTGCGTTGCAAAGAAAAAGAAATCGTTATTTTGAAGTCTGAAAGGTTTATTTTTATTTATTCGATGCCGTGAAACTTGACTCTACATTAATAACGTCTTGGTGGGAAATGGTTTTTGGTAGAAGACTTCAACACATAACACAACTTTTGTTGTCAAGATTTTTATTAAGTTTTTGTTCAACACAGATTCTTGAAAAAAAATCTGATGTGGCCAGCACATAACCTCTCGCCGTATATTTTACCTGGCTGTATGCATAAAGCAAAGAATATTTTTATAAATACAAATAATATATTCATATAAATCTATGACGTATAAACTTCTTTATTATTCAATAATAGCATGTCTCAACATGAAGATATTTTACCATAAATTATGTTACAATAAATTACAAAGTAGAGTTTACCATATATAAATATTAGGCTGGTAACTGCAATTTTCAATTCGAACAACGTTGTTTACTTTCTCTTCATATTCTTCTAGTAAAAACATTAATTTTGGGCGGTCTAAAATGTATATATGGATTGTGCATCTATTCTTACATATCTTCTTTTACATTTTATTTTTTCATACATGTTATATCTAAATAACACTAATTCCCTTTAATAAAGTGACGGATAGATTGCACTCCGATTATTCTTATATCGATGTGTAATTTTGTCAATATTTACAACTTACTTGAGAAGAATTTGATAGCTTTTTCGCAATTCAAAGTTACTCTAGTCTATAGTACTGGTGTACATTGTCCCATAATGTTTGAAGCAAATTTAAGTCCTTCAACCTAGACTTGTCCATCTCCATAATAGTTACAGATCAAGAACTAAGGGATTCTCCAAGTACATTTTTCTTTCATTACTCATTATTTCTGACACTGACATTTATCTGTCAGTTGCAAATAATTTAAATTATCAACTATTTTTTCTGGCATTCTTTCGGCTGTCAAATTTATTACAACAGATTATTTTATATATTATACTTCTTTTATCTCTAAATCTATGGAATATATAATAAAATATTTAAATGTATCAGATAGAGAATTTAATTTTCTTTAACATTACCACGAAAAAAAAAAATATTTAGAAGATTTTTTTTCAAGAATCTTCTACTTCCGGTTGTCCAATTATTACCAAAACTTTTTCAGATCTTCCCATGAATGTCCGATTGGGAAATACGTTGTTAAACAAATTTTAAGTCTTATAGTTTTTGAGTAACCGTCCTTCCAACATCCCACACACACACACACACACACACACACATCCACACACACACACACACACACACACACAGACATCATCGTAAAAATGTTAAAATCGGATTGTAGGGACCTTAAAACGTGCTTATTCAATAAAATCTGGATATGCGATTTTTAGCATGAATCCAATACCTCTCTTAGCGAGAGGTAAAAAGGAAGTGGCAAGAGGTATTGTGCTGGCCACAACACTTTTTTGCTCAAATGTCCTTGGAAAATAATGATTGGGGAATCCGTCCATATGCACAGTGTGCACCGCCGACAAGAACTTAATTATTTAATCCACAAATCTTTGATGAATTCAAAGTAACTTTCCTGTAACTTCCGAAACAATTACGAAAGAATGAAACATCTTAACTGTAATTCAAAGATTCAAATCTGGATTAATAAAACAAAAGCATTTATAATATCCTTGCGTCTATATCTTTTAGTCAATCTCTCTTAAATTTTCATAATCTCGGAGAGATACCAACATTTAAAATTCAAATTTCCTGCTTATATTTAAAACCACCAGAAGAAAATATCGTGACGACGATAATAAAGGTTCATTTACATGTATATAAAAACCGCGGACGGACGAGTAAAATTCGCAGCGCGTATGTTTTACCAAGAGATTTCATTTTTATACGAATTTTTATAGCAGTAATATAATTATAAATCATGATGCTTCTGTATACTTTAATACAGGGTTGTAGACAGAGAATCTGTTTATACAAAAAACGTAGTAAATGTATTCGACCATTCAGAAAATTACAGGGTGTTTCATAACTTCGAATACAAACTTAATTGGCCAACCGGTATCCTCATTAGAAGATTTTAACACTTAAGTGTTAGTATTTGAAAGGAGTAAATTGGTGACTGAGTGCAATGTGTTGGTGGATGGAGTGAAACTGAATACACACGCGCTGTTCTGTTCGCGGATCCATCGTAAAATCGCCACACACCAAACACAGAGTATTACGGAAATCACTGTGGATACGCAACACGTCCTCCCAGCTGAATGCCACTCCGCACACTGACTCATCAGATATGTAGCTCTCGCCACTTAGCGGTGCAAAGATAAACTACTACTTTCCAGATGGCAGCACCAGTCCCGAAAATTTTGGATAGCACCTCATATACGAGGGTCATTCAATAAGTAAAGAGACAAATTCTATAATTTTAAAACTATTCAATGAATGTGTACAATCTTTTCAGGGGTGTTAGTTGGCAACCTTGGAATATGCTCTGATCAGCTGTTTCATCATTTTATGTCAACATAACCCCAAAATTTTCAGTTCACCATGGCAAGTCCACTAGAAGATTGCACCTTAGAAGAGCAGCGCTGTCATTAGATTTTTTAGTCGCAGAAGGTGTAAAACCAAGTGAAATTTTTTCTAGAATGTTAATACAGTACGGTAAAAGTTGTATGAATCGTGCGAATTTTTACAAGTGGGTTGCTCGGTTTAAAAGTGGCCGAACAAGTGTAGGTGATGAACCCCGATATGGACGTCCAGTGGAAGTTTCTGGTCCCTCGTTGGAATCGAGGATTGACGGACTTATTCGTGATAACAGAAGAATTACTCTTGAAATGATAACTGAGGAAGTTCAAGTAAGTATTGAAACTGTTCACAATGTCATTCAGAACAATTTAAAGTATACAAAAAAGTGTGCCAGATGGGTTCCCAGACAGCTTACTGACGCTCATAAAGAATCAAGGCTTTCCATTAGTCAAGACTTAAAGCAACGAAGTTTGATTGAAGGAGACGCTTTTTTTAAAAGAATAGTGACCTACGACGAGGTCTGGATCCATCACTACGACCCTGAGACCAAAAGGCAGAGTATGGAGTGGAAACACACTAGCTCTCCAGTTCGCAAAAAATTCAATGTTCAACCTTCCGCCGGTAAAGTGATGCTGACCATCTTTTGGGACTCACAGGGTCCAGTCTATTGCGATTTCCTTGAAGATCAGCGAACTATCAATAGCAAATACTACTCTGAGATGCTACAACACAAAGTTAGACCAGCTATCAGGAGCAAACGCCGTGGACTCTTGTCAAAATGAGTCATTCTTCAGCACGATAACGCCCGCCCTCATACAGCCCAGCTGACCCGTGATAAGCTTCAAGAATTGGGTTGGGAGGTCTTACCTCATCCTGCCTACAGTCCCGATCTCGCCCCATCTGATTTTCACCTGTTTGGACCACTCAAAGACGCCCTACGTGGAAAAAGATTTGCTAACAATGAGGAAGTTAAGGAAGCGGTGCAAAAGTGGCTTCTGGGTAAATCGAAAGAATTCTTCGCCAAGGGAATTAGGAAGCTGCAAGATAGATGGGACAAGTGCATAACTGTGGGGGGTGATTATGTTGAAAAATAGCCTTAATTTTGAAAGATTGAAATAAACCGTTTTTGAGCTATAGCCATTTGTGTCTTTACTTATTGAATGACCCTCGTATATTAATAAAAATTACATGGCGGCAGGTATTGTGTTGGAATTATTTTTGTCACAACTCACAAAAACCTATCGTTTTTAGTACAATGTAATTAAACTGATAAGTGTCAAGTAAATTAAAAAAAAAATGCAATATCACAAATATGTTTATTTCCATATCATACATATCAAATCCAATAACACTTTTCATATCAACATCTGATATATGAAATGTATGTTGTTTGATAAGCTTGTGATACGAACGCCACTCAATATCAATACAAGGTATAATTATCTGATTGGAGTGGAAGACGATTAAATTAATAGGGGATAATTGACGTAGCTCTAGTGCCATTGACGAGAATTGAGAGGCCTTATATTAGTATAGACAATGTAAGGCATTAATAAAGACCTATTATGTCAAGTGAATTGTTAAATTGGCATGTAGTGTAGTATTATACCTTTAATATGATAGAGCAATACTGTTGAATGGAAAGACGAGTAAATGTGGGCCAAAAATTCGCGGAATGAATTCAGATTTTTGCTCCACCCATTCTGACAAATTCAGTAGTGTCGTTTGCTTAGCTTTTTGAGAGTACATAAGATACTACTGTTATTTTATTATTATAATTTGTTGTGACCAGCATAATCCTTCTCACCATTTTCATTTAATGTTGCATAGGGCGCGAACAGTCATGTGACTTTGTTGGCCTTGGGAAGCAGATATAAGTTTTCATTCAAAACATGATTTTCCAAATCCATGTGGATTATTTTCCTCGACAAGTATATTCCATTCTATGGATGACAAATAAACATCAGACATTCCGACACGGATCCTCATATCTGCTTGCTAAGGCCAACAAAGTCACATGACTGCTCGCGCCCTATAAATAACGAATTGAACATTTCTTGTACATGCAAATAATTGAAATTGTTTCTCTTCTTTCGTTACCGATATTAGCGGTATTTCTTAAGGATATATGTAATATTAACATACCTATAATTTTAAAAACATATTTAATTAATAATACAATAAGATATATTAAATGTACTCGTACCTCCCAGAAAAATCTTCCAGTAATGCTGATTTTTGACACTGACATTTTCAATTTCTCTGTAATTACAAACATAAATATTTCAACTGGTTTCCATGGAGTTTTTTGGGCAAGAAGATTTATAACAACATATTATTCTATATTATTACATACTATTACTACTAAACTACTACTTCCGGTTTTCCAATTAGTACCAAAACCTATTCAACTCTCCCCATTAATGTTAGATTGAGGAATCCGTAGTCAAACAGGTCTTTAGTCTTATAGACACATACACACAAACATCATTGTAAAAATGTTAAAATCAGATTCTATGTACTTCTCGTACTTATTCAATAAAATTTGGATATGCGATTTTTAGCATGAATCCAATACTTCTCTTAACGAGAGATAAAAAAACAACCTCTGTGCTGAATTTCATCTGTTTATTCATATTATTTTTTGATGTTCGATTTCAATGACCGTTAGTCTATGTATATAAATTTTCCTATTAAAATATACTGAATTGGTTAATGTTTATGTCAAAATTTTATTCAAATCTTTGATTCCTTTAATATAGATCTTAGCAGGATAATTTCGTTCTAACTTACGGTTTATGGACCATAAAAATAGAGCACAATATCAAGAAAGTTTAATTGAAATTAAAAATTAAACTAAATTTCAGATTAAAGTTTTTATTACTTTTTTAACTACACCTAGAAACTAATTTTCTTTCTTTTACAATATTAGCTGTTGATAACATTAACTTCTATCTTAATACTTTTAACCTCCTGCTATCCTTGGTAAGGGTGGCCAAATCAGTTTTTTTATTTCTTTCAACAGCTATGTTTTAAAATAGTTAACTACTCCTCTCTGTCTAGTCAAGATGTTATAAATTTGTAATAATTTGTCACTGTCTCCAAGTTGTTTGTGACACTTTGTCATTTTAAAAGGTTTGATAATAAAAAAGTATAAAATAAATAGGTCTATAAATCCTACAGTTTTTGTAACTTTATACAAAGTAGGAACATTGTACCGTATTTAACTCTAAGAAATTAAAAATGTATGCTATGAACATACTCACTGCGAAAATAAATTTTACCTTCCGTCACCTTTAGGTAAGGAAGATATTGTCGTTGGTCAAAAAATTCAGTGATGAGTTTTTAGTGAATAAGCATGTTTTAGGTTCACTATAATACGATTTTACCATTTTTACGATGATGTCTGTACGTATGTATGTGTGTGTGTGTGTGTGTGTGTATGTGTGACGAAAGTTTTGGATCGCATAATTTCAATACCACGATTCCAAATTTTTTTTTCGTATTCCTCAAGTTTACATCCAGAGGAACAAATGATTTGATTTTGGTTATGAATGATCAACCGGAAGTAGCCTCATTTGAAGATTTTAACAGTTATATATGACGTAATCCCCGACGCCGGGAAACCCATACGACTAGACGTGTTAATTACGCCGGTGACTTGAAACTTTTATATGCGATATATAATAAAATATTTAAATGTATCAGATAGAGAATTTAGTTTTCTTTAATATTATATATAGTGGCTGGACACCCCATTATGGGGTTAAGCCGCTTCACATGAAGCTCTCTAGATCCTTTTTACCTCTCGCTAAGAGAGGTATTGCATTCATGCTAAAAATCGCATATCCAGATTTTATTGAATAAACGCGTTTTAAGGTCCCTACAATCCGATTTTAACATTTTTACGATGATGTCTGTGTGTGTGTGTGTGTATGTGTGTAGGATGTTGAAAGGACGATTACTCAAAAACTATAAAACTTTATATTTTTTTAACTACGTATTTCTCAATCGGGCATTCATGGGAAGATCTGAAAAGGTTTTGGTAACAATTGGACAACCGGAAGTTTGTCCGATTGGGAACTACGTAGTTAAACAAATATTAAGTCTTAAAGTTTTTGAGTAATCGACCTTCCAACGTCCCACACACATACTCACACACACACATACATTCACACACACACAGACATCATTTTAAAAATATTATAATCGGATAGTAAGGACCTTAAAACGTTATTAATCAATAAAATCTGGATATGCGATTTTTAGCATGAATCCAATACCTCATTTAGCAAGTGGTAAAAAGTTTTAATAATCAGGAAGATTATACGAACACCTGTATTTTTATAATAACAAATTAATAAAAGTATCTTATGTACCCCCATAAAAACTAACTGAAAAACATTACTGACTTTATAAGAATGCGCAGAGCTAAAATTTTACTTGGATCAGACATTTTTAAAAAGTTAAACTGTACCGCGTTTTAAATGCAATACACTACTTATTTCTTTCTTTGTTGTTGATTCGTCTTTCATTTCTTTCACGCGAGTGAAAAAGAGTCCGCTCATTTTATGGACAATTTCCGAGAGAGCAAGTATGTACGAGTCCGCGAATTACTTGACCTATTTTCTCTTTGCTGAAAAATATGGAGACCATTTCGAAGTATTTCCACTCGTTTAAGTTGTAGGGAAATGAGGGAAATTTGCATAATTAAAAATAATTTCACTTACTGGAGTTGAGTTGCTTTTGCGGAGAGTACGAACCATGAAAGGAATCTGTAACAGAAAGAAGAGTCCATTAATATAAACATGTTGATGAAATAGCAAAAGTAAAAATTGTTACTATTATTGGTATTGGTCCTGAGGTATTGTGTAGAATTATGAAGTCGTTTAAATTAGATAAAAGTTACCCCATTAGGAGATAATTTTAATGGCATATTGTTACTAGGAAAACAATGTGGTGTGGCCAGCACAATACCTCTCGCCACTTTTGTTACATAAGTATAAAAAAGAAAAATATTTTGTTCAGTTCTTATCCGAACGAAACCGAAAAATTTCGTTTCCGTTCTTAATGTTCCCATCTAAATATTTTCGTTTTCGTTCACAGTAGTTAAATACCGGTTATAACTATTAATGAGTAACAATTGATGAAAATAAAACATACATATAAAGGAATGATAATACATATAAAAAAATAAGAAGAAAAGCTTATGCTATGGCCTGAATTTTTTACAATAAAGAATAAAACTTTAATTACATTTTCTTTCATCTAACTAATAGTACCTTTTCAAGCTAATGTTCCTTTATGTTAGTTCTCTTATATAAGTACTTAACATAACTAATAAGACGAATACCGACAGTGTGTGCAAATGAAAATTATCGCAGTCAGTGTTCAATAGATGAAACTACGAGTATACCGTTTAACCTAACACGTTACAGGGTTAGCTACTGGAGAGTTACTTTGAAAGTCTGCTTGTTTGCAACTCAAATATCTAAAATAAAATAACGGTTAAAACCGATAACCAATATTAATTATTTTGTTTCTAATCATGAACGAAATAAATACATTACATTTTCGTTCTTATAAAAATTTCGGTTTATTTCGTTTTCGTTCTCATTTCGTTCTTAGTCCCCGTAATTAATTGATGAAAGATCTCAAAAATACATAATGGAGAGCAGGTCCAAACAAATATAATAATCCCTAATCCTTGAATGGTCCAGACTCTTTCCTGCGAGCGCCAATAGCCTGGAACAGTTAAAAAAATAGATGAGTATACTCTCTTAATGAGTGCTTAGGATCCACGTAAATGCGCAAGGTTTCGGCCTAGCTTTGGGATTAGGATAGGATAGGTACTAGTCCCAGCCGCACTGTAGGCTCTTCCTCAGCCCGCAAGCGAGGGTATAGATGAACCGCAGACAGCTCTTTCTTAACACCGCAGCGTGAGATCAACCAGTCCCAGCCGCACTATAGACTCTTCCTCAGCCCGCATGCGAGGGTACAGCTAAACCGCAGAATAGCTCTTCCTCAACACCGCATCGTGAGAGGAACCAGTCCCAGCCGCACTGTAGACTCATCCTCAGCCCGCAAGCGAGGGTATAGCTGAACCGCAGAACAGCTCTTTCTCAACACCGCAGTGGAGAGCAACTAGTCCCAGCCGCACTATAGATTCTTCCTCAGTCCGCAAGCGAGGGTACAGCTAAACCGCAGAATAGCTCTTTCTCAACACCGCAGTGGAAAGCAACCAGTCCCAGCCGCACTGTAACTCTTCCTCAGCCCGCAAGCGAGGGTATAGCTGAATCGCAGAACAGCTCTTCCTCAACACCGCAGCGTGAAAGCAACCTGTCTCAGCCGCACTGTAGATTCTTCCTCAGCCCGCAAGCGAGGGTATAGCTGAACCGCAGAACAGCTTTTTCGGTTGTCCAATTATTACCAAAACTTTTTCAGCTCTTCCCATTAATGTCCGATTGGGAAATACGTAGTTAAACAAATATTAAGTCTTATAGTTTTTGAGTAATCGTTCTTCCAATGTCCCACACACATACACACATACACACACACACACACACACACACACACACACACACACACACAGAGACATCATCGTAAAAATGTTGAAATCGGATTGTAGGGACCTTAAAACGTACTTAATCATGAAAATCTGGATAAACGATTTTTAGCATGAATCCAATACCTCTCTTAGAGACAGGTAAAAATGCACAACTACTTAACTTACAAAATTAACTACGTTTCACAAGGAAATTATGGGTAACGAATGTTAACTAATGCGACATTCAATTGTTGTAATTGTTTCAATTGAGCTTCCATGGCCTGCTACCAAATATTATCAGAGCATCCCTTGTATACATTGATTCTTAGTCCCGCGTAGCACATTTTCTCACTGTACCATATTTCCTACGAACTTAACGAGTGATTACTGCCTTTGACATATATACTTCAGTTTTTCAGTGAGACATCAAAAAGTTTTCCAAATGGAGAAAATATTTTGAAAGAAAAACAAGGAAATAAATTAACCTTGTATCCGACGTATCAAAAGTGTGAAACAGTTTTTCCTAAATTCACGCCCCATAAAATACAGTAAACCGTTAATACTATTCCGTGGACTTGTATAAACTTAAGAAAACTTTTCCCAGCTTTTTTGGAGCTTTACGGAAGTTTTCGTACGTTTACTGCTTTTTCTAGTAGATAAAAACTTACTTAGAATTTCAAATCGTAAAGTGTTTACAGACCATATGTTGCAGACTTGTAAAATAATTATTTTATATCTGAAATTTCATTTTTATTTCTGAAGAATTTTGTCCATGCCGATTTCGTCCATAAAGATGTTTAACTGATCAGAAATAAATATTCTCTATAAATTATTTGTCTATTAATAAATCGATCTAACAGGATACAAAATCCCAATTACAGGACGATTATACCACAAATATAAAAACGAATGAGTTGAACAGTACATACCTATAAGAAATTTAACAAGTAACTTAATCCAAAAATATTTCGTTAACATACTCTTAAATTTAGATAAGGAGTCGCCAAATATATCAATGTCAACAGTACATGATACACTGTTATATGCTACAGAGAGTTGTCTTATTGGAGATTTTAATTCATAATTAGTCCTACAATGAAATGGTACTTTATTTCTTGAAGTGACGCGTGGAACGTGAAATGGTATTAGCTCAAGACTACATGGGTCATCAATACAATTATTAATTAATTTGTATAACTAGAGAGATAATTGTAAATTTCTTCTGCTACTTCATGGCACCAAGTTCACTTCAGGCAATAAAACAGAATAATCATGGGTAAAGTTAGGATATTGTCCATGTATTTTAAAATAATATTTGATGAATTTATGCTGGACAGAATATTAGATATATATTTATGATATATTGGATTTCAGACTTGTAGACAATATTCTAGTTTAGAGCGGACAAATGCACAATACAAGCTTTTTAGTGTAGTTGTTTTACAGAAAGACCGACAATTTCTAATTACAAATCCAAGATTTTTGTAGGATGATCTTATTAAATCTTAGTTTTATGTCAAATAAAATCTCAAGATCCTTAAACTGAGTTACTTTCTCAAGCGAATTAGTTCCCATGTGATATGCATAAGTGCAAACATATTTTTTAACAAAGTAACTCATTATTTTACATTTGCTGTAATTAAAGAACAATTTTAAGTTGTGGGACCATTTTAAAATGTTGTTGATGTTGTTTTGTAAGAGAATACAGTCATTAAGTTGATGGTTTTATAAATTTTTATGTCATCGGCATACAAAAGTATTTGAGAATGTTGAACACAGTCCAGCACGTTATTAATGAAGAGGTTGAATAATAGTGGGCCCAAGTTTAATCCTTGTGGGACCCCAGAGGTAGCAGTGAACGGGTTTGATTAAAGTTTGTAACGGTAGCACCTGGAGCGGTGTCTGGGCCATCGTTGTACCGTTCTTTCAGCCGTCGGTCGGAATACTAGGGCGCCGTCGGCGGTAGTAGCTGAAAAGGAAGGCTGTGGTGCCGGGATAGCTGGTGGAGGAAGGCCAAGGTTTGTTCGAAGAAGCACGCTTTTTTACCCGTAATAAAACAATATTTATTTTACCTAATCAAAAATACAACCCTAAAATAGCAAAATATAGTGTAGACAAAATGAAATGCTTGTTGAACAACTGTTACGGTACGGCCCAATGAACGGCGACTGTGCCCCCGCGATACTGCAATGGCACAGTCTCTGATAAACAGTAAGTAAACCTATGAAATATGTTTAAAAACAAACGGTAGTTAACTATAACTTGTGCCAGCAGCAGTTTAAGTGATAGCAAAGTTACGGCGGCGGAGCCTCTATTATCCACAAGAGGCACGGACGGCGGTTTCGCACTCACCAAACAACGGTAGCAGCTTCAGCGGAAGACTTCTCTCAAGCGTTCGCAGCTCTAGCCGAAGACCCCAAGAAGTCATTCAGGCGAACTCTAGCACTTTTATACCCAAATTTTGGTAATCCGGCAGAATCTCGCAAATTACTTGGAGGGGAAAGTTTTAAACTTAGTTTGTATAAAATGGCGCTGCTGGCGTTTGTACAACAAAAATAAAATAAATAAAAATAACTAAAAGTCGTAATACATCCCGATTGTACCAGTTTGTAGCCCACAACAATAAAAATTCAACAATAAACATTATAAAATAAAACATATATATAATATAAAAAAACAATTACAATATTATTGTTGTAACGGTACATGTCTGACAGAACTTTGTTGTTAACTTCCGTTCTTCCGCGCTGTCAACCTAACCTATAAACAACCGTCACAATTTACGGTTAAACAAAGTAAAATAAAACCTGTACAAAGCAAATAAACAAAGAATACAACAATATAATACACAAGGTATGATTTACACAGTTATATCGTCAATCATCGGTCAGGGAAACATGTGTTTATTTGTACAAACTTTGAGGGTTACATTTACAAGTGGGGAACCAAATATGATTTACATCGCTTGTGGCTCGCTATAGGCCCATATAAATGGCAAAAATGTCAAAATAGCGCTCAACATCACATATTTTATAGGTTTAATATGGTTTATTAGCGGCAACATGTTCTGGACACAAACACATGTGATCGGGGGTCAATGAACTCCATCAGCGGATTATACTGACTTTAAAAATAACTGGGAATGAGGAATGACAAGGTACGTATCGTCACAAGTTAGTAAGATGAACGGTCATTTCGCGATCTCTGAGGTAAGAGTTGAGAAAATTAAGAATCGCATTGTGATTTACACTGTCGAAAGCCTTTTTAAAATCTGTGTATATCACCTCCTTTACCAATGTTAGCGGGAGGTATAAATTCGAACGAAATATAGCAGTGTTCCTACAATCTGCTAATATCCCCGATCTCTTTAAAATATTCCTTGCAACACTGTTTCGGTTTTATAGGTTATATTGTAGGTCTTAGGAAATGCTATACAGGACCAAATCCTTCAAATTATTGTGAGAGCAGAAACTGCAATTTGTATTCCAACAGGAGCTTGCTAGTTTCAAGTTAGATTCATAAATACACAATTTATGTTGTGGAACTTGGAATATTATCGTTTGAACTTAAGGATTTATTCAAGTAAAATATTAACGCGTAAAATATAGCTACGACAAGATATTTGTAATTCATAACCCTATAATCCTGGATAATGTTTCTATTATAAAATGATAAATTTGTATACAGAAATCCTCGTGTAGTATGAACCATTGTTATGCATAAAGGGGTCCTGCATTGTTTTTATTTTTTACCTTCCGTCACATTTAGGTAAGGATGCTATTGTGACGTGTGCCCCTGAGTTAAGAGTATATGAGCGTCGCTACTGAAAGATTATTCCCGAGCGATGACGTAATCCCCTCGCCGGAATTACCCAGATGATGCAATCCCCGGCGGCGAAACGACAGGACGTGTTAATCTATTGTATTCGGTATCATTGTGGCGTCGGAAGGTTCCAGAAGGACACTGGCCTGTATAAATACCAGAAGCAACGAGTAATGAAGTTGGTGACATATATTTATATAATCATAGTGTTAGTTATTTTTAATATCTTTTTATTATTTATCCTAATTATTTATAGCTTAATAAACGTATTACTTTAATTAATATTATTTCTCTTATTTTTACACCACCCATATAAATAAAAAGTTTGAAAGGGCGAGAGGTATTGTGAATCCCACAAAAGATTTTTATTTTTTGTGTGTGTGACGAAAATTTCAACACCATGATTCCAAAAAAATTTTTTCGTATTCCTCAAGTTTACATCCAGAAGAAAAGGTGATTTGATTTTGGTTATAATTGGTCAACCGGAAGTACCCTCATTTGAAGATTTTAACAGTTTTTCTTGAAACAACACAGTTAAATATCATGTATTGACATTTATCGTTATTATATAAGAATATATTATTCTCTATACGATTTGATTGCATTTTATACTTCGTATTCAATAGATATAGAGTTAAAGAATTATAAATATAATAAATTTCATAAATCAGCCAGCTATGCTAACCATGGAAACTGGCTCGACTGATAGAAGTTTCTATATATATATATATATATATATATATATATATATATATATATATATATATATATATATATATACCTATTTTATTCCACAAGCCTATATTTCTTTAAAATTATATTGTAATAACTTAAAACTCTTATTTCAAAAATACTATAAACATTTAACCTGGAATTTTCAACCTTCCCTGTAGCTCTAAATATGTACAGACATGTACCCAAATATACATTCCACATACATGTGTTTTAATTACACACATTGTAAATACCCAAATCCCTTGTCTGAAAATGTATAACTCTTATGTGACATTCACATCCGTTTCCGGAATTTGCATCACACAAAAAGTTCTCCAACTCAAATGCGTAAACTTTCCGGGTTATTTGCAGGTTAGCAGGCGTGTCCAGTTGTTGTTTCATGTAGTGGCGTTTAATTTATTACGTTTGCAACACTGATAGGTTTAAGTAAATCCCAAAGAACACAAGGATTTTTTTATTTTAGACAACGTACGATGGATTAGCCTTTAAAGTTTTACAGGAAAGCAAAAATATCACGTAGAATGGCTAGAGGGATTTTAGGTTAATCTGCAAGAAATCTAGCATGCTGAGATTAAAATTGCATAAAGCATTGCGCAATAAACTCACAGTAGTCTTGATATAGTAGCGTTCAAAGGATTTCGACTGTGTATTTACTTTATTACAGTAACGTCGCCGCCGCTGCGCCATAGCCGGCGCTGCCGCGTCGCGCCCAAATCTCCGCACGTAACAGACATGTTCGGACTTGTTTAATTATTGCGGTGATGTAATCTATTGTGTACGATGTTTGTATCTCGCGAATGTTCTAGTCGTTCCTGGAACAAAAGTCGCCGATGTATATAAGTACCCTCCAAAATCTAATGGCATCTTTCCATAAGGTAGAAATACAAGGTTTCAAGAATTTCTGAACGATAGTATTTGAGTTAGAGCGTAAAGAGAATCCACACACACATACACACAGACATCATCGTGAAATAAAACTAAAAAAAATCATAGGTATCTCTTTTATTATAAATATTTTACCAAGGTGTTTTAATGTTTTTTGCCTTCTTTTGACCTGTAGTATCACCCATTAAAAATAAAAACAAAAAGACCGTAAACACCCTGTATTTACATAAATTGATTTTACATCCTAGTATTAAACTCGTATTTTAAAATTAGAAAACATTCGTGAACATATGTTCGGGAACACAAACTTCTAAAAATACTTAGTGTCAGAAAATGCGTAAAATGTAAAAATTATTGTGCGGCTGATGATTTTATGATATGTGTGAAGCTATTACAAATGTGTTTTCAAGAATTAAGTGCAAATGTATAAATATTAGTTTTAGATGAGCCGGAGCCAAAATACTTAGTGACATGAATCATAATATAATTATTATTGTATGATTATGACGGTCTATGTCGAATATATCATAATATGCAAAGTAAATACACAACTGATCAAAGATTAAATATATTTGACCACCTTACAGTTTCGTATTTTCAGAGCTCGGCAGTAATTAATTACTTTTGGTAATTACTTGAAATGGGGTCTCATGGCCGTGTGCCAGAGTGTTTGGTCGCGAATCTGGGGACCCGGGTTCAATCCCGACCGACGCCAAAATTACATCGAATTTAATGGCACAAAGTTGACCCCTGTGGCGCACTCTCCACGCCACAATGAGTGCCCGTGAGGTGACGCCTGGTAAGCGCCCCGCACAGTACAAATATTGCAACATTACCGATATCTGTGTACGAAGCAGATTGGCACACCCAGCAATGGGTAATATGCCGTGATGAAATATTTATTAATTTATTTATTTTACTTTTTCCCAAAAAATTGTAATTACGGTATAGTATATTCTACAACAAGTAATGGAATGGCCTATATTCCACACGAGCAAAAAGTTTGTGGCCCGACCGGAGGCGAGGACTACGGTTTGCGAGTGTGAATTATGCTATTCCAAGATATCAGAAATTATACATAAAATGTGATCGATAGTATTATCATATACCATTATATATTTAACACGGTAAATGTCACATTTACCGTGATACAATTGTTTTAGTTAATTGTTTTATTTCAAACCATAGTCATGGCTCACTATACTCTTTTCGACTAGGTGTATAAAAAAGTGCCCGCCATTTCACTTTTTAATAATGTAACATATGGATTATTTTACATGATTGTAAAGCAAATTTGATGTACTTTTCAAATTAGTAAAAAAATATAGCATGTTCTATTGAAATTTCAAAGTTGATATTATTTACTAATAAACCGGAAGTGGTATCATGAACGTACATCCGTCATCAAGTAGCTTACATGTTGCTGTATAATAAAGGGTTTTCCAATAAGAGGTGTTATTTTGATATTCAAAGAAAAATGCCATTTTTTAATATAAATGATCGGATGTTTATTTCATTATAAAGAGGAAGGTATGCCGTTAATAGTGGAAAATAACATCAGGCAAATGACCACCACGACCACGCTGACAGGACAATATCCTTTTCATGAAATTTTCCATAACCAAATCGCAAAGTGGCTGTCCTATGTCCTCGATAGCCTCACGAATTCCATCTTTGAGGTCTTGAGTCGACGCTGGGCAGTTGGCGTAGACCTTCTTTTTCACGTGGCCCCAAAGAAACAAGTCGCAAGGTGTTAAATCACAAGATCTCGGTGGCCAATTGTGATCACCTCTTCGAGAGATAACACGGTCCGGAAACTTTTCCCGTAAAAGATCAATGGTTTCGTTGCTTGTGTGGCACGTAGCGCCGTCTTGTTGAAAGTAAACGTTGTCCAGATCAATACCATCCAATTCCGGCCATAAAAAATTCTTAATCATCTCTCGATAGCGCAATCCATTCACCGTAACTGTTGCTCCAGCCTCATTTTCGAAAAAGTAAGGTCCAATGACTCCGCCGGACCATAAACCGCACCAAACAGTCACACGTTGAGGATAGAGAGGCTTTTCAACAATAACTCTTGGGTTTTCTGAGCCCCAGATGCTACAATTTTGTTTGTTGACGAAGCCACCGAAGTGGAAATGGGCCTCATCACTCAAGATGATTTTTCGATGGAATTCCGGATCATTTTCATGCATTTCAACGACCCAATCAGCAAAGACACGACGTTGTTGATGATCGGCCGGCTTGAGTTCTTGTGTTAACTGGACTTTATAAGCCTTAAGACCCAAATCTTTATGCAAAATACGATGTAATGACGTTTGTGGAATGCCTAATTCCAAAGAACGACGAGGAATGGACAAACCTGGGTTTTCTTCAGCACTTTCGGCTACAGCAGCAATATTCTCGGCTGTTCTTGAGCGACGTGCACGGGTTTTATTCTTCACATCACTAACTTGTCCCAACAGCTCGAATTTTTCCACCAATTTCTGTATTGCGGTCCGACAAGGTGCTTCACGACGACCCAAAAATTGTCGAGTTTTACGAACCGTCTCTGCCAAATTTTCACCATTTTTATAGTGAATTTTAATAATTTCAATGCGTTGTTGAAGCGTGTATCGTTCCATTTTTATTAATGGCGTAGTTTCTACTTGTCAAATGTCAAAAAATGACAGCTTCAAAAGAGACATCTACCGAAATAGCGGGCTATTCAAAATAACACCTCTTATTGGAAAACCCTTTATTAAAGAAATTACTAACTTAATAAATAAGCGAGATATTTGCTGGGTCCATTAAAATATAATACCCTGTATAAAAGTCACAATCACAATACATACGAAAAATAAATTAACAAAAATTCTTCCATCCGCGAACTAAAACCATGAATAATTCTTTATCTTTTTCAACCTGACAGATGGATAAACACATCTAAAATATCTGCAGAAGAATGCGCGCAATTCCAAACAATTTAAAACCGGAATTCGCGAACAATCCCGCAAATAAAGCCAGGTGTGCCACTACACAAACTACGATTGTCCCTGGAATGGGAGAAAGCTGTCCTCAAAGCCCGTTTTAAACTAGGGCAGAAAAGTTGCCTGCCTGATACAAAGGTAGGTACTGCAATAATAGTTTTCCACAAACAAAATTCTGAAAATACAAGGATTTGTTGGAGTTTTCATAGACGTACGTTAACGGTAGAGCGGCAGACAAAAATATAGAAACTTTTAAATATTTTAACTTCTCGCTAAGAGAGGTATTGGATTCATGCTAAAAATCGCATATCCAGATTTTATTGAATAAGCACGTTTTAAGGTCCCTACAATGCGATTTTAACATTTTTACGATGATATCTGTGTGTATGTGTGGATGTATGTATGTGTGTGTATATATGTGTGTATGTGGGATCTTGGAAGGACGATTACTCAAAAACTGTACGACTTTATATTTTTTAACTACGTATTTCCCAATCGGACATTCATGGGAAGATCTGAAAAGATTTTGGTAACAATTGGAAACCCGGAAATTTTTTCTTGGTAATATTAAAGAAAATTAAATTCTCTATCTGATACATTTAAATATTTTTTTACATATTCTATAGATTTAGATATAAAATAAATATAATATATAAAACAATCTGTTGTAATAAATTTTACAGCCGAAAGAATGCCATGGAAAATGGTTGAAAATTTAAATTGTCAGTGTCAGAAATCCGGAGACATTACTGATTTTTTTTTTCTGGGAAGTACATACATTATATTATTTCTTAATGTATTAATAGTTAAATATTTAATATTATAGGTATATTACACATACCCTTCAGAAATACTGTTACTCCCGACAATGTATTGGAAACATCTCGAAAAATTAGAAGAGTAGAACAAAATTTCTTCATAGAATGAATTTAAATTTAAAAAATCTAAATATAAGGAATAGATATAAGTAGAATTTTTGGTGTAGAGTGTAGGTATAAAAAAATGTTAAATAAATTAGGGCGCGAGCAGTCATGTGACTTTGTTGGCCTTGACAATCAGATATGATAGCTAGTAATAATGTATATAGGTGTCAAATATCATAATTTCTCATTCTACATTTGTTTTCCAATTCCATATTGACAAGTAAATTCCACACTCCTGGTGACAAATTAACTACATAAATTTAGCAAAACTTGAAATTTTTAATGAAAAATTCTGACATTTCACATCTATGTACATAATTACTAATTATCATTCTGAAACGGGCCCCCACATCTGCTTGTCAAGGCCAACAATATAACATGACTGTTCGCGCCCTATACTTATGTACCCAAGTGGCGAGAGGTATTGTAACGGCCACAAATATTTTTCTACACGGTATTCACATGTAGATTTTTAAATTACGTAACACATAAAATTTCAAAAACAAATAACCTCTGTAGATTATTATATTTAATGCCTGGAAGGGATTGATGATGAAACGAATTCCTGTCTCTCACCAGGACTAATGAGAAGGGTGAAAAAAGGTCGTCGAACTTGACATATCATTAAGTTGTTTTTTGCACGGGGTAATCGAGTGAAAAAGTGTTTGCTGCTAGGTGATTAAAGTGTAAAATCATCACGCGAATTAGAATTTAATGACAGAGGTGATCAAGTTCTTACATCTTATTTTGTGTTTATATAAAAAAAACTGATGTGGTCAGCACATTGTCTCCATCAATTCTATTTTTGTTATAGCCGTTTTTCATTTGTTTTTGGGATTAGGTCAATATCAGCATGATGGTAATAAGAAAATAAGTTCAGCAATAGTCATATTGTAACAGGGCGAAAATAATCCTACTGACTGCGCCAGATGTAACAGTTTACAATAATTTAGGTCGGACTTCTTAATGTAGCCTAGGTGAAGGGAAGGATTTTTACAACCTGTTCCAGTGGTTAGCGAAGGGTTGAGAAACCACCTATTGCGTTGCGGGCAGTTTGGACCGAACATGGGAGCAGGCGAAATGTGGAGTAAGGGTACTTACCCCATACCAGACTACGTCACGGAACTGCTGGGCTAAACGGTTGGAACCTTGTGGATTCCACTTCACTGCACTTTACAGGGTTTTTAGGTTTAATTTAAATTATACCAACGCCGATTATTTTAAATTAATAAATATATTAAAGTATAATTATTGGTAATATAAAATTTTTGCTTTACAACATCCACATGAAATTTTTTGTCTACAGTCTACATAGAAAGTAGCCATTTGCGCTCTCTTTTGTTAACGCAAAATGTCACTTTGCTGCTCTAGCGCGACAAAGTAGAAAAAACGCTCGCTGTCCAAATTTCTAACTTTACAATGTTGAGAAATGTCACTTGTCTACATTCTTAACGTTTAGTCAGGAACTAATGGCACTGCAGTGACACATTTACCACCTTTACAAATAAATCTGACATATAACTGCTCTGTCAATATATTACATAACCAAAAAAAAAAAAAAATGCTGCACTACTGTGAAAATAGAATAGGGCATTCATTTACAAAAACGAAAGTATAAAATGTTTAGATTAGATTGAAGCAATAGGTCAAGAAGAATGGGAAATAACTATAAATTAAAATTAAATATAAAAGACGTTTTTTCTTTATATTAATCCTAATTAATTGAGTAGTAGTGTAAGTACAAAGTGTACATTTTATTATTTTTTGTTATGGTGGAGGACCCCACTGTGGCAACTGTAAAAAAAATCTGATGTGGCCAGCACATAACCTCTCGCCGTATATTTTACCTGGCTGTATGCATAAAGCAAAGATTATTTTTATAAATACAAATAATATATTCATATAAATCTATGACGTATAAACTTCTTTATTATTCAATAATAGCATGTCTCAACATGAAGATATTTTACCATAAATTATGTTACAATAAATTACAAAGTAGAGTTTACCATATATAAATATTAGGCTGGTAACAGCAATTTTCAATTCGAACAACTTTGTTTACTTTCTCTTCATATTCTTCTAGTAAAAACATTAATTTTGGGCGGTCTAAAATGTATATATCTGGATTGTGCATCTATTCTTATATATCTTCTTTTACATTTTATTTTTTCATACTTGTTATATCTAAATAACCTTAATTCCCTTTAATAAAGTGACGGATAGATTGCACTCCGATTTTGTCAATATTTACAACTTACTTGAGAAGAATTTGATAGCTTTTTCGCAATTCAAAGTTACTCTAGTCTACAGTACTGGTGTACATTGTCCCATAATGTTTGAAACAAATTTAAGTCCTTCAACCTAGACTTGTCATCTCCATAATAGTCACAGATCAAGAACTAAGGGATTCTCCAAGTACATTTTTAATTCATTACTCATTATTTCTGACACTGACATTTATCTGTCAGTTACAAATAATTTAAATTCTCAACTATTTTTCATGGCATTCTTTCGGTTGTAAAATTAATTACAACAGATTATTTTATATATTATACATCTTTTATCTCTAAATCTATGGAATATATAATAAAATATTTAAATGTATCAGATAGAGAATTTAATTTTCTTTAATATTACCACGAAAAATTTTCAAAAAATAATATTTAGAAGATTTTTTTTCAAGAATCTTCTACTTCCGGTTGTCCAATTGTTACCAAAACCTTTTCAGACCGATTGGGAAATACGTAGCTAAACAAATTTAAAGTCTTATAGTTTTTGAGTAACCGTCCTTCCAACATCCCACACACATACACACATACACACACACACACATCCACACACACACACACAGACATCATCGTAAAAATGTTAAAATCGGATTGTAGAGACCTTAAAACGTGCTTATTCAATAAAATCTGGATATGCGATTTTTAGCATGAATGCAATACCTCTCTTAGCGAGAGGTAAAAATCATGTGTGTGTTCGAGCGAAAATGGACATTGTCGATTTCGATAGAACCGAGAACAACCTATCATTCGACAATGTCCTATTTTGCGCTCTTCATACACAAATAGCTAAAGGGTTTTTCATTAAGAGCGACGCATTTTGTTTTTCCAATTAAAAGACTTGTGGGTTAGTTATTAAAATGATTTTTATTTCAAATTAAAGTACAATCGATGCCATTATTTATGGAATACGACATCGTTTAAATGTCCACCGCGGAAGCGCTGACACGAATGAATACGCTGGACCCAATTTTCCATGACTCCAGCATACAAATCGGCCGAAATACCAGGAATTTCGCGTTCGATGTTGGCCTGCACCTCTTCTAACGTTGCTGGTTTGTTGGCATAGACCAGCGATTTAAGGTAACCCCAAAGAAAAAAGTCTACACGAACGAGGCGACCATTCGCGAGCACCGTTGCGTTAGATAACTCGCTCGCCGAACTTGGTCTGCAATAATTCGATTGTGTCGTACGCTGTATGGTTGCGCCATCCTGTTGGAACCACATATCGTCCACGTTCATAGCGTTGAGCTGTTCCCAAAAATACTCCGATATCATGGCCCTGTAGCGATCGCCGTTGACGGCTGTTGGCGCGCCGTTTTCATCAAAAAAGAAAGTTGACAAAACCATCGAGCCAGAAGTGAGCTGCATCCGAAAAGATGATTTTGTTGTGCGATAAAACGTGAATTTTGATAAAAAAAAAGTTCAATAATTTGCAAACGTTGTTGACACGTGTATCTCTCCATGATTAAATGGCATAGACTGACGTTTCAAAATGTGAAAGAATTGCGAAGCCAACTTCACTAATATTTGAGAAGTGAAAAAACCCTTTTTTCCCATAAACGCCTATGTTTCATTTCCGTATAATTTATATTAATACAAGCTTCATTCAAAGATGTTATGTGATTCTGTATTAAGAGTTTTTTCTTAAGATCGTTATCTCGCCCCATTCCCCAGTTCTATCTGAATTCGGGCGTTATCATAAAAGGTTAAAATAGCTCGTCAAATAAAAAGAAATCTCAAAATTCCACCTGTACACGAATAATACAAACAACTAGTACTCGTAGTTGCAGGAACGAATAAAAAACAAAAAAACAATCGTATTCCCCATTGTTCAACCCACCTCCACTCCACTTTAAAACAAACCAACAAAACAAGACAATATATTTCTCATTGAATGTATTCTCTCTTCCAAATTTATTTCCTCAGTGTTCACCTCTTACTGTAAGCTCAATAACTCTCAACTAAGAATTAAACCATGCGACATTTTGTAAACTCCTTTTCTCTTTATTCCGAACCGGTAGAGAAATCGGTCAATAAGTTAAAACCAAGTTATACTCAACCTGTATGGACTTGCACAACATGTGACTTGTTTCAAGTGGAGACCGGTGGTATAAATCAGGGAACACGGAACTAAAACGTCAAACATATAACCAACAAATAAAACAAATCAAATGAAATTTCTGAGATAAAGTTACTACCGTGGGGATTGGGAATAGTTGCTTTGCTTGGATATATTTTTAAATTTAAAACATCCTGGTTTATAATCTCCAACTATTTGAATGAACTTCTCATACTCGAGAGAAAGATAAAAAAGTATTATAAGGCGGATAACGAAATTGGATTTTTAAGTAGTATACGACTATACGTCACGATGATGTTTATACGTATGGATGTGTGTGTGTGACGAAAGTTTCGGGTCGCATAACTTCAATACCACGATTCCAAAAATTATATTTTTTTCGTATTCCTCAAGTTTACATCCAGAAGAATAACTGATTAGATTTTGGTTATAATTAGTCAACCGTAACTAGGCTCATTTGAAGATTTAACAGCTAAATTAGATTTATTGACATTTAACCTTATTATAACTTAAAGAATATATTATTCTCTATACGATTTGATTGCATTTTATACTTCATATTCAATAGATATAGAGTTAAAGAATTTTGAAGAAATTAAATTTTATAATTCAGCCAGCTATGCCAAACTTGGGAACTAGTAATATATTCATATAATTCAAATGGACAGATGTCAGTATCAATAAAAAGTAATTTAATGTGGCAGATATAAGGATGTTGAAGTAGATATTGGGGAATACACGGAAAGATACGGTAAGAAAATAACTCTAGTGTTACAAGTTTTTAGAAAGATACAAGAAAGACGATTACATTGGTTTGAACATGTCATGAGGAGAAATGAAGAATTATATTGGAACAAGAATGAATAGTTTAGTAATAAGACGTTAAAGAAACAGAGGAAGACATTTAGCGCTTGGTTTTCTTGCGAGCAAATCAAGCAAATGCTAGGCTAGCTAAGTCGTCCAACAAATTTTAATTCCGATTGTTTGTTTTCCTGAATGAATAGCTAGGTAATAGAATGTTGAAGAAACAGAGGAAGTCCAAAGATAAGATGGAAGGACTGTATTGTGGAAGACATTTATTATGGCCTGATATAGGAAACAGTTTTTACTGAATAAGCACGTTTTAGGGTCCATATAATACGATTTTATCATTTTTACGATGATGTCTGTATGTATGTGTGTCTGTGTGTCTGTGTGTGTGTGTGTGACAAAAGTTCCGAATTCCATAACAAAAATCTGAATTCATACAATTCGTAGACAACCTTAATCGGACATCTTTCAAAATTTTTACTGTACATATATATATATATATATATATATATATATATATATATATATATATATATATATGTGTGTGTGTGTGTGTGTTTGTGTGTGTGTGTGTGTGTGTATGTGACGAAAGTTTCGGATCGCATAACTTCAATACCACGATTCCAAAAATTATAATTTTTTCGTATTCCTCAAGTTTACATCCAGAAGAACAACTGATTAGATTTTGGTTATAATTGGTCAACCGGAAGTAGTCTCATTTGAAGATTTAACAGTTAAATTTGATTTATTGACATTTAACGTTATTATAACTTAAAGAATATATTATTCTCTATACGATTTGATTACAATTTATACTTCATATTCAATAGATACAGAGTTAAAGAATTTTAAAGAAATTAAATTTTATAAATCAGCCAGCTAAGCTAAACATGGAAACTACTAATATATTCATATAATTCAAATTGACAGATGTCAGTATCAATAAAAAGTAAATTATGTGGCAAAGATGAGGATGTTGAAATAGATGTAGGGAAGATACGGAAAGATAGGTAAGGAAAAATATATTGGAAGAAACTGAGGAAGACCAAAAATAAGATGGAAGGACTGTATTTCCGAAGACTTGAGAGAAAAGGATCTGAATGAGAACGACACGCAAAACAGAAATAAGTGGAAGAAGAAAATAAAAAATAGCGACCCCCTAACGAATGGGAAAAACTAAAGAAGAAGATGTCAGTGTCAAGTGCAATTTGCATGAAATTTGTTTATGAAATAACTTTACTGGAAATTCAGAATCTTTTGCTAGAAAAAATGTATGGAATTTATACGTAATACACAGGATTGACGGAAGGTATTGTGCTGGCCACAACAGATTTTTTTTTTAATTCCAGAGGGGTAATAATAATAATAATAATAATAATACATATACAGTGTTAATTAAAAACCTGGCGATAGGCGTTTAAATCAGTTTTTCTTGCTCAAAAGTTCCCAAAATATTTTAGACAAAAATACTGCACCCGAGATAGTAATAAGATTTTATTTTTGACATTTAATAACCGAGAAAATCAATTTTAAATTTTTATGGAGATAGCTGATTTATAGCGCTAGCCATGGAACTCAAACAAAATTACGAACAATTGTATGCCATCTTAACTGTCAAAAAAAGTTTGTATTTTGTAATTTTCATTCAATAACATATTTATTTGAAAGTATGGAACAGTTTTCTCGTGAAGAAAAGCTTCAGATTATAAAATGGTGGACAAATTTTGTTTGAGTTGCATGACTATCGCTATAAATCAGCAATCTTTAAAAAACTTAAGATTGATTTTCTCGGTTATTAAATGTCAAAAATAAAATCTTATTACTAACTTTAAATTTGGGATTTTTGCGCAACGAAAAACTGATTTCCCATGTTGAACGCCTATGGTCAGGTTGTCACACTGTATATTTTCCAAAGACACAAAATGTGTATAGAACATGTATATAAGTTCTTCGGATTTCACTAAAATTCGCGTATCTTAAACAACCGTCTACCTAAATTTATTGCATAATCCACATTCAATTTCACCGTAGCCTTTGGCCAGAAGAGGACTTACTGACCCTTGATGTGCCTGACAGGAACAGATATATACTCACACAGGTTTTGTCTTTGTCTAACACAAAGGATGTCTGCATGTTATTCTGGTCAAGACAGTGTTTTGTCATCTTTGTAATATAAGCGCATATGTGCAGGGTCGGGGAGTATTATAAGGTTATGCTAAAGGCTAAAGGGGATAAATGATATGAATGTTAATATGGTTAGCAGTGGCGGTACGTAAATTTGGAGGGAGGGGTGGCCAAATATTGAAAAAAAAATTGTTATAGCTATGACTAGTGATGCCGTGGGATCTCGCGTAATGCCTTCGAGATTTGCTCGAGACGAGAGTATTTATATACAAATAATACCTAAATAAGTACATACTATTCTCACGCAAAGCCAATATTACCTTGCCCTGTGCGCGTGCAGTCTACAGTGTCACTGCTTGCTACCTTCAACCATACAAACACTCTGACCTGCCAGGTTATGGAACACCCATAAAGCTAATTACAAATTCGAGAAATTCGAGACTCTCGAGTCGAGATCGAGAATAGAGGATGAAAACTATGACGAGACGAAACGAAAACAAATCTCGAACATTCGAAACGAGACGCTAGTGAACTATTTCTCGCCGTTCCTCGTCTCGCGGTATCACTAGCCATCACAACACCTCTCGCGCCCTTTCCATTGTGGTATATGGGGTTGGCCATATTCGACGAAAAGTTCGGGCAACACTGTAACTTCTGACAAAGATGCTAGACGCGTTTGAAGCGTCAGTCTAAGGAGATTTTCGTCATGGAACAGTACACGCCACGTGAACGCTCTAAGATTGTTGAAATTTACATTCAACAAAACAAGTCAATTGTGAAAACGCAACGTGCATGGCGGAAAATTAATAAAGTGAAAAGTGTGCCTCCTGCAACCACATTGTATCGTTTTTATGATAGATTTACAACTGGTGCGGCACTTACTAACCCCAAGCGTCCAAATGAAAAGAGACCAAGGCGTTTTTGTGCTGTTATCGGACAATGATAACCGATTTTTGATGCCAATTCTGCGTGATAATGGTACGGATGACTTTTGGTTCCAGCAAGACGGCGCCCCACCGCACACTGATCGAGCTACAATGCATTTATTGAAGACATTGTTCCCAAGCCGTTTGATGTCGAAAAATGCTGATTTTGACTGGCCGCCGCGTTCACCAGATTTAACGCCTGCAGACTTTTTTCCGTGGGGCTATTTGAAGCCACGGTCCCTAGAAGAGCTGAAGAACAACATTCGCCAGGAAATAGCCGCCATTTCGGCCGAAATGTTGACTAAAACCATGGAAAATGCTGAAAACGGGCTCAAAACGCCGTAGACGCTCAAGGCGGCCATTTACGAGATATCATATTCAAAAAGTGATGTAAACAAATCTCCTTCAATCCAATTAAATGATTTTTAACATGAACAGCAAAAAAATTGTTTTTTTCCATGATTTAAAAAAAAAACATCTTTTCGTCGAATATGGCCAATATGTATGAAAAATATTGTTACAAATAGTTCATACTGTTGTTAAATTTGCCTCTCCTGGTTGTCGGTAATTGTAAAATTACGGTTTGATGGTCGCTGAAATTTACCCAGAATGAATTTTCTTGCGATGAATTTTCTGTGTTATTTTCTTGTTTATATTATCTATTTTATCTTTCATTGATAGTAAAATCTGTTTTCCATTGCTCACTGTGAGCATATTTTTTCTGTATTTACTGTGCTTTTACAACAGTGAAAGGAATTCTTCAGATTTTTTGAGGCCGGCCGATAAAGAATACACAGACATTCGACACCACATTTTATATCAGTATCCGTCTCCGTGTCAGAAAGCTTTCAGAAAAACTGACAAAAATAAATTATTAGCAAAAATATAAGAATACGGTAGGGATTTTACTCCTTACACAGGTCTGCAATGATAATTTTTCAAAGGTATTATAACAGAAAGTAAGGCTTGATTTATATTAACGGTACAATGACGATACGATGACGATACGATGACGGTACGATATTTCTTGCTCCAATGTATTTTAATGGACCCATTTACATCTACGTTCTTGGTACTTATTTATTTATTATTGTCACATAGCCACCTAAATATTTGAATAAATGTTCAACACCTATTTTTAAAATAGCTCTTTATTTATTGGTCTCGTGGCCGTATGCCTGAATTAGTCATAATGGACGGATCAAAAATATGAATTCATACAATTCGTAAACGACCTTGGTCGGACATCTTTCAAAATTCTTACTGTAACTGATATTTATTTTCTTTCATTCTAAGACCATTTTTCTACTAAAATTTATGTAAGAGGGACAATGACTCGAAACATAATAGTTCCGACCTACCAATAATATTTGAAATTCTCGATGCACCTTGCGGTTTTAACCTTTCATTGGAAAATTATTTCTGGGGTTTCGTGGCCGTGTGTCTGAGTGTCTGGTCGCGAATCTGGGGACCCGGGTTCGATCCCGACCGACGCCAAAAATGCATCGTATTTTAATGGCACAGAAATTGACCCCTGTGGCGCACTCTCCACGCCAGCAATGAGTGCCCGCGAGGTGACGCCTGGTAAGTGCCCGCACGGTACAAATATTCCATCATCACCGATATCTGTGTATAAAGCAGATTTATTTATTTATTTTATTAAAATCTCGTTACCAAAGCAACATTTTAATAATGAAAAGTAATTATTTTTCAAGAAAAATCATTTAGACCTTTAGGAATAATGTCACATTTCAGTTTTTTGCAGTATTTGTAGTACTGAAATAACTGAAGCAGAAGAAATTTTCACACACGTAGGAAGCATCCTAAAATAGCAAAATCACATTCTAGGCTATAGGGAATAAAAAACGTGCATTGAAAACTTTACTATCGAATATTTTGATCAAAAACATTACGAATACCTCTTTTCCATATAGGTAGGTAACTCGATATATTTCACTTGACTGAATTAAAATTACCTTATTTTATATTCATATCTTTTCTTATTCATGATTCATACGAATTTGGTTTACATAGATTTCATACTATGCCTATAGATATCAGTTATGAGCTTTACAACATGGTATTATAAGGTATGGGTTTTCCAATAAGAGGTGTTATTTTGATATTCAAAGAAAAATGCCATATTTTAATATAAATGATCGGATGTTTATTTCATTATAAAGAGGAAGGTATGCCGTTAATAGTGGAAAATAACATCAGGCAAATGACCACCACGACCACGCTGACAGGACAATATCCTTTTCATGAAATTTTCCATAACCAAATCGCAAAGTGGCTGTCCTATGTCCTCGATAGCCTCACGAATTCCATCTTTGTGGTCTTGAGTCGACGCTGGGCAGTTGGCGTAGACCTTCTCTTTCACGTGGCCCCAAAGAAACAAGTCGCAAGGTGTTAAATCACAAGATCTCGGTGGCCAATTGTGATCACCTCTTCGAGAGATAACACGGTCCGGAAACTTTTCCCGTAAACGATCAATGGTTTCGTTGCTTGTGTGGCACGTAGCGCCGTCTTGTTGAAAGTAAACGTTGTCCAGATCAAAACCATCCAATTCCGGCCATAAAAAATCGTTAATCATCTCTCGATAGCGCAATCCATTCACCGTAACTGTTGCTCCAGCCTCATTTTCGAAAAAGTAAGGTCCATTGACTCCGCCGGACCATAAACCGCACCAAACAGTCACACGTTGAGGATAGAGAGGCTTTTCAACAATAACTCTTGGGTTTTCTGAGCCCCAGATGCGACAATTCAGTTTGTTGACGAAGTCACCGAGGTGGAAATGGGCCTCATCACTCAAGATGATTTTTCGATGGAATTCCGGATCATTTTCATGCATTTCAACGACCCAATCAGCAAAGACACGACGTTGTTGATGATCGGCCGGCTTGAGTTCTTGTGTTAACTGGACTTTATAAGCCTTAAGACCCAAATCTTTATGCAAAATACGGTGTAATGACGTTTGTGGAATGCCTAATTCCAAAGAACGACGAGGAATGGACAAACCTGGGTTTTCTTCAACACTTTCGGCTACAGCAGCAATATTCTCGGCTGTTCTTGAGCGACGTGCACGGGTTTTATTCTTCACATCACTAACTTGTCCCAACAGCTCGAATTTTTCCACTAATTTCTGTATTGCGGTCCGACAAGGTGCTTCACGACGACCCAAAAATTGTCGAGTTTTACGAACCGTCTCTGCCAAATTTTCACCATTTTTATAGTGAATTTTAATAATTTCAATGCGTTGTTGAAGCGTGTATCGTTCCATTTTTATTAATGGCGTAGTTTCTACTTGTCAAATGTCAAAAAATGACAGCTTCAAAAGCGACATCTGCCGAAATAGCGGGCTATTCAAAATAACACCTCTTATTGGAAAACCCATATATATATATATATATATATATATATATATATATATATATATATATATATATATATATATATTAAAGCTATTTAAATAATGATGGAAGTTAAATGAAACAAAATTTATTCGATTTTTTCCCAATCCAACAGTATGTTATTTTTTTAATTTGCATTAATACTTTTTCTATATATTTTATGGATAAATTTATAAAACTATCTATAATTTTAATGCCGGAGCCTACGTTTTAACCGCAACTCATGGTTACACAGTTTAGATTTCAAATGCATATAACTGACAGATATATGTCACTGTCAACAAAATAAGCATTTCAAATAATAATAGTAACGTTTTAAAAAGAAAATAGTAAATAGAACAATAATTATATGGTAAGTTACCAGCACAAATGTAAATAAATAAAATAAATATATCGTCACGGCATATTACCCATTGCTGGGTGTGCCAATCTGATCGCGTTTCGCGTTTACTTCTTCTACAATCTGACCGCTACATTCTCCTAAACTAACGGTGTGGTGTGCCGTATCACAATTTGGTGTTTTAGGCCCGTACTTTTTTGAAGACGGAGGCGTGACCGTGACCGTGAATTCCGGGCGTAATGTTTCAATTTTCTGCATCCCCGATTGGAAGTGGTTGTTGAAGAAGAGGGATTAGGGGACTTTTGGTTCCAACAG
The DNA here is from genome assembly GCA_951394225.1 of Harpalus rufipes. NCBI lineage: Eukaryota > Metazoa > Arthropoda > Insecta > Coleoptera > Carabidae > Harpalus > Harpalus rufipes. Next base: position 21,186,618 of record OX596290.1, on the reverse strand, counting down.
GATGGAGCCTGAAATTCTCTAAACACTTTAAGAGAAATGTTTCCTGGACGTCTAGTGCCTGCGCGGCAGATTTAAGCATATTTGGGGATATCTTAAGGAAAAAAGTGTTTAAACGTCGCCCCCAAAACCTGCTAGAGCTAAGGGAGCAGATTGTTGAAGAAGTAAACGCGATACCCTGCGAAATGTATCAACGGGCTGTTCAAAACAGAAATCGGCTCCAGCAATGTATGCAGCTAACGGCCGCCATCTTAAAGACATTATTTTTAAAAAATAATGAGTATAAAGTGGTAAGTCCTACTGATTTCAAAAATAAAAACATTTTTTCCATATATACCCTGGTTTCTTTTTTATAACTCTTCAAAACTGCTCAATTGGTTCTGCCGCACCCTGTATTATAGTTCTTGAAATTCCTATATAGGACGCGTTATTTAGGTCATGTTATGTATTCTACGAGTACATATAAAATAGATAATAAAGCCAATAAAACTGGTTTTAGTTGAATACGCTTTAAATACCCGGAAGTTAACCCATTTTGTGTTTGATCTATGATGTTTTGTCTGCGGTTATATTATCCCTCGCTGTTTTAACCACATTGTTTTTGCGTCCAGCGTTTCATAAATACACTTTTTGTTCAGTTTCATACGAGAGTAACATGTTCAAATTTAATTCACAGAATGTTACACTTGTAATACATATTCATATTATGCGCGAACTACTTCTGCTGCATGTTAAGGTAGTTGTCAGTCGAGTGTACCTATTCAAAAACTTGTTCTATGTTCAAAATAAAAATTAATCTAATGCAGTTTATATTTGCAATATTTGTTAACATTATATACACAGATTGTATAAAAATAATTAAAAGCTAATATCAAACACTGTAACAGATGAATTTTCTTTATTTTTCCGTAATACATACACAAGTGTCGTATTTCAATATACTCACACTGAAGTATGAATGTTGAAGAATAACTGTGGCAACATCGTACTTAAGACATTTATTGGTACGTTCGGGTACAAAAGTAATAAGATATTTTGAGATATAATACTAATTCTAAACTACAAATGGAAACTGCAAAACAAATTAATATATTTCTTTCTGAAAATTACAAAAGTAGTATTATACTGTTTAAAGTATTCATGATTTTCACGTAAAATACCAATTTAAAAAATCTGATGTGGCCAGCACATAACCTCTCGCCGTATATTTTACCTGGCTGTATGCATAAAGCAAAGAATATTTTTATAAATACAAATAATATATTCATATAAATCTATGACGTATAAACTTCTTTATTATTCAATAATAGCATGTCTCAACATGAAGATATTTTACCATAAATTATGTTACAATAAATTACAAAGTACAGTTTACCATATATAAATATTAGGCTGGTAACAGCAATTTTCAATTCGAACAACGTTGTTTACTTTCTCTTCATATTCTTCTAGTAAAAACATTAATTTTGGGCGGTCTAAAATGTATATATGGATTGTGCATCTATTCTTACATATCTTCTTTTACATTTTATTTTTTCATACATGTTATATCTAAATAACACTAATTCCCTTTAATAAAGTGACGGATAGATTGCACTCCGATTATTCTTATATCGATGTGTAATTTTGTCAATATTTACAAATTACTTTAGAAGAATTTGATAGCTTTTTCGCAATTCAAAGTTACTCTAGTCTATAGTACTGGTGTACATTGTCCCATAATGTTTGAAACAAATTTAAGTCCTTCAACCTAGACTTGTCATCTCCATAATAGTCACAGATCAAGAACTAAGGGATTCTCCAAGTACATTTTTCTTTCATTACTCATTATTTCTGACACTGACATTTATCTGTCAGTTACAAATAATTTAAATTATCAACTATTTTTTCTGGCATTCTTTCGGCTGTCAAATTTATTACAACAGATTATTTTATATATTATACTTCTTTTATCTCTAAATCTATGGAATATATAATAAAATATTTAAATGTATCAGATAGAGAATTTAATTTTCTTTAATATTACCACGAAAAATTTTCAAAAAATAATATTTAGAAGATTTTTTTTCAAGAATCTTCTACTTCCGGTTGTCCAATTATTACCAAAACCTTTTCAGATCTTCCCATGAATGTCCGATTGGGAAATACGTTGTTAAACAAATTTTAAGTCTTATAGTTTTTGAGTAACCGTCCTTCCAACATCCCACACACACACACACACACACATCCACACACGCACACACACACACACACACAGACATCATCGTAAAAATGTTAAAATCGGATTGTAGGGACCTTAAAACGTGCTTATTCAATAAAATCTGGATATGCGATTTTTAGCATGAATCCAATACCTCTCTTAGCGAGAGGTAAAAATGAAATAAAAATTTAGCGAACTCCAATCGCGCAATAAATGTTACAAGCAACACGATCGCAGACAAAATTGGGAAGAAATATTCTTAAACATAGCATAACCTTGTTAGTTCTCTAATCCTACCATTCCGTCCGTTAGCGCAACACTGTCTACTTTATATACATCTCCCGTATATATAATTTTATTTTGATATTAATCTTCATTCCGATGCTTTTATAGTGTTACCTATTCCATTAAATCCATTGTAAAACATCTTTTGATAGCATCTTCTCTAAACGTCTTTGTGATCTTGTATCGTATGTTGTAGGTAATTTTGTTGTGTTTCTTTGCTTTATCTAACACGTTCGTTGCTCGGCGACGATAAGAAATAATTGAACGTGTAGGCGTCGTAAGTGTAGTTTTATGACATGTAAGAAGAACAAATTGCATAAAGGCCTAAAGCAAGCTTTATAAGAAACACAAAGGAATTTTTTTCTCGTTTATTTTTTTTATATTTCAGAGAAATTTAGAAAGACTATTTTTAACAAAACAGAAATATTCGTAAAACAGTTTCTAGGTGCTGAATGTGTGATTTCTCTTGTTACGGCCCTGGTTCAAATATAATTACTTAGCTTAAGTAAAAATTAATAATTTCTCTCTCTACTTCCGTGATGATATGTGATATTGTTGGCCTTGACAAGCAGATATGGGGGCCCGTATCAGAATGATACTAGTAATTATGTACATATATATCAAATGTCAGAATTTGTCATTAAAAATTTCAAGATTTTCTAAATTCAAGTAGTTAATTTGTCACCAGGAGTGTGGAATTTACTTGTCCAGGAAAATAAGCCACATGGAATTGGAAATTTAGAATGGAAAGTTATATTTGACATGTATGTACATAATTACTATCAATCTGACACGGTCCCCCATACCTGCTGGTCAGGGCCAACAACGTCACATGACTACTCTCGCCCTATGTAACATAAAATGAAAATGGCGAGAAGTATTGTGCTGGCCACCACAACAGATTTTTAAGAATTTGGGCTCATAGTGATAAAAGTTTCCCAAAAGTTAAAACTTAATAATATCATTTGTCTTACAATCTGTAACAATATTCCTTAATCCTATGACTACCAGATTTCATCTTACAACAGATGGTCTGAAATAAATTACTTTCTGAAGTCTTGCGAGACGTATTGTGTCGTAACGACAACCTCATGTGTGGATTTTACTGCCTATGGTGTAATAAAAACTCACGCGCGTTCAAATTGGTTTAGGGGAGCCTGAAATTTAGAAAAAAGGTTATTACACTTTAACGCAGGTTACTCGGAATTTATTGGCGATGTCACGTTCCGTGTTTTTGTAGGCCAAAGAAGATGTTGTTAAACTTTGTAGTAAACTGGTAATTAAATTTGGGACAATGGTTACTTTGCCTATAAGCAGTGTTGCTTTTAAAATATCAAACAAATAAAATAAATACAATAATCATTTTCAAAAATGTATCTTTAGCTACCCAGAAAGTCAAGATCATTTTTAAAATGGCAAATAGTTAAACAAATATTAAGTCTTATAGTTTTTGAGTAATCGTCCTTCGCACACACATACACACACATACATACACATACATCCACACACACACACACACACACACACACACACACACACACACACACACGCACACACACAGACATCATCGTAAAAATGTTAAAATCGGATTGTAGGGACCTTAAAATATGCTTAATCATTAAAATCTGAATAAGCGATTTTTAGCATGAATCCAATATCTCTCTTAGCGAGAGGTGTATATCTGAACTTTGTTTATGGGAGCGAGTAGTCCTATACCTATCTTAAAATAGCATAAACGACTAAACACTCTCCGTATAGGTTGATGTGTCTACTGAGAACGTTAATAGTCTAATAATAATAATATATTGCCAATAAAATGTATCATTTCTGAAATGGGCGAATTAAAGTCAACTAAATGTCACGATATTATGTTTATTTGCTTTTATATCCACGACAACGAAAAAATCAATGTTTAAATCGTATTTTCAGAATCTAGACAGCTGAGTCCGAAATGTTTTCATAAAATAAGTGTATTTGTTTCTCTATAAAATCGTGGAACCAGACGAAGGATTAGATCAAGTCTTCTTCTGTTTCTGATCTAATTAAAGATGAAAGATTTGATTGACTATCTTTTGTTATAGCTAATATTGTTTGTCGTTAAGGATTTTATCTGCCAACTGCCACCTTTAATAAAAGATGTTCGTGATATACATTATTAAATAAGATATTGTCGAGAAATATATGTATATAATATACCTATAATTTTAAGCATTGTGTTTACCTTTCGCTAAGAGAGGTATTGGAATCATGTTAATAATCGCATATCCAGATTTTATTGAATAAGCACGATTTAAGGTCCATAGAATCCGATTTTAACATTTTTACAATGAGGTCTGTGTGTGTGTATGTGTGTGTGTTTGTACGTGTGTTAGGTTGTTGGAGGCCCGATTTCTCAAAATCTATAAGACTAAAGACCTGTTTGACTACGGATTCCTCAATCTGACATTAATGAAGAGAGTTGAATAGGTTTTGGTACCAATTGTAAAACCGGAAGTAGTAGTATCTTAAAACAAAATTCTAAATATTATTTTTTGAATTTTTTTTATTATTAGTATTAAAGAATGTAAAATTTTATATTCGATACATATTAAAATTTTATTATATTTTCTATATATTTAGATAAAAAAAATAATATATAAAATAATGTGTTGTAATAAATTTCAGAGCCTAAACAACTCTATAGTAATCATCAGATGTTTGTAGATGACAGAAAAATGTCAGTGTAAAAAACCAACAGTAGTTCATAAACCTATTTGGGCGGTATTGGTAGCTCAATTCTAAAACTTGACCTTAAGTCTATTTTAACTAAACCCAGTGGATAAGAACCGATTCAAAATAAATTTCAGAGCCTAAACAACCCCATAGTAGCCATCAGATGTTTGTCCGTACTTACTTCATACAATGGAATGTATTTATCCACTTTTTGTATATTTTAAAATTAAACAAAATCATCTTAAAAAGTTAGTATATATTTGATACAATTAAATTCTCATTTAGTGACAATAAATTTCACTGGAGTCCTCGTCCGGCGCAATGGTTAAACACTACATAAGGCGCTTATCGTAAAATTGGATTCTTCTTCCTTGATACATTAGGAAACAAATTGAAAATGAAAAGCGAAAGAAAAGCGATTTTGGAAGAAACAAGACAATAAAAAACAAATAAGTATGTGGATTAAAGGATAAATCGTTTTAATGAAACTGCTAAAACGATAGAATCTCTACTTCTAGTTCGTGAACATTTAGAAGAAAAATTGCTCATAGAATGAATTTAAAATTATAGAAAATACGTAAATAGAAAGTTCAGGTGTAATTAGAATATTTTGTGTTGTGACGATACGTACCTCGTCTCAGTGTTATTCCCAGTTATTTTAAGTCATTATAAAACGCTGACAGGGTTCATTGACCCTCGATCACAAGTGTTTGAGTCCAGAGCATGTTGCCGCTAATAAACCACAATAAACCTATAAAATATATGATGTTGAGCGCTATTTTGACGATTGCTACCATTTACCCGGGCCTATAGCGAGCCACAATCGATGTAAGATCATATTTAGATCCCCACATGTTGTAAATATAACCTTCATAGTTTGTACAAATAAACACATGTTTACCTGACCGATGAATGACGATATAACTGTGTTAATCATACTATGTGTATTATATTGTTGTATTCTTTGTTTATTTGCTTTGTACAGGTTTTATTTTACCTTGTTTAACCGTGAATTGTGACGGCTGTTTGTAGGTTAAAGGATCAGAAGATCGGAAGTTAGCAACAATGCATTGTCAAACGTGTACCGTTACAACAATAATATTGTAATTGTTATTATTTATTTTATAATATTTATTGTTGAATTTTTATTGTTGTGGGCAACAAACTGGTACAATCGTGATGTATTACGACTTTTATTCATTTTATTTTTGTTGTACAAGCGCCAGCAGCGCCATTTTATACAAACTAAGTTTAAAACTTTACCCCTCCAAGAAACTTGCGAGATTCTGCTTCTTCGAACAAACCTTGGCCTGCCTCCACCAGCTTTCCCGGCACCTCAACCTTCCTTTTCAGCCACCACCGCCGACGGCGCCCGAGCAATACTACCGACGGCTGAAAGGACGGTACAACGATGGCCCAGACACCACTCCAGGTGCCACCGTTACAGTGTGTACAAGGAATATTAAATAATACTTTTATATACCACAATGGAACGGGTGCTAGAGGTATTGTGATGGCCAGAACAGATTTTTTGAGTCTGCTGAACGTATTTTTACCTCCCGCTACCCTTGGTAAGTGAGGTATAGGGATCGTGCTGAAAATCGCATATCGAGATTTTGGTAAATGACCACGTTTTAAGGTCCCTACAATCCAATTTTAACATTTTCACGATGATGTGTATGTATGTATGTGTGTGTGTGTGTATGTGATCCTCTTTACGTTCTAACTCAAATACTATCGTTCAGAAAATTTTGAAACCTTGTATTTCTACCTTACTCTTATATGGAAAGATGCTATTAGATTTTGGAGTAAATCAGATAACCGAAAATGGCACTTTACTGGAAGCCCAAAATAGTACTGACTGTGCCCAAGTGTAACAGGCCGAAGAATAAATCTTACGTCTGTTAGCTTATGTAACAGGCTTACTTGTTATATATATCGTCCCGGCTACTACCACCAAATGTAACAATTTACAATAATTTAGGTGGCCGTCTCAATGTAGCCTAGGTGAAGGGAAGGATTATTACAACCTGTTCCGGTGGTTAGCGAAGGGTTGAGGAACCACCTATTGCGTTGCGGGCAGGTTGGACCGAAAATGGGAGCAGGCGAAATGTGGAGAAAGGGTACTTACCCCGTACCAGACGTACGTCACGGAACTGCTAGGCTAAACGGCTGGAACCTTTTGTATTCCACTTATTATTCCGATTATTATAAATTGATAAATATATTAAAGTAAAATAATGGTAATGTGAACACACAAATATAAATAATGCTTATAACAAATACGTGCGTAGCTTACACGCGGGGCGAATATCGCAAACTCTAAACGTGCGAATTCTTATTCGCTTGAGTGTAACACAGAGTGTGCCATAACATTGAGACAGATTTACTCGAATGAATCGTCCTACCATCGGTACAGAACTTCTAGCTATGCATTTATCCTAACTTAGCATGCCATAGAAACTACGCATTATGCCATGTCACAATCTCATGTCAAATTGACATTTAATTAAATACTTTTAAATTGTCATACGTTTCCTTGTTCATAGCTTACTCCGAGTTAGGATTTTTTTGAACACTCAATATTTCTCCATCTGAACCTTTCACATCCTATCAATTTTTTTTCCATTTCTGCTAACAGTCTACCCCTTTGAACACTTCTCATCATCTTAAATAGGTTGTAAGGGACACCAGCACCTTACCACCTGCCTAACACAAACTTATCGGCTCACCTTCTATATTTGTTCGCCATTGATCGGTCAGTTAAGCCAGGGTCTGAATCTTATCGGCTTGTCAGCAGATTTTGATGTATGAAGGCGAAGGGATAGTGTTAGAAAATAAACGTGAACGGCGTTTAAAAAAGTTGAGAGAACCGGTATGGTGAAGAGTGTGAGAAATATATTTAAATATGTAGTTATAGGTTATATGAGCCCAACCCTAAATGTACTCGTACACTCTGAAAAAAATATATTAACAGCAAGAAGAAATTAATTTTTAGGTTGCAATAGTTAAGACTATATTTGAGCAATTTTTTATTTTATATATTAATAAAGTGTACTGGATTTAAATATGTTATTACCTAAATTTATCATTTTAACAATAATCTACGAGCAAATATATGACAACAGACACGTGCTATTTTTTGTAGTTTCAACACTAAATAATATAGCTATTTGTGTATTAAAAGCGCAAAATAGGACATTGTCTCTCGAAATCGACAATGTCCATTTGCGCTCGAAACACACACAAGATTTTTTTCTATAGTCGCCACAGTGGGGTCCTCCGCCATAACAAAAATAAAATGTACACTTTGTACTTACACTACTACTCAATTAATGAGGATTAATATAAAGAAAAAACGTCTTTTATATTTAATTTTAATTTATCGTTATTTCCTATTCTTCTTGACCTATTGTTTCAATCTAAGCTAAACATTTTATACTTTTGTTTTTTGTAAATGAATGCCCTATATTATTTTCACAATAGTGCGGCATTTTTTTATGTAATATACCGATAGAGCAGTTATATGTCAGATTGATTTGTAAAGGTGGTAAATGTGTCACTACAGTGTCATCAGTTCCTGACTAAACGTTTCCATTAAGAATGTAGACAAGTGACATTTCTCAACATTGTATAGTTAGAAATTTGGACAGCGAGCATTTTTTTCTACTTTGTCGCGCTAGAGCGGCAAAGTGACATTTTGGAGTAGCATATACTAATTATTTTAGATGGCCCCATACGAAAAAATCCAGGGGGTTTAAGTCCAGGGATCGTGCAGGCCATAAGTGAGGTCCACCTCGACCAATCCAGCGATCTCCGTATGTTATTGTTAAATAATCACGAGCAACCACACTAAAATGCGCTGGTGCACCATCGTGCAGAAACCACATTGCATTTCTTGTTGCCAATGGTACATCCTCCAGAAACTGAGGTAGAGTATGTTCTGGTCAGTCAGCGATTCATGATAGAGGACTTCACTAACAAAAGTTTAAGTATTATAGACAGAAAATACACGTCAAACAGCCAAACGTCAATCTAACAAAGCGGCTTTTCAAAAATCACCAAAGGACAAAATATTCTTAGAATAGTCCAGGGAATAACCCCTTGAATTTTTGCCGCATGTTTAATAAACACCCTGTATTTTAACTTTTAAGACTCAAGAAAGCTATGAAACTTCAATTTCCTTTACAATTTCGAAACAAATAAATTATTATTAAGCTAAACTTCTATATTATATTCCTTCCCATTTATTTCCTTATCTTTTGTTATTATCAATCCCCTTGCCAATTCCCGAAATAAATATTTCCTCTATACACCCTGACAACAAAACGTATCACTTTTTTTGTGGTTGTGACATTTTTCCCGTGAACAATGAGCGTCAGTGACTAGGTGTTTCTTCGGTCAAGGTTCCTTTACACGCACATTAGTTAATGAAATTGTCCGTTTCTGTCATTAATTCATTACTGTAGATGTCATGATAACTGTGCGGCGATGTGCAGAATGTAATCGCTTGATTAAATCTGTAGGTGTGTGCGAGAGAGACATTGCGGTTTTTGTAGGGGAGGTGAAAAGGGTTCTAAGAAATGGGAAGGTGTCAACAATATCATGATATCTTTTGTTGATATGATTCAATTGAAAGTTAACTGAGATGAAATAAATTCGAATTTATATACATTAAATTTATTATTAGAATGATACAACCTTTTTTAGTTTTATTTCTGTATATTTATTTTGTGACGATACGTACCTCTTCTCAGTGTCATTCCCAGTTATTTTTAAAGTCATTATAATCCGCTGACGGGTTTCATTGACCCTCGATCACATGTGTTTGAGTCCAGAGCATGTTGCCACTAATAAACCACAATAAACCTATAAAATATATAATGTTGAGCGCTATTTTGACGATTGCTACCATTTAACTGGGCCTATAGCGAGCCACAATCGATGTAAGATCATATTTAGATCCCCACATGTTGTAAATATAACCTTCAAAGTTTGTACAAATAAACACATGTTTACCTGACCGATGAATGACGATATAACTGTGTAAATCATACCTTGTGTATTATATTGTTGTATTCTTTGTTTATTTACTTTGTACAGGTTTTATTTTACCTTGTTTACCGTGAATTGTGACGGCTGTTTGTAGGTTAAAGGATCGGAAGATTGGAAGTTAGCAACAATGCATTGTCAAACGTGTACCGTTACAACAATAATATTGTAATTGTTATTATTTATTTTATAATGTTTATTGTTGAATTTTTATTGTTGTGGGCAACAAACTGGTACAATCGGGATGTATAACGATTTTTATTTATTTTATTTTTGTTGTACAAGCGCCAGCAGCACCATTTTATACAAACTAAGTTTAAAACCTTACCCCTCCAAGAAACTTGCGAGATTCTGCTGGATTACCAAAATTTGGGTATAAAAGACGCCGAATCGCCTGGAGACATCAGTTCTTGAGTTCGCCTGAATGACTTCTCCTGGGGTCTTCGGCTCGAGCTGCGAACGTTTGAAAGAAGTCCACCGCCAAGCTGCTACCGTTGTTTGGTGAGTGCGAAACCGCCGTCCGTGCCTCTTGTGGATGATAGAGGTTCCGCCGTAACTTTTCTATCACGTCAATTGCTGCTGGTGCAAGTGATATTTAATTACCGTTTGTTTTCGAACGTATTTCATTGTTTTACTTACTGTTTGTCAGAGACTGTGCCATTGCCGTATCGCGAGGGCACAGTCGCCGTTCATTGGGCTGTACAGTCACAGTTTGTTGCTTAACAATCACTTCATTTTGTTCTACGTTATTTTTTTGCTATTTTTGGGTTGTAACTTTGTTAGGGAGAATAAATATTGTTTTATTAAGGGTAACAAAGCGTGCTTCTTCGAACAAACCTTGGCCTGCTTCCACCAGATATCCCGGCACCCCAACCTTCCTTTTTCAGCCACCACGTCGACGGCACCCTAGCAATACTACCGACGACTGAAAGGACGGTACAACGATGGCCCAGACACCACTCCAGGTGCCACCGTTACAATTTAAATAACGACGTTTCGGCAGTATTAACTACTGCCTTCTTCAGGAATGAACAACAAATCAACAAATATAATATAGGAAGCCATGCACGACTAAGATCTAGACCGTCACAATGATTGAGATTATTACTCTTGGTTTTGATAATCTCAATGGCTTCTCTAATTAACCTGTTGTTTAGGTGTGTTGGTCTCGCCAGTATTTTTGTATCTTCAAATTTTATACGGTGGAATTCTTCCAGGGCATGCTCTGCAAATGAAGATTTTTCTGGCTGGTTCAATCTGATCGAACGCTGGTGTTAATTCAATCTTGTAGAAATGGTTCTACCAGTCTGGCCAATGTAAACTTTCCCGCAGACACATGGAATCTGGTAAATCCCTGATGACTGAAGAGGTATGACTTCAAATTTTAATATGTGGAGAAAACGAAATCTTCATGTTCTTTACTACATTTAGTCGACAGGAAGCCTACGCACACTAATCAATATATTAATGCCAATTCTCATGATCATCTTTCTCAGAAATATGGTATAATTAAATGCCTAATGAGAATAGCTTCAGAAAATTCTCATTCAGAGAAAATGGAAGAAGAAAAGACCTATTAACAATGTTAATGAAAGAAACGTATTGTTTCCTTCATTTCCTTATGTCAAAAATGTTACGGACAAGATTGGTAGAATTCTTCGTAAGAAGAACATGTGCTAGCCACAACATATTTTTTTGATTACTTTGTTGTCTGAATTTAGAATTTTTTGTTCAAAATTATCCATAAATATTGCAGCAGCCAATGGACTCAACGAGGAATACTGGAATACTTTATGTGTATATGTTGCATATTCAGATCCCTTTGTTCTCACAACGTGATAGCCATGAATATAGCTAATCATAAAATGACAACCGTGCCTCGGAGACACGACTGACGTTTGACGTCATCAGGGCGGGAATATTTGAAAAATCATATAATCCACAAAATCTGAAATTTGATATTCCACATTACGTTTTCTATTCATATTTTGACATATCTAATAATAAGATATCTGAAACGTAATATGGGTAACCCGTCTAACATATGTCATCCTATCTGTTTACCCATTGTATAATATATTCAAATCAACCCCAAATGTTTAAATTTTGACAATCTGACGTTTAAAATAAACCATGATATGCCACCAATTCCATGTTAGGAACTATGACGAAATTATGAATAAATCAATATCTAGATAGAGTATCTTCACAATACGGACCCTTCTCAAACTTTCAGATATCGTCATATCTCGTATCCGTTTGTTGGTATTGCTACACGGTATTAGTAGAGATATCAGATATCTGTAAACGCAAGTCGTTTAGATATAGTAGTGCCTCAGATATCACAGACAGATGAGCTAATGAACGATACAAATAAAATCGATCGCAAATTCGGATGCCCATGCCACGTTATAATTTTATATATATATATATATATATATATATATATATATATATATATATATATATATATATATATATATATATGGCGGCCGTTAGCTGCAATACATTGCTGGAGCCGATTTCTGAAGTTTTGAACAGCCCGTTGACACATTTCGCGGGGTATCGCATTTACTTCTTCAACAATCTGCTCCCTTAGCTCTAGCAGGTTTTGGGGGCGACGTTTAAACACTTTTTCCTTAAGGTATCCCCAAAGAAAGAAGTCGCATATGCTTAAATCGGGCCAGCCCACGTCACATCTCAAAGACACTAGACGTCCAGGAAACTCTTAAAGCGTTTAGAGAATTTCGAGCTGTGTGGGCTGTAGCCCCATCCTGTTGGAACCAAAAGTCCCCTAATCCCACTTCTTCAACAACCACTTTCAATCGGGGCTGCAGAAAATTTTGCAACATTGAAACATAACGCCCGGAATTCACGGTCACGGTCACACCTCCCTCTTCAAAAATGTATAGGCCTATAACGCCAAATTGTAATACGGCACACCACACCGTTAGTTTAGGAGAATGTAGCGGTCTTTCGTGAACAATTTGGGGGTTGTTTTAAGCCCAGTAGCGAAAATTTTGTTTAATCACAATCCCGCTTAGGTGAAAATGTGCCTTATCTGATTTTTACCTGTTTGGACCACTCAAAGACACCCTACGTGGAAAAAGATTTGCTAACAATGAGGAAGTTAAGGAAGCGGTGCAAAAGTGGCTTCGGGGTAAATCAAAAGAATTCTTCGCCAAGGGAATTAGGAAGCTGCAAGAAAGATGGGACAAGTGCATAACTGTGGGGGGTGATTATGTTGAAAAATAGCCTTAATTTTGAAAGATTGAAATAAACCGTTTTTGAGCTATAGCCATTTGTCTCTTTACTTATTGAATGACCTTCGTATATATATATATATATATATATATATATATATATATATATCACATCAACTTGAGAGTTATCACATAAATAATTAATAGTGAATTTTGTTGATAAGGTTAGTCGTAGTTGATCTACCAGCTCATGCACTATACACTATTTTGTCTTTAATATCCATCTATCCCTTGTCAAGATGCATACAAACCGAACCACTGAGCCAACTAATATGTGTTGAATCGCGAGAAAATATCTGTAGAACACATGTATCACGCTTTGTTCAATTTGATTGAGTGCTGAATGTAGTTATGGAAATCCATTCCATTGATCTCTTTGGCTGGAGAGTATAAATAACTTGGAAGATAAAGGATATGAATTAATAATCATGGAGAAAACACAATCAAGTTTTAATTTATAATGGAACGTTTACGATTCAGTGGTTCTTGTGTAATCGTTAATTCAAATCCAATAATAAATAATAACTGCGTGATTGTGGGTTGAAATTATTACTAGAATTTATATTTTACTGTTCGAAAGGATTTGTCTTTTTGTATTGCCGTATTTATTTATTTCAGTTACAATACAATCATTTTTTTCTTCAAGTGTATAATAATATTCATATTATGCTACTATACACACACTATAGAAGATATTCATTTTATTCCTTGTACAACAATGTTGCTCATTTTAGTACTAGTAAAAAAATGTTAGCTTCTTAGTTCACCGCTGGCGGCAGCAGTCGTCACAGCAACACGGACCATATTGAAAAATTGTTATTTGACAATTGTATCGTTTGTGTTTTGTAGTGTACACAGCCAACTATGGCTGAAATTGCAAACTCTATAATTAAAACAATTCCAGAAAAATATAAAAAAAATCCTGAGTTTTCTTTGAAACACTTAAAGAAAAAATAGTATATGTTATTCGGAGTAGAACGCCCTCTTTGTGTTTTACCCAGCTTGCCAGCAGCTGGGTTCAACACAAAAAGACCGCTTTCTACTCCTAATAACATAATATACTATTTGTATACTAGGATAATATAATGGGCTATGTAATACCGAATAATATTCTTTGTATTTGATTTTTCAAGTACTTGAAATTGTAACTATTTGACTTGATTGATTTCAGCTACTATTACTTGAATATCAAGTCAAGCCGTGAAACCCTAAGCGCAATTGAATAAAGTTGGCCATGTTTTTCTAGCTAGGTCGCGAACTTTACAAATGTTTCTCATATTGTCATGTTTTTCCGGTTGTTACACTTATCTCTAAAGAAAATTCTTCCCATCGCCTTGATTACTTTTCCCTGAAGTTGGCAACATTGATCTCCAATTTATGTTCATCCCCTGAAGTGCTAGAGTCTGTGTTTCATCCCCTAACCCCTACATATGTTGTCACTGATGAAATCAAGTATTTAACCCTGTACATTTCGCCACCTGCTACTTGGTTTGTATTTTTAGATATTGATTCGTGTGTCGTCTTCCCTAGACGAGGCCCCACGTTAGGGCTTCAGGGCTTCATGGGATGGGATAAGTGAGTTATTTATAGCCTGAAATGGGAATAAAATAACATGGGTTGTTTATGGGGAAGATAGGGTTTGTGTTATGAGGGGAGGTGGATTGGTGGAAAAATGAAAAGGTTCACCTATATTTTCTCTAAAATCTGTTCTTTAAAGATTTTTTCACAGCTTGAATAAATTTGAAATATAACTTCCAGACTATAGTCATTAATCAATCTACAAGTTGCAAATGAAATTCAGAAGTTTTACTTCTAATTTCTACAATCCATTCAAGGATTTAAGAATCTCCTTCAAATATAATACGATCTCAAAATCGGACGGAGTAATATTTTATCTTAATGACATTTCATATATTTTTCTTTAATGTTGAAGGAATTCTAATGTAGTATATTTTGATGAAATTGGGGCCTGAGTAATCTTCATGAAAAAATTTTCTTTACATTTTATTTGACGATGTAAGCATGTAAGGTAATGGGTGCTCTGGGTACGTTTGCACGAAATGTTAATGTATCAAGGGGTGCTCGTTTGGGTGTATATAATGGAGTGCTAGTGCCTGCTTTGATGTATGGAAGCGAATGCTGGGCATGGACGGGGAAGCATAAAAAGAGAGTGACTGCCGTGGAAATGAGGTATTTACGTGGTGTATGTGGGTATGTCAGACGGGATCGCGTGAGGAATAATTTGGTGTATGAAGAATGTATGATTAAGAGAGTTGGTGTGAGTCAGTTGAGATGGTTTGGGCATGTGGAGAGGATGGCGAGTGAACGGCTTGTTAAGCGTATATATCTTGGTGAAGTTGAGGGTTTCGATTGCGTGGCCGACCAGTGTGTAAGTGGATGGTAGGGTGCTTAAAGAGAGAGCGTTTCCAAGTGTGAAGAGAAGAATAGCATGTATGAATGCGATTATGAGTGTCGCCGAGGCGAAAGAAGTCTGCTTAGATAGGAATGTGTGGCGAAGGATGATTGTTTCCTAACTATTATTGTGATCCGGATGCGGTATTTCGCTACCGAAAATCGGGCACTTTAATATGTTTAAGAGTAAGGATTTGTTGTATGATGTTGATGTTATTCTTATTGTTGTCGGGTTTGTGCGAACCCACTAAGTGGGACACGCGTGATTTTATGTATGTATGTATGTGTGGCTGTGTGCCGAAAGGTTCGGATCGCATAACTTCAATACAACGATTACAAGAATTATATTGTTTTCGTATTCCTCAAGTTTACATCCAGAAGAAGAGGTGTTTAGATTTTGGTTATAATTGCTCAACCGGAAGTACCCTCATTTGAAGATTTGAACAGTTAAATATCATTTATTGACATTTGACGTTATTATAACTTAAAGAATATATTATTCTCTATACTATTTGATTGCATTTTATACTTCCTATAATTTATATTCTGCAAAACCCTATCAATATGTCTTTAATACTTGCGAAATTATCTGAAGACATGATGTCAATAAATTTCTAAAGCGTTCGACATTCATTGTGAGAATTTACTCCATCATATTTCTTTTTATTTGGGAAAGAATAATATTTGACGTGCCAAGCCACTTGCGTAAGACATAGCGTGATTTATGACTGTGTTCTTTTGCTTTGCTTTTGAGCGTTTCTACAATGTTTGCGCTTTGATTTTAATGCTTAATTAGTCAAAGAACTTCAAATATTTATTCAAGGTGTTAGTGAAAGAACGATCGTTACTTTTAAGGGTCTAATTTTTAATCTACTTGTCATAATTATAAAAAAAATCTGATGTGGCCAACACAACATCTCCCGTTTAATATAATTTTTATTCATGTCAATATTTAAAATTAAATTAAATATTAATACTAGGTTCGATCTCGACCGACGCCAAATATTTCGAATTTGAAATGGCACACGACCCTTGTGGTGCACTCTCCACGCCAGCAATAAATGCTCGTGAGGTGACACCTGGTAAACGCCCGCACGGAAATCTGTGTACAAAGCAGATTGGCAGACCCAGCAATGGATAATATGCCGTGATAATATATTTATTTATATACTTACCTATATTCATTGCTGGCGTGGAGAGTGCACCACAGGGGTCAATTTTGTGCCATTTCAAATTCTAAAATATCTGGCGTCGGTCGGAATCGAACCCGTTCCCAAGATTCGCGTGAAGTAACGCCTGGTAAAGGCCTGCACGGAACAAATATGTCATTATTACCGACATCTGCGTATAAAGCAGATTGGCTTACCCATCAATGGGTAATATGCCGTGATGATATGTTTTTA
Source organism: Harpalus rufipes (assembly GCA_951394225.1). Classification (NCBI taxonomy): domain Eukaryota; kingdom Metazoa; phylum Arthropoda; class Insecta; order Coleoptera; family Carabidae; genus Harpalus; species Harpalus rufipes. The sequence goes on along the minus strand of OX596290.1, from coordinate 21,169,294 downwards.
TTATCTTACCTATTTTTTAACTTATGCTGGAAACTGTATTAAGTTCCTTTCCATATAATTTATATCCTTTATAAAGCGTTAATATTATTATTTGAAATGATTAGTTCGTTCACAGTGACATATATCTGTCAGTTACAAACATTTGAGATCTGAATTGTGTAACCATGTGTATGTGTTGTGTTTAAAACGTAGGCTCTGGGATTAAAATTATAGATAGTTTTATAAATTTATCCATAAAATATATAGAAAAAGTATTAATGCAAACCTGCAGAAAATTTAATAATATTTAATTTTCGGTTATCTGATTTACTCCAAAATCTAATGGCATATTTCCATATAAGAGTAAGGTAGAAATACAAGGTTTAAAATTTTTCTGAACGATAGTATTTGGAGCGTAAAAAGGATCCATACACACATACACACAGACATCATCGTGAAAATGTTAAAATCGGATTGCAGGGATCTTAAAACGTGGTCATTTACCAGTTTGCCTCACGATAACGGTCCCTTAATCTAACTTTTATCCAATTAACCTCCTTCGTATCTGTTAGTTCTTCAGATCTCCGTATTGCACAATTTACCTCAAGCATCATTGACATTAAACTCCTAGATTTATTTATTTACCAGTAAAGAACAAACACCATCCCTCTAATTTAACTATTTACAGCACTCGCGCCATCGTACACCCCAAGTGTAAATCAATCTCTGTCTTCCTCCTGTTTCGTATTCCTCCTTCCTGTTCTGATTCAAGCTGTAATTCCTAGTCCTGGAGTCTTGGTCCTTCCTGCATTTATTGTTGTAAAACAGGACAACACACTTATTCTAACTCTAGACCGGGAACAGTATTGTTGTCCTTTAAGTTGTAACTACAAGGGTAGAGAAAGGTCTATAAACAGACGTAAAGGAAATTGCTAGAAGGGTAAAATACAAGAACGTATTGGAATATAAAATTGAAGGAATCAATTAGTAAAACAATAAAAGGTGAATGTAAAAAAACATATAAAAGGTGTCCCAACTAGAGCGCCGGATTTAATTTTAAAGAAAAACACATTTATTTTTATTTCAACATAAAGAAAAATAGTTCCGATTAAACGTGAATTACAACATCAGGCAAATGACCACCACGAAACCTCTGGCACAGGGTTATTCTGTTGTTGAAATTTTGAATAACTTTTTCACATAAATGTGGTTGTATTTCACCAATAACGCGCCGTATTTCCTCTTTAAGATGTTCAACTGTTTCAGACTTATTCACATACACCTTTTCCTTCACATAGCCCCAACGAAAAAAGTCCATCGGTGTTAGATCGCACGATCTTGGTGGCCAATGTTGATCGCCAAATCGAGAAATGACACGGCTTGGAAACTTGGTCTGCAGTAACACCATTGTTTCACGTGCTGTGTGGCAGGTCGCACCGTCTTGTTGGAAAAACATGTCCTCCACATCAATTACATCAAATTCGGGCCACAAAAACTCCGTTAACATTTCGCGATACCGCACAGCATCAGTCACTCCGCCAGCCCAAAATGCACACCAAACAGTTACTCGCGGTGGATGCATTGGTTGTTTGAGTATCACACGAGGATTTGCAGCACCACAAATCCGACAGTTTTGCTTATTTACGTATCCGTCGAGTTGAAAATGTGCCTCATCTGAAAAAATGATTTTCTTCGAAAAATCCGCATTAATTTGATGATGTTCCAACACCCAATCAGCAAATCCATGGCGCTGCGCATCGTCCCTTGGCTTGATTTCTTGCACCAATTGAACCTTGTACGCGTGCAAATGCAGATCTTTTACCAAAATTCATTGCATAGTTCTGGAAATTTTTAATTCTTGACCAAGATGCCGAATGGAAGTTCCTGAATTTTCGGCCACAGATTCCCTTACTGTGGCTATATTTTTGAGTGACCGATAAGGATGACGACGAACAATGATCTTCTCATCCATCAGCGTAAATTTGGTCTCAAATTTTGTAATTAAACGTCTCACTGTCGATTCATTTGGAACTGTTTTCGCAAAACTCACCATTTTTGTAATGTGTTTTTACAATAATTAAACGTTGTTCGTTTAAATACTTCTCCATATTCTTAAGTCGCGTGGTCTGTACGTGACAACTGTCAAAAAAGAAAACCTTACAACTAGTATTAACAAAATGGCGGCAAATTTAAATCCGGCGCTCTAGTTGGAACATCCTCTACATATTATGTAATTCAAAAAAAATTCTAACATACTAAAACTACACTTTGCAATTAGGATAACTAACCTCTATATCAGTTTCTCGCAACCCTAATAGGTTAGATTTCATCCCCCTAAATTAGTAGTGAATTAATAACAAAGGTTTGAACCTTCGCCCTAATGGCTGTTATTCCCTTGCCGAATATACCCGACTAATCCCGAACTCGATTCCGATTAATAACAGTCTTCTATTATCCTATGAAATGTGACCGATAACAAATTGAACCTATCTCTATATATGGAAGGGTAAGCAAGTAGCTTACATGTTGCTGTATAAATCATGTTATATGAAAGAAATTACTAATTTAATAAATAAGCAAGATATTTGCTGAGTCCATTAAAACATAACTTCCTGTATATAAATGTAACATTATTGCGCATTGCCTTTCGAGAATCGATTGGAGAATACTATTAAAGCTGAAGTATTGAAAAAATATATTACCGTGTCTAAATTTCAGCAATCCAATACCAAGTGATTTAGTTTTTGTAATAGTAGATAAACCGAAAGTGGTACTTTCATTGAAGCTCTTGAGTTTACTTGAAAAACACTAGCAATAAAAACGTCGAAGAGTAACTTCAAGCATCACTTCTGGTTTATCGATACGCGTACAAAAAGTAATTAAATTCTCGGTGTTTATATATAAAAGTTTAATTCCAATTTCCTTCAATTTCTAATCAATCAAGAAGCGAAATGTGTTTGAACAAATAAAATATTCAACATGATTTGTTTGTCAAGTTTATTTAATATGACTGACTACATCCAAGTCATTGACATGTTTCTGATCTGGTTGATACAGGTGTTAGAACCATATACAGTATTTTTACTCGCTAAGAGAGGTATTGGATTCATGCTAAAAATCGCTTATACAGATTTTAATGATTAAGCACGTTTTAAGGTCCCTACAATCTGATTTTAACATTTTTACGATGATGTCTGTGTGTGTGTATGTGTGTATGTGTGTGGGACGTTGGAAGGACGATTTCGCAATCGGACATTCATGGGAAAAACTGAAAAGGTTTTGGTAACAATTGGACAACCGGAAGTAGAAGATTCTTGAAAAAAATCTTCTAAATATTTTTTTTTTTAATTTCTTGGTTATTTAAAGAAAATTAAATTCTCTATCTGATACATTTAAATATTTTATTATATATTCTCTAGATTTAGAGATATAAGAGATATAATATATAAAATAATCTGTTATAATAAATTATACAGCCGAAAGAATGCCATGGAAAATAGTTAAAAATTTAAGTTGTTTGTAAGTGACAGATAAATGTCAGTGTCAGAAATCGGGAGACATTACTGAAGACTTTTTTTTCTTGGAACTACATACATTATATTATTTCTTAATGTATTCATAGTTAAATATTAAATATATACACATACCCTTCAGAAATACTGTTACTCCCGAATAATGAATTGGAAACATCTCGAAAAATTAGATGATTAGAACAAAATTTCTTCATAGAATGAATTTAAATTTAAAAATCTAAACATAAGGAATAGATATAAGTGGAATTTTTGGTATATACAAGAAATGTTAAATACATTAGAGCGCGAGCAGTCATGTGACTTTGTTGGCCTTAACAAGCAGATACGGAGGCCCATATGTATATTGATGTCAAATATCATAATTTCTCAATCTAAATTTAGTGATTTATTTTCCTCGACAAGTAAATTCCACACTCCTGGTGACAAATTAACTACGTGAATTCAGAAAATCTTTACATTTTTAATGAAAAATTCTGACATTTGACATCTATGTACATAATTACTAATTATCATTCTGAAACGGGGCCCCCACATCTGCTTGTCAAGGCCAACAATGTAACTGTTCGCGCCCTATACTTATGTAACCAAACAAGTGGCGAGAGGTATTGTGCTGGCCACAACAGATTTTTTCTTATTGTTTTACAAATTTCAAATTAATTTACAATGCAGAGTTTCTAAAACTTTTTTTCTTCTCGTACTATATCAAGTCTACCACTATAATACTTAGGGTTGATATAGCATGAAACGCGTCGTATTTCATCCCCTTGGCTTTATGAATAAAACAAAGGCGCACTTGTTGACTACCACTGGAACGCTCACTCAGTCAACAGTATTGGAGCAGGTCTTATTTGCCGGTTTTGTTTGCCTTCGTCCAAATCTAATTTTATTTTTACGATTTCAATTTTTTATTGGGGATTTAAGTTTTATTTTTCTTTTTATTGTTTGACTGCTGGATTCGATATTCATATTTTCTTATTCGGAGATCCGGAATAATAAGATTTCGGGGGAATAATATTCGGCATTAAAATTTTGTCATTTTTATTTCAATTTAATAGTGGTCTAATATAAGGAAGTCATAATAAAATTGTTCAAATAAAATTTGTTATAAATATGTTAAATATCAATAAATGATATTTAACTGTTAAAATCTGAAAATAATGGTACTTCTGGTTGACCAATTATAACCAAAATTTCTTCTGGATGTAAACTTGAGGAATACGAAAAAAATACAATTTTTGGAATCGTGGTATTGAAGTTATGCCATCCGAAACTTTCATCACACACACACACACACACCCAGGCACTCACTTATTCACTAAAAACTCATCATTGAATTTTTTGACCAAAGACAATACCTTCCTTACCTAAAGGTCAGTCATAAATATATAATTTTATATTTCAACAAAAACTTTGTTATCGTATTCATATATCTGAACAAAAATAAAATAGTCGTGTGTTAAATAAAACTGAGGCGAAAAATACATTAATTTATTTTATTAAAACAGAAGAATAGTAAGAAAAACATTTGAGATAAAAGAATAACCTTGTGTTTCATGTTTAAAAATGGTATTCGCGTACACATAAGCTACCTAACATAAGTAGAGCAAGTACAAGTATGTGTAATTTTAGATGAAATGGTAATTAATGCACATTAATTATAATATTAAAGCAAGCCATGCAAATGAAATACACAATTTGTTTTCAAAACATATTTTCTGTTGTCGTTACCCTGTGTTGTTTCAATGTCTGCGGGCAAAATATTTAATATTCTGTTTTCTTTATTTTGGAATTGCCAATTGTCATACATTTTCATCATTTTTATTTTTACCTCTCGCTAAGAGAGGTATTGGATTCATGCTAAAAATCGCATATCCAGATTTTATTGAATAAGCACGTTTTAAGGTCCCTACAATCCGATTTTAACATTTTTACGATGATGTCTGTCTGCCTGTGTGTGTGTGTGTATATATATATATATAGGATGTTGGAAGGACGATTACTCAAAAACTATAAGACTTTATATTTGTTTAACTACGTATTTCCTAATCGGACATTCATGGGAAGATCTGAAAAGGTATTGGTAACAATTGGACAACCGGAAGTAGAAGATTTTTGAAAGAAAATCTTCTAAATATTATTTTTTGAAAATTTTTCTTGCATATGCCACAATATGTTATTATTGACAGATTAACTAATATTAATAAACCGCAGAAGAATTATAAAATAAAATGAAATAAATTTAGGACCAACCTCGCATACTATTAGTCCAATTTGGCCAACAGAGGCATCGCAGATCTCAGCATCTCAGGAAATCACCCACCACAGCTGTTAGGAACGTTTATTGGGACATAATTTCAGTTATTTCACTATTTAGTCCACTGAAAACCATCACACATTAAAAATTCACATCACGAAAGTTAGTCTGACACTATGTAACAAATATACACTATTTTAACTCAACTATTAAAAGTTTTTCACGAGAATTGCGCTTATCACGAGCGGGACACATTTTCCTTTGTATATAAGGGATATACTAACAAAAGACAACAACAATAAACAACAAACACCGGTTGTAACAATGGCTCGAACTTGTTTGTTGAGTCGATCTGCAGTGTGACTGAAATTTAAATAAAAATAATAATTTAAATTTTGGTATAATTAATAAATATTGACGTAATTTAATGGAACATTTAATTCTGAATAATTTTTTTCAAATAAACTTTTTTAAAAAATAAATAATAAAGCCAAAAATTAACGTTTTATTTATCAATAAATCCAATACAATATCAGTATGGCCATCTATTGCATAAAATTATAAACAATCACTGACATTTGTTAATATTTATATATGTATTTCAGAAATTAATATCACAAAACTAAGGCATTAAATCGAAAAAAGTTTCAAATAAAATTTACTCAAAATAATATATTTTAGTTATTAATATATTATATCTATTTATTTAGTTTTTATCTGTAGAGATTTAAATGCATACATAAATAAATCATTTTCTCAAAAACAAAATATGAATAAAATAAATTATTAGCTAAAATACATGTAAAATTAAAAAATAATAGAAGTATATTTAAAAAAAATCTTTGTATAAAATTTTCCCTACATATTATAAACAAATTTTAGTTCTATTTATTATCTCTGAAACAAAAGCGAAAATAAAAAAAAGCTTCAACAAAACTCCCCTTTATTTAATTAGAAAACAATTTCTGCATAACAATTTTTGTCGAAAAGTCGCTAGTTTAGCCAGAAAATGAGTTTTTTCGAATTTGTTAATCCAAAACGAGACTACTACTGTAATCTATGATGATAATTATGAACTATTTTTTAATGTTTTGTTGTAAGAAAGTACGTTGTTGTATCGTGTAAATGGGAGAAAATCAATAATAATGTTTTTTTTCAAATTGACCAATCATATTTTTAGAAATTTTATGGTATTATTTATTGTTTAAAATTTCCAGTGCAGACGCCTTCTTTAAGGGGCCTGTTTATACGATGCCCCCAAATGCTCATATAAACAATACATGGCAAAAAAATTGTATCGACAGGCATGGAATAGATCTTGTGTGACGTCATGAAATCCAAAAATCAATAAAAATGGTCATGCGCAGTACACTAAATTTAAATTTTGTGCGGTATTTGAACATAGCAATGTGCAAATGGAAGACGCGGGATAAAAAATTGTTTAAACAAACGACATATGATTGTTAATCAGCTGTTAAGTATAAAAGTGTTAAATTTATTTATTTTGAGTTAATAAATTGTTGAAATATTTATTGTTATATGATTTTATGTATCAATTGAATTAAAACAGAAATATTTGTTGTAATTATTATTTATTTATCATATTATTTTGTTACAAAAATAATGTATAGAAGAGTATATTAGATCCAAAGTGGAATTATATTTCATTACAGCTTACAGCCCAAAAGCGGAAGCAAAAACTTTGCCCAGAACTAGTTTTGAACACATGAAAATTTCCCAACCCGAATATTTTCACTTCTACATATATTGCTTAACCAGAATTAAACAATAAAACAATACTAGTAATGGTTAAGTTATGTTACAATTTGGTTTAAAAAATAACAAATAAATATCTTTCTTTGTGAGTTTAGATAAATCCAAAACGTGTTGTGTCTGATTTTCTGGTTTGGGAATGATCAGGAGTTCTACTATTATCATCTGATATCATTATTATCGATATTATTACCTTTATTGTTCCGTGGTATTTGGGTTACTTAAGTCATTTATTAAGTTGTGCATGCCTGATTACTAAGCATTACTTAACAAACTCGTGACTTAGAGGAGAAGGACAAGATAGTTGGAAGAATTCGGTATTGGTAGGTCAAGAAAACGATTCACAGAAGCATTTGCGTATATAGATTTATATGTCGGAGGGGGCCCAGATTGTACAAAAAATCTTAAAGTACAGATAATATTTATATATTTGTACCATAAGGGGATGTACAGATATATTTAATTGAATTTTAGTTTTATTGCCTGTTTCTGTTGGTTTGTAAATTAAATAATTGTAAATAAATCATATTAAACATATAATATCATCCACCAATCAAATTTGAATATTGAAATTTTTCCCAAGTCGCTAAGAAACTATAAACAATATTGCCAAAGTTGGATAACAAAAATAATGAGAGACGAGCAAATATAAGTACAAAATTTTTAAGAAATAAATAAAAAATACTAATATGTCATTTATGTACTCCAAAAATGGTCATACATTTAGTTTTTATATACAAAAACACCTTATCTAATTTTTATTTCCGTCAAAAAGCTCCAAAAGAGCTTTTACAGCTGACAATAATCCTGAAACAAGTTTCATGCTGCCATCTTGTATGGCGTCAGTAAACCAAGAAACATCAGTTTTGGAAAATTTTGTTACAAAAAACATTCAATCATCATATATTTGTATAAAATAAGGTCAGACGTCAGATATTTATATTTTATCTGTATTATTTTCGAGATAAAGTCCTAAATTAGCTTTTTCAGCTATCATGAATTCCTGAAACGAGATTTATGCTGCCATCTGTCCAGGCGTCGTTGAACTATCAAACGTCAAAATTGAAAATATTAAAACGTCTTTTGAAGGAATTAATACTTTCAGTTCTATTTAAATTAATACAGAAAGCAAGCAATTCGTCAGAATATTTTTATTTCTTTGTAAATCCTTCATATTGTTGTTAAAAAAATTGTGCTTACACTTCCTCTTCTTCCATTATTTATCTACTTTTGGCAACATTGATCTTAACAACCTGAAAAATATTTCAACTAAATTTTGATTGGACAACTGAAATGTGTTGAGTCCCATTTACACGATACAACAACGTACTTTTTTACAACAAAACATTAAAAAATAGTTCATAATTATCATCATAGATTACAGTAGTAATCTCGTTTTGGATTAACAAATTCGAGAAAACTCATTTTCTGGCTAAACTAGCGACTTTTCGACAAAAATTGTTATACAGAAATTGTTTTTTAATTAAATAAAGGGGAGTTTTGTTGAAGCTTTATTTTACTTTCGATTTTGTTTCAGAGATAATAAGTATAACTAAAATTTGTTTATAATATGTAGGGAAAATTATATAAAAAGATTTTTTTTAAATATACTTCTATTATTTTTTAATTTTACATATATTTTAGCTAATAATTTATTTTATTCATATTTTGTTTTTGAGAAAATGATTTATTTATGTATGCATTTAAATCTCTACAGATAAAAACTAAATAAATAGATTTAATATATTAATAACTAAAATATATTATTTTGAGTAAATTTTATTTGAAACTTTTTTCGATTTAATGCCTTAGTTTTGTGATATTAATTTCTGAAAATACATATATAAATATTAACAATGTCAGTGATTGTTTATAATTTTATGCAATAGATGGCCATACTAATATTGTATTGGATTTATTGATAAATAAAACGTTAATTTTTGGCTTTATTATTTATTTTTTAAAAAAGATTATTTGAAGAAAATTATTCAGAATTAAATGTTCTATTATACTACGTCAATATTTATTAATTATACCAAAATTTAAATTATTATTTTTATTTAAATTTCAGTCACACTGCAGATCGACTCAACAAACAAGTTCGAGCCATTGTTAAGACCGGTGTTTGTTGTTTATTGTTGTTGTCTTTTGTTAGTATATCCCTTATCTACAAAGGAAAATGTGTTTCGCTCGTGATAAGCGCAATTCTCGTGAAAAACTTTTATTGGGGGAGTTAAAATAGTGTAAATTTGTTACATAGTATCAGACTATCTTTCGTGATGTGAATTTTTAATGTGTGATGGTTTTCAGTGGACTAAATAGTGAAATAACTGAAATTATGTCCCAATAAACGTTCGTAACAGCTGTGATGAGTGATTTCCTGAGATGCTGAGATCTGCGATGCCTCTGTTGGCCAAATTGGACTAATAGTAGGCGAGGTTGGTCCTACATTTATTTAATTTTATTTTATAATTCTTCGGCGGCTTATTAATATTAGTTAATCTGTCAATATTTATTAATTGTACCAAAATTTCTGTTAACATAAAAGTTTAAAATTAAGATATATATCCATTTTGTAATTTTTTTTGAATTTTCTGCATTTTCTTCTTCTTTATCAAGAGTATGGACAATTAGGGCCAAGTCGGTATTTAATAAATTTTTAAACATTGCACGATATTTTCTACTTTTGATAGACACATGATATATATGTAAATTAAGCCTTAATATTCAAAAACCAATAATTATGTGTCACAAAAATTATATATGCTATGTGGCAAATATGTAAAATAAAAAAAAAAGCTAATTATTGTTTCACACTGTTTATCATATATGTAAAAATTTCAATTTTCGTTTTTGTTAACATTCATTAGAAATCTTCTGGGACTTCGACCTTCGGCAGTAATAATGAAACAGGAATTTAATGAATTTTTGATCGAAAGAGATGAATTCTATTTCATGGACAGCGTGGCAAATATCATCCATTAATGCTAATCGCCGAGTATAAAATTCATTTGCATTATGGATTATTTTAATCCCTGTAATTTATAATTGCTCATGCATTTATGAATGGGAAAATCGAATTCAATATTCATTCATATCCATAAGCGGTAAATATACCCCCTTGTTTCGCTAAAAAATTATTGGAATTGTCATTTGGACCTTGTTCAACTTGTAACGTTGTTATGTAGCAACGCACAATGTAAAGGCGATGCATGTTAGTTGAAATTTTGTATTTAGGACTCCTATAACATCTAGTTGTGCACCTCCCTTTCTGGTTATTACACAATTTCCAGAAGTGGCACTTTACATGAAGCCTATAATAGATTTTAATGAAAAACTGTTTTAAAATATAATCCAAAACTTTTCAAATTTGGTATACAAGACTTTTATGTCAATCGAAATAACATAATAGAATTTGGTTAAAATAGGCTAATTGGAAGTGGTACATTACTTGAAGTTGTTAACAGTTTTTCTTGAATAAAATGATTTTATTTTGATTTTAGAAATAAATGCTTCAAATAAAAGTTTTAGAGAATTAATTTCTGCGTTTAGTATATTAAGTATTATTAAATTAGCCCTTTGTATAAGCGAGATATGTAAATTTAAAAATTATATCCTTTTTTGTCTTTGTAATAAAGCTTGCTATGGACAAAAACATAAAAAAATGTTCATGTCAAATTATGTTAAATACGTGCAATTTTATGATTCGTACAATAACAAATATTATATTTTTATTGTGAAATTAGTCATATTCATTGTTGTAATCAAATATTTGTTTGTTGTAATCAAAACTTTCTTTAAAAACTCTCTATATCTTACTGTTTTGAACTTAAAATTAATAATTTGTAATTTATTTATTAAAAAAATATGTATGGTTTAATAGTCGTACAAGGAAGTCGTGTAGTGTCCATATCAGATTTTTTTACATAGTGTTATGTCCGAGACTGTATGCTCTTTACAATACCATACAACAATTATAGCGTACTCACAACAAAAACTAAACAAAAGCCACTCCTCCAAGTCCCATTTGTCTCTTGTTTATTCTATTATTAATTCACATATTACTTTTCTCATTCATTACACCGTATCTACGCCTACTGTTCCGCGAACGCTAAAAATACATGCAAATTATTCATTCATCGCATGGTTTCTCAAGGGACTGTACCTCGTACGTGGTTGGCGTACAGTACAAGGTAAAAGCATATGAGTACAATGTAATATAAATGCAAAAAAAAGTCTAACACTGTCGACTTTCATCTGTTTGTTTGTTTACAAGAACGGGAGGAATAGAGGGGGGGATATGGACCGGGAATGTGAAATTTCAAATTGAAAAACGGAGTGTTAATAATTTAACAAGGATCAAGAATCAGAAAACTGTATTCAGGAGTTGTACAGGATATATCAAGGAGCATTGCTCCCCTAATTATTTTAGACGAAAAGTTTCAAATGGAATTACAATTTAATAGTATTAGCCATGGAATTAGTAACAAGAGACGAACAAAAGCGTGACGTTTTATTACGTCAGTGTCAAAATAACGATTATCAAAATAAATACTAATAATTTAACGATAAAACATTACGCTTTTGTTATATATAATTGTTATATATTGTTATTATTATACGAGGTCTGGCTATTAAATAACGAGACTGCTTATGAAAAAGAGTTTTATTTTAAAAATTATTTTATAACCGAATGCTCCCCTTCAATGTACTCCCCTCCCCTCGCCACACACCGTTCCATTCGTTTTTTCCATTGGTCCTTTGAAGTCTTCTTTTGTAAGAGCGTTTAGGAGCTCCGCCGATTTTCGCTTCACTTCCATCGACTCGAACCGGGTTCCTTTTAAGGCAGACTTGAACTTAGAAAACAGAAAAAAGTCACAGGGTGCTAAATCAGGCGAGTACGGCGCGTATTCGAGCACTGGAGTGCCTCTAGCGGCTAAATAACGCTTCATGGGCAGGTGCGTTGTCCTGGTCCACGACTTGTTTTTCCACAACTCCGGCCGTTTCTTACGAACTCGTTCTCGCAGTGTTGCCAAAACTTTCAAATAGTAAGTTTGGTTTACAGTTTGACCCTCGGGAACCCATTCAGTCATCACGATGCCGTTGGTATCTTCGGTGCTCTCTCGGCCTTCAGACAATCGTTTATACCATTGGAAAACACGCGCGCGAGATAGAGAATTCTCACCATAGGCCTCTTTCAACAACTTATAGTACTCAGTCGGAGTTTTTTTTAATTTAACGAAAATTTCTCATTGATCCGTTGCTTGTGTTTATCGTCACACATTGTTATCGGCACGAGAAAAGAAACATGTTCGTTTCTAACCTCTATAGAAAAAATACTACTACACTTCCAGCTTCGTTTCCCCCCCTATCCTTCTTACTTCCTTGTACGTAAGTAAAGGAAGTATTGTAATCGCGAAAAATTCCGGTTTTCAGATTTCAGCGAAAATATCCATTTTGATCATCCCTGAATCCATTTTGACTAATTTCGTCGTGACGTCTGTACGTACGTATCTCGCATAACTCAAAAACGGTGAGCCGTAGAAAGTTGAAATTTTGTATTTAGGACTCCTATAACATCTAGTTGTGCACCTCCCTTTCTGGTTATTACACAATTTCCAGAAGTGGTACTTTACATGAAGCCTATAATAGATTTTAATGAAAAACTGTTTTAAAATATAATCCAAAACTTTTCAAATTTGGTATACAAGACTTTTATGTCCATCGAAATAGCATAATAGATTTTGGTTAAAATAGGCTAACCGGAAGTGGTACATTACTTGAAGTTGTTAACAGTTTTTCTTGAATAAAATGATTTTATTTTGATTTTAGAAATAAATGCTTCAAATAAAAGTTTCAGAGAATTAATTTCTGCCTCTAGCACATCAAGTTTTATTAAATTAGCCCTTTATATAAGCGATATATGTAAATTTAAAAATTATATACTTTTTTGTTTTTGTAATAAAGCTTGCTATGGATTAGGACAAAAAAAAATGTTCATGTCAAATTACGTTAAATACGTGCAATTTTATGATTCGTACAATAACAAATATTATATTTTTATTGTGAAATTAGTCATATTCATTGTTGTAATCAAATATTTCTTTGTTGTAATCAAAACTCTCTTTAAAAAGAACCGGGTTGGATTATGGTTGCTATATATCTTACCGTTTTGAAGTTAAAATTAATATTTTGTAATTTAGTTATTAAAAAAAATATGTATAGTTTAATAATCGTACAAGGAAGTCGTGTGGTGTCCACATCAAATTTTTTCTACATAATTTTGAGTTGTCCATAATTATTTCCACATTCTTAATCAGTATCATCAATAAAACGTTCATAACTCGCGCACACATAACAATTCTTTATTATTTTCCGTTTTTATTCTGGCGCAAATTAATAAGTGTCAAAATCGTAGCTAAACACTCTACCCGTTCGGTTATTCAAGCTACAGATCGCAAATCGCATCCTGAGGTGTTTCATTGTTTTCCTTCATAGCTAGATAGATACCATTAAATTTACCTTCATACATTTTCTATCATTCCACGTGTACCCCACTTTCTAATATCTAATTACCCTACCTTTACCCCCTTAATGTTTAACTAATACATTTAACCCTTCCACTCTAACCCTGTACGTGTACGCATATGTTTATACTTCTCTCGCCTTCGCTTATCCACCCCATCAGCTTCAACCCTCTGGCCATTCGCTAATTAAACACGGCCTCCCTCATAAACAGACGTGCGAGGTCACTTCCCTCCCCCCTTCCACCCCGAGCTACAGCTACAGGTGGGGGTTTGACGTCGTCACGGCCAAACAAGTCGTGTCTCGTTCCTTTCAAAGGTGGAAAGTAATTGTTACTGCAGGTGGGAGGTGATGAATTGTAGAGAAATACAATGTACTGATTAAATTACTCATGGATGGAATGGGAAGGTGAAAAATAAAAAGTAATACATATAAATGCCTCAGAATTTACTCTGAATAAACAAAAATCTGATGTGGCAAGCACACTACCTCCCGTCGATCTATGACTGGTTAAATTTAATATACTTTTTGCACGATTAGGTTTTTTTTTAACTTTACCGATAGGGTTTCCAAGGCAGTAAGCCTTACCCGTACAATAAACGTTCCTTGAGTCCCGAAAACGCTTCCTTATCTCAAAGTAGGTTGAAGCCATCCTTGAGGCTCTTTAGCAGAGTCATATACACAATTGTAAATTATAACTGACGCGTTTTGAAAACTTATTTTTAGTATTAAATGTTAATAGTTAGAATAAGGTACAATTTACCGAAAAAATAAAAAATATTTTATTTTATGCACTTTTTAACGTATAATCATCCCTAGTATTGTACAACTGCCAATAGACTTTTCATGAATTATTAATTCTGTATTTATATAACAAAATAGAAATAAAAAAATATAAATATTGTTTTATAACTAAAAAAAACTTATAGTTTCGTTAAATTTAACTGTGGGGACTAACAGGTCTCACGTTAGTAATGAATTTTAGTTGTTGTTTATTGTAAAATATTGTTTTATGTACAGTTCTGTTCTTTTCTAACCCTACTTTATCTTGAGCACGCATGTTTACTTTCATAACTCAGTTTTTGTAAACGAAGTCGTTCTCTTACACGATGTTCCTCAAACTCAAAATAGTCGTCAAAGTTATCCTCTGCCATTATCTATGTTTATTACAATGTATAAAAAACTATAACAATATAACCTCAATACCTCAAATATACCAAAGTGTTTCAAATCGCGCCAATTATAACCTAAAACTGCGCATGTGTCCCCGGCAAGGACGCCGTAAGGTAGAGCTGAGGCTCCTCAGCCGAGGTTTGCCGAAGGAACGTCTATAAAACACACCTAGCTCAGGTAGTTGAGGACGTCTCAGCCAAGGAAACCTTAAGGTTGAGTTTGAGGAGCGACTATTAATACGGGCATAAGTGATGTGGTACTGATCAGTAAGTGATGTGACTGACCGGTAAGTGATGTGACTATCTACCGATCTGGAGCCAGTGAAAATTACATAAATAAAAAATAAATGTACAATTTTTAAAGCTTTAACGATAACAAAACAACGATCATAGCTTACTTAAAAGTGACAACTAATTTTTTTAAAATGTCAAAATAATTTTTAAATAATTCTAAACTTTGTTATTATTGGGACGACCGTGCAAAAAATATAATAAGCATTGCGGGCATTAAGTGCACAAACTGCCCTTAATGCTTAAATAACTATATTTCTATTGCACCCTGTATTAATTTATGGATAGCTGGGCGCTTAGAAAAATTAAATTTGGAGTTTTCTGGTTGCTTGAAGTTTTATATTTATTATCTATTGTTACTGTCTACTACTGAATTGTTATACATATTTTAAATATGAGTAGAAAGAAGAAAGCATGATGATTTATAACGGTAATTATGAGAAAAGAATTCCATGATTAATAGTTGCAAATTACCCTTAATTACCGCTTTTTAGAAAATGTTTAACTCTGCGAACTTTTATTTTTACTTTCCTTTAGGTAAGGAAGGTATTGTCTTCGGTCAAAAAATTCAATGATGAGTTTTTAGTGAATAAGCATGTTTTAGGATCCCTATAATACGATTTTACCATTTTTACGATGATGTGTGTGTGTGTGTGTGTGTCTTAGTGTGTGTAACCACGTTTCCAAAAATTATATTTTTTTCGTATTCCTCAAGTTTACATCCAGAAGAACAACTGATTAGATTTTGGTTATAATTGGTGAACCGGAAGTAGCCTCATTTGAATATTTAACAGTTAAATTTGATTTATTGACATTTAACGTTATTATAACTTAAAGAATATATTATTCTCTATACGATTTGATTGCATTTTATACTTCATATTCAATAGATATAGGGTTAAAGAATTTAAAAAAAATTAAATATTATAAGCCAGCTATGCTAAACATGGAAACTACTAATATATTCATATAATTCAAATTGACAGATGTCAGTATAAATAAAAAGTAAATTAATGTGGCAGAGATGAGGATGTTGAAGTAAATGTTGGGGAGCACACGGAAAGATACGGCAAGGAAATAACTCTAGTGTTACAAGTTTCTAGAGAGATACAACCGAAATGATTACATTGGTTTGAAAATGTCTTGAGGAGAAATGAAGAATATATTGGATGAGGAATGAATAGCTTGAAAAAAGGAACTGAATGAGAACGACACGTAAAACAGAGATGAGTGGAAGAAAAAAATAATAAATAGTCACCCCTAACCAATGGGAAAAGATAAAGAAGAAGATGTTAGTGTCAAGTGCAATATTTGCATAGTTTTTTAGTTACTAGAATTTGGAATATTTTGTAAGAAAATTTATGTATGGAATTTATACATATTACACAGGATTGACGGAAGGTATTGTTCTGGCTACAACAGATTTTTTTATTAGATATATAGAATCTTTTCCAACGAACTTATTTTTGAAACTCCCCTAACTTGAGAGTAATTGAAAATTTTATTAAGTTGGTATCTTTATAGACAACACTGTATATAAAATACAAATACCTTTGCTTCTATTATATTCAAAACCTACCTTCCATTTCCCGAACACCATTCCCCCATCTTGTACTACCTATCTCTTTCTTTCATATTTGAATCCTGAATCTGCCGGCAGTCATGGCACACTCGACATTGCTGTCTATTGCAAGCACGAACAATAGTCCATGATGAAGGCTTAAGGCCCTCGGCCTAGAAGTTTTTTTACAGGGACTCACAGGTCCTTAGGGAAGGACAGGAAAGATAGAAGGACGGGACGAGTTGGGGTAGGAGTTGGTGAAAGGGTTTTTATAAGTAAGTACAGGAACACGACGGAGGGGTAGGTAGGGGGGTGGATGTTGCAGATGATATTTTGTTGTGATTAATGGAGGTAATTATATGCAGGACGAAAGACGAAAGCTGGATGTGACATGCGGTAATGAATTAAGGAAAGATGTAAATTTTATGACTTCAACAAGAGTGATTAAAGTTTGTCTAGATCTGGAGACATAGGCGTAGCCAGGATTTTTTCGACGGAGGAGGAGGAATATGTAAATTTAATTAATAAAATTAATAAAAATACGATTTTTTGACAGCTAACAGGTCGAAATTGACAATGTCCATTTGCGCTCGAAACACACACAAGATTTTTTCTACAGTCGCCACAGTCCACTATAACAAAAAAATAATAAAATGTACACTTTGTACTTACACTACTACTCAATTAATAAGGATTAATATTTAAAAAATCTGATGTGGCCAGCACATAACCTCTCGCCGTATATTTTACCTGGCTGTATGCATAAAACAAAGAATATTTTTATAAATACAAATAATATATTCATATAAATCTATGACGTATAAACTTCTTTATTATTCAATAATAGCATGTCTCAACATAAAGATATTTTACCATAAATTATGTTACAATAAATTACAAAGTAGAGTTTACCATATATAAATATTAGGCTGGTAACAGCAATTTTCAATTCGAACAACCTTGTTTACTCTCTCTTCATATTCTTCTAGTAAAAACATTAATTTTGGGCGGTCTAAAATGTATATATCTGGATTGTGCATCTATTCTTACATATCTTCTTTTACATTTTATTTTTTCATACTTGTTATATCTAAATAACACTAATTCCCTTTAATAAAGTGACGGATAGATTGCACTCCGATTATTCTTATATCGATGTGTAATTTTGTCAATATTTACAACTTACTTGAGAAGAATTTGATAGCTTTTTCGCAATTCAAAGTTACTCTAGTCTACAGTGCTGGTGTACATTGTCCCATAATGTTTGAAACAAATTTAAGTCCTTCAACCTAGACTTGTCATCTCCATAATAGAGACAGATCAAGAATTAAGGGATTCTCCAAGTAAATTTTTCTTTCGTTACTCATTATTTCTGACACTGACATTTATCTGTCACAAATAATTAAAATTTTCAACTATTTTTCATGGCATCCTTTCGGTTGTAAAATTAATTACAACAGTTTATTTTATATATTATATTCCTTTTATCTCTAAATCTATAGAATATATATAAAAATATTTAAATTTATCAGAAAGAGAATTTATTTTTCTTTAATATTATCAAGAAAAATTTTCAAAAAATAATATTTAGAAGATTTTTTTTCAAGAATCTTCTACTTCCGGTTGTCCAATTGTTACCAAAACCTTTTCAGATCTTCCCATGAATGTCCGATTGGGAAATACGTAGTTAAACAAATTTAAAGTCTTATAGTTTTTGAGTAACCGTCCTTCCAACATCCTACATACATACACACACACACACATACATCCACACACACACACACACACACACAGACATCATCGTAAAAATGTTAAAATCGGATTGTAGGGACCTTAAAACGTGCTTATACAATAAAATCTGGATATGCGATTTCTAGCATGAATGCAATACCTCTCTTAGCGAGAGGTAAAAACCGTCTTTTATATTTAATTTTAATTTATCGTTATTTCCTATTCTCCAATCTAATCTAAACATTTTATAATTTCGTTTTTGTAAATGAATGCCCTATTTTATTTTCACAATAGTGCGGCATTATTTATTTGGTTTTGTAACATATCGACAGAGCAGTTATATGTCAGATTGATTTGTAAAGGTGGTAAGTGTGTCACTACAGTGCCATTAGTTCCTGACTAAACATTTCCATTAAGAATGTAGACAAGTGACATTTCTCAACATTGTATAGTTAGATATTTGGCCAGCGAGCGTTTTTTTCTACTTTGTCGCGCTAGAGCGGAACACATTTTGCGAACCGCTGGTCTAGCGAATTAGTTGCAGCAGAATAAATAAATCTATACCAGTACGAGCTGATGGAAATGAAAAAAATAATTCCATATTTTTTGTTCCATGCCTTAGTTATAGGATGGCTCATTTCATTTCAGTAAGTTACAGACTCCAATAATACTAAAAAAAACTTCTTTAATAAATATTACTCCTGTTGCGTGCTGCGTAAATCCTTCGAATTTTCATCATCTATATTGGAAACGGATTCTCCACAACAAAAAGTTTGAACAATAGAATATAAATCAACTCCTCCTTGAAAGCGCTCCGCGTTTCATTTTTTCTTTCAGTTCCCTTCACATACAACATAAAAATTAACAACAGTTTTTATGGCCTATCCTTGAAACGCTTTCACAGAATTCAGCGATTTCAGCGGTTTCAGTGTCCTCTATGTTTATTAATGGATAATAACTATGAATAGATATAGCGGGTGTCCCAACTAGAGCGCCGGATTTAAATTTGCCGCCATTTCTAAGTACCTCGCTGTAACTGTGGGGGAGGGAATGAATATCAGAGCGCATGTGGAGGTCATGCATGGTAGAATTGTTCGTGTAGTTGGCATGATGCGTAGGGCTTTGCGCAAAGACTGGGGGTTGAGTAGGCAAGCATGCAGGGTGCTGTTCAAGGGGTTGTTCGTAAACTGTGTTCTTTACGCGTGTAGTGTTTGGTCTAGTGTACTAGACTTTGGTTTTGGGCGGACATTAGTCGATCGGTGTGAGCGAGTCGCGCTCTACGCGTGCGTTCGTGTACAGTAAAATTTTTGAAAGATGTCCGATCAAGGGCACCTGTATCACGAACGAATTAACAAATAGGCATACATTTATCTCTTTCTTTTGCAAAGGCTGTAAGAGTGTGTGATAAGGATGGATATAACACGCTTGTCTTTCAAAAATTCATATTGTTTCGACTAAGTTAGGACATTCCATTTATAAACGATGCTCGTTGTTGATAATACTTTCGCTGTAACGTAAGTTTATTTATTAATTCAGATACATTACCTGGATTCATAGCCGTACGTATAACGTTATTTTCTGTCAGAGTCACTGACACTGACATTGTGTCAGTATCTTATTTTTAACATATTTGGTTTTACATTTGCTTATAAACTTACTAGTTGACTTATTTTTGAATTTTGAATGCTTTTCCTGTAATATATATTTTTATAATAATGAAATAACAGTAGTATCTTACGTACCCTCATAAAAACTAAGCAAACGACACTACTGAATTTGTCATGATGGGCGGAGCAAAAATCTGAATTCATACAATTCGTGGACAACCTTGATCGGACGCCATGTATAAGGTCAAGCATGGGGTTGTACTAACAGCCAGTGAACTGTTAACAGATGGGGAAGTTAGGGGTCCAAGCCTCGCGCAGGTGAAGACTCTGTTGGCTGGTAGAGCCATCGAAGTCTGGCAGCGGGAGTGGAACGGTTCGGACAAGGGTAGGGTCACCTACTCCTTTGTCCCGGATGTCTCATTTGCCGGCCAGGCTAGGTGGTTCGACCCAAGCCTGAAGCTGAACTACCTGTTGACAGGCCATGGTAGCATGAACGGGTTTTTGCATGCGAGAGGTTTGTCGGACGAAAGTGAGTGTGACTGAGAAGGGGGGGGGGGGAGTCCTGGCTGCACATCTTGTGCAGTTGCACTCTACTTGACGACGTGAGGGATCTCGGGGCCATGGGGATCGTTGACAAGGGCGCGGTAGGGGGCTTCGACGTCTCCGGAATGCTCTCCAGTGAGAAGTCGTACGCGAGGGCAGAGGAGTTCGCGTTGGTGACCTTCAGCCGTAGGGCGGAGAGATCGGCTAGGGTCGGCGTAGGGTAGCGTCAGCGGCTAGTTTGGGCATTATGAATATTTCGTGATAGTTGTATGTATGGACCATGGATAGCGACGGGCTGAATTGATGTGTGCTGTATGCAGTGTGTGCAAGATGCCATTACGCTGCAGTGGTGGGTACTTGCACACTCATCGGGTCAAGGGTGTGGAAGCCGAGTGGTGCCGCACGGATTAGCTTCGCCTTCTCCCAAGGGCTGCTCGGTGAAAGCAAGGAAGTGGCGACTCCCCCACCTTGGAGCTGGCGATACTTATGCCTGGCTTGCAGGAGCCTAATTAAGGAACTGTTGGGGTAGGACCGGTGGCGCTGCTGTACGTTGCCAGAGATGGTGGCGTCGGTGCCGCCGCCGATTCTGCTCTGTATCAGCGAAACCTTCACCGGAAGGTTAATCTGGTACTCCATGGGGCTGACCGTACCAGGGGTATTAATGCCTGGTCGGCGTAATGGGAGGCGTGCTGTAGCTACGTCATCTCCGCGGGTGAGCTACGTGACAATACAGCTCGGGTGCTAGCCTGCATAGCTAGTAGGGTCTGGATAGTGATCTGCCCCCACCAGTGGGGCTTAACCGGGCTTGCACCCGGGGACAGGGATCGCTCGGCAGCGAACTGGTAGTCTTAGCTTCGGCTCTGACGCGTTTGATTAAACGTTACTCAATCCCTGTTTTTATGGTTTGCTGTATGTAGTGCCGAAAGGCGGAACATTATGACATAGTTGCCGCCATTTCGTTAATACGAGTTGTAAGTTTTCGGTCGCAATATTGCGCCAAATGAATCGACAGTGAGGCGTTTAATTACAACATTTGAGACCAAATTTACGCTGATGGATGAGAAGATCATTGTTCGTTGTCGTCCTTGCCGGTCACTCGAAAATATAGCCACAGTAAGGGAATCTGTGGCCGAGACTCCAGGAACTTCCATTCAGCATCGTGGTCAAGAATTAAACATTTCCAGAAGCACTATGCAATGAATTTTGGTAAAAGATCTGCATTTGCACGCGTACAAGGTTCAATTGGTGCAAGAAATCAAGCCAAGGGACCATGTGCAGCGTCTTGGATTTGCTGATTGGGTGTTGGAACATCATCAAATTAATGCGGATTTTTCGAAGAAAATCATTTTTTCAGATGAGGCACATTTTCAACTCGACGGATACTTAAATAAGCAAAACTGTCGGATTTGGGGTGCTGAAAATCCTCGTGTGATACTCAAACAACCAATGCATCCACCGTGAGTAACTGTTTGGTGTGAATTTTGGCTGGCGGAGTGATTGGGCCGTATTTCTTTGAAAATGCGGCTGGAAATGCGCTAACTGTTAACGGATTTTTTGTGGCCCGAATTGGTTGTAATTGATGTGGAGGACATGCCACACAGCACGTGAAACAATGGTGTTACTGCAGACCAAGTTTCCAGGCCGTGTCATTTCTCGATTTGGCGACCAACATTGGCCACCAAGATCGTGCGATCTAACACCGATGGATTTTTTTCTTTGGGGCTTTGTTAAGGAAAAGGTGTATGCGAATAAGCCTGAAACAGTTGAACATCTTAAACAGCCACATTTATGATTAGTTGGGACACGCTTTAGTTGAATTTAGTTAAAAATAAGTTTGCAGTTGGATTGACGGAAGGTAATGTATCAGAATATTTGAAAATCGTTTTTATTTTACATTTTACTGATAAAGTGTAAGCCAATGTATATTATGAACCAAATTATTTAACGTAGTTCCATAAGTTATTAAATAAAACTTGAGTTTTGTCTGTTTATTACGCGAAATAAAGATCTACAACCAATTCTTTATAAATTTAATACAACCCAAACACATAAATTATTTAAAAAATCTTCGTATTCCCGTCCCTGCCTAATTTATTATTAGCGGAAAATAGGAATTTAATGCAAGCATTTACCCTTAAACAAGTTACAACCAGTTACCTCTGTTAATCTTCCCCTTTCATCCCTTTTCTCCTACGCTGTATAACAAGTGTTCATATAAATTACAATTTATAAAGGGGCAATCAGATAAACAAGGGCTTATTAACATCCTTGGTCTCATTGTTGTGTTCTATGTCTATACACAAGAGGAAGAGCAAAGACAAGGGTTGTAGTTGACTCTTTGTCCACCCCTAAGGGCGACAATAAAGAAAAGTATGCTAAGCAGGATAGGTATACAACAGGATACAAGAATGATAAGATTGAAAAGTTGTTTGTCAAATAAACATACTCTTAAGGTAGTTCACCAGTAAATCGAGTTTCTATAGATGTTCACAAAAATTTAAATATGTGTTAAGAATGACCTAATACATGCACAATTTTTTTTTTTTTTTAACTTCTGACGTACAGAAAAGGAGCTATTCGCCTCGAAAGTCAGACATTTTAACACGTGAAGCATAGAACCAATGCTACCAAAACCAACGTTTTGATTAGCAGCATCATTTTCTTCTATAGATTTTAATAAAATATGTACAGTAAAATTTTTGAAAGATGTCCGATCAAGGGCACCTGTATCACGAACAAATTAACAAATAGGCATACATTTATCTCTTTCTTTTGCAAAGGCTATAAGACTGTGTGATAAGGATGGATATAACACGCTTGTCTTTCAAAAATTCATATTGTTTCGACTAAGTTAGGACATTCCATTTATAAACGATGCTCGTTGTTGATAATACTTTCGCTGTAACGTAAGTTTATTCATTAATTCAGATACATTACCTGGATTCATAGCCGTACGTATAACGTTATATTCTGTCAGAGTCACTGACACTGACATTGTGTCAGTATCTTATTTTTAACATATTTGGTTTTACATTTGCTTATAAACTTACTAGTTGACTTATTTTTGAATTTTGAATGCTTTTCCTGTAATATATATTTTTATAATAATAAAATAACAGTAGTATCTTACTTACCCTCATAAAAACTAAGCAAACGACACTACTGAATTTGTCATGATGGGCGGAGCAAAAATCTGAATTCATACAAATCGTAGACAACCTTGATCGGACATCTTTCAAAAATTTTACTGTAGTAGTTTAATATGTTTCAAATGTTATTTCAAACGATGAAAGCGATCTGACGTACGCAGTTTCAGAGTAATGGTATTGTAAAATATGTACTCGACGATAGAAAAATTCGAGGGAGAGAAGCAGCGGCAACATTGTATGTTTACATCACGGAAGAGGGGTAAAACTAATGTAATATATAGATAAAAATATTACTTACATTTGAATTTAATGTATGTTTTATTCATTTATATTTTTGAAAAACTGTATAACAACGTTATATCATATTTGTATATCGATTTATACTGGAGGAATACGAAAAAAATAGAATTATTTGAAATCGTGGTATTTGAGTTATGCGATCCGAAATGATCGTCACATACTCACACACAAACACAAACACACACACACACATACAGACATCATCGTAAAAATAGTACTCTAAGCATAAATCTAAAACAAACCCTTTGGTAATTTTATTTAATACCAACCCTAAACACGTAGCACGTAACACTCCTCTATCTTCTTGTTCGTACATGTTAAATTAAGCTGAATTCGTTTTCGTTGTAGAGAATTATAGATAAAGGAAGCGAAGTAAGTTCGAAACAATAATTTCCCTTACATTATCCAACAATGACCAATTACCGTAATTCGTACCAATGCTATTAGCTAATAAACTGCCTCATAATTGTATTTCCAATTTCATGGAAAATGTCTTAAATTCATTACAATTATTCATTAGTCAATTATACAGAATATATAATTTTCACTTCTTTCAATCGTAATTTGAAGACATCGTAAACTTCCCAGAAAATAAATGAATTGAAACAATGGCTAATTTGATTGAAAAATTGAGCATCGTACAGAAATCCAATTGAAACTTTTGCGGTAAAATTGAAAATTAGAACATGGGTATGATGACAGAATTTTAATCCGAGAAATAGATGTTTTTAGGAATTAAATTTAGCAGATATTTTTATAACTCATTTTATTTTTGCTGTTCTTTTAGAGAAATATATTATCATTCAAAAATTGAAATTATTGTTGGTTTTATGATTTACGATTTTGTTATTTTGTTATCTTATGTTTTACTTTTATGTTTTTTGTTATAAGCTCACCAATAGAAATAAATGTAGAATGTGTATTATGTACAAATTCCATACATAAATCTTCTTGCAAAATATCCTATATTTCCAGTAAAATTATTTCATAAACTATGCAAATTGCACTTGACACTGACATCTTATTCTTTAACTTTTCCCATTCGTTAGGGGCTCGCTATTTTTTTTTATCTCCTTCTACTCATTTCTGTTTTTCGTGTCGTTCTCATTCAGTTCCTTTTCTCTCAAGTCTTCCGCGATACAGTCCTTCCATCTTATCTTTGGTCTTCCGCTGTTTCTTCAACCTTCTATTACTAAGCATTCATCCAATATATTCTTCATTTCTCCTCATGATATTTTCAAACCAATGTAATCATCTCGCTTGTATCTTTCTAGAAACTTGTAACACTAGAGGTACTTCCTTACCTATTTTTCCGTATCTTCCCCAACATCTACTTCAACATGCTCATGTCTGCCACATTAATTTACTTTTTATTGATACTGACATCTGCCAATTTGTATTATATGAATATATTAGTAGTTTCCATGTTTAGCATAGCTGGCTGATTTATAAAATTCAATTTCTTTAAAATTCTTTAACTCTATATCTATTGAATATGAAGTATAAAATGCAATCAAATCGTATAGATAATAATATATTCTTCAAGTTATAATAACGTTAAATGCCAATAAATCAAATTTAACTGTTAAATCTTCAAATGAGGCTACTTCTGGTTCACCAATTATAACCAAAATCTATTCAGTTGTTCTTCTGGATGTCAACTTGAGGAATACGAAAAATATATAATTTTTGGAATCGTGGTATTGAAGTTATGCGATCCGAAACTTTCGTCACACACACACACACACACACACACAATATGCTTATTCACTAAAAACTCATCATTGAATTTTTGACCAAAGACAATACCTTCCTTACCTAAAGGTAAAAACAATAAACCATTATTCAATTTCTTCAATTGTATTTTATCCACAAATCAAGATCTGACAACCGATTTGTAAATCGAACTTTAATGCACCAAAATGACCCAAGTTTACTGAAAATCAAAAACAATTTTCTTACGAAATTTAATTTTAATAATGATTCATTCGTATTGATTTTATAAACTTGTCGTTCGCTTTTCCTTTTCCAGTGCAGCATTAGCTATTAAAGGAAAAGGTCACAGAGATATATGAGGCGATATGTATCCCATTTCCTGTTCTAAGGACTTAAAATAGAAACCCGAGTAAATGGATGATGCTTCAGGGAGGCATTTGTTAAACAATAATAAACAAATAGCGCTGAAAGATTGAAAAAAGCGAAGCTATGATCACAAAGCACGGTCGATGTAAATAGTCGCGGTGGTTTAACAATGAAAGTGTGTTATATTGTTCGTGGTAGCTTTTATCGATACAGCTTTTGTAATAAATAGTTCTCTTTACTATTTTATAGAGTATTATAAAGTGTTACACACTGCACTGAGAAAAATCTGTTGTGGCCAGCACAATAACTTCGCCAATTCCGTTTTTGGTTACATAAATATAAAGCGCTCTTAAACATATTAAAGTGACCGATTTTCGGTAGCGAAATACCGCATCCGGATCACAATAATAGTTAGGAAACAATCATCCTTCGCCACACATTCCTATCTAAGCAGACTTCTTCCGCTTCGGCCCCACTCATAATCCTTAGTCTTAAACATATTAAAGTGACCGATTTTCGGTAGCGAAATACCGCATCCGGATCACAATAATAGTTAGGAAACAATCATCCTTCGCCACATATTCCTATCTAAGCAGACTTCTTTCGCTTCGGCCCCACTCATAATCCTTAGTCTTAAACATATTAAAGTGACCGATTTTCGGTAGCGAAATACCGCATCCGGATCACAATAATAGTTAGGAAACAATCATCCTTCGCCACATATTCCTATCTAAGCAGACTTCTTTCGCATCGGCCACACTCATAATCCTTACTCTTAAACATATTAAAGTGACCGATTTTCGGTAGCGAAATACCGCATCCGGATCACAATAATAGTTAGGAAACAATCACCCTTCGCCACACATTCCTGTCTAAGCAGACTTTTTTCGCAACGGCCACACTCATAATCCTTACTCTTAAACATATTAAAGTGATCGATTTTCGGTAGCGAAATACCGCATCCGGATCACAATAATAGTTAGGAAACAATCATCCTTCGCCACACATTCCTATCTAAGCAGATTTCTTTCGCTTCGACCACACTCATAATCCTTACTCTTAAACATATTAGCGAGAGGTAAAAAACGAAAGTGCTGACCACAACAGATTTTTTGGTGTTGCATTTCCAACCACCGTTAGTGTAGAATTATTAACATTGCTGCTAAAATATTCATGTGCGTTTGTTAAACGTCTTTTGCTTTTGTAATATCGGGGGTATTTACTTTACTGTTGCCTAACTTTAAGTAGTGTAATGTGTAATCCCATATTACTCTTCGTAAACACAATAACACAAATACAAGTAAATTGGTTTAAACTAAATGTTATTAGTTTAAGTCTGCATATGATCCTCGTATCTTACATATTATTCAATTTAATTCGCCATGTTACAAGCTAAGCACACCAAGGCATTAGGCATTGAAATAGGCACAGAGGAAAGGAAATTCCGTAAACCAGAGTAAGACATTACATCAGGCATACCACCCCAGTGACAAGATGTTACCCTATTCATCATATAAATTATAACGCTTCGTTCATAAATTTCCCTGGTTGGTTACATTATTATAGAAATACATTTGATATACGCAGGGTTAACGGGTGAAGATAAGTTGCCCCAGATTGGCTATTCAACTAACATAAGTTTAATTAAATAGCTTTATTGACTGAGTTTAATTATTTGCTGTGGTGTTATGTATGACTATAATTCGGGAGTATGCCAATGGCGCGCGTCAAATTTAAAACATTTGTAAAATTTTATTTTTTACCTGTCGCTAAGAGAGGTATTGGATTCATATTTTTACGATGATGTCTGTGTGTGTGTGAATGTGTGTGTGAGGTTGTTGGAGATACGATTTCTCAAATTCTATACGACTAAAGACCTGTGTAACTACGGATTCCTCAATCAAACAGTAATGGGAAAAGTTTAATAGATTCTGGTAATAATTGGAAGTAGTAATATATTTAAAAAAATCATCTAAATATTATTGATTTAAAGATATAGATATATCATCTATAAAATAATCTGTTGTAGTAAATCTCACAGCCTGCTCACAGCCCAAACATCTCCATGGTAACTACTTGAGAAATTAAAATGTATGTAATTGACAGATAAATGTCACTAATGCAAGTATCAAGTATTCAGAAATAGTACTGAAGGCGTTTTCGGGGAAAATTTACTTCAATTTAAAAACTGAATCTATTCAAACATTTCTAATTCTCTAAAAATATGTCAAACAATCTATTTTTTCGTATTTATTATTGCTATGTTCAAATACCGCACAAAAAATCCATATAATTTGAATTTAGTGTACTGCGCATGACCATTTTTATTAATTTTTTGATCGCGTGACGTCACACATAATCTATTCCATGCCTGTCGATACAATTTTTTTGCCATGTATTGTTTATATGAGCATTTGGGGGCATCGTATAAACAGGCCCCTTAAAGAAGGCGTCTGCACTGGAAATTTTAAACAATAAATAATACCACAAAATTTCTAAAAATATGATTGGTCAATTTGAAAAAATCATTATTATTGATTTTCGCCTATTTACACGATACAACAACGTACTTATTTACAACAAACAATTAAACAATAGTTCATAATTTTCACTATAGAGTACACTAGTAGGATTGAATTGTTATTAAAAATTTGGAGAAAATCCATTTTCTAGCTATTTTAGCTATATTTCGACTGTTTGTCATACAAAAGATATTTTATTAAAAACTATTGTAAATTATATGATTTTGAATGTCTCAGGATATATAAAAATTATTATATATATATTTTATAAAATTTTCACTAATGCAAGTATCAAAAATTCAGAGATAGTACTGAAGGCTTTTTCTGGGAACGATATTTAATATTTGTTATTTTAAAATTGTAGGTATAAACCTCGAATATTTAGTAGAAATGGAGAAAACTTACTCATAGAATGAATTTAAAATAATTTTAAATATAATTATTATAGAAAATACGTAAATATGACGATTAGGTGTATTAGAATTTTTGTGTGTCTGTGTTTGTCTGTATGTGTGTGTGCGTCTGTGTGTGTGTGTGTGTATGTGTGTGTACATAAGTGTTTTATTTTTTCTGACTGATTGCGACCCCCCGTATATCTAAACACTACCCCCGTTTGAGAAACGATAGCCTATGGAATAATATGTAGAAATAAAAGCGTCATACAGCAATTTAATTTATTTACAATTAAAACATTTTCAGTGACAGTTGTAATTTGCATAAAAATAGCATTTTACTGTTCATATTAATTTCTCTGATTGACAAAATGTGAAATGATTCATTTTTGACTCATATAACGTTTTATATTTTTAAGTAATTCAATTACAAAATTCCAAAATAGAATAGGGATAAAACATAATTTAATTTCAGTACAACTAAATTGAATTTTGAAATATTGAAAACCTTTTAACTGGCATTAAATATTAACAGATCTTGAATAAATCATTTCCGATACTGTTCCACAAATTATAAGCGATATAATATAATTACCGACTATCGAATATTTCGTTTATTTTGAGAGATACAAAAAAATGTTAATAAGCAAAGTTAAACCAGACAAAAGGGCTCATACGATGATCATAGCAGAAAATTTGTATCACTTCCGGTTTTAGCGGAAATGGGTACAATTTTAAAACTAGCATAGGGAATCGGTATTTTTATATTTTTTTTTCAGAATGTACATAAAATTTGTTTCACAATGATACCAAATTATCATAGTTTTATTTTAACCATTTTAAAATGGCGACCATTTATTCTTAAAATATGTATTAATTTTTTACCTTCCGTCACCTTCAGGTAAGGAAGGTATTGTCTTTGGTCAAAAAATTCAATGATGAGTTTTTACTAAATAAGCACGTTTTAGGGTCCATATAATACGATTTTACCATTTTTACGATGATGTCTGTATGTATGTGTCTGTGTGTCTGTGTGTGTGTGTGACAAAAGTTCCGGATTCCATAACTTCAATACCACGATTCCAAAAATTATATTTTTTTCGTATTCCTCAAGTTTACATCCAGAAGAACAACTGATTAGATTTTGGTTATAATTGGTCAACCGGAAGTAGTCTCATTTGAAGATTTAACAGTTAAATTTGATTTATTGACATTTAACGTTATTATAACTTAAAGAATATATTATTCTCTATACGATTTGATTACAATTTATACTTCATATTCAATAGATACAGAGTTAAATAATTTTAAAGAAATTAAATTTTATAATTCAGCCAGCTATGCCAAACTTGAGAACTAGTAATATATTCATATAATTCAAATTGACAGATGTCAGTATCAATAAAAAGTAAATTAATGTGGCAGATATGAGAATGTTGAAGTAGATATTGGGGAATACACGGAAAGATACGGTAAGAAAATAACTAGTGTTACAAGTTTTTAGAAAGATACAAGAAAGACGATTACATTGGTTTGAACATGTCATGAGGAGAAATGAAGAATTATATTGGAACAAGAATGAATAGTTTAGTAATAGGACGTTAAAGAAACAGAGGAAGACCAAAGATAAGATGGAAGGACTGTATTACGGAAGATTTGAGAGAAAAGGAACTGAATGAGAACGACATGCAAAAATAGCGACCCCTAACGAATGGGAAAAGCTAAAGAAGAAGAAGATGCCAGTGTCAAGTGCAATTTGAATAGTTTGTTTATGAAATAATTTTACTGGAAATTTAGAATCTTTTGTAAGAAAAATTATGGAATTTATACATTATACACGAGAATGACGGAAGGTATTGTACTGGCCACAACAGATTTTTTTTTCCATGTGTTTGAAATCTCAAAGTACTCCCCATATCTTACAATAATGTCTTTATTATTGATCTTTCTACCATCGTTTATCAATCTATCCTATATTACCCCTCTTGCTCATAATTCTTCCCGTTCTTTGTTGTCAACCCAGTCTATATTTGTCTCGGCCATATATCTCTCTTTACAAATAACGAAGACAACAGGTCTTTTACGAGCTTATATTAACCTATGACATAACGCCACGACGAGGAATTCAGAATTACGTTGTCGCAGCTCACTAGATATTAGAAATGTTTAGGCGGAGGAAATGAAACATTAGAGAGAAAAGAAAACGTGAGATATTTTCTTGATTCAAGTTGAAGTGGTAGTTTATTGCTTGCCATATTTTAGAAGGGATCTGGAAAGAAGTCAATATCGAGAATTATCGTCCCGTAGCTATGCTGTCTGTATTCAGTAAAAAAATTGAGAAAATAATTTATTCCAACATCTATATTACTGTCAAAAATAAGATTTCTCCATTTCAACATGGATTTATGACTAAAAGATCAACCGTCACCAACTTAGACTTTACGCACTTGGTTTAGTTTCTGAGGCTCGAGGTCAGATGGACTGTATTTATATAGACTTTGCCAAAGCTTTCGATAGGGCTGACCACTGTATCTTGATCAGCAAGCTACAGTTACGAGAGTTTTACAAAAAGTGAAGTAGAACAAAGTGTTTTATTGCTTTCGAAATATTCGCCTTGTGGCGGTGGCATCGGTGGTGGTGGATGAGCCATCGCTATTCCGTTCTTTCAGCCGGCGATAGGTTTGCTCGGGCGCCGTCGGCGGTGGTAGGTTGTAACAAAGTTACAACCCAAAAATAGCGAAAAAAATAACGTAGAACAAAATAAAGTGATTGTTAAATAACAAATTGTGACTGTACGGCCCGATGAACGGCGACTGTGCCCCCGCGATACGGCAATGGCACAGTCTCTGACAAACAGTAAGTAAAACAATGAAATACGTTCGAAAACAAACGGTAATTAAATATCACTTGCATCAGCAGCAAGTGACGTGATAGCAAAGTTACGGCGGAGGCGGTTTCGTACTCACCAAACAACGGTAGCAGCTTCGGCGGTGGACTTCACTCAAAAGTTCGCAGCTCGAGCCGAAGACCCCAGGAGAAGTCATTCAGGCGAACTCAAGAACTGATGTCTCCAGGCGATTCGGCGTCTTTTATACCAAATTTTGGTAATCCGGCAGAATCTCGCAAGTTTCTTGGAGGGGTAAAGTTTTAAACTTAGTTTGTATAAAATGGCGCTGCTGGCGCTTGTACAACAAAAATAAAATAAATAAAAATCGTAATACATCCCGATTGTACCAGTTTGTTGCCCATAACAATAAAAATTCAACAATAAACATTATAAAATAAATAATAACAATTACAATATTATTGTTGTAACGGTACACGTTTGACAATGCATTGTTGCTAACTTCCGATCTTCCGATCCTTTAACCTACAAACAGCCGTCACAATTCACGGTTAAACAAGGTAGAATAAAACCTGTACAAAGCAAATAAACAAAGAATACAACAATCTAATACACATGGTATGATTTACACAGTTATATCGTCATTCATCGGTCACGTAAACATGTGTTTATTTGTACAAACTTTGAGGGTTATATTTACAACATGTGGGGATCTAAATATGATCTTACATCGATTGTGGCTCGCTATAGGCCCAGTTAAATGGTATCAATCGTCAAAAATAGCGCTCAACATCATATATTTTATAGGTTTATTGTGGTTTATTAGCGGCAACATGCTCTGAACTCAAACACATGTGATCGAGGGTCAATGAGCCCCGTCAGCGGATTATAATGACTTTAAGAATAACTGGGAATAACACTGAGACAAGGTACGTATCGTCACAATATCGATAATTTTTATTTTAATAATTATTTAAGTAATATATTAGACTAAAATGATTAGATTTAAGAAGATTGTAGGTTTTAACTTTCTTGGAGAAATAATATTTTTAGTTTCTCCAATTATCGAGAAAACATTACGAAGGCTAAATTGCTAGAAATTAGGTACTAGATGAAGTCGTTGGAATAAGACAAAAATAACGCGAATTGAACGTAATTGCGACGCAATTATTTTGTCGTTCTTGTAATTCATTTTACATCATTACACACCTAATACTTATTGCTAAATTGGATCATTAAGAGACAGTAAATCTCAGTACCTAGTTAAAGATAACGAAGGAAAGTTTTAAGGTTAGGGCTTAGAACTGGGAATTTACGTGTAAAAGCCTTAGTATTCATAACATCCGTTGGATGCTTTCTGAAGGCGCCACTAGTACTTTTACACAGGCCATAGAATCCGTAATCCTTTGCCGAAGTTTACTTTTCAGTTGCCCCCACTAAGGTATTTCCTAGCTGGGAGGTATATTTCAAGTTTTGTCGCTCGGCGGTATGACTTAACCACTGGCAAAGTATTATAATGCTTACAACGGTGTCCTGTTGTTTTCACTACAGAGCACATAATTTTTATAAAATTTGTGTAAGCATTATAACATCTTATTTTTGGTTAGCGGTATCTCAAATGTCTTTTAATCTAGTTAGTCTTTACTTCGTATATATAGATAACAGTAATAATACTTTTCTTGATATTTAATGAATATGCAATTAGTAAATAGAATTTATTTTTGGAGAATAGCGATACCTCAGAATCTTGTAATCGGATTAATTTGTAATTATCGTATTTATAAACCCTACTTGTTTTATGTTTTCTCATTATTTTTACGAAATTATAGCGAAAAAGAAAACATCTATAGTAAATAGTGTTTATTATTTCACTATACGAGGTCTGGCTATTAAATAAAGAGACTGCGCGCGCAGAAGGCGTCCTAGAGGGGAAACGAATGCAGCGTTGGATAGCTGGAAGTGTCTACTATTCCGGTACGAAAACACGTTTTTGTCGCTGTATTAGTATTTTTTCTATAGAGGTTAGAAACAAACGTTTTTTTTTCTCGTGCCGATAACAATGTGCGACGAAAAACACGAGCAACGGATCAATGTGAAATTTCTCGTTAAATTAAAAAAAACTCCGACTGAGTGCTATAAGTTGTTGAAAGAGGCCTATGGTGAGAATTCTCTATCTCGTGCGCTGGTTTTCCAATGGTATAAACGGTTTTCTGAAGGCCGAGAGAGCACCGAAGATGACCACCGTCCAGGTCGATCTGTCTCTGTTTCAACTACGCGAACAGTGACCAAAATCAATGACATTGTGCGCGGAGATCGTCGTATGAGACTATTTAAAAGTTTTGGCAACACTGCGAGAACCAGTTCGTAAGAAACGGCCAGACTTGTGGAAAAACAAGTCATGGATTTTGCACCAGGACAATGCACCTGCCCATGAAGCGTTATTTAGCCGCTAGAGGCACTCCAGTGCTCGAACACGCGCCCTCCTCGCCTAATTTAGCACCCTGTGACTTTTATTTTCGAAGATTAAGTCTGCCTTAAAAGGAACCCGGTTCGAGTCGATGGAAGAGGTGAAGCGAAAATCGGCGGAGCTCCTAAACGCTCTTACAAAAGAAGACTTCCAACATTGCTTTGGCCAATGGAAAAAACGAATAGAACGGTGTGTGGCGAGGGGAGGGGAGTACATTTTTAAAATAAAACTCTTTTTCATAAGCAGTCTCGTTATTTAACAGCCAGACCTCGTATGAAGGCCTGTATAACAAGCGCATTTTTATAATAAAAGCGCTTTAACGGAGCACATTTCTCATAAGAATATAATGTAAAAGCGTGCTGCATAAAGGCGCTTTTATTAAAAAAGTGCGCTTCTAATACATGTTGTAACAAAAAATTTTGGGACAAAATAAAATCCCAAATATAGTCTTAACTATTGTAACCTAAAAAAATTTTTTTATTGCTGTTAATATATTTATTTTAGGTGGTACGAATACATTTGGGGTTAGGGACCCTTGTTATGTTCCATACATCATTGTAAACACAATAGAAACATATATATAATATCTTCAAGTGTAATTTAATATTTACAATCGTCCTGCTATTGTTTGACATGCTTTTCGTGTGTGCGATAACTGCTCGCATATCATAATTGCAAATTTAATTGATGGCGTGCAATCGATTGAATTCATTAGAATTGTAACTGTATGAAGAGGAGCAGACGGTCTCCATTCATTGTGAATTTGTGATATAAAGTTGAATATTGTTAGCTGATGCATGTAACAACTGACATGTCTATGAGTGTATGGTCTATACAGGGTGTTATATTTGGACCCAGTAAATATCTCGCTTATTTATTAAGTTAGTAATTTCTTTCATATAACATGATTTATACAGAAACATGTAAGCTACTTGATGACGGAAGTACATTCGTGATACCACTTCCAGTTTATTAGTAATTAATATCAACTTTGAAATTTCAAATGGAACATCCTATATTTTTTTACAAATTTGAAAAGTACCTCAAATTTGCTTTATAATCATGTAAAATAATCCATATGTTACATTATTAAAAAGTAAAATGGCGGGCACTTTTTTATACACCTAGTCGAAAAGAGAATAGTGAGCCATGACTGTGGCTTGAAATAATACAATGAACTAAAACAATTGTAACTATAAAAAAATATTATTTCGTTTAATAATAATAGATAGTTCGTTTCATGAAGGAAGCTGATGACAAGAATTATTTATTGGCAAAGGTGTTAATTGCTGGAAACTATGGGACATGTCGCCGGGAGGAACTGACGTTTTTTCCGTGTGGCAGATATTGAAGATCTTTCATAAAAATTAAGAATCTGCTACTTCCGGCCAATTATTACCAAAACTTTTTCAGCTATGTCCAATTGAGAGATACGTAGTTAAACAGATATATTTTTCAATTGAACCCAAGTTGGAACCGAACCGCCTACTACGTTTGCGTTGCTATTTGTGTTGATAGTTTGTGAAAATTGTGTCCATGTCTTGTCTTGAGTTATATTATTATATATACTATATCAAGATTGTTATTCAAAAAAATAATTCAAATTTCATAAGGTCGAACCGAACCACAACCCGGAAAAAACCCTAAATTTTATAAATACTTGAACCAGAACCGCAACCGAACCCACTTTTCAAAAAACAAATTAACCGGAACCGAACCCAGTTTTTGGAAGGTTCGATGTCCTGGTTTGTAGGTACGCATTTTTCCTGTTATATATACATCGTCTATCCTCTGTCACTAGAATATATCTATGGGTGTACCTTCTATTTTTAGTTCGATTGCATCAGCATCACCCTTATTAGCACCTTATAGATACCAGGAACTAATATATCCTCACTCGTAACTGGTAAATTCCAGTATCAACATTTACCTCCTTCCATTATTGAGCTATTTGTCAGACGTCATATCCACCTAACCTAACCTATCCTTTGTTTTTTAATTACCTCTTTGTAATTAATTCATCATGGCGTGAATCGCAGCGGATACACGTCATTTCGGCGTCAATTTCCGGTCAAGGCGGCCAGCAAAAGCACTCGGGGAATAAGTGAGGTTAGGTGACTTGAGGTGAAGCCCAGGGGTTAAAGGTTAATGCCTTAGAATACTCAGAATCAGAAGAGAACTGGTGGAATTGAAGGTGACAACAAATTGGTGATAAAAGTGAAGATGGGAATAAATTATGCATCATCGTTTCGTTTTGATCGGTGGAAACTTGATACGTTTTTGTAACACGAGGGGGTCACAGAACCACAGAAGATGACCACGATTTGATTAACCGAAGGACAAACACACATACATTATTAATATTACTAACTAAACTAAACATAACTAAATCAAATGAACTAAATAGTTACATTGTAACTCAGCAGGCAGGCGTTTAGCCCGCGCCAGAAACTAAAACACAAACTACATGTCTCGTCGAAATGAGTATTTAAGACCGACTACTTAAAACATAACGTTACTTTCGTGAGAGGATTATCTCTGAGGGGTTGAAGAGGGTATCATATGGCATCCATATCAAAACATCAGCCCTGCAAGTAGGCTTGCAATAACTTCTAGACTTTATTGTCAACAAATAACTGTCTAGTCCGTTGACAGTCATTCTAAACAAATCGCTTTCGGAAAACATAATTTTAACTAACAATTCATACCGTCACACTATTAACACGTTTGCTGCGTATAAATTCATGCGTCGCAGCCGTAACGCGGTAATGAGTTTTGGTGCAATTCTACTTTTTTTCTCAATTTGTTAATATTGTGTGTATGTAGAAGTCTTTACTCTTATTTTTCAGCATTTTTTTAACGCATACTGTGCGTCGGCAGCATTGTGGCAGTGCTAACGGCGCACCTATACGTCCAGCCTCTTGAATTCTGAAATCAACATATTTTTAGACAATTCATTTTTATTTGCTTGATATTTTATCTTTTATTTATGTAATAGCCATTATTTTAGCCCTTTTGAGTTGTAAATAGCCCTGGTCGTTGTCTCCCATGACGAAAAAAAAAAAAACTCTAAACTAACCCCACAAATTACTTTTCTGTAGTCGTCTGACAATGCTGACCACCGTACAGTGTTCTCTTTACATGGCTGACGAAACGATGCCGTTTGAAACAAATAGAGTACTGGACGCATCTGTTGCGGCGTGCGCAATGGTTCAACAACATACAGGACGCAATGTGCGCGTCGTACGCAGCGAAAGTGTTAATCTATCTTCTGATATTATTTTTTTTTATTATTTTACATATCTCTTTCACAATATGTTCCCACATTTGTAGATGACAGATACTTATTTCGCTCTTGTTCATGTCGTGAAATGAATACTGTTCCCGGTTCCAGTAATACCCATAATCCCTCTAACAACTGCTAAATCTGGTAATCCTCTTTGCTGTCGTATTTGCCACTGTCAAGAATTCAAATTTGGTTACATTAGGCTCATTTACAACGCAAATGGACAAAGAAACATAGAATTACCACATTTTTTCTCCAAGAAGGCTGCGAACAAAAAGTCTGACAAACGTAGAGAGAGTACAGTCGTTAGTTATTTTCTTTTCGTATATTTTTGAGATTTGTAGATAGAAAATTATTAAGCACATTGCTTATTACAACAAATTTATATTATGGATCTTTTTACCTTCCGACCTTTTAGGTAAGGAAGGTATTGTCTTTGGTCAAAAAATTCAATGATGAGTTTTAAGTGAATAAGCAAAGTGATATTTATTTATTAAAGTACCACCTACAATTATATTAAAAACAAGAATATATAAACTTCTGGATGATTATTACTCCAATTCAACAAATTTTGATTTGGTGTATTAATAGAATGTATAGAACTTGAATACATTTCTTAGATTTAATAATACCCTCATTGTATTTACCGTTGGAACGAAAAAAATTGGGACTTGTCTTTTGTCATATATTTGCCGGTAGATT
The DNA here is from genome assembly GCA_951394225.1 of Harpalus rufipes. Taxonomy (NCBI): domain Eukaryota; kingdom Metazoa; phylum Arthropoda; class Insecta; order Coleoptera; family Carabidae; genus Harpalus; species Harpalus rufipes. The sequence goes on along the minus strand of OX596290.1, from coordinate 21,130,580 downwards.
ATTATTAAAAAAATCTGTTATGGCCAGCACAATACCTCTCGCCACTTCCTTTTTTTGGTTAAGTATAGGGCGCGAACAGTCATGTTACATTGTTGGTCTTGACAAGCAGATGTGGAGGCCCGTTTCAGAATGATAATTAGTAATTATGTACATAAATGTCAGAATTTTTCAATAAAAAATTCAAGATTTTCTAAATTCATGTAGTTAATTTGTCACCAGAAGTGTGGAATTGACTTGTCGAGGAAAATAAATCACATGGAATTGGAAAATCACTAAATTTAGAATGAGAAATTATGTTATATGACATCTATATACATAATTACTAGCTATAATTCTGACACATGACTGCTCGCACCTTAATGTATTTAACATTTCTTGTATACTTACACTACACCAAAAATTCTACTTATATCTACTCCATATATTTAGGTTCTTTTAATTTTTCGAGATGTTTCCAATTCATTGTCGGAAGTAATAGCATATATGAAGGGTATGTGTAATATACCTATAATATTAAATATTAAACTATTAATGCAATAAGAAATAATATAATGTATGTACTTCCCAGAAAAAATCTTCAGTAATGTCTCCGGTTTTCTGACACTGACATTTTTTGACAATTTAAATTTTCAACTATTTTCCATGGCATTATTTCGGCTGATTTATTACAACAGATTATTTTATATATTATATTTCTTTTATCTCTAAATCTATAGAATATATAATAAAATATTTAAATGTATCAGAGAGAGAATTTAATTTTCTTTAATAGTACCACGAAAAATTTTCAAAAAATAATATTTAGAAGAATTTTTTTCAAGAATCTTCTACTTCCGGTTGTCCAATTGTTACCAAAACCTTTTCAGATCTTGATGAATGTCCGATTGGGAAATACGTAGTTAAAAAAATATAAAGTCTTATAGTTTTTGAGTAATCGTCCTTCCAACATCCCACACACACACATACACACACACAGACATTATCGTAAAAATGTTAAATGAATGCAATACCTCTCTTAGCGAGAGGTAAAAAAAGAATCACACCACCGGATGTAATTAACCACTCTGAACGCGTATGGGTTTCCCCCCGCCGGGGGAGGGGGAATTACGTCATCACTCCTGAATATTCTGCCAGTGACGGCGCTCGTATACTCTGAAGTCAGGGGCGCATTTTAAAATTATCTGGACGAAACTTGTTAAAAAATTGCATCAAACAAATTTAAATCACAACCTACTACCCCTTCCCCATCATTTAATTTTTAACTGCCATGTATTTATTTCCAATAAAAGACTTCTTTAACTAAACCTTTATAATTACATTTATTTAATTCCGCCCTAAACATTTTTTGTGCAAAAAATCAAGCGCCGTTGAAGTAGGCGATTAAAATCGTAATGAATGGGGCAACAGATCAAAGCCTTCTGTCTGTGATTTAATTCTCGTTTCTCGCTTCTTTCTCATCGCCTGGTCTTCATTTGCAAAGCAAATCGCATTGATTTGGATTAACATTAACCTCTCAGGCCCTCTAGAGATGTCGGTGCTACTGGATTGCTGTCACCGGCAAAAAAATCTACTGGTACATAAGGTATTTGCATGCTCTAGGGGTGTTTTAATTAAATTAAATTAGGATATATAGCGAAGGGTTAAAGTTTAAACATTCAAAGTAATGATTAAATTTAGTCCAACCCCAAATGTATTCGTACCCTCTGAAATAAGTATATTAACAGCAATAAAAAATAAATTTTTATGTAACAATAGTTAAGACTATATCTAGGCATTTTTACGTTCAGTCTCCTTTAGGTAAGGAAGGCATTGTCATACATACATACATAAAATCACGCGTGTCCCACTTAGTGGGTTCGAACAAACCCGATAACAATAAGAATAACATCAACATCATACAACAAATCCTTACTCTTAAACATATTAAAGTGACCGATTTTCGGTAGCGAAATACCGCATCCGGATCACAATAATAGTTAGGAAACAATCATCCTTCGCCACAAATTCCTATCTAAGCAGACTTCTTTCGCCTCGGCCACACTCTCGCATTCATACATGTTCTTCTTCTCTTCACACTTGGAAACGCTCTCTCTTTAAGCACCCTACCAATCACATCCATCCACTTACACACTGGTCGGCCACGCAATCGAAAACCCTCAACTACACCAAGATATATACGCTTAACAAGCCGTTCACTCGCCATTCTCTCCACATGCCCAAACCATCTCAACTTTGGTCAAAAAAATTCAATGATGAGTTTTTAGTGAATAAGCATGTTTTAGGGTCCCTATAATACGACTTTACTATTTTTACGATGATGTGTGTATGTATATATGTGTGTCTGTGTGTGTGTGTGTGTGTGTGTGTGTGTGTGTGTGTCTGTTGTGTGTGACAAAAGTTCCGGATTCCATAACTTCAATACCACCATTCCAAAAATTATATTTTTTTCGTATTCTTCAAGTTTACATCCAGAAGAACAACTGATTAGATTTTGGTTATAACTGGTGAACCGGAAGTAGCCTCATTTGAAGATTTAACAGTTAAATTTGATTTATTGTCATTTAACGATATTATAACTTAAAGAATATATTATTCTCTATACGATTTGATTACATTTTATACTTCATATTCAATAGATACAGACGTAAAGAATTTTAAAGAAAATAAATTTTATTTTGGATGATTTAAGACATCGGATAATTGTTGGCTATAACTCCATAAGAAACGACCCTGGTGTTTTTGAAAGAGTTCGGCAATCAATGAGAAGAAGATTGGATTCTTGCATCGTAGCTGGAAGTAGTCATTTTCAACAGTACTTGTACGTAGATTAAGATATTTTACATGTAATTTTTGGTATTAAATGTTGTTATTGTCGAAATTTTTTTCGCCCTGTATCTTCGAAACAAAGCGGCTTTTCAAAAATCATCAAAGGACAAAATCATCTTAGAATGGTCCAGGGAATAATCCCTTTAATTTTTGCCCTGTATATATATATTTTTATAATAATAAAATAACAGTAGTATCTTACGTACCCTCATAAAAACTAAGCAAACGACACTACTGAATTTGTCATAATGGGCGGAGCAAAAATCTGAATTCATACAATTCGTAGATAACCTTGATTGGACATCTTTCAAAAAATTTAATGTAATTATATACATATTAAAAAAATCGTGCAATCGAGATCTCGAATACCTACTCTCGCCTCGAGAAAATCTCGAGGACATTACTCTCGTCTCGAAATTCGAGAAAAATCGAGACGATCGCTACTTATAAATTATAATTTTCGTAAACTTTTGACACTTCTTCAAAAGTAATCTGAGTGAATTTTCCTCGTCTTGTGAGGTACTTATTTACAGCTTAAAATTAAACTTTTTCCATGCTTGCAGTTTATTTAAACAATAAATTCTTTTTTCGGCGTTACCTACCAAAATCTCCTTCATTCCGCGAACTTTTTGAGCTAATCTCATACTTGTTTTGCCATTATTGGATAGCATGCATATTACATTACACTCCATGATATGTAAACTTTAATGGAAAATAAATTTGGTGCAATTTTGAAAAGAAGTCAAAAAGAGTTTCCATTACGGAACTTGGATGCGTTTTATCGTGTTTTACATTATTAGATTATACTTTTTCTCTAAAATCTAATTTCAACATTGTAACTAGATTTTCACTAGTATATATAATGTAAACAAGCTTGAAAAACACTGAACAAATTTAATTTAGTTTGTTATATTAATGTTCTTGACGAAGAAAAATATAAAAATAAAACAAATTACTACACTATAGGTTGGTTTTGAACCATATTGAGCTTCGCCATTTACAGACAAACATTCAGTACTATCTCTGAATTTTTACCTCTCGCTAAGAAAGGTATTGGATTCATGCTAAAATTCGCATATTCAGATTTTAATGATTAAGCATGTTTTAAGGACCCTACAATTCGATTTTAACATTTTTACGATGATGTCTGTGTGAGTATGAGTGTGTGTGTGTGGATGTATGTGTGTGTGTATGTGTGTGGGACGTTAGAAGGACGATTACTCAAAAACTATAAGACAATATATTTTTAACTACGTATTTCCCAATCGGCCATTCATAGGAAGAGCTGAAAAGGTTTTGGTAATAATTGGACAACCGAAAGTAGCAGATTCTTGAAAAAAAATGTTCTATTTATTATTTTTATTGTATCTCGTACAGGTTTAGAGAAATAGTATATAATAGTATAGAATAATATGTTGTAATAAATCACGTTGCCCAAAAAACAGTTGAGATATTTAAATGTTTGTAATTGACAGATAAATGCAAAATGTCGGTGTCAAAAATCAGATTTTTCAGGGAAGTACGAGTATATTTAATATATATTATTGTATTATTAATTAAATATGTAATTATGTTAATATTACATATATCCTTAAGAAGTACCGCTAATACTGTCAATGAATTTGAAGAATTTTGAACATATTTGAATAGTAGGACAAAATTTCTCATAGAACGAAAGAAGAGATACAATTTCTATTATTTGTGTGCACAAGAAGTTCATTACTTATAGGGCGCGAGCAGTCATGTGACTTTGTTGGCCTTGGCACGCAGATATGAGGATCCGTGTCAGAATGACGAATAGCAGTTATTTACATAGATGTCACAATTGTCATCTCATAATTTTTCATTCAAAATTTCAAAATGTTCTGATGTTTATTTGTCATCAATAGTATCGAATATACTTGCCGAGGAAAATAATCCACATGGATTTGAAAAATCATGATGTTTTAACTGAAAAATTATGATACTTGACACCTATGTACATTATTACTAGATGCTATTCTAACACGGGCCCTCATATCTGCTTGCCAAGGCCAACAAAGTCACATGACTGCTAGCGCCCTATGCGACATAAAATGCAAATAGCGAGGGTATTGTGCTGGTCACAACAGATATTTTACATTGACATTAGTGACATTTATCTGTCAATTACAGATATTTTAATTTCTCAAGTAGTTACCATGGAGATATTTGGGCTGTGAGATTTACTACAACAGATTATTTTATAGATTATATATCTATATCTTTAAATATATAGAAGGTATAATATTCAAAAATAATATTTAGAAGATTTTTGTTAAAATACTACTACTTCTGGTTGTCCAATTGTTACCAAAATCTATTCAACTCTTCCCATAACTGTTAGATTGAGTAATCCGTAGTTACACAGGTCTTTAATCTTATAGAATTTGAGAAATCGTAACTCCAACAACCTCACACACACACACACACACACCTTAATAAAATAATATATTTTTAAATAAACACATTTCTACACTAATAACATTTGTAAATTTGTCATATGTCGAAATTTAACACAATGTTAAATTTAATTTAACAATAACTTAAATTTAAACAAGCATTTATAAAACCGGGCATAAAAGTATTAAATGCAAAACTACTTTAATTCTCTATTCTTTTATACTTTTCATTTAGACTAGCAATAACATTAATACTAACAGTTCTATGAAAAGTTCAACATCCTAAGTTTCGCATGCAGATATAAAATTTGCATGTTGGCGTCAACACGCGACTATTGCTATTGCTATTGCTATTCAGGGAATGTTGTGTTAATGAATGACTCACACCTTTAAATGGGTGTGCATGTGGAAAGATAAAAAGATGTACGACGTGTATTTGACGGGTAATTATTATAAAAGGATGTGTGTTGATTTGTTTTTAACTCCAGTATGAAGGATAGTCAAAGTCGTACTTTTTAATCTCTCTAGTTCTAGCTATTGAATTCATGCTAAAATTTAATGATTAAACATGTTTTAAGGACCCTACAATCCGATTTTAATATTTTTTTGATTCATTGAATTTTTTGACCAAAGGTGACGAAAGGTAAATTGTATAATTTTTTGAGTTACCTAAAAAATTGTTTGTACCTTAGTTCGAAAGTTTCTTTCTCCAATACTATTTTGGAACATACACATTCCACAACTAAAAATTATGTTGGGATTAATTCCAACAAACCGTGTGGAATAATTCCGTACGCCGTTTGGAATAATTCCGCACGGCTTTCGACGAATCACAATCTATTTAGCCGCATATTAGCGCTGTATATCAAATATCTTGGTTCGGTTACTATGGTTATGACTCTATGTTTTATGTTTATTTATTTCTGTATTCGCGGTTGACATTTTAAAGTTTTGAACATTTATAGAGTTTTTTTGTTAAGTTTTACACGTTTTTGGAGTTGTCCAGAGTAATAAGTTTATCTACATATTAGAAAATTAACTGAAGACATTTTATAGAAAAACATATAAAGTGGAAATGAAGATATAGATATGGAGTCAGTTATTACCAAATAAATCAAAAGAAAAATATGAATGGAATTATTATAAGCAATTTATGGACTGGCGTCAAAAAAATAAATTTAATGGTATATTTTATGTATAGGGTTTTCCAATAAGAGGTGTTATTTTGAATAGCCCGCTATTTCGGTAGATGTCGCTTTTGAAGCTGTCATTTTTTGACATTTGACAAGTAGAAACTACGCCATTAATCAAAATGGAACGATACACGCTTCAACAACGCACTGAAATTATTAAAATTCACTATAAAAATGGTGAAAATTTGGCAGAGACGGTTCGTAAAACTCGACAATTTTTGGGTCGTCGTGAAGCACCTTGTCGGACCGCAATACAGAAATTGGTGGAAAAATTCGAGCTGTTGAGACAAGTTAGTGATGTGAAAAATAAAACCCGTGCACGTCGCTCAAGAACAGCCGAGAATATTGCTGCTGTAGCCGAAAGTGTTGAAGAAAACCCAGGTTTCTCCATTCCTCGTCGTTCTTTGGAATTAGGCATTCCACAAACGTCATTACACCGTATTTTGCATAAAGATTTGGGTCTTAAGGCTTATAAAGTCCAGTTAACACAAGAACTCAAGCCGGCCGATCATCAACAACGTCGTGTCTTTGCTGATTGGGTCGTTGAAATGCATGAAAATGATCCGGAATTCCATCGAAAAATCATCTTGAGTGATGAGGCCCATTTCCACCTCGGTGGCTTCGTCAACAAACAAAATTGTCGCATCTGGGGCTCAGAAAACCCAAGAGTTATTGTTGAAAAGCCTCTCTATCCTCAACGTGTGACTGTTTGGTGCGGTTTATGGTCCGGCGGAGTCATTGGACCTTACTTTTTCGAAAATGAGGCTGGAGCAACAGTTACGGTGAATGGATTGCGCTATCGAGAGATGATTAACGATTTTTTATGGCCGGAATTGGATGGTATTGATCTGGACAACGTTTACTTTCAACAAGACGGCGCTACGTGCTACACAAGCATCGAAACCATTGATCTTTTACGGGAAAAGTTTCCGGACCGTGTTATTTCTCGAAGAGGTGATCACAATTGGCCACCGAGATCTTGTGATTTAACACCTTGCGACTTGTTTCTTTGGGGCCACGTGAAAGAGAAGGTCTACGCCAACTGCCCAGCGTCGACTCAAGACCTCAAAGATGGAATTCGTGAGGCTATCGAGGACATAGGACAGCCACTTTGCGATTTGGTTATGGAAAATTTCATGAAAAGGATATTGTCCTGTCAGCGTGGTCGTGGTGGTCATTTGCCTGATGTTATTTTCCACTATTAACGGCATACCTTCCTCTTTATAATGAAATAAACATCCGATCATTTATATTAAAAAATGGCATTTTTCTTTGAATATCAAAATAACACCTCTTATTGGAAAACCCTTTATAATTTCTAAAATCTTGTTAGAGAAAGTTTGGAATAACCACACTCGCAAACCGTAGGCGCGTTCGTCCCGCACCAGAATGTAAATCACAGACTACATGTCTCGTCGACATGAGTATCTAAGATCGACTACTTAAAAACAAAACATTACTTTCGTCAGAGGATTATCTTAGGGGCGCAGGGTGAAGTCTTATCATATCGCTCACGTATGCTTAATAATTTAAAGACTTAATTATCAACAAATAACTGTCAAAGTCTATGATAGCTAGATTAAACAGTCAGTTAATAGATGATAACTATTTCTAAACAGAATTTTCACTAACATAGATAACAAGTTGAAATATTATTCCTGAAACTATAATTTAGAAAGTGAACATGAAGTACACAAAAAGTATCACTTTTTTATATATTAAACAATTTATCCATTATCATAATTAAAGTGCTTCTTGTCAACAGATAAAGTGTTACTTTAAAAGTAATTGTTAAAAAAAAAACTTATAACTCTACTTTAAGGTTATGTACTTCATTGATGTATATTTACACTTATGTCATTTCAAAATTACATAGACACCTTACAATCTTCGATTTTTAAATTTTTATTACCCTTAAACTGTCGCTTGATATATATAATTTTGTGTTTTACAATATAATAACTTGTGATTAAGCTTTCAACGCGTGATAACGTCCAGATATTGAAAATTACTTCTTAGAAAATGATGGTTAGAATCATAAATATTATCACTTATCACACATAATTGCATACATTCGTGATGTGTTTTACAAGTATGGAATATAATATTCTTCAACCTTGACACACATCTTCGTGTATGTATATGCTATTACCTCCCGCTTCCCTTGATAAGGGAGATATAGGGATCGTGCTAAAAATCGCATATCGAGATTTTGGTAAATCCAATTTTAACATTTTCATGATTAAGTCTGTGTGTGTGTGTGTAAGATAAGATAACTAACAGTCAGTCAAACTACCAGTTAAGACTTTATCCAAAGAATATCGTACCGAGTGCACACGAATGGAAACACGAAGTGAAAAACGGAATGATATGAAACGTTTGTGTTGTTTTAATGATATAAGCTGATTGTTAATATTAATAATTATTATAATAAATCAGTACAACAGTGATGCTGAAGTATAGGATTTCATTTTTGGTAATATTCGTTTTCGAAAACAATATACTGTACGAGAATATTTTGAGGTTTCGAATGTCAAAGAATACAATTCTTTTATTGTTATATAAAATTTAAGATCAAATATTGTTCTTATCTATTAGGTAAGTTTAAAGAAAGCATAATTTGAGAAATAAACACTTATTTGTTTACATTTGTTTTTCTGAATCACGAATCACGCTGTATCTTTGATATGCCAGTTGTTGATAGCTTTACGATTTTATGCAACATAGTGTATATCGTGGATACTGGCCACAACTAAAACTAAAATAATCTTCTAAATGATTCCAAATCATGTCTCTTTTTTTCCTAGAGACGGAATCTGTCTTCCTGGACTCAATTATATTTTTATATTTTTTCTAAATGTTCAAATTGTGGTTTAAACTACAACTGCACCAAAACACAGACAAGAAAAAAGTAACCATATTTCAATTAAAATTGTTACAGCCAAGTTGCCAACTTTTCAAAATCAAAAATCTTATTCTCTAGTTAAGACGGTAGAATAAATTTATCTAATAGATAGTAAACTGCTACTTTATCTGAACTTGGAACAACCGGGCCTTAGTGTGAGACGGGCAAATTCGTGTTATATTTTGCATGTTTCTCGAATATTTTGCATATATGGAAAATAATATTCTTTACCCTTGACACACATTCGTTGTCTGCGTCGATGTTAATAGAGCACGGGGCAGGAATGCTGACTATTTTGTTAGCATTTTAATAATGTTTTCATTAAGTATTCTCGATTAAAAGTGCTTGGAATTGCGCAACAGGTTATTCAATTAAAAATTAGAGCATAGTATGATGTATTCTAGTTTTAAACTTGAACCATAAATATATTTCGGTTCAGGTCCCTGTTGAAAAAAGCTCCATATATGTGGTCAAAGGGCCGCATATAGTACGCGAGGCTGTGATTTGCCAATCCTTATTCTAAACTCTAGTAGATGAACTGTTCATTAGTTATAGTAACAAATCTCTTCATGACTAGTTGGTTGTAGATTCTCATTTGTGAATCGACCGACATAGAGCAGTATGTACAAGGTTAATGTTGGCATGTACCTTGGTTAAGTGCAGGCACGTCGACTTCTCTGTTGATTTGAATTAGCTCCGAATTATCCAATCAGTTACTGGTCGAGTTCATTCCCTTGATTATACATGACCAATTGCATGTATTGCAACAGAATGCAATCACTGCTACAGTGCTACAAGACATTCAGTTTATAATGCTTGATGGATTTACGCTGGATTTATACAGCGTAGTAATGTAACATGCTGTAACGTAACGTAAATAATAAAACAATGCCAATGTCCGAACAAGGCTATCTGTATCATGAACGAATTAACAAATTGGCATACATTTATCTCTTTCTTTTGCAAAGGCTAGAAGCGTGTACGATAAGGATGGATATAACACGCTTGTCTTTCAAAAATTCATATTGTTTCGACTAAGTTAAGACATTTCAGTTTAAAACGATGCTCGTTATTGATAATACTTCGCTGTAACGTAAGTTTATTTATTAATTCAGATACATTACCTTGATTCATAGCCGTACGAATGACGTTATTTTCTGTCAGTGTCACTAACACATTTGCTAATAAACTTACCAGTTGACTTATTTTTGAATTTTGAATGCTTTTATTGTAACATATATTTTAATAATAATAAAATAACAATAATATCTTATGTACCCTCACAAAAACTAAGCAAACGACAATACTGAATTTGTCAGAATGGGCGGAGCAAAAATCTGAATTCATACAATTCGTACATAACCTTGATCGGACATCTTTCAAAACTTTTACTGTATGTGACAATTTATACAAACTTGTAACACTAGAGTTATTTCCTTATCTATCTTTCCGTGTCCTCCCCAACATCTACTTCAACATCCTCATCTCTGCCACATTAATTTATTTTTTATTTACACTGACATCTGTCAATTTTATATGAATATATTAGTAGTTTTCATGTTCAGCATAGCTGGCTGATTTATAAAATTTAATTTATTTTAAATTCTTTAACTCTATATCTATTGAATATGAAGTATAAAATGCAATCAAATCGAATAGAGAATAATGTATTCTTTAAGTTATAATAACGTTAAATGTCAATAAATCAAATTTAACTGTTAAATCTTCAAATGAGGCTACTTCCGGTTCACCAATTATAACCAAAATCTAATTAGTTGTTCTTCTGGATGTAAAATTGAGGAATACGAAAAAAATATAATTTTTGGAATCATGGTATTGAAGTTATGCGATCCGAAACTTTTGTCATACACACACATACACACACACACATGCATACATACATATATACAGACATCACCGTAAAAATGGTAATCGTATCATTATTGGATTTTTTGACCAAAGACAATACTTTCCTTACCTAAAGGTGACGGAAGATAAGAATTGCCCAAATATAGTCTTAACTATTGTAATATAAAAATTTATTCTTGCTGTTAATATATTTTTTCAGAGGGTACGAATATATTTGGGGTTGGGCTTCACATTTTCATTTCTTAAAATGTTAACAACCGGTACATTTATCTTGCGATATTTCTTTTTTTAAACGATGCCTTCTAAATTCTCTTTACAGTCTTTTACCCTTCGATGAAACTTAAACGAGCATTCGTATAATTGGAAGAAACTTCTATCTTTGAAACTAAGTTAGGTTAACTTCGTAGTTCATGTCAGTTGAATAAAATAATTCCATTTCCCCCAGTTAAACTAGTAGTTGGCGAAGATATTAAAATGAATTCCACTAATGGATAAGTTCTATATAAATAAACCAAACTTAATATGGATATGTATTCATTCGCAGCGCAGTGGTTTACGTGGATTCAAACCGCGGACCACAAAGTTTGAAAGGGTTAGTGGAAATTGGAAAATGAATAGGATTTTCATGAAAATGATAGCATTTTCACCTGTCAATTTGTTAAATTAATTTGGTAATGGCAATGATAGCGGTTTGCAGATGAAATACTGAAATGTCAATTATTTTAATATAGGTTGCGGCAGAACCAATTGAGCAGTTTTGAAGAGTTATAAAAAAGAACCAGGGTATATATATGAAAAAAATGTTTTTATTTTTGAAATCAGTAGGACTTACCATTTTATACTCATTAATTTTTAAAATAATGTCTTTAAGATGGCGGCCGTTAGCTGCAATATATTGCTGGAGCCGATTTCTGAAGTTTTGCACAGCCCGTTGACACATTTCGCGGGGTATCGCGTTTACTTCTTCAACAATATGCTCCCTTAGCTCTAGCAGGTTTTGGGGGCGACGTTTAAACACTTTTTCCTTAAGATATCCCCAAAGAAAGAAGTCGCATATGCTTAAATCGAGCGACCGCGCAGGCCACCTCACGTCACCTCTCAAAGACACTAGACGTCCAGGAAATATTTCTCTTAAAGCGTTTAGAGAATTTCGGGTTGTGTGGGCTGTAGCCCCATCCTGTTGGAACCAAAAGTCCCCTAATCCCTCTTCTTCAACAACCACTTCCAATCGGGGCTGCAGAAAATTTTGCAACATTGAAACGCTCGGAATTCACGGTCACGGTCACGCCTCCCTCTTCAAAAAAGTACGGGTCTTTAACGCCAAATTGTGATACGGCACACCACACCGTTAGTTTAGGAGAATGTAGCGGTCTTTCGTGAACAATTTGGGTGTTGTTTTCAGCCCAGTAGCGAAAATAGTGTTTATTCACAATCCCGCTTAGGTGGAAATGTGCTTCGTTGCTGCTGAAGAATCCTGCCTCAGGAGGGATTGCAACTAACGGCCGTGATCTTAAAGACATTATTTTTAAAAATTAATGAGTATAAAATGGTAAGTCCTACTGATTTGAAAAATAAAAACATTTTTTTCATATATACCCTGGTTTTTTTATAACTCATCAAACCTGCTCAATTGGTTCTGTCGCATCCTGTATTTGGATTTGACATTTTATTAATAATAAAAGAAAACATATCTTTTGACCTTCCGTTACCGACAGCTAGTAACGTAACTGCTCGCGCCCTATCCATAAATTTTCTTGCAAAAGTCAGGGTGCACGTTACAATAGGGAAAGCTAAACGCATATTTCTGTAAAACAAGGTATAAATTTATTTGTTTGTGTGTGTGTGTACATTTCACAGTACATGGTTCATAACTTAGGTGTAAATCCACATAATGCTGTATATAAATTTTAAAAATGAAGTAATTTGAATGTACCCTATAAACTCTACAGCAATCAACAAACGTGTTGGCCACCCAACTCCTAAATTAACGGCCGATAACGATGCGCCCACATTTAACTCATTACACCGAATGAAATTTCCTGATTGCATACAAATTGGAATATATGATAGGCAGGATGCAGCAGCCATAACATTCAACTATAAACATAAACATACCATTGCGACTGTACGGTAACCATGCGTTAAAATGCATAGACTATAAGCCTGATGCTCGTGACACGTATTGAAAACAATATTAAAAATAAAAATCTGATGTGGCCAGCATATAACCTCTCGCCGTATATTTTACCTGGCTGTATGCATAAAGCAAAGAATATTTTTATAAATACAAATAATATATTCATATAAATCTATGACGTATAAACTTCTTTGTTATTCAATAATAGCATGTCTCAACATGAAGATATTTTACCATAAATTATGTTACAATAAATTACAAAGTAGAGTACTATATATAAATATTAGGCTGGTAACAGCAATTTTCAATTCGAACAACGTTGTTTACTTTCTCTTCATATTCTTCTAGTAAAAACATTAATTTTGGGCGGTCTAAAATGTATATATGGATTGTGCATCTATTCTTACATATCTTCTTTTACATTTTATTTTTTCATACATGTTATATCTAAATAACACTAATTCCCTTTAATAAAGTGACGGATAGATTGCACTCCGATTATTCTTATATCGATGTGTAATTTTGTCAATATTTACAACTTACTTGAGAAGAATTTGATAGCTTTTTCGCAATTCAAAGTTACTCTAGTCTATAGTACTGGTGTACATTGTCCCATAATGTTTGAAACAAATTTAAGTCCTTCAACCTAGACTTGTCATCTCCATAATAGTCACAGATCAAGAATTAAGGGATTCTCCATGTACATTTTTCTTTCATTACTCATTATTTCTGACACTGACATTTATCTGTCAGTTACAAATAATTATCAACTATTTTTCATGGCATTCTTTCGGCTGTCAAATTTATTACAACAGATTATTTTATATATTATACTTCTTTTATCTCTAAATCTATGGAATATATAATAAAATATTTAAATGTATCAGATAGAGAATTTAATTTTCTTTAATATTACCACGAAAAATTTTCAAAAAATAATATTTAGAAGATTTTTTTTCAAGAATCTTCTACTTCCGGTTGTCCAATTATTACCAAAACCTTTTCAGATCTTCCCATGAATGTCCGATTGGGAAATACGTTGTTAAACAAATTTTAAGTCTTATAGTTTTTGAGTAACCGTCCTTCCAACATCCCACACACACACACACACACACACACACACATCCTCACACACACACACACACACACACACACACACACACACAGACATCATCGTAAAAATGTTAAAATCGGATTGTAGGGACCTTAAAACATGCTTATTCAATAAAATCTGGATATGCGATTTTTAGCATGAATGCAATACCTCTCTTAGCGAGAGGTAAAAACTGTACAAAGTACAATTATGCTTGGTGAAAGTGTTCTAAATATTATAATATTTAAAACACTTGGCACATTTCACAAGATTTCAGTCTCTGAATCAACCTCTCTGTCATTTATTAGAGACTGGTCCGCTCAACCAGAACCACGGACGCGTTTCGCTCTTATTTAAGCTTTTTAGTGTGTTGTATTGATGCCTCTAGGAGGCACTGAGAAGGTTGAGCGGACGGATGATAAACATCCCACAAAGATATTAAGCCTGCAGAGGTAAGTAACCACATCCAGAGCCATCTATCGAGAAAACCGCGAGCTTGGCTAGCTATATTTGTTATGTGTATCTGTCTTTGGGGTTTCTTTTCCAGATTTCTCTCTAGAGTTGTCGGTTTTCCATTGTTCTTTTCGCCTCGTTCTAGCAGAATAATAATAAAAACTGTACTGGGTACTTCCGGTTGACTAATTATAACCACAACCTAATCACCTCTTCTTCTGGGTGTAAACTTAACGAGCACGAAAAAATTATAATTTTTGGAATCGTGGTATTGAAGTTATCCGAAACTTTCGTCACACACGCACACATACACACTCACAGACACACATACATACATACATACATACAGACATCATCGTAAAATGGTAAAATCGTATTATAAGAACCCTAAACCGTCTTTATTCACTAAAAACTCATCATTGATTAAAAAGGAACAATTTTACGTTAATGTTGTGTCGCCGGTCCCTGTTCGGGCGCCATTTGTGACGCTAGCCCGGTGGGTTGACGCGCCATCTTGTCCTCTCTGTCAGCAAGGTTCGGTTTGCTCGGGCACTTTCGGCGGCGGATGCTGAAAGAGAGGGAGGTTTGCTGGATAGCTATCTGCGGAGGTGGGTTAGGGTTTGTCTCAGAAAATATAACAAAAAAATAAATAAAGAATGTAATCCTTCGTGAAAACTGTGGCAAACTGTATTTAATATACTAGGTGACTTTGCTCCCGCGATTCGGTAATAGCACAGTCTCTGACGGCGGTAAGTATAAATGAAAATATAAAAGATAAAGTTCAAACGGACTCCTCTACATAATGTATCGGAGATACGGACGGCGGTTTATCTCGGCGAGTGGTGAATTTAAATCACCCAAACTCGACTTAGAAATTCGACGGTACAACTCCACGACTCAAGCGTTCTTCTCAGGGCTCGACCCAGTCGCCCTGAGCTGCAGCTCTAGTCCGGAACCCAGCCACTAGGTTCCAGTCGGACGAACTGAAGAACTCCTTTCTCTGGACGATGTGCGGTCTTTTATACCCGAGATTTGGTACATCAGGAAATATATATACGAGGGTCATTCAATAAGTAAAGAGACAAATGGCTATAGCTCAAAAACGGTTTATTTCAATCTTTCAAAATTAAGGCTATTTTTCAACATAATCACCCCCCACAGTTATGCACTTGTCCCATCTTTCTTGCAGCTTCCTAGTTCCCTTGGCGAAGAATTCTTTCGATTTACCCCGAAGCCACTTTTGCACCACTTCCTTAACTTCCTCATTGTTAGCAAATCTTTTTGCACGTAGGGCGTCTTTGAGTGGTCCAAACAGGTAAAAATCAGATGAGGCGAGGTCGGGACTGTAGGTAGAATGAGGTAAGACCTCCCAACCCAATTCTTGAAGCTTATCACGGGTCAGCTGGGCTGTATGAGGGCGGGCGTTATCGTGCTGAAGAATGACTCCTTTTGACAAGAGTCCACGGCGTTTGCTCCTGATAGCTAGTCTAACTTTGTGTTCTAGCATCTCAGAGTAGTATTGGCTATTGATAGTTCGCTGATATTCAAGGAAATCGCAATAGACTGGACCCTGTGAGTCCCAAAAGATGGTCAGCATCACTTTTTGCGAACTGGAGAGCTAGTGTGTTTCCACTCCATACTCTGCCTTTTGGTCTCAGGGTCGTAGTGATGAATCCAGACCGTACTGTATTAACATTCTAGAAAAAAATTCACTTGGTTTTACACCTTCTGCGATTAAAAATCTAATGACTTAGCGCTGCTCTTCTAAGGTGCAATCTACTAGTGGACTTGCCATGGTGAACTGAAAATTTTGAGGTTATGTTGACATAAAATGATGAAACAGCTGATCAGAGCATATCCCAAGGTTGCCAACTAACACCCCTGAAAAGATTGTACACATTCATTGAATAGTTTAAAATTATAGAATTTGTCTCTTTTCTTATTGAATGACCCTTATTGGCCCTTCCTCATTCTAAATTCTCGTCTCGCCACTGGATTTCATTATTAATTTGTACGCATAAAAACAATGATACAGTGGGCGAGTATAATTTGAAGGTCAAAATAAGAATAACGAAAATACTGAAGAAGCTATTATTTTCTCCATTATTGCCATTCTAATCAATTCGTAAATTAGCTATCGCATCTTGTTACATTTCTTTTCATTCGTTCTCGCTGTAGTAGAACTGATTGCTATTAGCTCGTGTAATACAATATCCGATATCGAAGGGATGATATTTCTTTTTTGATTATCTGAGCGGGGTAATAGCAGTAATTTCTCTGTGACACCCGATCTGTTGGGAATATATTTGCATTTTTATTTTCTCTCTCGTTAATACAATGAATAAACTTCTTCGAAGGTATAGATGTTATTTATTTTCTACTTAAATAGAAAAGGTTACAGCGTAGGTTGAGAAAAATGAAAAAAAATATGATGTAATCAATGTAACACAAAAGGAATACATTATTGCTTGTATGTGTCACATATTGCTACATAAAAAAATCTGTTGTGGCCATCACAATACCTCTCGCACCCATTGTGGTACACGAGGTCTGGCTATTAAATAACGAGACTGCGCGCGCAGAAGGCGTCCTTGAGGGGAGGGGGGAAACGAATGCAGCGTTGGATATCTGGAAGTGTCTACTATTCCGGTACGAAAACACGTTTTTGTCGCTGTATTAGTATTTTTTCTATAGAGGTTAGAAACAAACGTGTTTTTTCTCGTGCCGATAACAATGTGGGAAGAAAAACACGGGTAACGGATCAATGTGAAATTTCTTGTTAAATTAAAAAAAAACTCCGACTGAGTGCTATAAATTGTTGAAAGAGGCCTATGGTGAGAATTCTCTATCTCGTGCGCGTGTTTTCCAATGGTATAAACGGTTTTCTGACGACTGAGAGAGCACCGAAGATTTAAAGCCATGCTAATCGTTTTTTCGACATCAACGGCATCGTGATGACTGAATGGATTCCAGAGGGTCAAACTGTAAACCAAACTTACGATTTGAAAGTTTTGGCAACACTGCGAAAACGAGTTCGTAAGAAACGGCCGGAGTTGCGGAAAAACAAGTCGTGGATTTTGCACCTGCCCATAACGCGCTGTCTGCGAAGCGTTATTTAGCCGCTAGAGGCACTCCAGTGCTCGAAAACGCGCCGTACTCGCCTAATTTAGCACCCTGTGACTTTTTTCTGTTTCCGAAGATCAAGTCTGCCTTAAAAGGAACCCGGTTCGATTCAATGGAAGAGGTGAAACGAAAATCGGCGGAGCTCCTAAGCGTTCTTAAAAAGAAGACTTCCAACATTGCTTTGACCAAAGGAAAAAATCTGATGTGGCCAGCACATAACCTCTCGCCGTATATTTTACCTGGCTGTATGCATAAAGCAAAGAATATTTTTATAAATACAAATAATATATTAATATAAATCTATGACGTATAAACTTCTTTATTATTCAATAATAGCATGTCTCAACATGAAGATATTTTACCATAAATTATGTTATAATAAATTACAAACTAGAGTTTACCATATATAAATATTAGGCTGGTAACTGCAATTTTCAATTCGAACAACTTTGTTTATTTTCTCTTCATATTCTTCTAGTAAAAACATTAATTTTGGGCGGTCTAAAATGTATATATCTGGATTGTGCATCTATTCTTATATATCTTCTTTTACATTTTATTTTTTCATACTTGTTATATCTAAATAACCTTAATTCCCTTTAATAAAGTGACGGATAGATTGCACTCCGATTATTCTTATATCGATGTGTAATTTTGTCAATATTTACAACTTACTTGAGAAGAATTTGATAGCTTTTTCGCAATTCAAAGTTACTCTAGTCTACAGTACTGGTGTACATTGTCCCATAATGTTTGAAACAAATTTAAGTCCTTCAACCTAGACTTGTCATCTCCATAATAGTCACAGATCAAGAATTAAGGGATTCTCCAAATACATTTTTCTTTCATTACTCATTATTTCTGACACTGACATTTATCTGTCAGTTACAAATAATTTAAATTTGCAACTATTTTTCATGGCATCCTTTCGGTTGTAAAATTAATTACATTATTTTATATATTATATTCCTTTTATCTCTAAATCTATAAAATATGTATAAAAATATTTAAATGTATCAGAAAGAGAATTTATTTTTCTTTAATATTATCAAGAAAAATTTTCAAAAAATAATATTTAGAAGATTTTTTTTCAAGAATCTTCTACTTCCGGTTGTCCAATTGTTACCAAAACCTTTTCAGATCTTCCCATGAATGTCCGATTGGGAAATACGTTGTTAAACAAATTTTAAGTCTTATAGTTTTTGAGTAACCGTCCTTCCAACATCCCACACACACACATCCACACACACACACACAGACATCATCGTAAAAATGTTAAAATAGGATTGTAGGGACCTTAAAACGTGCTTATTCAATAAAATCTGGATATGCGATTTTTAGCATGAATCCAATACCTCTCTTAGCGAGAGGTAAAAACGAATGGAACGGTGTTTGGCGAGGGGTGGGGAGGGGAGTACATTGAAGGGGAGCATTCGATTATAAAATTATTTTTAAAATAAAACTTTTTCATAAGCAGTCTCGTTATTTAATAGCCAGACCTCTTATGTCATCATCATCGGTTATCAAAGTTGTGTATGTGTGTTCGTCCTTCGGTTAATCGAGTCGTGGTCAACGTTGGTAGAAGAAGTAAGGCCACCATCTTCAGAGCTTCTGTAACACCCCCCTCGTATTACACTAGATAAAAGTTTAGTGTGACATGAAGGTCAAATGATCGTAATCAATATATAAAATGTATATTCCGTTTAAAGCCGTGACATTCAATTCACATTAGTACCCAGTTTGAATTACAAATGGCAGTCATTCCTCCATTTTCTTATAGGAATCCTTTCATCAACTTTTCCCCGTAATCTTTGTTGCGGGAAATGTGCAACCATTAACCATCGCTGAATGCTGAAGCCTAAAGGCTAATAGTTCCTTTCAGCTTCAGGCTGAAACACAGCCAAGCGGGCGCTGAAATATTCCCATTTCCTGGCTATAGAAACGAACAAAACCGGCAATTTTCACACTTTGTCACAACTCGAGTCAGAAAGACACTGGATGAAGATGATGTATTGCGGGGAAGGCGTTATACCGATGAAAATAATGATTAACTGACGGAATTGTGGAATCAAAGCTAGAGTTTACTTTGTCGCAGTGAATATAGGTAAAGTAAATCCACGTGTTGAGAAAATTTGTTTAAAGCAGGGGTTTACAAACTACGGCCCGTCATTGTTACGTGTTGCCCAGCTTAGGAACGCATTTGAGTTGCGCAAAAGATAATACAGGATGGCCCCTCGACTGTTTGCATTTTGAACTACAGGTTTTTACCTTTCGTCACCTTTAGGTAAGGAAGGTATTGTCTTTGGTCAAAAAATTCAATGATGAGTTTTTAATGAATAAGCATGTTTTAGGGTCCCTATAATACGATTTAACCATTTTTACGATGATCTCTGTATGTATGTATGTGTATCTGTGTGTCTTGTGTCTGTGTGTTTGTGTGTGTGTCTGTGTGTGTATGACATAACTGCAATACCACGATTCCAAAAATTATATTTTTTTGGTATTCCTCAAGTTTACATCCAGAAGAACAAATGATTAGATTTTGGTTATAATTGGTGAACCGGAAGTAGCCTCATTTGAAGATTTAACAGTTAAATTTGATTTATTGTCATTTAACATTATTATAACTTAAAGAATATATTATTCTCTATACGATTTGATTACATTTTATACTTCATATTCAATAGATATACATAGTTAAAGAATTTTAAAGAAATTAAATTTTATAATTCAGCCAGCTATGCTAAACATGGAAACTACTACTATATTCATATAATTCAAATTGACAGATGTCAGTATCAATAAAAATAAATTAATGTGGCAGAGATGAGGATGTTGAAGTAGATGTTGAGGAAGACACGGAAAGATACGAAAAGGAAATAACTCTAGTGTTACAAGTTTCTAAAAAGATAGAAGAGAGACGATTACATTGGTTTGAATATGTCATGAGGAGAGATGAAGAATTATATTTGAACAAGAATGAGTAGTTTATTAATAGGAGGTTGAAGAAACAGAGGAAGACCAAAGATAAGATGGAAGGGCTGTATTACGCAAGACTTGAGAGAAAAGGACCTGAATGAGAACAACACGCAAAAATAGCGATCCCTAACGAATGGGAAAAGCTAAAGAAGAAGAAGATGTCAGTGTCAAGTGCAATTTGAATAGTTTTTTTATGAAATAATTTTACTGGAAATTTCTTTTGCAAGAAAAATTATGTATGGAATTTATACATTATATACAGGATTGACGGAAGGTATTGTGTTGGCCACAACAGATTTTTGAGTTGGCAACACTAATGTCAGCTGCGTTATGACAATAAGTTAGTATAATTTATGCGATTTACAAAATGAGTCGATTTACGCTGAATAACGTAGGGAAATATTGAAAACTTATTTCCAAAGTGATGAATCTTCTACCGAGTTCAAAATTCGGTAAAAAAGAAGCGCCTTCCAGGCAATATGTGGACAATTTTGTCAAACGTGTGCGTGAAACTGGATCGTTATTATATAAAACAACACGTTCTCGTGCTCGTACAGTGCGTACAAACGAAAACATTGCTGCTGTTGCCCAGAGTGTGCAAGAACAACCAAGCACCTCAACTCGCCATTATTCTCAGGAATTGAACATTTCACGCACTTCTTTGATGCGAATTTTGCATAAAGATTTCGGTATGACGCCATACAAAGTTCAATTAGTGCAGAAGTTGATGCCGCACGACCATCCGCAACGTTTTCTTGGAAGAAGATAATCATTTTTACCGAAAAATCAGCTCATTTCCATCTCTGTGGTTTCGTCAACAAGCAAAATTGTCGCATCTGGGGCATAGAAAATCCACACATGCCTGCTGAAAAGCCAATGCACCCTGAACGATGCACTGTTGGTGTGGTTTTTGGGCCGGCGGTATCATTGGGCCATTTTTCTTCGAAGATGCGGAAGGCAAATGCGTTACAGTGAACGGTGAGCGCTACTGTGCAATGATAACTGATTATTTGTGGCCCATTTTCGAAGATATGTATCTGGACAACATTTAGTTCCAACAGGATGGCGCGTCGTGCCACACAAGCCGTGAAACAATTCTACCAGTAGTGGCGCCCGAATCTCTTTAGTCAGGGGGGCACGTTACAGTACTATATGTTTACAGTAAAATACCTTCTTAAAATTTGGTGGCGACTGTACAGTTAAGAATTGATTTTGTGATCAAGCGATACGAGAACCCAGCTAGCTAATGCAGGAAAAGTAATTACATTTTCTAATAAATATTTTCTAATCCTTGAATCACATTTTCGCTTCTTAAGGAAGCGATAATAAATAACAAAGCAATTCCGGTAACAATAAAAATAAGTTACAATACGCGTAGCGTGGAAAATTTAAATTTTAATTACAAGTATGAAAAAATTATTAGCAAAATGCTGTTTGTTAATTATTCAGCGTTGGGAACAGCGCGATAAAACGATTTTTAAATTCTTAATAACGCGCGCATGCTATCCACGGAACGACTGTAATTATATTAAGTTTTATATCTTTATAATACTTTAACCAATTAAAAATATACTTTCAATTGTTCTTTTTATCAATTAAAAAATCTGTTGTGGCCAGCACAATACCTCTCGCCACTTCCGTTTTTCGTTACATAATAGGGCGTGAGCAGTCATGTGAAATTGTTGGCCTTGACAAGCAGATATGACAATTAGTAATTATGTACATAAATATGAAACTTTTAAAACGTGTACAAGGATGCTCAAATTCCACAAAAAACTATTAAAATAGTTTAAAGTTATGGTTTTAAGTTTATTAGTATTAAATCTGAACCAATAAACATAATTATCCACAACCAAAGAATTTTTCCTACGAAACAGAAATAAAAATAGTTTTACTTTAACCTAAAAACTAAAAATAAAATTAAAGATATACTATCTACACCTAACCATTTTTCCGGTTTGATTGCAAATTGGGGTAAATGAAACACAGTCATCTTTTGTATAAGAAGTTATGTTCCTAGAAATTCTTGTCCAATATTAAACTATACATGGGCAGCACAATACCTCTCACCACTTCCATTTTTGGTACATAAGTATAGGGCGCGAGCAGTCATGTGACATTATTGACCTTGACAAGCAAATATAAGGGCCCGTGTCAGAATGGCAATTAGTAATTATGTACATTTCATTTTCATTAAAAATTTCAAGATTTTCTAAATTCACGTAGTTAATTTGTCACCAGAAGTGTGGAATTTACTTGTCGAGGAAAATAAACCACATGGAATCGGAAAATCACTAAATTTAGAATGAAAAATTATAATATTTGACATCTATGTACATAATGTAACGGTGGCACCTGGAGTAGTTCTGGGCCATCGTTGTACCGTCCTTGCAGCCGTCGGTAGTATTGCTCGGGCGCCGTCGGCGGGGGTGGCTGAAAAAGGAAGGTTGGGGTGCCGGGATAGCTGGTGGAGGCAGGCCAAGGTTTGTTCGAAGAAGCACGCTTTGTTACCTTTAATAAAACAATATTTATTCTCCCTAACAAAGTTACAACCCAAAATTAGCAAAAAATAACGTAGAACAAAATGAAGTGATTGTTAAACAACAAACTGTGACTGTACGGCCCAATGAACGGCGACTGTGCCCCCGCGATACGGCAATGGCACAGTCTCGGACAAACAGTAAGTAAAACAATGAAATACGTTCGAAAAAAGGTAATTAAATATCACTTGCACCAGCAGCAATTGACGTGAAGCAAAGTTACGGCGGAGGTTCTATCATCCACAGAGGCACGGACGGCGATTTCGCACTCACCAAACAACGGTAGCAGCTTCGGCGGTGGACTTCTCTCAAAAGTTCGCAGCTCGAGCCGAAGACCCCAGGAGAAGTCATTCAGGTGAACTCAAGAACTGATGTCTACAGGCGATTAGGCGTCTTTTATACCCAAATTTTGGTAATCTGGCAGAATCTCGCAAGTTTCTTGGAGGGGTAAAGTTTTAAACTTAGTTTGTATAAAATGGCGCTGCTGGCGCTTGTACAACAAAAATAAAATAAATAAAAGTTGTAATAAATCCCGATTGTACCAGTATGTTGCCCACAACAATAAAAATTCAACAATAAACAATATAAAATAAATAATAACAATTACAATATTATTGTTGTAACGGTACACGTTTGACAATGCATTGTTGCTAACTTCCGATCTTCCGATCCTTTAACCTACAAACAGCCGTCACAATTCACGGTTAAACAAAGTAAAATAAAACCTGTACAAAGCAAATAAACAAAGAATACAACAATATAATACATATGGTATGATTTACACAGGTAAACATGTGTTTATTTGTACAAATTTTGAGGGTTATATTTACAACATGTGAGGATCTAAATATGATCTGACATCGATTGTGGCTCGCTATAGGCCTAGTAAATGGCAGCAATCGTCAAAATAGCGCTCAACATCATATATTTTATAGGTTTATTGTGGTTTATTAGCGGCAACATGCTCTGGACTCAAACACATGTGATCGGGGGTCAATGAACCCCGTCAACGGATTATAATGATTTTAAAAAATAACTGGGAATAACACTGAGACGATAATTACTAGCTATCATTCTGACACTGGCCCCCATATCGCCCTATTATCGTTAATATTTCTTGTATACTTACACTCTACACCAAAAATTCTATTTATATTTATTCCTTATATTTAGATTGTTTAATTTTAAATTCATTCTTTGAAGAAATTTTATCGAAATGTTTCCAATTCATTGTCGGGGTTGACAGTATTTTTGAAGGGTATATGTAATATACCTATAATTTTAAATATTTAACTATTAATGCAAATAGAAATAATATAATTTTTTCATTATTCATGCTATTACAGATTATTATATACCTTATATTTCAATATCTCTAAATCTATAAAAGATATAAAAAACAGACACATATAACTACAGACATCATCGTAAAAATGGTAAAATATTTGATCCCCTTGTATTTCTCCCCAAATTGGTTCTAAAATTAGACGTCTAACTGTTTCCGAAAAATAATGGCTACAATAAAATTAATTCCATTACCTACGACAGAAATTAAATATAACTAACCTAAAAATACTCATGCTGAAAGAACAAAGAACATTATGCAAATTTTTCACCGTTTTCTTACACATAATTCGCTATTATGCCGGCGTTCGCAACGACGCTAATACGAAACAGAAGTAAAGAAGAATAAAAAAATTAAGGGTAAATACGCCTCGTAGAAGAGTAGATCATTTATAAGCCTCATAATACCTGCTATATTAATGGGAGATTCAAAGAGTGATAAATCCTACAATGAAATGATGACAGACAAAATGCAGTAAGATATTGGTTCTGCGTCCATCAATAATACGGTTACTTTTAACAACCTAACACATCAAGTATCGTAGGTACAGTAATAGTCATTTGCGTACCAAGTAAGGTAAGAGAACTTTTCTGTCTGAAGACAGAAAAGAAACTTACCTAACGCGTTACGCATAAAAAAATTCTCGCTACCACGAAATCCATTTGAATTCGTAATCATTTTTAACATTTTCATTTGTGACAAGTCAAATAAATGTATGTGCTTAATGCCCAAAGTAGGCGATGCGCAAAAACAAAACTAATTGATTAAAACAAAAGTATAAAGTGTCATTGTATAATTGTGAATGTTATTTTAATTAATTGATTCTGCTATAAAATGAGCGACTTCAAAGAATTTACGGAAATTGAAGGCGCTGCCAATGATGCGCGAACTTTTTTACTGCCGGAAAAATCGAAGACAAGGTATGAAAGAACATATAGAATATTTAAAGAGTGGTGTCTCTCCAAAACAGTAGTCGACATTAACGAAGTCACCATTGGTCACCTCAGACATAAATGTTCACTTACCGTACTTGGTACGCAAATAACGGCTTAAATCGTTATATAATAATTCAAATTTCGGGTTCATACCGACCAGTTCAAAAATTGATAACCTTTGAATAAAAAACGCCATCAACGCAGATTTTAATTACCGCAGCAAGACCTTGTGTACCTATTTTCAATCGATCATTCTATTTCGTCATTAGCGAAAAAGTTTTCATAATTCGTCAAAATTTGACACCGAACTTCAGTTATGGAGAATATCCATGATATGAAACAATGGATACTTCATACTTTTTTGATGTTTCCATATAGATACGTAATAGCATTGATTAAAAACTAAATAATTAGAACTAAAATAAACAAACATAAAATACAAATGATTGTTTCCTCACTATTATTGTGATCCGGATGCGGTATTTCGTACCGAAAATCGGTCACTTTAATATTTTTAAGAGTAAGGGTTATGAGCGTGGCCGTAGCGAAATAAGTTTGCTTAGATAGGAATGTATGGCGAAGGATGATTGTTTCCTAACTATTATTGTGATCCGGATGCGGTATTTCGCTACCGAAAATCGGTCACTTTAATATGTTTAAGAGTAAGGATTATGAGTATGGCCGTGGCGAAAGAAGTCTGCTTAGATAGGAATGTGTGGCGAAGGATGATTGTTTCCTAACTATTATTGTGATCCGGATGCGGTATTTCGCTACCGAAATCGGTCACTTTAATATTTTTAAGAGTAAGGATTATGAGTGTGGCCGTGGCGAAAGAAGTCTGCTTAGATAGGAATGTGTGGCGAAGGATGATTGTTTCCTAACTATTATTGTGATCCGGATGCGGTATTTCGCTACCGAAAATCGGTCACTTTAATATGTTTAAGAGTAAGGATTATGAGTGTGGCCGTGGCGAAAGAAGTCTGCTAAATAGGAATGTGTCGCGAAGGATGATTGTTACCTAACTATTATTGTGATCCGGATGCGGTATTTCGCTACCGAAAATCGGTCACTTTAATATGTTTAAGAGTAAGGATTATGAGTATGGCCGTGGCGAAAGAAGTCTGCTTAGATAGGAATGTGTGGCGAAGGATGATTGTTTCCTAACTATTATTGTGATCGGATGCGGCATTTCGCTACCGAAAATCGGTCACTTTAATAAGTTTAAGAGTAAGGATTATGAGTGTGGCCGAAGCGAAAGAAGTCTGCTTAGATAGGAATGTGTGGCGAAGGATGATTGTTTCCTAACTATTATTGTGATCCGGATGCGGTATTTCGCTACCGAAAATCGGTCACTTTAGTATGTTTAAGAGTAAGGATTTGTTGTATGATGTTGATGTTGTTCTTATTGTTATCGGGTTTGTGCGAACCCACTAAGTGGGACACGCGTGATTTTATGTATGTATGTAAATACAAAAATTTGATGTGACCAACACAATACCTCCCGCCATTTAATTTTTATTAATTTCAATACATATACCTATGGGGTCTCGTGGCCGCATGCCTGAGTGTCTGGTCGCGAATCTGGCGAACTAAATTCAATCCCTACCAATACCAAATATTTCAAATTTTAAATATCACAAAATTTAACCCTGTGGTACATTCTCCACGCCAGAAATGAGTACCCATGAGACGATGATTGGTAAACACCCGCACGATACAAATATGTCTTCATCATTACCGAAATCTGTGTACAAAGATTAGCACACCCAGCAATGGGTAATATACAATATAATATAAAAAATAGCGACCCCTAACGAATGGGGAAAGCTAAAGAACAAGAAAAGATAATAATTTATACATAATACACAGGATTGATAAATTTCTAGGTGGTTTACACAAAAGTTATTAGGAAATATTGTTGCTCTCGACGAGTTCTGCCACTGGTTAAATAATGCAATTATTTCTGTATAATAATAATACGTAAATAGCAGAAGAAATTTACAATTATCTCTCTACTTATACAAATTAATTAATAATTGTATTGATGACCCATGTAGTCCATAATACCATTTCACGTTCCACGCGTCACTTCAAGAAATAAAGTACCATTTCATTATAAAGCAGCTATGACTAATGGGCTACTTGCATACAAGAGGATTTTGAAAACTATTATATTTTTCAAGTTTAGTTTACTCAACTACATTATTTACATTATAAATTTTTCAAATACATTGTGTTATTATTTAATAAATTTAACATAAATGTATCCCTCCTATCTTGATGACAACACAATCACTAGCATTTGATTCGTTAATGTGGGAGAAGTGAAGGGAAGGTCGAGGATCAGACAACGTTCCACTATCTCCGTCTCTGTCTTCCCAAACTACAGAACTAGGACGTATGTCATCCGTGATTGTGACGTCATAAAAAGAAAATATTTATTTTTAGCCGTAAGTGACAAAATTTTGAAAAAAGAAAAAATAGGGGGTCTTTTATTTTATATATTCCAAAAAAAAAAAAAATATCATGCAAGTAGCCCATTACGAATTGAAATCTCCAATAAGACAACGCTGTGTAGCATATAACAGTGTATCATGTACTATTGACATTGATATATTTGGCGACTCCTTATCTAAATTTAAAAATATATTAATAAAATATTTTTTGTAATAACTCACTTGTTAAATTTTTTATATGTATTTTGTTCAACTCATTTGTTTCTGTATTTGTATGTCATATGATCGTCCTGTAATTGGGATCTTGAATCCTGTAGGATCGATTGATTAATAAATAAATAAATACAATTCAACTTTATTATAACATTCAGTTTTTCCATTTTTATTATACTAATTAATTTATCACTAATTTGAAATACAAAAAGAAATCGTCTACTATAAAATAACGGACTAATTTTCATTATTCTCTTTATTTACTAAACTAACACAAAAGTCTGAGAAATTTCATTAAATTAATGATTCCTCTGTCCGTAACAGTTTTGTAATCACTGGCTTGGAAAATATTAATAAAATCGAATTAACGCCTAGTTGATTCTGCATTGTTCCAGCTCTTGACAAATTAAAAGCTGTTAAATTAATTAAAATTGATTATGAATAAATTTTTGCTGTTTACGTTATTGCATATAATGTTTTATTGTAAATGCAAGCATAGATATATGCAACAGTACAAATATGTGGACAAATGAATGGTACTAATGAATTCATTTATTGCATCATCGCTCAAATTAATCCAAAAAAATATTTATTAGTATAAGTAAAAGCAATAAGTTTTTCTAATTAATTCATTTTTACCTTCCGTCACCTATAGGTAAGGAAGGTATTGTCTTTGGTCAAAAAATTCAATGATGAGTTTTTACTGAATAAGCACGTTTTAGGGTCCATATAATACGACTTTACCATTTTTACGATGATGTCTATATGTATGTGTGTCTGTGTGTGTGTGTGTGTGTGTGTGAGACAAAAGTTCCGGATTCCATAACTTCAATACCGCGATTCCAAACATTATAATTTTTTCGTATTCCTCAAGTTTACATCCAGAAGAACAACTGATTAGATTTTGGTTACAATTGGTCAACCGGAAGTAGTCTCATTTGAAGATTTAATAATTAAATTTGATTTATTTACATTTAACGTTATTATAACTTAAAGAATATATTATTCTCTATACGATTTGATTACAATTTATACTTCATATTTAATAGATATAGAGTTAAAGAATTTTAAAGAAATTAAATTTTATAATTCAGCCAGCTATGCCAAACTTGAGAACTAGTAATATATTCATATAATTCAAATTGACAGATGTCAGTATCAATAAAAAGTAAATTAATGTGCCAGACATGAGGATGTTGAAGTAGATATTGGGGAATACACGGAAAGATACGGTAAGAAAATAACTCTAGTGTTACAAGTTTTTAGAAAGATACAAGAAAGACGATTACATTGGTTTGAACATGTCATGAGGAGAAATGAAGAATTATATTGGAACAAGAATGAATAGTTTAGTAATAGGACGTTAAAGAAACAGAGGAAGACCAAAGATAAAATGGAAGGACTGTATTGCGGAAGATTTGAGAGAAAAGGAACTGAATGAGAACGACATGCAAAAATAGCGACCCTTAACGAATGGGAAAAGCTAAAGAAGAAGAAGATGCCAGTGTCAAGTGCAATTTGAATAGTTTGTTTATGAAATAATTTTACTGAAAATTTAGAATCTTTTGTAAGAAAAATTATGGAATTTATACATTATACACGAGAATGACGGAAGGTATTGTGCTGGCCACAACAGATTTTTTTTTTGTAATACGATAATAAAATTGTTTTCATAGATTGCTATGTTTTATTTTGTATGGAATTTTATTAATACATATTTTGAGAATAGATGGTTGCCATTTTGAAATGGTGAAAGTAAAACTATAATAATTTGGTATCATTGTGAAGAAAATTTTATGTACATTCTGAAAAAAAATATAAAAATACCAATTCCCTATGCTAGTTTTAAAGTTGTACCCATTTCCGCTAAAACCGGAAGTTGAACTTTGCTTATTAATATTTTTTTGTATCTCTCAAAATAAACGAAATATTCGTGGTGCCGGACCCTGTATACCACAATGGAAAGGGCGCGAGAGGTATTGTGATGGCAACAACAGATTTTTTAAAAATATGAAGTCATTCTTGTAGTAATAAACATGTTGACCACTCCTAACATATAATATCATGTACTAGGCTAAAGAAAGCGGAAATTCCTAATAAATATTATCAGTGCATTATAAATAACATGGAAACGAACTAAACAAATAACAAAAGATGATATAAAAGCAAGAAAAACTGACAGATACAAGTCAAGGTAACAGACAAGTTAACAATTCGTCTTCATACATTCGCTTTATTTTCATGTATTTATAAACCATCAAATATAGAATCTGATGAGACCAACACAATACCTATGGGGTCTCGGGGTCTCGTTGCCGCGTGGCTGATGTCTGGTTGCGAATCTGCAAGACCCGCAAAGTCAGTGTAAATGATGGAATGTATTAAAATATTGCAAGAGAGCGTTTTCAAACGTGCTACGTGCTCTCGTTTCTAAATCGTTTACCCGACAAAATATTTTTAAATTGACCGAAAAGATGAAATTCTGACAGGGTAGATTCGTTGTCACGTAGCGTTTTTCTTTAGTCAAGTCCTGAAACTGAATAGCAGATCTGTAGTGAGGTTGAGATTTTAGCTAATACTTAACCCCCCCCCCCCATAAATTAACAAGTCGTTTAGATATTTCATAATAATTGTGATCCAGTAGCAATAACAATAAAACAATTGTTTTTGACAAAAACATCGATTAATAATTATTATAAAAGTTATAATCAGTAAAGATACCTGTCTTTACGGATAGTGAGTATACAGATATTGTGCTGCCCTATAGTAAAGCTCAGAGAAACGCTGCCAAAGCCCAGCAAATTTATTTGACAGTTTTCTGAATCGTCATCTTCCAAACGTTCGGACCTTTTTGCATGTATGTAAATAAAATAAGTATTGATTTTCAGCCAAGTTTTAGTACTCGAAGAATAGCACTACAACAAAATGTCACATATGTATTCAGTCGCAGTCACAACGGAAACAATTGGTTGTAGATGGATGTGCAGTCCATTTTGAATTCAACCATTGGCGCGTAATGAAATATGTAACAAAACTTTGAAGAATTTTAACTCAATATCTAGAAGGTTAAATTTAGTGTACTTATTTCTACACCGTATATTTGGAGCCTGCTGGCGGGAAGAATTATGCCAGATGACTGTATTATTGAAGATTTGAAAACTCAATATTATATCAACTGTTTTCACAGCCTTCTTGATATCATATCCGCACTTTTTACCTCTCGCTAAGAGAGGTATTGGATTCATGCTAAAAATCACATATCCATATTTTATTGAATAAGCACGTTTTAAGGTCCCTACAATCCGATTTTAACATTTTTACGATGATGTCTGTGTGTGTGTGTGTGTGTGTGTGTGTGTGTGTGTGTGTGTGTGGATGTATGTGTGTGTGTATGTATGTAGGATGTTGGAAGGACGATTACTCAAAAACTATAAGACTTAAAAATTGTTTAATTACGTATTTTCCAATCGGACATTCATGGGAAGATCTGAAAAGGTTTTGGTAACAATTGGACAACCGGAAGTAGAAGATTCTTGAAAAAAAATCTTCTAAATAATATTTTTTGAAAATTTTTCTTGGTAATATTAAAGAAAATTAAATTCTCTATCTGATACATTTAAATATTTTATTATATATTCTATGGATTTAGAGATAAAAGAAATATAATAAATAAAATAACGTTATAATAAATTTTACAGCCGAAAGGATGCCATGGAAAATAGTTGACCAGTTGAACTGTTTGTAACTGACAGATAAATGTCAGTGTCAGAAATTCATAGATATTACTAAAGAGTTTTTCTGGGAAGTACATATACATTATATTATTTCTTAATGTATTAGTAGTTAAATATTTAAGATTATAGGTCTATTACATATATCCTTCAAAAATACAGTCAATCCTGACAATGAATTGGAAACATTTCGAAAAATTAGAAGAGGACAAAATTTCTTCATATAATGAATTTAAAATTAAACAATCTAAATATAAGGAATAGATATATGTAAGTACAATTTTTGGTGTAGAATGTAGGTATACAAGAAATGTTAAATACAATAGGGCGCCTTGACAAGCAGATATGGGGACTCATGTCAGAATGATAGCTAGTAAATATGTATATAGATGTATCATAATTTCTCATTCTAAATTTAGTGATTTTCCAATTCCATATGGTTTATTTTCCTCGACAAGTAAATTCCACACTCCTGGTGACAAATTAACTACGTGTATTTAGAAAATCTTGAAATTCTGAATGAAACATACTGACTAATTATCATTCTGAAACGGGCCCCCACATCTGCTTGTCAAGGCCAACAATGTAACATGACTGTTCGCGCCCTATACTTATGTAACCAAAAAAGGAAGTGGCGAGAGGTATTGTGCTGGCCACAACAGATTTTTATCTTAGTATAAATATTGCTACCGTATTCTGTTACTAAATGTTCTAATTTCATTAAGTTTTTCCATTTATTTTTAAATTTTGCGGTTTACAAAAAACTACTAATTTCCTTAGCTTGTGGTAAGATATATATTTTTTAATTCATTGAACTTTTTCTCTACATCCTCTAACCATAGATTAAGGTTTGATTCACGCATTTGAAATTACAAAATTGTATTTTATCTTATCAATATTTGATATGATTTTAAATAAACATAATCCGTATCAAAAATATAGTAAGGATTTAATAATCTTTAAATATTTTATAACTTTGCTAAACATCAATATAAGATAAAGTACGAGTATATTGAACATATATTTGCACATTTCAAATATAGACATAAGAATTTTATAAAGTTTTCAATGTTTCAATAATGATGAATAGCAGACAGAATGTATGTATTATTAAAAATATTTGTTGACAGTATCTGTTTGTCAGTTTACTGTTACAATGCAATCGTTATCAACTGTTTTTTTATTTTTACCATAATTTTTGGTCACTTCCGTTTTTTGTTACATAAATATTGTCATGTGACATTTTTGGCCTTGACAAACAGATATGGGAGCCCGTGTCATTTATGTACATAGATGTCAAATGTCAAAAATTTCAACATTTTCTAAATTCACGTAGTTAATTTGTCACCAGGAGTGTGGAATTTACTTGTAGAGGAAAATAAACAACCAGGAATTGGAAAATCACGAAATTTAGAATGAAAAATTATATTTGACATCTATGTACATAATTACTTGCTATCATTCTGACACGGACCTCCATATCTGCTTGTATTTAACATTTCTTGTATACCTAGACTCTACACTAAAAATATTTAGATTTTTTAATTTTAAATGCATTCTATCAAAAAATTTTGTCGTCTTCTAATTTATCGAAATGTTTCCAATTCATTGTCGGGCTTGACAATAATATACCTAGAATTTTAAATATTTATAACTATTAATAAAATAAGAAATAATATAATACATGTAGTTCCCAGAAAAAATCAGTAATGTCTCTGGAGTTTTGACACTGACATTTATCTGTCAGTTACAAATATTTTCATTTCAATTGGTTTCCATGACATTATTTGGGCTGTAACACACACACACACACATACATCCACACACACAGACATCATTGAAAAAATATTAAATACAATTTCAGCTATAAGATTTATTACAACAGGTTATTTTATATATTATATTTCTTTAATCGATAAATCTATAGAAGATATAATAAAATATTTAAATGCATCAGATAGAGAATTTATTTTTCTTTAATATTAGCACGAACAATAATTTTCAAAAAATAATATTTAGAAGAATTTTTTCAAGAATCTGCTACTTCCGGTTACTCAATTATTACCAAAACCTTTTCAACTCGTCCCATTAATGTCCAATTAGGAAATACATAGTTAAACAGATATTAAGTCTTATATATAGACAGACATCATAGTAAAAATATTAAAATCGGATTGTAGGGACCTTAAAACGTGCTTAATCAAAAAAATCTGGATATGCGATTTTTAGCATGAATCCAAGGTAAAAAGTATTTTAATTTCACAAATATGAAAGTTATGGTTAATAAATTTAAAATTGGGCCTATTAGGCCCACCCGCAGTTATATGGTTAAACTATTATTTGGCGATTGCCTTGACTTGCTAATGGAAAAGGCTGGTACTTCTCAGCAGGTATAAGCCTAATTGTGTTTAGGAGCGATTATAGTAATTTTTGCATTTCCTTTCTCGAGATTGGATTTCGGTTGTTTTCAGCAACGTAATCTTTTCACTACAGTTGTTTCTCAGAATACTATTAAGTACGAAAAATTTATAAATAACATTTCAGTTGTTCTCTAGAACGACATTTTAAACTCATTAGTTCAACAGCATTGTCGCAATGAACATTGAAAATGTTGCAACCTGCGAACGATTGAAGAAAATACAACAACCGCGAATCAAAAACGCAAACATTTATCAGACGATGCAAAACAAATATGAATGTGTTTAACTTTTTAAAAAGTGACGATAACGAGAGTGCGCCAATATCAAGCAGAAATGACTAAAGTGCCTTGTACTACAATTAGAAGGATAATTAGTGAAGGTGTACTTCGCAAAAAACAAAGAAATGATGCTGGTAATTTTTTGTCAACAAGTGTTTATATTGTAAACGTATCAAAATAAAATAAGTATTTCCTGCAAAATTTCTTCTCTTTTTGTTATTGCATCCCTTTATGAAAAACTCAAGTGAACAAAATATTATTAAATACTACCCTGGTAAGTATGGCCTCAGAAATTTATTTAATCCTCTTGCGGAATACCGGCTGAGAAGCCAATCGCCAAATCATTTTAACTAAACTATACCTGAAATAGATTTCAAGCGCCATGCACCCGATACCAATAATCCATATAATATTAGCTTTATATCAATGGTTCATACATACCAGAATTCCCCCCTAACATAAGTGTATAAGATAACGAACGATTACATAATAGCTCAGGAGCAATGTAATTGTCATACGTATGTGGTTAGTGTTGCTTCGGATATCAACTGCAAACATTCGCGAATCGTTTGAAAAGTTGACAGTGTTGAGTGACAGTGAATTTTAAACATATTTATAGTGTGTTGTGTATTTTATATACTGTGAATTACTCTTTAAAATAAATGTATATAAAAACTATTAAATGGGAAATGAATAATGATTTATGAAAAGCGTATATTTCGTTTTAAATTTAAATCAAAGCCAAAAAACCGATTTCCTGAATATATTCATACAATTTATGAAGTTATTAAACATATCGAGTAAGTAAATATCTCGCTTATTTATTAAGTTAGTAATTTCTTTCATATAACATGATTTATACAGCAACATATAAGCTACTTGATGACGGATGTACATTCATGATACCACTTCCGGTTTATTAGTAATTAATATCAACTTTGAAAAAATTTCAAATGGACCATACTATATTTTTTTACAAATTTGAAAAGTACATCAAATTTTCTTTACAATCATGTAAAATAATCCATATGTTACATTATTAAAAAGTAAAATGGCGGGCAGTTTTTTATACACCTAGTCGAAAAGAGAATAGTGCGTTTGAAATAAAACATTTAACTAAAACAATTGTATCACGGTAAATGTCAACCTGTAAATATTCAGTAATAATTGTTCTTACATTTATTATTAGCAAGTTTCATTGTAGTATCTTATTAATTTATTATAAAATGAATATATCTAACTCAGAAAAAGTTGATATGCTAGATGTGTATTTTTGAAGTTTAAAAAATAAACGCATAGCTATGCAGAACTTTATCGACAAGAATATCGACGTCATCCAAGTGAATCGCGTTTTGTGAAACTAGTAAATAAACTACGAACCACAGGTTCATTTGTAATGTATTGAAGAGGCTGGGAGTCATTTTGAATATTTGTTGTAAAATGTGTTCCTTATTCTTATTTTCTGTATTATTATGACAAAAAAATATTATTTCGTTTAATAATAATAGTTACAGTTGTTTTAGTTCATTGTTTTATTTCACGCCACAGTCATGGCTCACTATTCTCTTTGCGACTAGGTGTATAAAAAGTGCCCGCCATTATACTTTTTAATAATGTAATATATGGATTATTTTACATGATTGTAAAGTAATTTGATGTACTTTTCAAATTTGTAAAAAAATATAGTATGTTTCATTTGAAATTTCAAAGTTGATATTAATTACTAATAAACCGGAAGTGGTATCATGAATGTATATCCGTCATTAAATCATGTTATATGAAAGAAATTATTAACTTAATAAATATATATATATATATATATATATATATATATATATATATATATATATATATATATATATATATATATATATATATACAGTGTGTTAATTAAAAACCTGGCCATAGGCGTTTAACATGGGAAATCAGTTTTTCCTTGCGCAAAAGTTCCCAAATTATTTTAGACAAAAATACTTCAAATAAATGTTGTAGAGAATTAAATTCTGCATCCAGATTAGTAATAAGATTTTATTTTCGATGTTTCATAACCGAGAAAATCAATTTCAAAGTTTATCGAAAATTGCTGATTTATAGCGATAGCCATGGAAGTCAAACAAAATTACAAACAATTGTATGACATCTTAACTGTCAAAGAAAGTTTGTGTTTTGTGATTTTCGTTCAGTAACATATTTTTTTGGAAGTATGGAACAGTTTTCTCATGAA
Organism: Harpalus rufipes; assembly: GCA_951394225.1. Lineage (NCBI taxonomy): Eukaryota > Metazoa > Arthropoda > Insecta > Coleoptera > Carabidae > Harpalus > Harpalus rufipes. The sequence continues at coordinate 21,093,440 of OX596290.1, read as the reverse complement.
GAAAAGCTTCAGATTATAAAATGGTGTTACTGTGGACAAAGCTATAGAAAAATACGTGATTTAATAAGTGTAATGTGGTCACATCGACAAATTCCAAGTAAAACCACAATAGAATCTTATTACAAAAACTTAAAGCTGTAATTTCCAATGAATGTAGAAAAATAAATGCCAGACAGCTGCATAATGTTCGACATGGCTTTTATAATAGACTTGGGTATTGCTTAGCGCAAAATGGAGGGTTATTTGAACATTTAATATAAAATTATATTCATTCTAGTTTTCTGTTTTTCTTTTTAAATAAATACATTATTCTTGTTTTCATTTTTATTTTATTTTGTATATGTTGACAGCTATGTATTCTAAAAAAGTTAAATTCTAATTCATTGTGTCAATGTCATACAATTGTTCGTAATTTTGTTTGAGTTTCATGGCTATCGCTATAAATCAGCAATTTTCGAAAAACTTTGAGATTGATTTTCTCGGTTATGAAACGTCGAAAATAAAATCTTATAACTAATCTGGATGCAGAATTTAATTCTCTACAACATTTATTTGCAGTATTTTTGTCTAAAATAATTTGGGAACTTTTGCGCAAGGAAAAACTGATTTCCCATGTTAAACGCCTATGGCCAGGTTTTTAATTAACACACTGTATATATATATATATATATATATATATATATATATATATATATATATATATATATATATATATATATATACACAGGATGACTACGGACTTCCGTTCTTGTTTTAATGGGTAATACCTGGGCAAGAAGCCAATCTGAAAAACCGGTTAACCCGTAAGTTCACAATAGTATTTTTAAGCAAAACTGAAACGGATATTTTTTTTAGTAAATATTGAGATGAATACCTGAAACTCAAAATTGTAGTAATTCAACTTACAGGGTAGTGACCGCGACCCCGGAACATATCAGTGTGAAAAAATAACAATTTTAAAAGTGATTAAATTGTAATACATATGAAGAAGAATCAGGAAAATGATTGTGACAAATTTTTATATGAGGTAAGTTATATTTTTCTTTAATGCAATACGTGTAACAGATATGTTATAATTTTGTTTTGGTTATATAAGTATAGGACGCAAGCAGTCACGTAAATTCACTACATGGAATTGGAAAATCACTAAATTTAGAATGAAAAATTATGATATTTGACATCTATGTACATAATTACTAGCTATCATTCTAACACGGGCACCCATATCTGCTTGTCAAGGCCAACAAAGTCACATGACTGCTCGCGCCATATTGTATTTAACATTTCTTGTATACCTACACTCTACACCAAAAATTCTACTTGCATCTATTCTTTATATTTAGATATTTTAATATTAAATTCATTCTATGGAGAAATTTTGTCCTCTTCTAATTTTTCGAAATGTCGGGATTGACAATATTTTTGAAAGGTATATGTAATATACCTATAATTTTAAATATTTAACTATTAATACAATAAGAAATAATATAATACATGTACTTCGCAGAAAAAATATTCAGTAATGTCTCTGGATTTTTGACACTGACATTTATCTGTCAGTTACAAGAATTTGGGCTATGGGATTTATCACAACAGATTTTTATAAACCGTATATTTCTTTACCTCTAAATATATAGAAGATATAACAAAATATTTATGTGTATCGAATAGAGAATTTACTCTTCTTTAATACAAGCAAGAACAAAATTTAAAAAAAAATAATATTTAGAAGATTTCTTCAAGAATCTGCTATTTCCGGTTGTCCAATTGTTACCAAAACCTTTTCAACTCTTCCCATTAATGCCCGATTGGGAAATACGTAATTAAACAAATATTAAGTCTTATAGTTTTTGAGAAATCGTCCTTCCAACATTCACACACACACATACACACACACACACACACACACACACACACACACACACACACACACACACACACACACATCATCGTAAAAATGTTAAAATTGGATTGTAAGAACCTTAAAACGTGCTTATTCTTTAAAATCTAGATATGCGATTTTAGCATGAATCCAATATTTTAGCGAAAGGTAAAATGTAGTTCAATTTCACAAAGACACATAAAATTTAAAATTGGGCCTCTTAGGCTCACTCGCAGTTATAGGTTTAAACTAGTTGTAATATATTTCAAGCGTCATGCGCCATGAATTAGATAAAAAAAATACTGTTTTTTAATATTTGCAAGAACAAATATTTTCAAAAAATAATATTTAGAAGATTTCTTCAAGAATCTGCTATTTCCGGTTGTCCAATTGTTACCAAAACCTTTTCAACTCTTCCCATTAATGCCCGATTGGGAAATACGTAGTTAAACAAATATTAAGTCTTATAGTTTTTGAGAAATCGTCCTTCCAACATTCCACACACACACACACACACACACACACACACACACACACACACACACACACATCATCGTAAAAATGTTAAAATTGGATTGTAAGAACCTTAAAACGTGCTTATTCTTTAAAATCTAGATATGCGATTTTAGCATGAATCCAATACCTTAGCGAAAGGTAAAATGTAGTTCAATTTCACAAAGACATAAAATTTAAAATTGGGCCTCTTAGGCTCACTCGCAGTTATAGGTTTAAACTACTTGTAACATATTTCAAACGTCATGCGCCATGAATTAGATAAAAAAATCCTGTTCTTTAATATTTGCAAGAACAAATATTTTCAAAAAATAATATTTAGAAGATTTTTTTAAGAATCTGCTACTTCCGGTTGTCCAATTATTTTTACTTTTTGTATTCGCTTTTGATAACAAGATAACTCATATGCGATATAAATTAATTAAACAATTTGGAAAAATATTTTGCTGCACAATGTAATATTTATAATCAATATATCAATGTGTCGAATATTAATTATATAATGTTTGCGTTATCGGGTAAATATAAGTCCTTTGTTTATAAATAATAAAAATATGTAATGAGATAATCCTTTATAAATATATAGATAAAATGTTTATTAAGTTTAAGATAATAAATTTTAAAATGCATTATTTAATTAAATTTTTAATTATTATTTCAATATGCAATTATTTATAAGTGCTCCATATTTTTTGCATTGTTAAAGGTTAATTTATTAAAGCCCCGAAATAAATAGGAGCCCAACCCCAAATGTATTCGAACCCTACAATAGTTAAGAGTATATTTGGCCATTTTTTTATTTTATGTATTAATAATTTTATTTATTCTTGCTGTTAATATATGTATGTACCACAGAAGTTTTTGGAAAACATCACACATACACACACATTATTGTAAAATGTTATAATATATAAATTTTATTTTTTTCGTAAAATTATTTGCAAAGTGATATTTATTTATTAAAGAACTACCTATAGTCCGCGAGCCAGGAAACAAATTTGGTCAATCATTTCCTCTCTGGCGATAACTTGTAAAATGCTTCAGAGAGTTGTATCATGAAGCTCCGTGAACGTCAGCTGCGGTTCGGTGGGTGGGTTAAGCAGCGGTAGCCTCCCACGCACGTTGAAAAAAAAGAATATTAATCATTTCCTCCCGATTGAAAATTTATCAAATTATAGCTAATCCAATATCTTAAAGAAAAAAAAAAGTCAGTTGACTATAAAGTGGTGGATAATACGTAAGCTGGTCACACGAACATTCAGTTAGAGCATGAAGCATAATGTCGAATAACTTTAGATACGTCATTTCCTCCCGGATAAAAATTTGTAAGCTGATAGTTAATATGATCCTGTAAGTAATAAAAAAAACAGCTAGCAATATGCCGAGGGAAAACTCGTCAGCTGGTGCATTTAAATAGGCGATAGATGCTCCTGTCTGGCTCCTGCGTTACACACCCTTCAGAGCATAAGCTGACAATCTTCCCACTGAGATATAGCCAGCTGACATGTTTATTTATTCACAATATCATATAAACTGTCATCTGATAAATTTTCAATTGAGAAGAAATGACTGAACATATATATTTTTTTATCATGTTCGTGTGACCAGCTGACGTATTATCCACCACTTTATAGTCAGCCGACTTTTTTTTTTCTTTAAGATATTGGATTAGCTATAATTTGATAAATTTTCAATCGGGAGGAAATGGTTAAAATTCAGTTTTTGTTTAACGTGCGTGGGAGGCTACCGCTGTTTAACCCACCCACCGAACCGCAGCTGACGTTCACGGAGCTTCATGATACAACTCTCTGAAGCATTTTACAAGTTATCGCCCGAGAGAAACTTGGTCATGAAAATCTGTTGCTGGCTCGCGGACTACTATAATTATATTAAAAACAAGAATAAATAAACATCTGGATGATTATTACTCCAATTCAACAAATTATGATATGGTGTATTAATAGAGTGTATAGAACTTGAATATATTGCTTATAATAAAATTTCTTAGGTTTAATAATAATTTGCAAATAAACCATTGTCTGCATGTGACAAATATTTTCGTCTTTAATAATTCGCAAATTTATTAAAGTAATAAAATTTAAGATGGCAATTAATTGAGTATATTGTCAGTTACCTTTACCCTCAGTTTTATAGATAATACTAACATAAATATTGTATTATTTACTATTGGAATGAAAAAATTTGGGACTTGTCTTTTGTCATATATTTGCCCGTAGATTATTGTTTAAATGAGAAATATAGTTAATAACATTGTATTTAAATCCAGTACACTTTATTAATACATAAAATAAAAGCTATAAGTTTTCTTAATATTATTTTTTTTTCATTTATTATTTATTGTCAAGAATAAATGAGTGGTAATACATGCATTAATCTAATATATACAATTCACATTTCTTTTGACTTGTTATCGACGTTTTCTTTTACACGCACACACAGATTCGTCAGCGTCGGACTGGTCCTCTAGGACGAGTTCCCCTAAGTGATATAAAGTACACATTGTCATTCCAATCACAACAATTATCATAGGCGTGCATTATCATCTAATAAGATAGACAGGAGGGGGGGCAGGAATAAGGTCATTCCCAAGTCCCAGACTTGGGCAGGTGCCCCGCATATTAAATGCAGCCTAACACCTTGTGGGTTCCGGTAGCCCTATCCGCAAAGGTATGCACCCAGTGCAGGGACGATTTGCTGGAATACGGCTCTTGTGAATAGTCACTAGCGGTACCGTAGCCACCTACACATGTCCCAGACATGTTGAGCTCCCAGAGCTCCATATGGGTCCCAGATCCCAGGTTTATCTTTTACATCCCAGACGTATCCGTGTATCTCAGCCTCTCATTTGGTGTTTCTCACACCTATAGAGTACAAGGCTCTATGGACCCAGAGTTGTCCCAGACAACCCTTCGGATAATTAGGAAACTATTAGTTTGTGGCCACAAACAAATAATACAACTGTATATCTCACAACACAACTATCGGTTGGCCATCGGGGGATGGGGATGTTATTACGGGTCATTCAATAAGTAAAGAGACAAATGGCTATAGCTCAAAAACGATTTATTTCAATCTTTCAAAATTAATGCTATTTTTCAACATAATCACCCCCCACAGTTATGCACTTGTCCCATCTTTCTTGCAGCTTCCTAATTCCCTTGGCGAAGAATTCTTTCGATTTACCCCGAAGCCACTTTTGCACCGCTTCCTTAACTTCCTCATTGTTAGCAAATCTTTTTCCACGTAAGGCGTCTTTGAGTGGTCCAAACAGCTAAAAATCAGATGGGGCGAGGTCGGGACTGTAAGCAGGATGAGGTAAGACCTCCCAACTCAATTCTTGAAGCTTACCACGGGTCAGCTGGGCTGTATGAGGGCGGGCGTTATCGTGCTGAAGAATGACTCCTTTTGACAAGAGTCCACGGCGTTTGCTCCTGATAGCTGGTCTAACTTTGTGTTCTAGCATCTCAGAGTAGTATTGGCTATTGACAGTTCGCTGATCTTCAAGGAAATCGCAATAGACTGGACCGTGTGAGTCCCAAAAGATGGACGTTCACATCGGGGTTCATCACCTACACTTGTTCGGCCACTTTTAAACCGATCAACCCACTTGTAAAAATTCGCATGGTTCATACAACTTTTACCGTACTGTATTAACATTCTAGAAAAAAATTCACTTGGTTTTACACCTTCTGCGACTAAAAATCTAAAGACTGAGCGCTGCTCTTCTAAGGTGCAATCTTCTAGTGGACTTGCCATGGTGAACTGAAAATTTTGGGGTTATGTTGACATAAAATGATGAAACAGCTGATCAGAGCATATCCCAAGGTTGGCAACTAACACCCCTGAAAAGATTGTACACATTCATTGAATAGTTTTAAAATTATAGAATTTGTCTCTTTACTTATTGAATGACCCTCGTATATTTATGTGAGAGGGTATACGAATACATTTCGGGTTGGGTTGAAGCAAACATCTAAAGAAGTCATCACGTTCGAATGATTGACAAATTGTCAGAATAAAATAATACAAAGTATCAAATTTTGCAACTGAGGAAGTTGCATAATGAAAACCAACAGAACACCCACATAGTATGAACGGTAATGGAGTGCTCACCTGATTAATAAACATATTGATTATGAATACTATCACCATTACATTGACTAATTACAAATTGTCTGCCATTATTAGGTTTTATTTGCAGTCATTAGCTGGCGGCTGTTCAGTACGCGCTATAATAAAATACACAATGCATGCTAATTGAATCGTTATTAAGTAAATGTAATGCAATACAAACCACGAAATGATGCATTCGCGTATGCGAGCTGTGGTTGAGGTTTCCATGTTATATTTTATGTCACCCTTAAATGGAGAGATGTACAGCAAAATTAACGGGTGATGGCGAAGACCCGCGCATACTAGGCCACGCCTGCCTTAGGCACGATTGGTGCGAAAATGTCAGTAGCGTGCGAGTTTAAACATAAAAATCTGTTGTGGCCAGCACAATACCTCTCGCCATAGAATTTCAAGATTTTCTAAATACACGTAGTTAATTTGTCACCATAAGTGTGGAATTTACTTGTCGAGGAAAATAAACCATATGGAATTGGAAAATCACTAAATTTAGAATGAGAAATTATATCCCCATATCTGCTTGTCAAGGCGCCCTATTGTATTTAACATTTCTTGTATACCTACATTATACACCAAAAATTGTACTTACATATATCTATTCCTTATATTTAGATTGTTTAATTTTAAATTCATTATATGAAGAAATTTTGTCCTCTTCTAATTTTTCGAAATGTTTCCAAGTCATTGTCAGGATTGACTGTATTTTTGAAGGATATATGTAATAGACCTATAATCTTAAATATTTAACTACTAATACATTAAGAAATAATATAATGTATATGTACTTCCCAGAAAAACTCTTTAGTAATATCTATGAATTTCTGACACTGACATTTATCTGTCAGTTACAAACAGTTCAACTGGTCAACTATTTTCCATGGCATCCTTTCGGCTGTAAAATTTATTATAACGTTATTTTATTTATTATATTTCTTTTATCTCTAAATCCATAGAATATATAATAAAATATTTAAATGTATCAGATAGAGAATTTAATTTTCTTTAATATTACCAAGAAAAATTTTCAAAAAATATTATTTAGAAGATTTTTTTTCAAGAATCTTCTACTTCCGGTTGTCCAATTGTTACCAAAACCTTTTCAGATCTTCCCATGAATGTCCGATTGGAAAATACGTAATTAAACAATTTTTAAGTCTTATAGTTTTTGAGTAATCGTCCTTCCAACATCCTACATACATACACACACACATACATCCACACACACACACACACACACACACACACACACACACAGACATCATCGTAAAAATGTTAAAATCGGATTGTAGGGACCTTAAAACGTGCTTATTCAATAAAATCTGGATATGCGATTTTTAGCATGAATGCAATACCTCTCTTAGCGAGAGGTAAAAATGAATAATGTTGCACTTCAAAATAATAAACAAAATTGAAGTTAATAACAATAAAAATAAAACATTCAATCGTAAACATAATGTGGACAACAAGTAACGCGCTTTTTACATCTGAGAAGTTGAGTAGGTACTCAGATTAAAATACCTTCTCTCCAAGCAAGGAAACAAATCTGTTATCAGGAAGAACAACTGAAAACATGCAAACAAACAAACGAGAAAACAAAAAGATTCATTTGTTTTTTGATTTTCCCTAGTATTGTTTACATTACCACGGGAGTGATTCAAAAATTAACAACTCCGTCGACGGAATATGTGCAATCAGAATTTTACGGTCAGAGAGAGCGAAGCCTCATAAAATTCATCGAAGAATATAAAGCTGATTGTATTGTTGAGAGAAGAGTAGACGACTATACGAATGGTATTTGTTTACAATACTTTTTATGCAATCGCACACGAACTAAATATTTTCCAAATACAGTTAGCGAAATCCTTTAACTCCCTTGAGATTGACCTACCTCGGCCGCAAGCGGACTCGGCGACGATTTTTCTCTCGGTATGCTAAAGGCAAATTTCGCGGCCCTAATGTACAAATAACTACAGTAAAAATTTTGAAAGATGTCCGACCAAGGTCATCTGTATCACGAACAAATTAACAAATAGACATACATCTCTTTCTTTTGCAAAGGCTATAAGAGTGTGCGATAAGGATGGATATAACACGCTTGTCTTTCAAAAATTCATATTGTTTCGACTAAGTTAGGGCATTCCACTTTAAAACGATGCTCGTTGTTGATAATACTTTCGCTGTAACGTAAGTTTATTTATTAAGTCAGATACATTACCTGGATTCATAGCCGTACGTATAACGTTATGTTATGTCGGAGTCACTGACACTGACATTATGTCATTGTCTTATTTTTAACATATTTGGTTTTACATTTGCTTATAAACTTACCAGTTGACTTATTTTTGAATTTTGAATGCTTTTACTGTAATATATATTTTTATAATAATAAAATAACAGTAGTACCTTACGTACCATCATAAAAATTAAGCAAACGACACTACTGAATTTGTCATATTGGGCGGAGCAAAAAATCTGAATTCATACAATTCGTAGACGACCTTGATCGGACATCTTTCAAAAATTTTACTGTATTTTCTTTAAACGTCATAAAAGTAGCATCTTCTGTGACTTGATTCACAAGGAAGTTTAATTTCTACGCCGCCGGAGTAAAAGTAGCTAATTTCGACGCCGCCGACGTAAAAATAAAATAAATATCCATAGAAACTATACAGAATCAACGAATAAGAAGTAACTTGTATAAAAGAAACCTTTAATATCGCCCTATGTGTTACTATGACACACTAACCTTTTTAGCTCTTCCCAGTAATGTCCGATTGAGAAATACGTAGTTAAACAGGTATTATAGGTACATACACACACATTTTATCGTAAAAATATTAAAACCGGATTGTAGGGACCTTAAAACGTGCTTAATCATTAAAATCTTGGCGAGAGGTAAAAATATTTACTTTGAGCGATAAAATATCTCGTCCCGGCCCTGCCCTGACCCTCTATTAGTCACAGAATATGCAAATAACATATGGCAGGAAGTTACAAGAAACACTTACGTATAACAATCTACGCAAAATTCACAAAATAGAAGTAATAATTATGTTTCATAAATACAATCACTACAAGCATAAATTGTATGTTTGGAGTCTTAAACACTTTATTTCCATTTATAGATAACAACCACGCAATGTTTTTCAAAAATATAGTTGCCGTTCATTTTTTCTTAGTGTGAGAAATTCAAGGAAGGTACAATTCTTCAATAATGTCAGTTAAACTTCTTCATTTAACGTAAAAGCGTATTTTGACGTTTTACTACTATGTTACCAAAAAAAAAATCGGATGTGGCCAGCACATAACCTCTCGCCGTATATTTTACCTGGCTGTATGCATAAAGCAAAGATTATTTTTATAAATACAAATAATATATTCATATAAATCTATGACGTATAAACTTCTTTGTTATTCAATAATAGCATGTCTCAACATGAAGATATTTTACCATAAATTATGTTACAATAAATTACAAAGTAGAGTACTATATATAAATATTAGGCTGGTAATAGCAATTTTCAATTCGAACAACTTTGTTTACTTTCTCTTCATATTCTTCTAGTAAAAACATTAATTTTGGGCGGTCTAAAATGTATATATCTGGATTGTGCATCTATTCTTATATATCTTCTTTTACATTTTATTTTTTCATACTTGTTATATCTATATAACCTTAATTCCCTTTAATAAAGTGACGAATAGATTGCACTCCGATTATTCTTATATCGATGTGTAATTTTGTCAATATTTACAACTTACTTGAGAAGAATTTGATAGCTTTTTCGCAATTCAAAGTTACTCTAGTCTACAGTACTGGTGTACATTGTCCCATAATGTTTGAAACAAATTTAAGTCCTTCAACCTAGACTTGTCATCTCCATAATAGTCACAGATCAAGAATTAAGGGATTCTCCAAATACATTTTTCTTTCATTACTCATTATTTCTGACACTGACATTTATCTGTCAGTTACAAATAATTTAAATTTTCAACTATTTTTCATGGCATCCTTTCGGTTGTAAAATTAATTACAACATTATTTTATATATTATATTCCTTTTATCTCTAAATCTATAAAATATGTATAAAAATATTTAAATGTATCAGAAAGAGAATTTATTTTTCTTTAATATTATCAAGAAAAATTTTCAAAAAATAATATTTAGAAGATTTTTTTTCAAGAATCTTCTACTTCCGGTTGTCCAATTGTTACCAAAATCTTTTCAGATCTTCCCATGAATGTCCGATTGGGAAATACGTTGTTAAACAAATTTTAAGTCTTATGGTTTTTGAGTAACCGTCCTTCCAACATCCCACACACACACATCCACACACACACACAGACATCATCGTAAAAATGTTAAAATCGGATTGTAGGGACCTTAAAACGTGCTTATTCAATAAAATCTGGATATGCGATTTTTAGCATGAATCCAATACCTCTCTTAGCGAGAGGTAAAAAGTCTAAGATTTAGTTTCATCTAAAATCTATATAAAACCGTATTCGTACTATGACAAATTCTGAATCGATTCTTATCCACTGTCATGTGTTTAATTAAAATAGACTTAAATCAAGTTTTAGAATTGAGCTGCCAATACCGCCCAAATAGGTTTATGAACTACTGTTGATTTTTGACAATGACGTTTTTCTGTCATTTACAAACAACTGATGGTTACTATAGAGTTGTTTAGGCTCTGAAATTTATTACAACAGATTATTTTATATATTACTTTTTTATCTCAATATATGGAAGATATAATAAAATTTTAAAATGTATCGAATAGAGAATTTTACGTTTTTTAATACTAATAATATTTAGAATTTTTTTTAAGATACTACTACTTCCGGTTTTCCAATTGGTACCAAAACCTATTCAACTCTTCCCATTAATGTTAGATTGAGGAATCAGTAGTCAAAAAGGTCTTTAGTCTTATAGAATTTAAGACATCGTGTCTCCAAGAACCTCTCTCTCTCTCACACACACACAGACATCATTGTAAAAATGTTAAAATCGGATTCTATGAACCTTAAACCGTGCTCAATAAAACCTGGATATGCGATTTTTAGCATGAATCCAATACCTCTCTTAGCGAGAGGTAAAAAACAGATTGACCCAACCCATCAATGGATATAAAGCCGCGAAAATATATTCATCTATTCAAACTCTTCTTTATTTGTAAGTTATAGCGAACGAAAGAAAACCAATCATATAATTAAATAAATTGTTTTTCCGTGTAAAGTAGCTTTCTAAAGTTTATTATCCAAAATTGCATTGCACAATATTTACTCGAGTAATTTCTTGTTCTCAGTAAACTTTTTGAAAACATTTGAAAAGAAATAAAATAAATTGAAAAGTTTTGATGAATTTGGTATTATTGATTTATTTCTTGAGATATATTTACACAAGAATTAAAAGTATAATTGAAAAAGTTTTAATAAAGAACCAACAATTTTTTTGTCATTTTTTGGACAGACAAATTTTTACCACATCTGTTGTGGCCAGCACAATACCTCTCGCCATTTTCATTTTATGTTGCATAGGGCGCGAGCAGTCATGTGACTTTGTTGGCCTTGGCAAGCAGATATGGCGGCCCGTGTCAGAATTATAGAATTATTATGTACATAGGTGTCAAGTATCATAATTTTTCATTCAAAACATTATGATTTTCCAAATCCATGTGGATTATTTTCCTCGACAAGTATATTCCATACTATGACAAATAAACATCAGAATATATTGAAATTTTGAATGATAAATTATGACATATGGCAATTGTGACATCTATGTAAATAACTACTAGCCGTCATTCTGACACGGATCCTCATATCTGCTTGCCAAGGCCAATGAGTAACGAATTTAACATTTCTTGTACACACAAATAATTGAAATTGTTTCTCTTCTTTCGTTCTATGAGAAATTTTGTCCTACTATTCTAATATGTTCAAAATTCTTCAAATACATTGACGGTATTAGCGGTATTCCTTAAGGATATGTAATATTAACATACCTATAATTTAAATACATATTCAATTAATAATACAACAATATATATTAGCCAGAAAAATCTGACACTGACATTTTGCATTTATTTGTCAATTACAAAAAAATTTGGGGAACGAGATTTATTACAACAGATTATTCTATATTATTATATACTATATCTCCAAACCTATACGAGATATAATCAAAAAATGGAAAATTTAATTATCTTTAATATTTGTGGTAACAAATTTTCAAAAAATAATATTTAGAATTTGTTTTAGGAATCTGGTACTTCCGGTTGTCCAATTATTACCAAAACCTTTTCAGCTCTTCCCAGTAATGTCATTGAGAAATACATAGTTAAACAGATATTAAGTATTATAGTTTTTGAGAAAACGTCCTTCCAACGTCCCACATACATACATACACACATACATCCACACACACTGACAGCGAGAGGTAAAAAAAAAAAATCGCATACTTAAATAATGAATTGAAACATAAAATAATGAAACTTTGTTTACATGTTCTACATTTTTCTTTAACATTGAAAACATTCTATATCTGTCATATATACAAAGGATTAAATATCAATAAACATTTTTTCGTAATTGAATATTACTAGGAAATATATTCTCAGTCATTCATGCAATAAGAATAGGACAAAAAAAAATCAACACATGTTCGAAATGTAATATAGGACCTTGAATTCAATATCATGTTAAGAAATTATATTTTATCTTTTATATACTTACTATAACCTACTACAACTACGTATCTTATCATGCTGGTGTCTAAAACAATTGTTTTTTTTTTAAATTTAAATGATGTTCCTGACCATAGTCAACTTCATTAAATAATCATTAATAGCTATATTCATAGTATTTCATAGAAAAACTATCAAATCTTATTTTTACCTTCCGTCACCTTTAGGTAAAGTAGGTACAGTAAAATTTTGGAAGATGTTTGATCAAGGTCATCTGTATCACGAACGAATTAACAAATGGGCATACATTTATCTCTTTCTTTTGTAAAGTCTATAAGTCTATAATACGCTTGTCTTTCAAAAAATCATATTGTTTCGACTAAGTTAGGACATTCCACTTTAAAACGATGCTCGTTGTTGATAATACTTTCGCTGTAACAATATTTCACATGAAATTTCAATCACGCTAAACTTCCCCATTTACAGAAAATCTCCTTTACTATGTGTATTTCAAAATCAATTGCTGTTCAAGCATTTGAAACAAATATTACGAAGACAAAACTATTTCCTATGCTACACTTTTATCCTTTTGAATCCCTCTTATCTCTGTGCAACAGAAGAATAAGAATAATGCAAAATTTTATTGCCGGCAATAACAATAACATTAACTGGCTTTTGCGATGAATAATAGTGCTTTACGTCAAATTTTCATCAGATTTTATTAAAAAAGTTGTGAAAGCTTCAGCCTCAATGCTCAGTACTTTATAAAACTGCTTATTTTATAATGAAACACTAAATTTGCCCCTTGCACAGATTAAAAGTTTTCCAATTTTTTCTCGCTTGTTAAATCGGTAGGAGTCTGTTTTTAAATTATAACTAATGAAAGGCAAACTTTGTTTAGTTACACTTTACAATTTATAGTCTTTAAAAATATAACATTTGTGAATTGAATCTATTGTGGTAATCATACTACCACATGTTAACTCTTAAATGCTCTGATGGGGTCCTCAGGATGTCAGAATGTTCTCTATTAGTCTTTTTATCTCTCGCTAAGAGATTTATTGGATTCATACTAAAAATCGCATAATTGGTTTTTAATGTACGAGCCCAACCCCAAATGTATTCGTACCCTCTGAAATAAATATTAACAGCATTAAAAAATATTTTTTTAGGTTACAATAGTTAAAATTATATATTATGGGCATTTTTTCATATTATTTATTTAAATACAATGTTATTAATTAAATATCTTAAAGACAAGTCCCAAAATTTATCGTTCCAACAGTACATAATATAATATTTATGTTAGCATTATCTATAAAACTGAGGGTAAAGGTAATTGGCAATATACTCAATTAATTGCCAAATTATTATTAAACCTAAAAAGAATATTATAAGCAATATATTCAAGTTCTATACACTCTATTAATACACCATTATTAAAATTTGTTGAATTGGAGTAATAATCATCCAGAAGTTTATTTATTCTTGTTTTTAACATAATTGTAGATGGTACTTTAATAAATAAATATCACATTGCAAATAATTTTACTAAAATAATATAAAGCAGTAAATTTTGTTTACAAATTACTGATCAGTAAGTGATGTGACTGACCGGTAAATGATGTGACTACCTACCGATCTGGAGGCGGTGAAAATTACATAAATAAACAATAAATGTACAATTTTTAAAGCTTTAACGATACAAAACAACGATCATAGCTTACTTAAAAATGACAACTAATTTTTTTAAACTGTCAAAATAATTTTTAAATAATTCTAAACTTTAATTTGTTATTATTGGGACGATCGTGCAAAAAATATAATAAGCATTGCGGGCATTAAGTGCTTCTTACCGGTATCGGATGTATTGGAGGTCGGTAAGGTGCACTTACTGCCCTTAATACTTAAATAACTATAATATAATACTTAATTGCATATAGTGTCAGTTTCCTTTAACTTCAGTTTTATAAATAATACTAAACTAAAAAAAAATTGCAACCTTTGAATATATAATACATATAAGAACGGCAACGCATATGGCCTAGCAAGATACTATATATGTCTCTTTTAATTCACAAAATTATTATAGATAGCTAGTGACTCCTACCACAAAACTATGAACTACGGTAAATCGTGCTGACAGCATTGCCAGATACTATTTGTTAGAGGTATTCAGTAATCAATAATTCAAAAATATTGTTTCATAATAACCAGATAATATATTTTGAATCTTCAATGTACATGTATACTTGTTTTACAGTAGCAAACTTAAAAACCTTTATAATATCTTAACTTGCTGTTCTAGCTACGTGGCAACACTGTGCAACATCCACCTATTATGTATTTTTTAAAGTAACTCAGAAATAATTCGTATACGGAGGGATAGATGGCACCTTCTCTCGAAATATTTAATCTAAATACATTATGTTGCCGTTCTTATATGTATTATATATTCAAAGTATCAAGTGTCTGTTGTCATATATTTGCCCGTAGATTATTGTTAAAAAGATAAATTCAGGTAATAACATTATATTTAAATCCAGTACATTTTATTAATACATAAAATAAAAAAGCCCAAATATAGTCTTAACTATTGTAATCTAAAAAATTATTTTTTATTGCTGTTAACATAGTTTTTTCAGAGAGTACGAATACATTTGGTGTTGGGCTCATAGAACACCATACATGTTTTTATTACATTGTTGTTCTTTTCTTTGTCCCAATAAAGTGTTCTATGAGTATTGTTACAATTATCTATTCCGTCTTTACCACGCATACTAAATTTCCGATCTTCTACTTTATTATCCTATCACTTTCACGTTTGAAGTTTGACGTAAACACTTTCATTTTCTCTGCTTTGATGTTTGTTGAGAAACGTCAGATGATCGGACGCAAATTCCAACGACAATATATTACAAGGCAACTGACTGAGCTTATTGCCGATCAATACCGCTATTCATTACCGCCAGAGAACCTAACAAATGATCCACTTTATTAAAAAGAGTTTATCAACTGCTCCAAAAGATTAAGTAGGGATTAATGTAACGGTTTTTAAGAAGATGTGAGCTGTTTGTTGAAGTTTCATTTAGTGCTAATGGGTTTAATGGAATGAGAGGTATATAATTTGCGAAGGAAGTATAATGTATACAAAGTGTATGAAAAGTAACGATGCTTTTGGAATTTGATTCAGGGGGTCTAATGCACGGTTTAAACCAGAAATAGGAGTATAATCAGAATAATACCTACCATTTAAGGTAGTTCACCAGTAAATCGAGTTTCTATAGATTTAACTGTGTATTAAGAATGACCTAATACATGCACAGTTAATTTTTTATAAACTTCTGACGTACAGAAAATGTGCTATTCGCCTCGAAAGTCGGACATTTTAACACGTGAAGCATAGGACCAATGCTACCAAAACCAACGTTGTAATTAATAGCATCATTTTGCTTCTATAGATTTTAATAAAAAACTAATATGTAGTAGTTTAATATGTTTCGAATGTTATTTCAAACGATGAAAGCGATCTGACGTACAGTTTCAGAGTAATCGTAGTGTAAAATAATGTACTCGACGACAGAAAAACTCGGGGGAGAGAGGCAGCGGCAACACTGTATGTTTACGTCAGGGGGAAGGGTAAAACGAATATAATATATAGATAAAAATATTAATTACATTTGCATTTAATGTATGTTTTATTCATTTATATTTGTGAAAAACTGTATAACAACGTTAGAACTGCTAAATTGATTTTTTGACAGTCTCAAAATGACATTTAAATGACAGCAGGCATAAATCACGCCCTCATTACCGGTTTTAGAACTAGAGTTTTGGGCAGATTTTGAAACAAAATTTGAGTTGTTTCCCGGTCTTGTATTAATAAAGTAGGCTGCGATGCAGCAGATATCAAATTTAAATGTCATTTTTAGAATGTCATAAAATCAATTTAGTTATTATAACGTTGTTATATGGTTTTTCAAAGATATAAATGAATAAAAAATATAAAAAATGCAAATGTCAAAACTACGGCTGGATTCAGCGGCTCTCTGCTAGAACTGTTCCCCCCTTCCCCTTCCGATTAAAGCGCGACGTTGCCAGCTTTCCTTTAACAACGTTTCGTAGCGGTGTGGGTGTACATACTTATGACATACGGCACAAGAAAGTACAGTCACCTACCAAAAGTTTTCTTTAGAGAGGGGTTATCGTAGAATGCGCAGTATACGTTCAGCGTGATCAAATTTTTGGCCTGGACGGTAGCTGGTGAACTACCTTAATTATTTGCATCTTTTCTTCGTGATAAAAAGTTCTATTTATAAACCAAAACACAATAAATAGTAATTTAGTAATTAGGAATTATCTTTTTCTTTTTATAACATAATTACAAAGCAGTAGCAACAAAGTTGCACTATTTTTTCTAACATTTTAAACAATTTCATTTGAAATTTATTTTAATTCCATGGCCATAACTACTAATGAACAAACATGCAAAATAAAATCTAATTAGAATTTAATTATCTAAGAAAACTTTTTTTTGAAACTTCCTATTCTAAAAGGATAGATTCAATATATTTTCATCACGACGATCGCCCAACATAAAAAAAATTATGTTGAGGCTATTAAAATAATTTGAGGCTAAAAATTCTTGCAACTGCCTTATTATTATAACTTTTTCATTCAAAAAGAATCTGTTGTGGCCAACACAATACCTCTCGTCACTTCCGTTTTTGGTTACATAAGTTTACGGCGCGAGCAGTCATATGACTTTGTTGGCTTTAACAAGCAGATATGGGGGACCTATAAAGAATAGATATAAGTAGAATTTTTGGTGTAGAGTGTAGGTATAAATGAAATGCTAAAAACAATAGGGCGCGAGCAGTCATGTGACTTTTTAGCCTTGACAATCAGATATGGGGGCCCGTGTCAGAATGATAGCTAGTAATTATGTACATAGATGTCACATGTCAGAATTTTTCATTCAAAATTTCAAGATGTTCTAAGTTCGCCTGGTTTTATCACCAGGTATGTGAAATTTACTTGTCTAGAAAAATAAACTACTTGGAATTGGAGAAATACGTAGTTAAACAGATATTAAGTCTTATAGTTTTTGAGAAATCGTTCTTCCAACATCCACACACACACATACACACACACACATACGCACACACATATACATACATCAACACATACACACACACCCATAGATATTATCGTAAAAACGTTAAAATTGGATTGTAAGGACCTTAAAACGTTCTTATCCCTAAAATCTAGATATGCGATTTTTAGAATGAATCTAATACCTCTCATAGCGAGAGGTAAAAATAAATATTGTAATAATTTCAGTTTGGCATTAATAACATTTAACACGAATTTCATAAAAAAAAAAAAAAAATAGTTATTTACGATACAAGTACGTAAAGTTAGTCTTTATTCACGAAAGGGTCAGAATTAAAACACTCGCTACGCTCGTGTGACTAAAGATGCTTTACATATGTGTATCGTACAATACTTTATCAACGATATAATAAAAGACACAATAAATATAGTTTGTGATAACAAAATATTCAACCTGGTTTTACAAATTTTGCGTGTTTAAAAATTTGAATCACTCGTTGCTCGGCAATCCGTGACTAATGAAACCTTGTTATTAAACGACCGTTTTACAAATTTAAAACTAACATCTAAATATCAATTTTACACACTATCGTAGATAAATTATATTATAGATTGCTGTATTTTAAATTTATTCCTTAAATTGTTATCGCTGCCATTGCATGTCTCATCAAATTTAACTATTTGTTTTTAGCATGTATTTAACACCTAGTCATTTATTAAACATACATAAAAAATGTTAACTGAGTTAAAAAATGCAAGTAAGCAAAAAATAAGCTTGCGAAATTATTATCTACGAAACATGAAAACAATTTTAAAGTGCCATTCATTAGAAAGAAAACTTAGCATTAAATAGATAACCAATAGAAAATTAGTAGGTATATGTACTACGAGAAATGTGATTATTTATTTATTTTTTAATTCTTGATAATATTATTTGTTTGTTTGCACCATGTAATGGCATTATCAATAAATGTTAATTTTTTTACATATCGGAGTCTCAGATAAGGATTATACAACAAATATATACAATTCTGACGGAATTTATCAATTTTTATCTGTTGAGTACGCAATATTTATTAAATTAATTAATATTTGTACATTGTCAAAATTATCATAATTAAAATATATAATTATTTTAAATTATCGTCCCATAAATTAGAACAAACAGCATTGTTAATTAAACTAAAAATTATTCAAATTTTGATATTTGAAATTTGTATGAAGCATAAATTTTCATTTACCACAATTTATGGAACACTAGGGTTTTCCGAATAATTGATTAATTATTATTATTTAACTCAATTTATTGATGTAATAACGTAATTTAATTTATTTAATTATTTTAACATTAATTGCCAATGTAGAGTAGTCGGTAATTACAGCACTAGTTTAATAAATTAGAGGTTATGAAAACTTAAAAAAATAACAGTAACAATTTTTTACAAAAACGAATTGAAATAATTCAAATTATTCTGACACTGACGTAATAAAATCAAAGTTTAAAAAAGTTTTTATTTACAGAAAGAAATGTTTAATTCAATTAGTTTATTGTATACCAAATAAAAGTAAATATAGATTTTAATATTTATTTAATATGAATATTTTATTTGCTAATGTCTCTGATATTTTAAAAGAGAAAAACAAATATTTTTCAGCAATATGTAAATATTTTTTTGTTTGTTTTGAGATTTATTTAATTTTGAATCAAAACCTTTTGAAAATAAAACATTTAATATCGGTTTTATTACGTATTTCTCAATCGGACATTACTAGGAAAAATTGAAAAGGTTTTGATAATAATTTGACAACCGGAAGTAGCAGATACTTAAAAAAAAATCTTCTTGCTTATTAAAGAAGAGTAAATTCTCTATCTGATACCTTTAAATATTTTCTTATACCTTTTATAGACTTAGGAATAAAGAAATATAAGGTATATAATAATCCGTTGTAATAAATCTCACAGCCCAAATAATGTCATGGAAACCAATTGAAAAATAAAAAAAAGTTTGTAACTGACAGATAATTGTCATTGTAAAAAATCCAGACACATTACTAAAGATTTTTCTGGGAAGTACATACATTATATTATTTCTTATTGTATTAATAGTTAAATATTTGAAATTATAGGTATATTACACATACCCTAAAAAATTAGAAGAGTAGGACAAAAATTCTTCATAAAATGAATTTAAAATTAAAAAATCTAAATAGGGCGCAAGCAGTCATGTCACTTTGTTGGCCTTAACAAGCAGATATGGGAGCCCGTATCAGAATGACACCTAGTAATTATGTACATAGATACCAAATATCATAATTTTTCATTCTAAATTTAGTGATTTTCCAATTCCATGTGGTTTATTTTCCTCGACAAGTAAATTCCACACATCTATGTACATAAATACTAATTCCTGTATTAATAGTCGCTCCT
This sequence comes from Harpalus rufipes, assembly GCA_951394225.1. NCBI lineage: Eukaryota > Metazoa > Arthropoda > Insecta > Coleoptera > Carabidae > Harpalus > Harpalus rufipes. The sequence goes on along the minus strand of OX596290.1, from coordinate 21,072,657 downwards.
CAAACTCAACCTTAAGGTTTCCTTGGCTGAGACGTCCTCAACTACCTGAGTTAGGTGTGTTTTATAGACGTTCGTTCGGCAAACCTCGGCTGAGGAGCCTCAGCTCTACCCCAAGGCGTCCTTGCCGGGAACACATGCGCAGTTTTAGGTTATATTTGGCGCGATTTCAAACACTGGTATATTTGAGGTATTGAGGTTATATTGTTAGTTTTTTATACATTTTAATAAACATAGATAATGGCAGAGGATAACTTTGACGACTATTTTGAGTTTGAGGAACATCGTGTAAGAGAACGATTTCGTTTACAAAAACTGAGTTATGAAAGTAAACATGCGTGCTCAAGATAAAGTAGGGTTAGAAAAGAACAGAACTGTACATAAAACAATATTTATAATAAACAGCAACAAAAATTCATTACTAACGTAGGACCTGTTAGTCCCCCCAGTTAAATTTAAAGAAACGAAGTTTTTTTACAGTTATAAAACAATATTTATATTTTTTTATTTCTATTTTATTATATAAATACAGAATTAATAATTCATGAAAAGTCTATTGGCAGTTGTAAAATACTAGGGATGATTATACGTTAAAAAGTGCATACAATAAAATATTTTTTATTTTTTCGGTAAATTTTATCTTATTCTAACTATTAACATTTAATACTAAAAATAAGTTTTCAAAACGCGTCAGTTATAATGTACAATTGCGTATATGACTCTGCTAAAGAGCCTCAAGGAAGGCTTCAACCTACCTTGAGATAAGGAAGCGTTTTCGGGACTCAAGGAACGTTTATTGTACGAGTAAGGCGGCCTCAAGTCTTCCTTCGCCCAAGAAAGCCTTGAGGAGCGACTATTAATACGGGCATAATTGTCATTCTGACACGGGCCCCCATATCTGCTTGTCAAGGCCAACAATGTCACATATCGCCACGGAAGTGGCGAGAGGTATTACACTGGCCATAACATATTTTCCTTAGCTGAATTTGCTCCATCTTGGCAGAAAGTAAAACATCTTGAATAGTCTAACAATTCAAGTGTTCAAGTAAGTTCATACATAAATCATATATCTCAAATTTGTGTCTTTTAAAAAAGAAAAAGTGACTCTTGCAGTTCCACAAGTTTCTACTTCCTAAATCAAATAAAAACTTGCTATTCCAACATTTTAACGTCATGCAAGAATTTCAATTTAAAACAGCTCCAATGTAATCAACCAGATAAAATTTATTCTGATTCGCGAGAATTATTTATAGACTTTTAAAGAGTACTTATCTTGATTATTCTAATAATTCTAACAATAAATGGGGGTTATAATACAATGGGGTCATTTCGCATTTTATATTTAACTGTTTTCCCGAATGATTATCGATTGTAATATTCATAAGTAGGTAATATTTTCACGCCATCTGTGTAAATTGTTTTGTAGCCAGCGCAATACCTTCCGTACAAAGTCCATACATATATTTTCTTGCGAAAGATCCTATATTTCCAGTAAAATTATTTCATAAACAAACTCTGCAAACAATCGGGAGTTGGTCGTTAAAAATTGCGAAATATCTTAATTTATTTATTAATCAATCAATCCAACAGGATTCAAGATCCCAATTACAGGACGATCATATGACATACAAATACAGAAACGAATAAGTTGAGCAGCAGGTACATATAAGAAATTTAACAAGTGACTAATCACAAAAAAAAAAGTTAATATATTCATACACTGTTATATGCTACACAGAGTTGTCTTATTGGAGATTTCAATTCATAATTAGTCCTACAATGAAATGGTACTTTATTTCTTGAAGTGACGCGTGGAACGTGAAATGGTATTAGCTCAAGACTACATGGGTCATCAATACAATTATTAATTAATTTGTATAAGTAAGGAGATAATTGTAAATTTCTTCTGCCACTTAATGGCCCCAGGTTCACTTCAGGCAATAAAACAGAATAATCATGGGTAAAGATAGGATATTGTCCATGTATTTTAAAATAAAAATATTTGATGAATTTATGCTGGACAGACTCAATCTTAGATATAATTTACGATATATTGGATTCCAGACTTGTAGACAATATTCTAGCTTAGAGCGGACAAATGCATAATACAAGGTTTTGAGTGTAGTTGTTTTACAGAAAGACAATTTCTAATTACAAATCCAAGATTTTTGTAGGATGATCTTACGGTAGTCTCAATGTGTACATTAAATATTAGTTTTGTGTCAAATATAATCCCAAGATCCTTAAACTGAGTTACTTTCTCAAGCGAATTAGTTTCCATGTGATATGCCATAATACATTTGCTGTAATTAAAGAACATTTGCAAAATCCGGATAGTTACACTGGCCACTCGTTTCGGCACACTTCAGCAACACTTTTAGCTAATAAAGGAATGGATGTTCTTGGGTTAAAAAGACATGGAGGATGGCGCTCTTCCACAGTAGCGGAAGGCTACATGGAGGATTCTCTTCAGAACAAAATAGAATTCGCCGAAAAAATTCTATACGACGACGATGGAATAGCAGTGAAGATATTAATTCTTTGACTTTTCTGTGAATAATGCTAATAACGCGCAAACCAGTGGCATTAGTACGAGGGTCATTCAATAAGTAAAGAGACAAATTCTATAATTTAAAAACTATTCAATGAATGTGTACAATCTTTTCAGGGGTGTTAGTTGGCAACCTTGGGATATGCTCTGATCAGCTGTTTCATCATTTTATGTCAACATAACCTCAAATTTTTCAGTTCACCATGGCAAGTCCACTAGAAGATTGCACCTTAGAAGAGCAGCGCTCAGTCATTAGATTTTTAGTCGCAGAAGGTGTAAAACCAAGTGAATTTTTTTCTAGAATGTTAATACAGTACGGTAAAAGTTGTAGGAACCGTGCGAATTTTTACAAGTGGGTTGATCGGTTTAAAAGTGACCGAACAAGTGTAGGTGATGAACCCCGATGTGGACGTCCAGTGGAAGTTTCTGGTCCCTCGTTGGATTTCCTTGAAGATCAGCGAACTATCAATAGCCAATACTACTCTGAGATGCTAGAACACAAAGTTAGACCAGCTATCAGGAGAAAACGCCGTGGACTCTTGTCAAAAGGAGTCATTCTTCAGTACGATAACGCCCGCCCTCATACAGCCCAGCTGACCCGTGATAAGCTTCAAGAATTGGGTTGGGAGGTCTTACCTCATCCTGTCTACAGTCCCGACCTCGCCCCATCTAATTTTTACCTGTTTGGACCACTCAAAGACGCCCTACGTGGAAAAAGATTTGCTAACAATGAGGAAGTTAAGGAAGCGGTGCAAAAGTGGCTTCGGGGTAAATCAAAAGAATTCTTCGCCAAGGGAATTAGGAAGCTGCAAAAAAGATGAGACAAGTGCATAACTGTGGGGAGTGATTATGTTGAAAAATAGCCTTCATTTTGAAAGATTGAAATAAACCGTTTTTGAGCTATAGCCATTTGTCTCTTTACTTATTGAATGACCCTCGTACTAATAATTGTTCTAATTATACATTTAGTATTAACATACATACATAATATTTGTAAAATAATTGTAATTATTTTAAACCAAATATGTGAAAAATAAAATACGCTGTGTGTATTTATTGTAATCAAGAATTTCTTTGTTGTAATCAAGCATTTTTTGATGTAATCAAACCCCCCTTTGAATGCCGGTCGAACTATTATTATTTAAATAAATTTATAAATTATTATAAGTAAATTACTTACCGTCGTGTTAGTCCTAGCAACCAGTAAACATAACTTACTGTCGCGGAAACAGGCATGGTAAGTTGATAAACATATCAATCGCGCAAAAATGTACTTTTATTCTACAAAACCCTTCTTTATGTTGAAAGTACAGTACAATAAACAGCATTTCCTGCAATAATTTTATAGCCACGATATAAATTTCAACCCATTACGAAATAATTCTACCGTGGTGGCAATATTTTACTTCTTTGACAGTTAGAGCAACAGAAGAATGTCTGCACAGGCTCTTCCAAATAAAGTAAAAGAAGACAAAGCGTTTTAAGATTTATGAATTTCTTAATTTCCCTCTGGACTGGAGATCTCTGGAAGCTACAAATCCTGGATATGCAGAAGAATAAAATTATCCATTTCGTTTTTGTCACGGCGGTTTCCATTATAACTCATAAAAAATTCAATATAATTCAATTGTATACTGATATTTGAGGATGGTTCAACAGAATGGTTACTAGATCAAGGTTGTCTACGAATTGTATGAATTCAGATTTTTGCTTCGCCCATCATGACAAATTCAGTAGTGTCGTTTGCTTAGTTTTTATGGGGGTACGTAAGATACTACTGTTATTTTATTATTATAAAAATATATATTACAGGAAAAACATTCAAAATTCAAAAATAAGTCTACTAGTAAGTTTATAAGCAATGTTAAACCAAATATGTTAAAAATAAGATACTGACACAGTCAGTCAGTGACTCTGACAGAATATAACGTTATATGTACGGTTATGAATCCAGGTAATGTATCTGAATTAATAAATAAGCTTACGTTACAGCGAAAGTATTATTAAGAACGAGCATCGTTTATAAATGGAATGTCCTAACTTAGTCGAAACAATATGATATTTTTAAAGACAAGCGTGTTATATTCATCCTTATCACACACTCTTACAGCCTTTGCAAAAGAAAGAGATAAATGTATGCCTATTTGTTAATTCGTTCGTGATACAGGTGCCCTTGATCGGACATCTTTCAAAAATTTTACTGTATGTATGTGTGTGTGTTTATGTGTGTGGACTTCATATTTGTTTTTGCACGATCAGGTTTTTTTTTAAACTTTACCGATAGGGTTTCCAAGGCAGTAAGTTTTGTTTACAAATTACTGATCAGTAAGTGACGTGACTGACCGGTATGTGATGTGACTACCTACCGATCTGGAGGCGATGAAAATTACATAAATAAAAAATAAATGTACAATTCTTAAAGCTTTTAGTTTTTAAATAATTCTAAACTTTAATTTTTGTTATTAGTGGGATGTATTGGAGATCTCGACTTCGTCTCGATCTCAAAACTAATCCTCAACCGGTAAGGTGCACTTACTGCCCTTAATATACTTAAATAACTATTAACTACGTATTTCCCAATCGGACATACATGAGAAGAGCTGAAAAGGTTTTGGTAACAATTGGACAACCGGAAGTATCAATTTTTTTGCTATTGCCAGATTACTTAATCCTAATGAAATAGATTACAGTAATTCTTAGGTCTAAGCTTATTATAAGATTAAAGATACATGCCTACTCTAAGCAATATGAGTATAAATATACTGTAACGCGTGCCCCTGACTTAAGAGTATACGAGCACCGCTACTGGTAGACTATTCCCGAACGATGCCGTAATCCCCTGCGGCAGAGAAAGACCCATACGGCTAGACGAGTTATTACACCGCTGACCTAAATCCATTGTATTTAAAGTCATTGTGGCGTCAGAAAGTTCCAGAAGTCATAAACGCGTGATTTAAAACCTATTTTCTATTGCTATAAGTTCATCATAAGCGGTTTTTGCTATTGTAGTCGAATTTGCAGGGATTATAGAAGTCAAAGAAATGAACTTGAACTTGTAAAATACTACATGTTCTTTTATTATTTCAGGTATGATCCCCTGCGATGTCCACCCCCTGCACGAACGCCTCCCTCTCCTGTTCTGGCGTGGGCGACTTATCCGGTACACCGGAACCAGCAGCACCCAGTCCAGGCTGGCAGGAGCTGTCCTTAGCCGGTTTGCTCTGCGCTGTTATTGTCGTGACAGTGGCTGGAAACACGTTGGTTATCTCTGCCATACTCACCACCAGGAGGTTGAGAACCGTCACTAACTGTTTTGTCATGAGTTTGGCGGTCGCTGATTGGCTGGTGGGGATATTTGTGATGCCGCCTGCTGTTGCGTTGCAGTTAATGGGTAAGTACAAAATGGACATGGTTTACAGGGTAAAACTATTTTTTATTGAAAACAATCCACAAAATTTTTGTTCTTGTCCTGATTTTTCTTGTGAGATTGTGTAACAAGGTATATAAATATTTGTGAACACTTGGCACACTTCACAGGATTTCAGTCTCTGAATCAACCTCTCGGTCATTTATCAGAGACTGGCCCATTCAACCAGAACCACAGACGCGTTTCGCTGTTATTTCAGCTCATCAGTGTGGTGTACTGACGCCTCTTTCGAGGCACTGAGAATGGTTGAGTGGACGGATGATAAACATCCCACAAAGATATCAAGCCAGCAGAGGTAACTAACCACATGCAGTGCCATCTATCAGGAAAATCGCGAGCTTGGCTAGCAGAATAACAATAATAGAAAACTGTACAATGTACAATTTGCGACACTTGGTGAAGTTGTTCTAAATATTTAAATATCAGTCTCTGAATCAACCTGACTGAAATCTTGTGAAGTGTGCCAAGTGGAATAAAACCTGCACATGAACAAGAACTCCACTAACACTGTTCACTGTACCGGGACCGGACTTAGAACTTTTAAGGTTACTGACAAATCGGGGAAAACAACTGACTGACTTCTGACTTACTAACTTACTACTAACTACTAAAATGTTGAAGTTATGCGAAAATATAGTCTTTGGTTTTTCCCTCTCCTAATGTGGGGTTGACTTGCCCTCCTAGAGAAGACTTTACCAATCTGAAGATGTCAAAACCTACCCTTCAGTCATAGGTCCGCCTTTTTAGGGACGGGACACCATCACAGCGAAAGTTCTAAGCCGGTAACATACTATGAAGGTGACTTTCCCCAACCAAAAATGTCGCTACGCCGTATAGAAACTAATGCTGTGAGGATCCGACAAAACTTGGATCCGAGAACCCGGATTTCAAAATATCCGGATCCTCGGATATCCGACGTTCGGATATTGAAGCGGATATCCGAAAATTTATTTCGAATTTGGATCCGGGTCCATATCAGGAACAATCTACTAAATCTTTAGAAAAACTAAAAGAAATAGACTTTCGTTGCAGCAGAACGAATTTTGGAAACATTGAATTGAAGGCAATATATCTTACCCGTCAAGTAAAATATATCTGCTAACAGTAAGTGACATGTTCAAAAGATGCCATGAGTACAGGAAATAGTTTCCCATTTCAACAACTTAATTGCCGAAACTAATTCCGAAGTGAAAATCGACACATGTATTCTCCTCTACAAATAGTTACAAACACGACCAGCAATAAAATAGATTTAAAAGTCAGTAAAATATCTTTTCTAGGTTCGTGGCAACTAGGTTGGATCCTATGCGACATATGGATCTCCCTGGACGTCCTCCTGTGTACAGCTTCCATCCTATCCTTGTGTGCCATTTCTGTGGACCGGTATTTAGCAGTCACACAACCTCTCAACTATTCTAGAAAACGGAGAAGCAAGCGACTTGCTCTCAGTATGATACTAGTCGTGTGGATAGCTGCTTTGGCAATAACGTGTCCGCCGATTCTTGGTTGGTAAGTAAGATAGAATATAATTTTTTTTATTTTGGGTTTATTTTAAAAAGTATACAAAAACATTATTTTTCTAGAGTGAGATAGACTCATCTCTTAGTCTAGGCTTCACGGAGAGCAAGGGAACCGCAATGTATTAATTAATTGCATTAATGTTGTATGTTACAGGCACGAACCCAAGCACCACGAAAACGGTGAATGTCGCTACAACCAAAATAAAGGATACGTAGTATTCTCAGCCAGCGGCAGCTTTTTCATTCCTATGACGATAATGGTGTACGTGTATGTGCGTATATCGTGTGTCGTTGCACAAAGGCACGATCAGTTGTCTAATATCGACACAAGGTCTAGGGTAAGTACATTTCACAACCAAGGCTGTAAGAGCATAAATAGTCACTTCGGAGCCATTAGCGGTACCGTAGCCACCTACACATGTCCCAGACATGTTGGTCCCAGACCCGTTAGAGAGCTCAGCTTACGGCCATAAGCAGGTCCCAGACCTCTTATGGACCTCAGCCCCTCATTTGGCGCTGCCTATGTACGCTAGCCACCTTTAGAGTACACGACTCTATGAACCCAGGGTTGTCCCAGACAACCCTTCGGATAATAGGAGAATACTACATATGTTTGCGGCCACAAACCAATAATACAAATGTGTATCTCACATATACCATGCGTATCAAATACACAAATAGTGTACAACATAACAACCAAGCAAATGGCGATATACCTTACAATATAATCAGAATGACTGTGAGGTTTATCACTCATCTTTAATTATAGCAAACATCTTGTCTTTTCTTATGCACACTATCACACACATCCACACAACACAACTAGCCTGCCCTTCCGACCGGGGTTGTCATTTCATCTAGCAATGTCAAGTGTTTTGCCTGAGCCTCTAACCCAGTGGCGTGCCACCGATAAGTGAATCTTACACATATGTATTTTTATTTGTGTTACAGAAATCTCAAAAAATAGTTTTAGGAAGTAGAGAAAACTCTGAAATGGAGCACATTTCTTCTGAATGTGATGAGGGCAATTCTACTATCAGATGTCCAAAGTAAGTACACAACAACCTTATTTAAGAACACAAAAAAAATCATTACATTTGTAAACCAAGGTCACCACACAATTAAGGTCATAATAGTTGGTATTAGTATTTCCAAATATTGCAGGATAAGCAATAGTAATATTATTGTTTCATAATTAGTTGATATCTCAAGTGTTTGCTGACTTAGCTTACCTAGACCCTTAAGGGGTCATCCAATCACTCCACACATATGATTGTGCCCGGTGCTGAAAAGTCGTAAGCAAGGGTCGTGGGTCGTAGGTAAATAAGGGAGCAGGTGTGAAAACAAAGATAAATAAGTTTTAACAAAATTTTATTTGCCAGCACCGATTACAAAATTAAGCAAACAAAAAATGTTTAAAATAAAAAATATTAAAAAAATACTCAGCTAAAGACTTGTTGGGACGCTTTTGATGAGCCTGGAGTGAGCAGCTGGTGGAGACGTTGGGCAGCGGAAGAGGTCTCGGCGTGAAACTCACCCAGGGGTTCCTGTGCTGGGTAAAAGCCTCGGGAGTTCGCTGCAAAAACTGGCGGAGCGAAGAATTTTTGAGAAGGCTCTAGGTTGAGGGCCAACTTTATTCTGAGTGGCTCTCCTGGCTGAACGACGAAAGCTTCCTTGAAGCCACGCCTGGGGTTGTAGTGAGCGTCACACTCAACCACCAGACGAACTCAACTACTCTAAACCGGGGCGAAGTAAAGGCTGAGAAATGAGTGTAGCCGAGGCGAAAGAAGTCTGCTTAGTGTGTGGCGAAGGATGATTGTTTCCTAACTATTATTGTGATCCGGATGCGGTATTTCGCTACCGAAAATCGGTCACTTTAATATGTTTAATATGTGCTTAAAACACAGGGGGGGAGGAGTCCTACACCCTACTTGACGACGTGAGGGATCTCGGGGCCATGGGGATCGTTGACAGGGGCGCGGTAGGGGGCTTCGAAGTCTCCGGAATGCTCTCTAGCGAGGAGTCGTACTCGTACGCGAGGGCGGAGGAGTTCGCGCTGGTGGCCTTCAGCCGTAGGGCGGAGAGATCGGCTAGTGTCGGCGTAGGGTAGCGTCAGCGGCTAGTTTGGGCAGTATGAATGTTGTGTGATAGTTGTATGTATGGACTAAGGATAGCGACGGGGTGAATTGATGTGTGCTGTATGCAGTGTGAATGCAGGGTGTGCAAGATGCCATTACGCTGCAGTGGTGGGTACTTGCACACTCATCGGGCCAAGGGTGTGGAAGCCGAGTGGTGCCGGACGGATTAGCTTCGTCTTCTCCGGTGAAAGCAAGGAAGTGGCGACTCCCCCACCTTGGAGCTGGCGATACTTATGCCTGGCTTGCAGGAGCCTAATTAAGGAGCTGTTGGGGTAGGACCGGTGGCGCTGCTGTGCGTTGCCAGAGATGGTGGCGTCGGTGCCGCCGCCAATTCTGCTCTGTATCAGTGAAACCTTCACCGGAAGGTTTATCTGGTACTCCGTGGGGCTGACCGTACCTGGGGTATTAATGCCCGGTCGGCGTAATGGGCGGCGCGCTGTGGCCTGCAGCATGCGCGATGGCGGTCTGGTAGGGTCTGGATAGTGACCTGCCCCCACCAATGGGCCTCAACCGGGCTTGCACCCGAGGACAGGGATCGCTCGGCAGCGAACTGGTAGTCTTAGTTTCGGCCTGACGCGTTTGATTGAACGTTACTCAATCCCTGTTTTTATGGTTTGCCGAATGTAGTGCCGAAAGGCGGAACATTATGACATAGTTGTGCTTAAAACACATTTTTAAATAACTATTTTCTTTTCCAGCGCATCAACAGAACTCAACAACCACACCCACGACAAGCACTCCCGCAGTCTCCGCTCCCACACTTACTTCGATGCCGTTCCCCAGCGCAGTACCTCTCTCTACGCGGCGCACTCAACTCGCTCGCGTCCAGAGTCCCTCAACTTGGACGCCTCCGCTTTGGCTCTGGAGCCAGCATCCCGCGTCTCGTCCTTCCGACGCGAAACGAAGACAGCGCAGACGTTATCCATCGTAGTAGGGGGGTTTGTCGCTTGTTGGCTACCGTTCTTCGTGCTATATCTGCTAACGCCGTTCATCCACGTGCAGGCGAAGACATTGATGGCGTATTTGACGTGGCTTGGGTGGATTAATTCGGCGATTAATCCGTTTATATATGCGTTTTATTCCCCGGATTTTAGGATAGCGTTTTGGAGGTTAACGCTGAAGCATTTTTCGAATAATAGAAGGCCGGATTTTGCTTTTCAACATAAGTAGATATTTATAAAATACACACAAAAGGCGTATACTGCCATTTAATACATGCATATAAAATTTATTTAAAGCCTGTAATACTTACACGAGTAAATACATCAAATTTTAACTAAAATTCGGATAACATCATATCCTAAGCGATTTGATTGGTTGTCCAACAATGGTCAAACTGTTTCAATGTTTAAAAATTTATAAGGAAAATTGCATTTATTTATGTTATTTATACATAATAATAATTTCTTTATGAATATAAGTTTATATATAAAAATATTTCAGCTATGCGAACATAAAAATATCAATACCTCCCGCCATTTAGCTTACGAGCACAACCCCAAATGTATTCGTACCCTCTGAAATAAATATACTAACAGCAATAAAAAATATTTTTTTAGGTGTATTAACAAAGTGTACTAGATTCAAATACAATGTTATTAACTAAATTTCTCATTTAAACAATAATCTACGGGCAAATATATGACAAAAGACAACTCCCAATATTTTCGTTCCAACAGTAAATAATACAATATTTATGTTAGTATTATCTATAAAACTGAGGGTAAAGGTAACTGACAATATACTCAATTAATTGCCATCTTAAATTTTATTACTTTAATAAATTTGCGAATTATTAAAGACGAAAACATTTGTCACATGCAGACAATGGTTTATTTACAAATAAATTATTATTAAACCTAAGAAATTTTATTATAAGCATTGTATTCAAGTTCTATACAATCTATTTATACATAATATCAAAATTTGTTGAATTGGAGTAATAATCATCCAGAAGTTTATTTATTCTTGTTTTTAAAATAAAATAAAATTTAATATAGTAATTAAGTTAATATATTTTCAGTCATATATTTGCCCGTAGATTATTGTTAAAATAATAAATTTCGGTAATAACATAAATAAATCCAGTACACTTTATTAATACATAAAATAAAAATTTGCCCAAATATTGTAATCTAAAAATTTATTTCTTCTTGCTGTTAATATATTTTTTTCAGAGGGTACGAATACATTTGGGGTTGGGCTCGTATAGCTATGGGGTCTCGTGGCCGCGGGCCTGAATATTGTACTGAAATTTCGACAGATTTTAAGGTTAGTACAATAAAATTTACATTAGATTTAATGGGAAAAACATTCTGATATATTGACTCGTGTATTACAGGTTTTATACGTATCTTACTAAGCGGAATTTGTATAAAAATACATAAACCCGTATTATTTCTATTAATTTGTATGTTGAATAACTGATTTTGAAACAAAAATTAAATGTATTTTCACTTGGTATCTACTTTTTATTCACGCTCCATAGGTCTAGCGAACAAATAGCTACTTTATGAAGTAACTGTTGAAAAAATATAATTTGTTTTATTATATTAAAAATATATACAATTGTTTATGTTAAACAAATATATAATTTCAATTTATGTATTCTAGTCATGCACTATTTAAGTATTTAATATTGTTATTAATGAATATATTTCAATATGACAGTTACTTAATATTTATAAAATTACGTATTTATTGTTATAATTATTATAATTAGGTATACGAATGTTATGGTTACTCTCATATTGAAGTGTATTAGTGAGTATGTATTTATTTCATATTTTCACATTCCATATAGTTTTGCTAATATTTCTGTCCAAATGTATATAATTATTATACTTGTAATATAAGTATTGCTTCCAATTTTTAAATACTGTACGAATTTATAAAATATTTAGCTTTATGATATATTATAGTGAGATGTTATATATATATATTTTTTTAATTATTCTCAATTGTAAATAATGTTACTCCAGTTTTCGATAGAAAGTCATATTTTACTAAACTATATACCGTAAAATTTTTGAAAGATGTCCGATCAAGGTCATCTGTATCATGAATGAATTAACAAATTGGCATACATTTATCTCTTTTCTTTGCAAAGGCTATAAGCATGTGCGATAAGGATAGATATAACACGCTTGTCTTTCAAAAATTCACATTGTTTCGACTAAGTTAGGACATTCCACTTTAAAACGATGCTCGTTGTTGATAATACTTTCGCTGTAACGTAAGTTTATTTATTAATTCAGACACATTACCTTGATTCATAGCCGTACCAATAACGATATTTTCTGTGTCAGTATCTTATTTTTCACATATTTGGTTTTACATTTGCTTAAAAACTTAGCAGTTGACTTATTTTTTAATAAACAGTAGTATCTTATGTACCCTCATAAAAACTAAGCATACGGCACTACTGAATTTGTCAGAATGGGCGGAGCAAAAATCTGAATTCTTACAATTCGTAGATTACCTTGATCGGACATCTTTCAAAATTTTTACTGTACTAAATAATCAATAAATCAATATTAATTTTAAAATCAGCAAAACTGTGTTCAACGCGGCACTAACACCAGTGGCGGCTCGTGCACTAAAACTTTGGTGAGGCAAGGTATCCATTTACGGTCAAATGCCTTATAATTGAAAGTTACATTTTTTCAAGGGATGTGCAAATGCATATTTTTCCCCTTTCGTGTACAAAAATAAATTGCCAGATCACAGAACATTTTAGGAAATTCTTTGACAAATAGTTTATCTTCATAAGTTGATTAAATGGCGTTGGTTGTATTCATGGTAACGGCCTCTATAGGGTTGCGTGGAAGGTAAAGCGACTATCTTTTATCCTTTACGCACTTATTGTATTTAGCATTTGAAGCAGTGCCTCAAACAGCTCTTTGTCTAGCGCACGTATTTCTTGCCGGAATGAATGCTTTATCAAAAACATTAGGCAGTTATACTATTCATTTCAAGAAGCACTTTATAGGGTGTAAATTAGGTGAACTGCATTACATATTAGTTATGGTGGTGGCTTAAGTTTTTGATATTTATAAAGACAAGCATTAACGGAATAAGTAATTTAATTTACATACTACTTTACTTGCAGCTTTATTTCTTTTCTGGTGAGGCACTGCCTCATCTGCCTACCCTGACAAGCCGCCGCTGCAAACACAGATTTATAGCTTCGGTAGCTTCTGCTGTAAAGTTGGTATTTCAGTGCCTAGTTAAATAAATAACTACTTTGAAACTAAATATATTGTCTTACAAAACCTGGAGTAAAAATTTATATTTTTCTGGATATACGACATGTTCATCACATACAAATATTCTATTATTTTGTTACATTCATATAAAAATAATATTTCTACAGAACAATTTATTTATTAACATTTTAAGTACATTTTTATATACAGAATACCAAAAATTTATCGTGCAATACAAAAATATAGATATTCCTAGAATCTTTATATAATATAGTTAATAAAATGTCATTATATTATATGGAGACCTTGAGTACCTATATAAAATAAATATAATAAAATACAGTACATATAACTTACAGTAATATTTTTATACTTCTATATTCAAATATTGTACATATATAATAAGTACTTAATGAGATTATTTTAAACTGTGTGCAAATTTTGAGCAAAAAATTTGCACGTAATTTAGAACGTTCAGATTATATGAACCAATGAGTATAAGAAAAATTATAGACAAATAGCAATGTTAAATGTTATTATTACTTAATGTATATAACTGTGTACAATATAGCAAAATCGATTACAGTCTGAATTTTTATTTTCATGTACAATAATACAGGCTGTAACTTAACTAATCTGACGATGTCAAAACCTACCCTTAAGTCATAGGTACGCCTCTTCAGAAACCAGACCCCTTCACAGCGAAAGTACTAAGTCGGTAACATTTTCTGAAGGGGACTTTCCCAACCGAAAATGTCGCTACGCCGTATAGAGACTAACCTAACCTAACCAACAAAAAAGGGGTTTCAAGCAAACAACCCTAAACTGCTTTCAAATATGTCAAAAATGAAATTAATTTCTACTAAATCTTTAGAAAAGCTGCAAGACTGACTTGCCCTTCCTAGAGAAGATTTAACCAATCTGAAGATGTCAAAACCTGCCCTTAAGTCATAGGTACGCCTCTTTATAGACCAGACACTTTCACAGCGAAAGTACTAAGTCGGTAACATACTCTGAAGGGGACTTCCCCAACCGAAAATGTCGCTACGCCGTATAGAAACTTGGAATCGACTTTCGAGCGGATACCGTTATAAGTTGGCGAATACGTGCGTCGTCTTCCAAGAACCAACAAAAAAAGAGTTTCAAGCAAACAACCCTAAACTGCTTTCAAATATGTCAAAAATGAAATAAATTTCTACTAAATCTTTAGAAAAACTGCAAGACTGACTTACCCCTTCCTAGAGAAGATTTAACCAATCTGAAGATGTCAAAACCTGCCCTTAAGTCATAGGTACGCCTCTTTAAAGACCAGACACTTTCACAGCGAAAGTACTAAGTCGGTAACATACTCTGAAGGGGACTTCCCCAACCGAAAATGTCGCTACGCCGTATAGAAACTTGGAATCGACCTTCGAGCGGATACCGTTATAAGTTGGAGAACACGGGCGTCATCTTCCAAGAACCAACAAAAAAAGGTCCGCCTCTTTAGAGACCAGACACCTTCACAGCGAAAGTACTAAGTCGGTAACATACTCTGAAGGGGACTTCCCCAACCGAAAATGTCGCTACGCCGTATAGAAACTTGGAATTGACCTTCAAGCGGATACCGTTATAAGTTGGAGAACACGGGAGTCGCAAAAATGAAATACATTTCCGTCAAGGAACAATCTACTAAATCTTTAGAAAAACTAAAAGAAATAGACTTTTTTTGCAGCAGAACGAATTTTGGAAACATTAGAAATTGAGGGGAAATATATTTTACCAGGGTACAGGAAATAGTTTCCCATTTCAACAACATAACTTAACTGCCGAAACTAATTCCGAAGTAAAAAGCGACACATATATTCTCCTTTACAAATAGTTACAAACACGACCAGCAATAATTTTAAAATACATTTGTTACATAGCCTAGGTAAAGGAGATTATTACAACCTGTTCTGGTGGTTAGCGAAGGGTTGTGAACCACCTATTGCGTTGCGGGCAGGTTGGACCGAAAATGGGAGCAAGCGAAATGTGAAGCAGGGGTACTTACCCCATACCAGACGTACGGCGCGGAACTGCTGGGCTAAACGGCTGGAATCTTGTGGATTCCACTTCACTGCACTTCACAGGGTTTTTAGGTTTAATTTAAATTATACCAACACCCATTATTTTAAATAGGTAATTAAAGTAAAAATGATGGTAATTTGTACACATACTTTTTTATGATTTTATTGCAATTAACACAATTACACATATTGTTTTATTCTTTTTTTATGCTGTCTTCTGGCTGCTTCTAAAATGACCTTCATTACTTTTTATTGCAGCAGACGGCACAGTCAAAATCGTTCTTTGTTTTTTGCTGCTCAGTGAAGAAGGTTTTGTAACATGTTCAAAATAAAATTGCATAGAACATATAGTAATTAGAAGAAAATATGTTACAGCATAAACACCTATCCAAAGTGGTATTTCGCATTTTCTCCAAATTCCATACATTATATGACATGTTACTATGAATGGTTGATGCTAAAAATTATAAATAAATATGTCTTTGTTAAGTATACAATTTAATTTTTGAAAGATGTCTGATCGAGATCATCTTCGATTTGAATTGTACAGGGCAGGGCAGCGAACCCGACAAAAACTGGGTTCGGTTCAGGTTCAGGTTAATTTGTTTTTTGAGAGATAGGTTCGGTTGCGGTTCTGGTTCAAATATTAACACAATTTGCGGTTTTGTTCCGGGTTCAGGTATTGGGTTCAGGTTCGGTTCGACCTAATGAAAATTGAATTAATATTTTTTGAATAACAATCATAAATAAAGAAATAATTTAAAATGCGAGCCGGAATTTACGCGAGACAAGAACACAAGAATACAATTTTCATAAACGTTTCGAACTCAAAATGAACCTGAACCGGAGCTGAACCCTAAACCCGAATTTTAATACCCGGTTCCGTTCCGACTCGGGTTCAATTGAAAAATATATTTGAGGTTCGGTTCTAGGTTTAGGTTCATTAAAATGTTACGGTTTGGTTCCGGTTTTGGTTCGGTTCAGGTTCGGGTTCGATGCCCTGGTACAGGGTGTTGATGTTCAGGTGTGAACATAGGGATTTAACATACTCTATAGCTCGTTGATTAACATCCTGTATAAATAAAAAAAATATTTACCATTTGAATTTGCGTAATATATCTTTTCCATTGCTTATTCGTCGTCACATTTCTTTGTAATGCGGCATTTAAATAATATATGTATCTTACTATATTTATGACACAATGTAGCATAATCCATAAACAAGCTGAAAAAAATGTATTAAATATTTTTTTCACTACTAGCTACACAGAGGTACTTTATTGACCGAATAGAGTGCCGTGAAATTGAATTTCTCAACCCGTCCATGGTTACCGGTATATAATTTCTCATTATTAACCGATAATAAGTTAATAATGAATAAATTTACATTTTTTGATAATTCTGTGACAGTTTTAAATCGGAAATGTTTATAGCAAGTTTAAGTATAACCAAGAGAGTTTATTTATTAACATTTTATGCATTTAAATGGTTGTTTAAACAGTTTAATTCATTATTAAAAATTCGGATTAATTTGAATATTTGTTTTTCGCGCCGAGAACATATTAAATACTTGACATTTCTTTCATGTCAATTTCGCTTATTCAATGTAAGAAAAACAGTATTTAAAAATAATATTTGTGATTTAACAATAAATAATACAAATGCTTGAACCGTTCAACCAAAAACTGTGCAATCACAATCAGATGATACAACCTGTCAATGAGCACATATGTGTAAGCATACCATTCGGAGAGTGACGAAAGTTTGTTAAATCATGTGATGCTTTTTAATCTAAACCTGTCCCGAACACTACAGTAAGTGAACGAAAATTTAATCTTTTCTATTAATAATGTCTTTTACTAGGCCAACTATGCATCAATTGTGCCATCCCATTTATAAGTAAAATGACGTTATGGTGGGATTAATTTCATAAATAATTATTAAAATTACGTGCTAGTAGTGAAAAAAATAGTGTATATACCACGGTTATGAAGAACATTATTGCCCTCGCGAATTATAATCATACTCTTCACAACCTTGGTGTATAATATACTATTTTACAGACTGGCATTTGGCATGAATAAATCTAATCTGTATATTATAAAATATTCTTATACTCAAATTACCTAATCCACCCGGATAGTATAAAACAAGCATATAACAATTGATGACCATAGATGAATTATAAAAAATATGAAGTACAGTAATTTGGCGTTGTTTTTTTCTTAAAATTAGGAACACCTGAAAATATTTATTTATTAGTACGTGCAATTGATTTTAAAAATCTAATTATTCTTACAGTTTGGCAAAGTTCAGTATACTTGGCGATGTGAAAAAACCAAAACGCTTTTGCCATCTATAAGAAATTTCGTCTTAATTAGTCGTCAAATAAAAGTTGTAGAACACCCTGCCCTCATTTTTACCTTCCGTCACCTTTAGGTAAGGGTATTGTCTTTGGTCAAAAAATTGTGTATCTGTGTGTGTGACGAAAGTTTCCATCCTTATGCAGATATGATAAGATTTTGGTTAAATTTGGTGTGGCAGGTCCCTCCAGTGGTTATATATAGAATTAAAATTGTATGTGAGTGTGTCGGCAAGGTAGTGAGCTGAAGAAATATGGCGGAAACGGCGGGCTGATGGTTGACAGAGAGAGGCGGATAGTGGTGAGAAAACAACGAAGGTACAAGATCCAAGGACGTCCCAGACGTTTCGTTTGAAGCCAAAAGCCAACCTAGAAGTGGACCGCACTCCGAGAAGTCCACTGGATTGGGGCTGGAAGACGGGCATTGCTCAGTGAGCGGCAGGTTATATTGGTCAACCGGAAGTACCCTCATTTGAAGATCAAACAGTTAAATATCATTTATTGAAACATAACGTTATTATAACTTAAAGAATACATTATTTTTTCCTTAAGCGTATTATAATATTCATGTACACACACTATAGAAGATATTCATTATCTTAACAAAATGTTGTTTATTATTGTACTAATAAACTAATGTTAGCTTCTTAGTTGACCGCTAGCGGCAGCACTTACCGCAGAAACAAATACCATGTTGTAAATTGTTATTTGATAGTTGAATCATTTGTTTTTTGTAATGTACACAGCCAGCTTTGACTACAATTAAAACAATTCCAACAAAATATGAAATAAATTCCTCAAAATTTTCATTCAAACGCTTGAAGAAAAAATAAAGTTAAAGAATTATAAATATATTAAATTTAATTTCAGATATGCAAACCATGGAAACTGATATACATTCAGATAATTCAAATTGATAGATGTCAGTATGAATGAAAAGTAAATGAATGTGGCAGAGACGATTACATTAGTTTGAACATGTCATGAGGAGAGATGAAGAATATATTGGAAAAATAATGAATACCTTGGTAATAGAAGGTAGAAGAAACAGACCAAAGATGGAAGGACTGTATTGCGGAAGACTTGAGAGAAAAGGAACTGAATGGACACGCAAAACAGAAATAAGTGGAAGAAGAAAATAAAAAATAGCGACCCCTAACGAATGCGAAAAGCTAAAGAAGAAGATGAAATCCGTGTCGAGTGCAATTTGCATAGTTTGTTTATGAATCTTTTGCAAGAAAATGTATGTATGGAATTTATACTTCAAATTCAGTAAAATGACATTCCGGAAGTGATATACAGTAAAATTTTTGAAAGATGTCCGATCAAGGTCGTCTACGAATTGTATGAATTCAGATTTTTCCTCCACCCATCATGACAAATTCAGTAATGTCGTTTGCTTAGTTTTTATGAGGGTACGTAAGATACTACTGTTATTTTATTATTATAAAAATATATATTACAGGAAAAACATTCAAAATTCAAAAATAAGTCAACTAGTAAGTTTATAAGCAAATGTAAAACCAAATATGTTAAAAATAAGATACTGACACAATGTCAGTGTCTCTGACAAAATATAACGTTATACGTACGGCTATGAATCCAGGTAATGTATCTGAATTAATAAATAAACTTACGTTACAGCGAAAGTATTATCAACAACGAGAATCGTTTATAAATGGAATGACCTAACTTAGTCGAAACAATATAAATTTTTGAAAGACAAGCGTGTTATATCCATCCTTATCACACAGTCTTACAGCCTTTGCAAAAGAAAGAGATAAATGTATGCCTATTTGTTAATTAGTTCGTGATACAGGTGCCCTTGATCGGACATCTTTCAAAAAATTTACTGTATGTATGGAATTTATACTTATTAATTATTTTTTATACTTACACGGACGTAGTCAGTTTTGTAACTTCTAAGATATTTTTGACACAAAGTACATTCCATTTCGTTCACATTAATATAAGAAGAAAAGGTTTCTGTTAATATAAAAACGAAGAAAAATATTTGAAAAACATCATAAGCTATCATAAATTTCCTCAGATTAAACGGTTTTCTTTTAATCATTAGCGTTGGTCCAACAATATTAATGATAAAATATGTACATAATATTGTTATAAGCCATTTAGGGCTATACGTTAAATCCATATTTTTAGTTCTTGGATCTGTAATATTAAATATAATCATGTATAAATCTTGTTTTATTGTTAAATGTTATACGAGCCTAACCCCGAATGTATTCGTACTCTGAAATAAATATATTAACAGCAATAAAAAATAAATTTTTAGCGTACAATAGTTAAGACTATAATTGGGCATTTTTACCTTCCGTCACCTTTAGGTAAACAAAAAACCAAACAATGAACACATTATTGACACGAAAAGAAAAATATTTAAAATAATTTTTATAGAAAAAACTTATTTCTAAATTATTGTAATTGGAAATAGAAGATAGATATTGAAATGGATAACAATATATTATAAATAAAAATAATTGGTTTTAGCAATGACAAAAATTGATTACAACAATCAAAATATGGATTTAATAAAAATGCATAATTCTTTCTTTTGATCTTAATAATACATGATAATAACACAATGAATATGTGTATGGTTTGTATTTTTGCCGTATTTATAAAGGAAAAGTATGTGGTATAGTTTAAAATCTTGCTTTTGACGTTTATTACTTCCATTAAAAATACTATTATATCGTAATAGAAACTTATTTGTAATAATTATTTAATTAATTCATGAAAATGAATATTTGGACATTTTGTATTAACGTAGAAAACACATTTGGAGAACTTTGGCCGAATTTTAACCTTTTTGACAGCTTGTCAATTTGACAGAATTATCCCAAATGATTCACTTTTAAAATGGTTATTTTTCAGAAAATAAGAAAGAAGATATCGTATTTGTAGCAATATCAAGTGTCGTCTTATAAATATATAAGATATTTGATAATTATAATATTATTATTATCTACCTGGGGGTCCTATATATTGTTGGATTGCGAAAGGAACAGAATAATAAATCATTTTTATATTTTCTTCTATAAATTCTTGCAATTAACAAATTACCAATGAAATCAATAACGAATATTAGGTGATACAACAAAATTAGCACTTTTAACAAAATGCAGATGTAGTTCAGTTTTTCATAGCTATCTTAAAATTGTTTTGAAGACTTACACTGTTTACTTGGATTACGATCGCTTGAACTTCACGTTATTGATTTTTAAAATGTAAAATAACAATTGTATATTCTTCTTTGTCTTATATATTGTTTAAATATAACAGGTGAAGCAACGTACCAAAATTCTCAGGCTAACAAATATTATATATACACCAAATAAAGAACAAAATATGACACATAATTACAATGATAAAGTATTAGACCAAATATGATGTAGCCAACCCATTAACATCCATCAATCCTGTGTATTATGTACAAATTCCATCCATAAATTTTCTTGCAAAAGATCCTATATTTGCATTAAAATTAATTCATAAACAAACTATGCAAATTGGACTTGACACTGACATCTTCTTTAGTTTTGTAAATAAAGGTTTGTAAATATTTCTAATTTTTAATATTAATGTCTCTAATTGCAAATATATAAAAATTATAAGTAAATTATTGTCCGTTTCATTTTTAGGAAACACAAATTTTAAAATGTATAACACGAATTCGCCCCCTGTTATAATAACGGGTTGTAAACCATTATATTGTATGTCACAAAGTTTATTTTTCGTATTTATTATTGCTATATTCAAAAACCACACAAAAATTCCATATAATTTAAATTTAGTGTACTGCGCATGACCATTTTTACTGATTTTTGGATCTCGTGACGTCACAGAAGTTCTATTCCATGCCTGTCGATACAATTTTTTTGCCATGTATTGTTTATATGAGCATTTGGGGGCATCGTATAAACAGGCCCCTTAAAGAAGGCGTCTGCACTGGAAATATATTTAAACAAATAATACCACAAAATTTCTAGAAATATGATTGGTCAATTTGAAAAAATCATTATTATTGATTTTCGCCTATTTACACGATACAACAACGTACTTATTTACAACAAACAAATAAACAATGGTTCATAATTTTCACCATAGAGTACACTAGTAGGATTGAATTGATATTAACAATTTTGAGAAAATCCATTTTATAGCTAGTTTAGCTATATTTAGACTACGTTTGTCATACAAAAAATATTTTATTAAAAACTATTGTAAATTATATGATTTTGAATATCTCAGGATACATAAAAATAATTATATATATTTTATAAAATTTTCACGTATGCAATACACATTTGTTGACTACAGATGTCACTACTAATACAAAATAGAGTCTTTTTGGAACTTGCCCCCCAATTTTCAAAAAGAAATTTCAAAATTTAACTTCAAAAAAGTTTATATTTATTAATATTATTGCTAAATATAAATTATCGGTATTTATAATTATTTAATAAATGAAATTAATATATTTGTTAATTAACTTGACGTATAGTTTAAAATGGCTACGATCTATGTTTTGTTTAAACATTTGCAAGTTGTATAAATAGACTTTAAGGACCTTTTAAGGACGTTTTCAACGAAGGATAATAAGTGTAAAGATGAAATAAGATCCTCAAACATGTATTTAGTGTTTTAGTTTATTTGTAAATATAATATTAACTGTTTAATTCATATAAACGATAATACCAAATGTTATTAGTGACAAGTATTAAAGTTTATCAGTGTTACAAGTTTATTTGGACAAAATTTCGACTATGTTTGTGTGTTTGAAGTGTGTTGAAAAGAGCAGGGACGAAATATCAACGGCACCTTGGATTTTAGCTAAAATTTCGACAACACAAGGTAGGTTACCATAATAAGTAGGTCACTTGATTTTTGGCAAATTGAAAGGGTTTAGACAAAAAAATTATTAGGAAAAGTTGTTCATCTTTTTATTTGAAGTAGAATTTGTTGGAAACTTTTTTTTAAAATTTTGACATTTTTTATTTTGACAACAGTATTTTTTTGACCATTTTGTAAATACAACTTGGTTTTTACCAAGTTTTAAAATTAACAACTAGTTAAAATTAATTAATTTTAGCATATCTTACGCAGAAATCTTCAAGGATTTAAAATTTTAAACAGAATTAAATTATGTCCATTAGTTTTTGAGATATAGGCCTATAAAACCAAAATTTGTTACCATTTTTGAGGTGTTTAAAAATTCTAATCATTTTTTTAAATATCGTTTGGTAAAATTGTAACCACCGGTCAAAATTAATTAATTTTTATGCATCTTATACAGAAAAATACAAGGATTTTGAATTTTCAAACAGAATTCAAGTATGTTAATTAGTTTTTGAGATATAGGGCCGTAAAATTAAAATTTGTTATAATTTTTGAAAAAGGTTTAAAGATATGGACCGTATTTAATTAATGCTTAGTAAAAATTTAACCACCAGTCAAAATTAATTAATTTTAACATGTCTTACGCAGAAATCTTCAAGGATTTGAAATTATTATTTGTAATAGTTTTTGAGATATGTAATCACAAAGTCAAAAATAATAATAATTAAAATATGTCGAATTCATATTTGAAAACTGATTAAAAATATGTTTAAAATGAAAAGAAATTAATATTATTATCACAAAAGAGTTTCAAATTATTGTGGTTTAATCTATAAACAACCATTATCCCCATTTCATATTTTTTTGACTAATAATTCAATAAATTTCTATGTAAATATTATCAAAACTTTTAGTACCATCTTGTGTTCATTTTTGAATTAATTACATGTTTATTTCATTCATAAAATTGTTAGAAAATAGTGCAAAATCTTGCTGCTTCGCGTAGTATTTTTTTTACATATTAATTCAATATGTTTTCTACGCTAAAACAAGTAGTTCTACATGTTTCAATTTCGAACAAAAGTTAACGAACAACAATGTAAAAATAGAATTATGGTTTGTGCAAGTCTCTTATACTTGGAACGTCAACGCGCGCTAGAAAGCATAAATTCACGATTTTATTAATATATTATTTTATTGAATTTATTTATAAAATTGTGAATTTGAACACGTAGGTGCTGCCACCAAGCAACCAAAAATTATACTAATGGATTTATAGAATGTTTAATTATAATAATATAACATACAATTTTGTATGTAATTCGTGCGGTGTTTTCGCCACTGTACCTGTGAGTGCCCATGAGGCGACCCCTAACAAACCACATACAATATTATACAAAATATATTTATATTTAACCATGTATAAAGTCAAATAACTCGTATATATTTATAATATATATAGTATTTGTAATACGGGGCTCGTGTTGTACATTTTAAAATTTGGTTTTCCGGATTAACAATTAACGAACAATTACTTACTTATAATTTTTATAAATTTGGAATTAGAGACATTAACTTTAAAAGTTAGAATTGTTTAAATCATGTTATTTATAATAGGGGGTGAAATTGGTCTTGTACATTTTAAGATTTGGTTTTCCGGTTTAACAAAAGAACGGAGAATTACTTACTCATAATTTTTATTATTTTGCAATTAGAGACATTAACTTTAAAAGTTAGAATTGTTTAAATCATGCTATTTATAATAGGGGGCGAAATTGGTTAGAAACAGACTTTTCGTTAATTAGTTTTATTTATTTTTTTTGGAATTTCTGTAGCTAGCTTAGTGAATAAAAAGACAAATAATTGATTTATGGGTAAACCGTTGTTCAACGAATTTTTTACTTATTTTTCCCGTAATGTACGTGTCCGATATAGGGTAGAAACATACTTTTCGTTAATTAGTTTTATGTTTAATTTTTTTGGAATTTCTGTAGCTAGCTTAGAGAATAAAAAGACAAATAATTGATTTATGGGTAAACTGTTGTTCAAAGAATGTTTTACTTATTTTTCCCGTAATGTACGTGTCCGATATAGGGTAGAAATATACTTTTCGTTAATTAGTTTTATGTTTATTTTTTTTGGAATTTCTGAAGCTAGCTTACAGAATAAAAAGACACATAATTGATTTATGGGTAAACCGTTGTTCAAAGAATTTTTTACTTATTTTTCCCGTAATGTACGTGTCCGATATAGGGTAGAAATATACTTTTCGTTAATTAGTTTTATGTTTATTTTTTTTGGAATTTCTGAAGCTAGCTTAGTGAATAAAAAGACAAATAATTGATTTATGGGTAAACCGTTGTTCAAAGAATTTTTTACTTATTTTTCCCGTAATCTACGTGTCCGATATAGGGTAGGAACATACTTTTCGTTAATTAGTTTTATGTTTAATTTTTTTTGGAATTTCTGAAGCTAGCTTAGAGAATTAGAAACATTAACTTTAAAAGGGCGAAATTAATTGAATTATTAATTAAAAAAAAACAATTTGGGACATTGGTTGTTTTTACATTAAACAATATTAATTTAAAATTATTATTTTAAAAATACATATTTATTTACTATTAACATTACGTAAATTTATCGCCGATCAAAAATTATTATTTAATTGTTTATTTCAATCTGCCGGTTGCTACGTCACTATCAAGTATTAGATAACTCTTTATTTTAAAAAATATGAATCCTCGTAACACCTCATTTACAATTTGTTCTTCGTAGAGAAAGGATGGTTGTACTCTTCTGGCTTGCTGGGCCGTGCTCGACCATTCTTTTGTATTTGTGTTTCGTAGTATCAAATTTGTGGTAGTCACCTCTACCCTTAAAATAATTTAATTTCTAAAATTAAATTCAATAAAATATAGTGCGCCTAGACCAAATGACAGCGTGGGATATTCATTTGTATATTGGTATTTTGGTAAAATGTCCAGGTTTATCCTGAGACAAGGTATGTTGAAAAAGACTTCCCAGCAAATTGAAAATTTATCAAATTTTGCATTTTTCCAATAAAATCATATTTGTTACATAATAATATTAACTAAAATATGAAAAATACAATTTAAATTCACTATAATGCAATAATTAATACTGTTTTTGTTTTAATTTTCAAAATATTTCCTATCAATAACTTGGCATTTTCCTCATATAATTGTTGCTGTACCCAAATTTGGGTATAAAGGCATAACAATACTATACAGTATACAATACAATCAATTAATATTTTAATATTTTTTTAATACAAGTATCATAAGGTAATCTGTTAACGTATGAGTCTTTGAAAAACGAGCCGCGAGACGAGTTTTACCAAGAACGAGTGCGTTAACAGGCCTTATGAAACATGTTTTTCCTATAAAAAAAATCTATTGAAGTAATTTTGACAGTTTATGTATTGTGTGCTGTGAATTTTGTCTAATTTTACACATTAATGCATTGTATCAAACAGTGGGCTTATAGATTTTCTTAACGATGTGTTTTCAGTGCTTTTATAGACTTATAGAAACACCGAAATAGAAACAAATATAATTATTATTCACTTTTAACTAATATATATGTGCCCCATTCTTCACAAAAGAAAAAAATAAATTCATATATTTAATTATTAATTCAAACTATTTAAAAAAATTCAAAATTTGTGAAACAAACATTATCTATGTCTCATAGATTGTTGACAAGGATTATTTAAATATACAAACTAAAAATAAAATAAGTTAAATAACACATCCAACAATTGGTTAAACAGACTTTTATAAAATAAATCTTTATTTCAACTCTAAATAAATTTAAAACTGAGTACATTATGGCATATAAAAGAATGACAGTGTGTGAGTGACTGGGTAAGCAAAATCTTGCTCTATAAAATTGCCCGGGAAATTTTATACAGTGAGACTAGCTTTAATTAAGTTAGAAATAAGTTAGCTTAGAATAAGTTAGTTATAAGATAGGGCGCCATATTTGTACTCAGTTTTTTTTTCTTTAATTTTCAATATATTTTTATTCATAATAGTAATTAAAAGTAAAAATCCTGTCAGCAAAATATGTTTCATTAGAAATTATTTCGGTTAAATTTTTAATTATTTCAGTTATTATATTTTACTACTAATGTATGCCAATTATTTTTGGGTTCAAATCCCACACTCAACGATTATAAAATAGAGGAAATGTTAAGTTTTTCATTTAATTTTCTAACAATTCTTAACTTTTTATAAATTCAGAATACATAATTTATTAAATATATATTTCAAGTATAACAATTACCATAATTTTGCTGGGAAGTAGCTGTGCATTGCAATGATTGTTCAATTTTTAATAATTGAAAAGAAATACAAAAATAATTAAGAATGAAAAGTGTGAATGAATGTGGATCGTGTATATGGGAAAAACAACAACAAAAAAAAAAATAAGAATTATATGAAAACTAAAATCATTTTTTATTTGTGTGAATGATCCCCTGAATGTTTTGTGTGATTGAGGTTTATTAAGGCACAATAGGCCACACCTGACAATAGAGATTTCAAAGTTTTTTATTTTTTTAATATTTTAATTGGTACATAAAAATATTAGACGTGTATTTTGTATTTTTGCCGATAAGTTTCTAATACGCCAGAAAAAGTTTACGTTTCTAAAGCTGAATGAGACGAATATATAACAAACGCGCTAGGTACGTCGTTTCGTGTCACTCAAAGAATTTAACCTTAAACTTTCTTTTTATGATTAAACATTATTTTAACTCACTTGGTGTATAATTATCGATTATAATGAATAATAAGTTAAATGGAAACATTCATTGCAGTACAGCCTAGTTAAGTTTAGTTTTAGGGGGCGCGTCGTTATTCTAACTTTAAATTTTAAATCTAACTTTAATTATAGCTTTCGTTTCGGGTGAATTTGCTCGCGTAACCCGGCATAAGGCCCGGGTCGTTAACTTCCGTGTATCCCGGCATGAGGTCCGGATCGATTCCGTTCGGTATGATTCAGCATGAGGTCTGGATCGGTTAGGCCAGGTCCGTAGAACCTGGGCAACGGGGGACAACGTGGGACCGGGAAATGGGCAAGCATCGTCATCCTAATTTTAACTTTTATATTTAACTTACCGGCAAGAGGTCCGGATTGTTTTTGTTTTGTTTATATTAGCTCATGTTATCCGGTAAGAGGCCGGATCGAGTAGGCCAGGAACCCAGGACCCGGACAACGGGGAACTACGAGGGACCGGGAAATGAGCGAGTCTTCAGGCATCTAGCTCGTGAAATTTTCAACAGATTTTAATAGTATTGTTATTTTTAAAAAAACTTAAAGTAGTTTGGGGTTTGCAGGGATAATTTTTGCCATAAATTTGTTCGCGAAAATCGATTTATGATGATACATTTGGGGTGGGATTTGGGATTGTTTATATTGTATTATGTTATATTATATATGCTCGTATATAATATAATATTAATATAATATATTTATTTGTGTACATGCTTTTTTTTCTAGCGCACTGGGTATTCGGTATGCCAGTACTTGTACTGTGCAATGAATACTCATCAGATTCCGCCGAAAGTCTCTCGCGGGCATGAAAATGTTCGGTGGACTTTATACATGGTAAAAAATAGCTTTGTTGCAGATTGCTAAAATTGGTACCAGCAGCTAATTTTGTAATCACAATAGAGTTGTTTTTTACTGTGAGGTGAGCAACCCTCGTCCAAGAAAACTGGCCCTCCGTAAGGATTGCACGGGGTTGGATTTCGCGGATTGAGGAGGGCGTGGTCGTAGGTCCAAACACTGAATGCCATATTACGATGAGCTATAAGCTTATCGGCGTATTGCATAGCAGTGGTTGGATCGCGCTTGGCCCCGGCAGGCCACGTCCATGAACAAGCCACAATAGGTTCATTTCATCTCATTATCATTTTTGTTAGGGTTTCAGGCGCGGGCGATTCTATTTAGTTAATATGAGATCGTTAGGGTTTTGTAAGGCATCCCAGTCGTGATTTAGACCGGGGTGGCTCTGTCCTCAACTCCTTTGAATCGCAGGAGATTTGAACAGGGTTCCCTGCCCAAGTGGAGAGACCTTGTCGTGGTGGCAGGGCTTAACCATACCCAAAAATGGGTTGGGACCAACGTCTCCACAAATTAACAAAAAACATCTGTTTCATATTTTCACAATAATTAAGGAGTTTATAATAAAAACAACCATAGTAACTATGAGTTACATACAGAGATATGTATTTTCAAAATTGTCAAACTCTTTTTACATACATACATACATACATAAAATCACGCGTGTCCCACTTAGTGGGTTCGCACAAACCCGAAAACAATAAGAACAACATCAACATCATACAACAAATCTCTTAAACATATTAAAGTGACCGATTTTCGGTAGCGAAATACCGCATCCGGATCACAATAATAGTTAGGAAACAATCATCCTTCGCCGCACATTCCTATCTAAGCATATTTCTTTCGCCTCGGCCACACTTATAATCGTATTCATTCATGCTCTTCTTCTCTTTTTACTTGGAAACTTTCTTTAATCATCCTACCAACCACATCCATCCACTTACACACTGGTCGGCCACGCAATCGAAAACCCTCAACTTCATCAAGATATACAACGTTTCAAAGAAAATCTAAATAAATAAATTAACCATTCAAAAACTTTCTTCCTCCATACTTTTACATCTCATTTGTAATCCCATCTAAACCCGCAGCCTTACCATTTCTTACACGCGCCAATGCATCACACACATCACTTTCATCTATATCATAATCATCTTCATTATCATTTTCATTGCGAGTTTTGTTACCATCATCCCTCTCAATCTCACCTCCATACAAACCTTTAAAATACTCGGACCATATATTCCTCACATCTAATTCATTCTACAATAACTCACCATTCGCACTTCTCACAGCTTTCACAACTTGACCACTTCCACCCCGCAGTCTCTTCACACTCAACCAAAACAGTCGTTTATTCGTACTAAAATCATTTTTCAACCTTTCACTCAACAAGTCGTCAAATCGCTTTTTACTTTCTCTCACCACTTGCTTCACCCGTTTATTCTTCCTTTTACACTCTATCAAACATTCTTCACGCAAACGCCCAGGCGAATCCTTAACATTTAAAAACTTCAAATATACCCTCTTTTTCTCAGCAATTAGCTTCTTTGACCTGATCATTCCACCATGTATTTTTCGCACAAGAGCCTAATCTGCTTTCACCACAAACTTCTTTTGCACATTTGAGGAGGGAATCCTTAAATTTCATCCAAACTTCATTTATATTACAATCAAAATTAAACTCACATTCGGGCAAGGATTCATTCAACCTTTCAACATATTGCATTCTTACATCTTCATTCAAAAGAGCAAAGGATTTTATGCGAAACATTCTCCCGGAACTTTTCACTTTCATTCTCCAAAATTTATTCAATCGCATTCGCGATACAACCAAATAATGATCATTTGTACCCAATTCAGAGCCTCGTTTCACAAGCGTATCTACTACCATACTCCTCAATCGCTCATCATATATAATGAAGTCAATCACACTCCGTTTATTCTAAACCACATTCTCCCAGGTGTGAGCTAACTTATGTTTAAAAATCTGTTGTGGCCAGCACAATACCTCTCGCCATTTTAATTTTATGTTGCATAGGGCACGAGCAGTTATGTGACTTTGTTGGCCTTAGCAAGCAGATATGGGGGCCCGTGTCAGAATGATAGCTAGTAATATACATAGGTGTCAAGTATCATAAGTTTTCATTCGAAACATTATGATTTTCCAAATCCATGTGGATTATTTTCCTCGACAAGTATATTCCATACTAATGGATGACAAATAAACAGAATATTATGAAATTTTGAATGAAAAATTATGACATATGACAATTATTGTGACATCTATTTAAATAACTACTAACCGTCATTCTGACACGGATCCTCATATCTGCAACAAATTTAACATTTCTTGTACACACAAATAATTGAAATTGTTTCTCTTCTTTCGTTCTATGAGAAATTATATCCTACTATTCTAATATGTTCAAAATTCTTCAAATTCATTGACGGTATTAGCGGTATTTCTTAAGGATATATGTAATATTGACTTACCTGTAATTTAAATACATATTTAATTAATAATATAATAATATATATTAAATGTATTCATACCTCCCAGAAAAATCTGACACTGACATTTTGCATTTGTTTGTCAATTACAAAAATTTAAATTGTTTTTCGGGCAACGAGATTTATTACAACAGATTATTCTATATTATTATATACTTTATCTCCAAACCTATACGAGATATAATAAAAAAATTAAATGTTAAATATTTGTAGTGACAAATTTTCAAAAAATAATATTTTGAATTTTTTTTTTTTTGAAACTACCACTTCCGGTTGTCCCAATGTTACCAGAACCTATTCAACTCTTCCCATTACCGTTAGATTGAGGAATCCGTAGTCAAACAGGTCTTTAGTCTTATAGAATTTGAGAAATCGTGTCTCCAACAACCTCACACACACACACACACCCACACATACACACACACACACACCCACACATACACACACACACCCACACATACACACACACACCCACACATACACACACACACACACACATACACACACACACACACACACACACACACACACACACACAGACATCATTGTAAAAATGTTAAAATCGGATTTATTCTGAACCACATTCTCCCAGGTGTGAGCTAACTTATGTTTAAATATCTGTTGTGGCCAGCACAATACCTCTCGCCATTTTAATTTTATGTTGCAAAGGGCACGAGCAGTTATGTGACTTTGTTGGCCTTAGCAAGCAGATATGGGGGCCCGTGTCAGAATGAGAGCTAGTAATATACATAGGTATCAAGTATCATAAGTTTTAATTCGAAACATTATGATTTTCCAAATCCATGTGGATTATTTTCCTCGACAAATATATTCCATACTAATGGATGACAAATAAACATCAGAACATTTTGAAATTTTGAATGAAAAATTATGACATATGACAATTGTGACATCTATGTAAAAACTACTAGCCGTCATTCTGACACGGATCCTCATCTGCTTGCCAAGGCCAATAAAGTCACATGTCTGCTCGCGCCCTATAAGTACACACAAATAATTGAAATTGTTTCTCTTCTTTCGTTCTATAAGAATTTTTATCCTACTATTCTATTATGTTTAAAATTCTTCAAATTCATTGACGGTATTACCGGTATTTCTTAAGGATATATGTAATATTAACATCTGTAATTTAAATATATAATTAATTAATAATACAATAATATATATATTAAATGTACTCTTACCTCCCAGAAAAATCTGACACTGACATTTTGCATTTACATGTCAATTACAAAAATTTAAATATCGCAAATGTTTTTCGGGCAACGAGATTTATTACAACAGATTATTCTATATTATTATATACTATATCTCCAAACCTATACGAGATATAATAAAAAAATTATGTGTGTTAGATTGAGAATTGAATTATCTTTCATATTTGTAGTAACAAATTTTCAAAAAATAATATTTAGAATTTTTTTTTTTAGAAACTACCACTTCCGGTTGTCCAATTGTTACCAGAATCTATTCAACTCTTCCCATTACTGTTAGATTGAGGAATCCGTAGTCAAACAGGTCTTTAGTCTTCTAATCGTGTCTCCAACAACCTCACACACACACACACACACACACACAGACATTATTGTAAAAATGTTAAACCCTCTTAGCGTGAGGTAAAAAAATAGAAAAGAAGTACTTTCGTTTTATATTTTTTTGTATAATTTTAAATAATAATCTGTCAAACCGTCAATCTGTCACGAAATATTTTAATTATCCCAATCTAGTTACGTTGTACACAAAATGTAATTTTTAAAAAATACTGAATAATATTTATAAATCAAACCTAATTTCTTATGAAACTAAAAGATAATACTTATCTGAAAAACTTTGCAGAAACTGATTTCGAAATAACCAAAATATTCTCAGGAAAACTGTTTTTCGTAAAAAGTATTTTAGTCACAAGTTATTACATTTAAACAAATAAATCAAATACAGTAAAAATAAAAATAAAATTATAAGAAGTTATTTGAACAATGAACTAACCATGTATTTTGAAAAAAAATATATTTTTTTCTGAAAATTTTGGGTGTCTCAAAATTGAAATTCAAATATAAACATTTATTTTATCTTTAAAATATCCTAACTTTTATTTATTTTGAATGTTACAGGGTTCTAGTATGGCCAATACACCACAAAAATGCAGAACGTTCCTACAAGAAACCCAATTTTCTGCAATATCATCGTTGGAGAGTGTTTCCCAAGAGGTAAAGAAGAATTTCCCGGAAAGAAAACACCTGTATGCCCGCCCCACAAACCCTGCCTTAAATATATTTGTGCCCATTGACCTCTACATGACAATAAAACCAAAATAAATATTCTTTATCCATTGAAAATTTGCAGGATTTTATCGTATTCCAGTTCTTGTTCATATATCCACCAATCAAAGCTTCCTTATTTTCACCAGTCGCGTTCGTGCTTAAAGCTTATAACGTTAGAGCACGTCGTGAGCGTCGTCACGTTGTGCAGGCTAGCAGGAATATGTCAACACGTGGTTTTACATTTTTGTGATATATTTTGTGTTTAAAATAGTGTATTTATGTGTATATTTGTGAACTAGAACTGAAGCTGTTAAATTCGAGTGCCTAGCTGTAATTTGAAAGGTAAATTACTTGATTTTATAATAAATTTAAGGACAAAAGTCATGTTGAAATTTCTTATATATGACGCTACCTACATCTTCAAGTTCTAAATATGTATTTGTATATTGAATTCATTATAACCAGCCTAAATACATGTAATGTATTGTTGCGTTTAATATTTATTATAAGTTGCCAGTAAAACTACTATACTGGCTACCTGTGTGTTACCTAAATATATACGTATATTTGTCAATGTGTGTGAAAAATATATTAACATACCTATACCTACCTATATAAATAGTATATGTGTACATAGTACATAGCCTGAGATATTTATATACGAAAAAATGTATACTTACTACTACATATCGAATATTATACAATCACATATCATTCGAACGCTTCAGAAAAAAACTTAATCCTACTTTTTGGTTAAAATATAAGATAACTCTTACCTTGGCGAAGAAATTAGTATAGTTTGTTCATACTTACACTACAAAAGGTCTGTATTACGATTTCTCTTTTTATTAAGATGAGTACCTATTTAATAAGTAAGATTCATTCTAAATAATTAAAAATAAAACTAATTTCATATATTGATCTATTTATTGATTAATACATTTTTTATTTATATGTGTTGGTAACGAATTTATCATGTATTAACTACATCTTATTTTCATATTCTTTAAGTTTATAATTGCAAATACATATATCATTATTATTATTTTTTTTAAACTGTTACAATATTGAATTAATAAATGCATACATGAACATATTAAACAAACAAATCGCGAGAAAATAGCTAATATAATGAACCAAATTTGACAATAAATCCTTGTTTTCCAAGATGAATTACTCACATTCCGTTAGTTCTCGACTTACAAAACACATACATATATGCTAATTGTATTGGAAGATAGAACTTAATATGTGATTGTACATATCTAGTATTTATTTATTGCTCTACTTAATATCCTGATACTTGATATATTTTTTCTAAGATTTACAGACACCCTAGTTATTTGCATTATAAAATATACATTGATCTACTTTTTGTCTTGTAATATATAACAACCAAGATATCTTCATCTCGATAAGTCTTAGAAAAAATGTCAATATAGGTACATAATGTAACCACGTGAAAAATACTTTACTTAATATACATTTGATGATACATACTTCATTTTATTTATTTCTATGTTCTAATTAAGATCGTTATATATTAGATTTAAAAATGTATTATATGAATGACCAATAAACACAACAAAATGAATACAATTTTTCAATTCAAAATCCCAATTTATCCATACCCAAAATTAAGAATTTTCAGGTATCCTGCAATTCACCTAAATACGAACTAGAACTAGAGCACCGATTTGCGATCAGCAGCAGCAATCTTGCGAACTAAAAAATCCAAGTTCATTTCCAGCTACCAGCTAAATCGAGCCGAGAGCAGCAGCAAGCGAACCACGGCAGCTCGATTATATAATCGCCCGTATAAAGCGAGCGAACTACGACAGCCAATTACGTAATTGCCGAATATACAGCGAGCGATCCACCGCAGCTCGATTACATAATCGACAATATACAGCCTACAGCAAGGCTTCTGGTCGACAAAATCCAAAAATCGTGTAAAATCGACGATTTAGAGCCGTAGCGGCTGAAAAGTAGCATTTTACGGCCGCTGCGAGCATTTTTGAGCTCTCAGACGGAATTTCAGCCGATCCCAAGGCATTTACCCATCAAAAATAAAATTTGCTGGCTCTAGCAAGACCAAATTTTAAAATTCGCAGAATCGAAAGGCTATAGCACGACTTGTGCCCACGAAATTCAAATCTACTGGCTGTAGCAAGGCATCTGATCATCAAACTTTAAAATTCGTAGAATCGAAAGGCTATAGCAAGACATGTGCCCATAGAATTCAAATTTACTGGCTATAGCAAGGCATCTGATCATCAAACTTTAAAATTCGTACAATCGAAAGGCTATAGCAAGACATTCTCCCACAAAATTCAAAATTCAATCGCCTGGTGTTAGATTCATGAATCCTAGGCCTCCCACCACAGATATCAGCCTTATATACAGCTGTTTGATGAATTTACAGTCATTCAGCGTGAGCGATGGTATTGATACGGACACTCTGCTCCGTGAAATTACGTAATCGGGCTATATACTTGCTTTTGCTGGATTTCTAGCTAGCTGGCTGGATTTCTAGCTAGCTGGCCAGCTGGCCGCCAGAATCCGCCCCGCTAGACCGTAGGCTAGCGGGACGGGCTGGTGGCTTGCTGGTTGCTAGCTAGGATGGGGTGTATATGCTCGGGTGGTTGCTGGATGCAGGGTGCAGGTAGCTAGTAGACCGGAATCGAATTTGGATCTTTGGTTTGCAGGATTTTGTAGGACGCCGTTCTGGTTGCAGATTGGCGGCCTACAAAATGCTTGCTAGGAAGCGGGATATGAACCTAGATTTTTGGAATGCAATTTTTGATCAGTGTATTGGAATGAAATAGTTTGTTATATATAACAAGGATTTATTTGTCAGAGATGTGTTACATAATAATGATATTACAGTACATAATACATGATATACATTATTTTAACAATGAATAAATAATTTTTGATCTCTGTATTTGTGATTAACAATTACTCGTATAAGACATTCGCAGTATCACAAATACAGAAATGATGATATGTGCTCTAATTACGTGAATTCTTTATCTCATACACATATGCATAAGGAATGATAGATTTCTAACTAGAATATGTAGTCCAATTTTTATTAGGAATAAGTTTTATTGCGTCGTTTAGATAACATATTTACAGTGATATAGTTTTGCGATATTTATATATGTACCTAACTAGATAAGTGTATACAACATATGGGAAGTATATATAGTCAGAGAAATATAAAAATGTAAAGTATATCATATGTAATTTTAATGAGTGTGCAACAATACATAATCAACAATGCAATTACAAATACAAACATCCATATATGTATTTTTGTAAATGATTTTACTATCATATATACAACAGCGTAAGTAAAAGTATATCATTTTCTCGTAAGATGAAAAATAGTTTTTTCTTAAGTATGTGAATATATGAGAGTTTTCCCGCAGCGTAAAATCTGTAGAATAATAAATAATAATATAAACTATATTATACATTTATTATGTGTTTGTATTCAATAAAATGATTGTATAGTAGTTTAGTATGAAGATGTATGAACACTTATGCGTTTTTCTGCATGATTTCATTAAGGTATATAAGCATAACAGAGTAAAAGTATGTCATTTTTTACATATATGTCTAAGAAACTACGAATTTTTCAAATATGAAAATATGTATATGAATAATATCCTAAGTGTATGAAGTACTATTGTACTAATGATAAATACTGTGACAGTGTATGTACCTATGTTTTAATGATGACATGATTTTCTTTCAAAGTGAAACAATATAATTTTTTCTACATCCATTTTAAAACTAGGCTTTTCAAACTGTCAGTTTAAAGCGGAAAATTGATAAATGAAGTTGACAGAACAACTTGCAGTGTTTCTGGTTTAAAGCAGATGTAAATTTTTCACAGTAAAATTTGAAACTGAGGTGTTTTTATTATCTCTTTTAACGGATGTAGAAAAAAGTATGTGTGTCATGAACGTAAAGTGTTATTTTCCGCTCTAGATACACAAATGACTATTTTACAAAGTGCGAATGTATTATGAAGTGTTTTTCAACTGGTGTATGAAGAGAATTATATGTGTTATTAATAAATATTATATAAATAAAACGGGTTTTCTTTAATTGTATTTTATTTAGAACGATCAAAGTTTCTCAAAGTATTACAAGTGTGTGCTCGTATGAATGTAAGGGATGCAAATGATGGTACAATAGAGCTAATTCCACGTCCCAATTACTTATATAGTTCCTAGATACTGAATTTTCAAAGTTTTAAATACCATTATTACGTACGTGATCCTTATACTGTATATAGTAACTTTAAAATTATATAGTTCAAGAGCTAAGAGTGATAGCGAATTATTCTAATCTTATTTAGATTTATAAGGTTATTTTCTATATGTAATTGTAATTTCAGTACTTTGGAATCACTGTAAACATTTTCAGTAATGCTTGTTTCAAGAGAGGTAAATTTCTATTGAAAATGAATATATTAAAAACTAAAGAAAAAAAGCGATTTGTGTTTTCCACAATTTACTATATTTGTACTTAATTTCAAAAGATTTGAATTACTGAAAAAAAAAAAATCAGTAATGTTTATTTTACTAAATATATAATTT
Source organism: Harpalus rufipes (assembly GCA_951394225.1). Classification (NCBI taxonomy): domain Eukaryota; kingdom Metazoa; phylum Arthropoda; class Insecta; order Coleoptera; family Carabidae; genus Harpalus; species Harpalus rufipes. The sequence goes on along the minus strand of OX596290.1, from coordinate 21,034,476 downwards.
GAAAATGAATACCACGAAAGCTAAGAGAAATATGTACTTGTACTTTTCAAATTTGAATATAAGGAGTAATTTTCTATATGTATACTTAATTTCGCTGAAATTTGTTTCATTACTGTTTATTTTCATGTTTGTTGAAAATAGTAACGTTGAAAATGAATAACATGAGAACTAAAACAAATAAATATTCAGTTTAAAATAAAATATTCAAAAACTAAGTGAGATAGAGACTTGCGGTTTTCAAATTTGGATTCAGGGGGTTGTTTTCTATATATACGCTATGTTTCAGTAATTCGAATTGCTGAAAAAAAATTCATTGGTGATTGTTTAAAAATATAGGTAAATGTATGTTGAGTGTATTAAGTTTAAAATAAAATTCTCAAAAACTTAGTGAGATAGTGACTTGCGGTTTTCAAATTTGGATTCAGGGAATTGTTTTCTATATATATATATGCTATGTTTCAGGAATTCGAATTGCTGAAAAAATGTTCAGTTATGATTGTTTAAAAATATAGGTAAATGTCTGTTGGGTGTATAAAGTTTAAAATAAAATACTCAAAAACTAAGTGAGATAGAGACTTGCGGTTTACAAATTTGGATTCAGGGGGTTGTTTTCTATATATACGCTATGTATCAGTAATTCGAATTGCTGAAAAAATGTTCAGTTATGATTGTTTAAAAATATAGGTAAATGTCTGTTGGGTGTATAAAGTTTAAAATAAAATACTCAAAAACTAAGTGAGATAGAGACTTGCGGTTTACAAATTTGGATTCAGGGAATTGTTTTCTATATATATATGCTATGTTTCAGGAATTCGAATTGCTGAAAAAATGTTCAGTTATGATTGTTTAAAAATATAGGTAAATGTCTGTTGGGTGTATAAAGTTTAAAATAAAATACTCAAAAACTAAGTGAGATAGAGACTTGCGGTTTACAAATTTGGATTCAGGGGGTTGTTTTCTATATATACGCTATGTTTCAGTAATTCGAATTGCTGAAAAAATGTTCAGTTATGATTGTTTAAAAATATAGGTAAATGTCTGTTGGGTGTATAAAGTTTAAAATAAAATACTCAAAAACTAAGTGAGATAGAGACTTGCGGTTTACAAATTTGGATTCAGGGAATTGTTTTCTATATATATATGCTATGTTTCAGGAATTCGAATTGCTGAAAAAATGTTCAGTTATGATTGTTTAAAAATATAGGTAAATGTCTGTTGGGTGTATAAAGTTTAAAATAAAATACTCAAAAACTAAGTGAGATAGAGACTTGCGGTTTACAAATTTGGATTCAGGGGGTTGTTTTCTATATATACGCTATGTATCAGTAATTCGAATTGCTGAAAAAATGTTCAGTGATGATTGTTTAAAAATATAGGTAAATGTCTGTTGGGTGTATAAAGTTTAAAATAAAATACTCAAAAACTAAGTGAGATAGAGACTTGCGGTTTTCAAATTTGGATTCAGGGGGTTGTTTTCTATATATACGCTATGTTTCAGTAATTCGAATTGCTGAAAAAATGTTCAGTTATGATTGTTTAAAAATATAGGTAAATGTCTGTTGGGTGTATAAAGTTTAAAATAAAATACTCAAAAACTAAGTGAGATAGAGACTTGCGGTTTTCAAATTTGGATTCAGGGGATTGTTTTCTATATATATGCTATGTTTCAGGAATTCGAATTGCTGAAAAAATGTTCAGTTATGATTGTTTAAAAATATAGGTAAATGTCTGTTGGGTGTATAAAGTTTAAAATAAAATACTCAAAAACTAAGTGAGATAGAGACTTGCGGTTTTCAAATTTGGATTCAGGTGGTTGTTTTCTATATATACGCTATGTTTCAGTAATTCGAATTGCTGAAAAAATGTTCAGTTATGATTGTTTAAAAATATAGGTAAATGTCTGTTGGGTGTATAAAGTTTAAAATAAAATACTCAAAAACTAAGTGAGATAGAGACTTGCGGTTTACAAATTTGGATTCAGGGGGTTGTTTTCTATATATACGCTATGTTTCAGTAATTCGAATTGCTGAAAAAATGTTCAGTTATGATTGTTTAAAAATATAGGTAAATGTCTGTTGGGTGTATAAAGTTTAAAATAAAATACTCAAAAACTAAGTGAGATAGAGACTTGCGGTTTACAAATTTGGATTCAGGGGGTTGTTTTCTATATATACGCTATGTTTCAGTAATTCGAATTGCTGAAAAAATGTTCAGTTATGATTGTTTAAAAATATAGGTAAATGTCTGTTGGGTGTATAAAGTTTAAAATAAAATACTCAAAAACTAAGTGAGATAGAGACTTGCGGTTTTCAAATTTGGATTCAGGGGATTGTTTTCTATATATATGCTATGTTTCAGGAATTCGAATTGCTGAAAAAATGTTCAGTTATGATTGTTTAAAAATATAGGTAAATGTCTGTTGGGTGTATAAAGTTTAAAATAAAATACTCAAAAACTAAGTGAGATAGAGACTTGCGGTTTTCAAATTTGGATTCAGGTGGTTGTTTTCTATATATACGCTATGTTTCAGGAATTCGAATTGCTGAAAAAATGTTCAGTTATGATTGTTTAAAAATATAGGTAAATGTCTGTTGGGTGTATAAAGTTTAAAATAAAATACTCAAAAACTAAGTGAGATAGAGACTTGCGGTTTACAAATTTGGATTCAGGGGGTTGTTTTCTATATATACGCTATGTTTCAGTAATTCGAATTGCTGAAAAAATGTTCAGTTATGATTGTTTAAAAATATGGGTAAATGTCTGTTGGGTGTATAAAGTTTAAAATAAAATACTCAAAAACTAAGTGAGATAGAGACTTCCGGTTTACAAATTTGGATTCAGGGGGTTGTTTTCTATATATACGCTATGTTTCAGTAATTCGAATTGCTGAAAAAATGTTCAGTTATGATTGTTTAAAAATATAGGTAAATGTCTGTTGAATATATTAAGTTTAAAATAAAATACTCAAAAACTAAGGAAGATAGAGACCTGCGGGTTTTAAATTTGGATTCAGGGGGTTGTTTTTTATATATACGCTATGTTTCAGGAATGAGTATCACGAAAATTAAACGAAGATATAACGACTTGTACTTTTCAAAATGATAATAAGGAATTTGCTATTGTAGACTTAGCTCTATTGTTTCTTGTACCCTTAAAATAATATGTATGTAATTTGTTTGTGATATTGATGTATGTGAATATAATGTAATACGCTTTGAAATGTTGAAATATAATTATGAAAATAAGTGTTTTATAATGACATGATTTTATTCTCTGTTATTTAAATATGCTTATATGTATGTATGTTCTTAGGCATATGTTCATAAAGTTTTTATTAGCAGAATAGATATACTTTATAGGTGTGAGTTGAAGTTTTATTTATTTATTTTACATAAATTTTATAAATAACGACTTGAGGCGATAGGTGTACAAAATCCATATTGGGGTTGTTTTGGGATGCGATACTCTGCAACAATGTGGCAATCTCCAACGCTGAAATCAGGATTCCTGGACAGCAACTCGCTCGGGTATTTGTACAGCGTCATCTGTGTAAGTGTAGGTGCAGGTACAGCTCTTTCTGCAACAATAGAAAATATATTGGAAAGTAACAAATATGAATTAGTATGTATCTCCAATTTAAGCAGGTACAGAGATCCAATGCTCATAGGAAATAATAAGATTTAATTTGCAGATTATTAAGAATTGTTTGAATAATTCTTAACAAAATATATTACTATGAAAGTGAGATATTCAATATTAATGGAAAAAAAGTATAAATATTTCACTTCATTATAGATTATATTGTATAATATGTACGATATTAAAGTATTTTAATGAGGTCAAGTTACGTAAGTTCGCCAATAAAAAAATGATGTTACCATTTGTCGTAATATCGTACATATTTATAATTACGTATGTAAGATACAAATATATGTAGTAAAATATGTATATAGGACATACAATGATACATATTAAATAATACACAGGAAGAAGAAAATTCGTGACATAGGCGTTTAACATAAGAAAACTTTTTTTTTAAATAGGATCTATGCCATAAAACTATATGCAGTGCTACATAGATATTTAGCGAATAAAATGTTTTAAGAATGTATATGGTTGGAATATTAAATAATTATCAATTATTGCAAACTATTTTCGATATACGAGCAATCATTTAAATAAAGCTTATACCTATTAGAATAATCCCTTGAAACTAATGGTTAATAAAACGAATAAATGATACAGTTTTATTAAAGTAGTATAAAAGTAAAAAAAAAACTCACTTTGAATAAATGAAATCCATGGATTAACCCCAAGTCCTGCAGGTGTCCTATCGTTCTCTCCAAGCACCAGGAAATCGTCCTCGTGTTCACAGCACACCATACCCACGTCTTCACACTAGCACTGCAACAAACAAACTGAAAAAATAATCCATGTAATAGTTAGGGTGTTAGATAATTTGCCGCTAGAAATACAAGTCAATAATTAAATAATAATGAGTCATTATAAATAATAATCGCTTCTTACGTATTATGTAATTTATTCAGGCTGTTTTGAATTTTATGAATGTAGAAAAAGCGCCAAAAAAAAATGAGTAAACAAGGGTTGTAAATAAAGATAAATTTATGCGATGCTTCAGGAATTCGAATTGCTGAAAAAAAATTCAGTGATGATTGTATATTAAGTTTAAAATAAAATACTGAAAAACTAAGTGAAATAGACACTTACGGTTTTAAAATTTGAATTCGGGGGGTTGTTTTCTATATAATTTGAAAGTTACTGTAATGTTGATAGAATTTTCAGTTATGTTTATTCCATAAAAAATGCTTTTCTATATGAAATTTTACATTTAGTGCTCAGTAACTCTGAAACTAAGCAAGATAGTAACTTCTACGTTTCTAATATCAATTTAGCATGCATTTCTCTGCATACCTGCAATTTGTCAAAGTTACTGAAATGTTGATAGAATTTTCAGCTATGTTTATTCCATAATAAATGCTTTTCTATAGGAAATTTGAAATTTAGAGCTCCATATCTCTGAAACTAAGCAAGATAGGAACTTTTACCTCACTATCATAAATTTAGCATGCATTTCTCTATATACCTGCAAATTTTCAAAGTTACTGAAATGTAGATAGAATTTTCAGCTATGTTTATTCCATAATAAATGCTTTTCTATAGGAAATTTGAAATTTAGAGCTCCATATCTCTGAAACTAAGCAAGATAGGAACTTTTACCTCACTATCATAAATTCAGCATGCATTTCTCTACATACCTGCAAATTTTCAAAGTTACTGAAATGTTGATAGAATTTTCAGCTATGTTTATTCCATAATAAATGCTTTTCTATAGCAAATTTGAAATTTAGAGCTCAATATCTCTGAAACTAAGCAATATAGGAACTTTTACCTCACTATCATAAATTCAGCATGCATTTCTCTACATACCTGCAAATTTTCAAAGTTACTGAAATGTAGATAGAATTTTCAGCTATGTTTACTCCATAATAAATGCTTTTCTGTAGGAAATATTAAATTTAGAGCTCCATATCTCTGAAACTATGTAAGATAGGAGCTTTTACGTTTCTAATATAAATTCAGCATGCATTTCTCTATATACTTGCAATTTGTCAAAGTTACTGAAATGTTGATAGAATTTTCAGCTATGTTTATTCCATAATAAATGCTTTTCTGTAGGAAATATTAAATTTAGAGCTCCATATCTCTGAAACTATGTAAGATAGGAGCTTTTACGTTTCTAATATAAATTCAGCATGCATTTCTCTATATACTTGCAATTTGTCAAAGTTCCTGAAATGTTGATAGAATTTTCAGCTGTGATTATTCCATAATAAATGCTTTTCTATAGAAAATTTGAAATTTAGAGCTCCATATCTCTGAAACTAAGCAAGATAGGAACTTTTACCTCACTATCATAAATTCAGCATGCATTTCTCTACATACCTGCAAATTTTCAAAGTTACTGAAATGTTGATAGAATTTTCAGCTATGTTTATTCCATAATAAATGCTTTTCTATAGCAAATTTGAAATTTAGAGCTCAATATCTCTGAAACTAAGCAATATAGGAACTTTTACCTCACTATCATAAATTCAGCATGCATTTCTCTACATACATGCGAATTTTCAAAGTTACTGAAATGTTGATAGAATTTTCAGCTATGTTTATTCCATAATAAATGCTTTTCTGTAGGAAATATTAAATTTAGAGCTCCATATCTCTGAAACTATGTAAGATAGGAGCTTTTACGTTTCTAATATAAATTCAGCATGCATTTCTCTATATACTTGCAATTTGTCAAAGTTACTGAAATGTTGATAGAATTTTCAGCTGTGATTATTCCATAATAAATGCTTTTCTATAGAAAATTTGAAATTTAGAGCTCCATATCTCTGAAACTAAGCAAGATAGGAACTTTTACCTCACTATCATAAATTCAGCATGCATTTCTCTACATACCTGCAAATTTTCAAAGTTACTGAAATGTTGATAGAATTTTCAGCTATGTTTATTCCATAATAAATGCTTTTCTATAGCAAATTTGAAATTTAGAGCTCAATATCTCTGAAACTAAGCAATATAGGAACTTTTACCTCACTATCATAAATTCAGCATGCATTTCTCTACATACATGCGAATTTTCAAAGTTACTGAAATGTTGATAGAATTTTCAGCTATGTTTATTCCATAATAAATGCTTTTCTGTAGGAAATATTAAATTTAGAGCTCCATATCTCTGAAACTATGTAAGATAGGAGCTTTTACGTTTCTAATATAAATTCAGCATGCATTTCTCTATATACTTGCAATTTGTCAAAGTTACTGAAATGTTGATAGAATTTTCAGCTGTGATTATTCCATAATAAATGCTTTTCTATAGAAAATTTGAAATTTAGAGCTCCATATCTCTGAAACTAAGCAAGATAGGAACTTTTACCTCACTATCATAAATTCAGCATGCATTTCTCTACATACCTGCAAATTTTCAAAGTTACTGAAATGTTGATAGAATTTTCAGCTATGTTTATTCCATAATAAATGCTTTTCTATAGCAAATTTGAAATTTAGAGCTCAATATCTCTGAAACTAAGCAATATAGGAACTTTTACCTCAATATCATAAATTCAGCATGCATTTCTCTACATACATGCGAATTTTCAAAGTTACTGAAATGTTGATAGAATTTTCAGCTATGTTTATTCCATAATAAATGCTTTTCTGTAGGAAATATTAAATTTAGAGCTCCATATCTCTGAAACTATGTAAGATAGGAGCTTTTACGTTTCTAATATAAATTCAGCATGCATTTCTCTATATACTTGCAATTTGTCAAAGTTACTGAAATGTTGATAGAATTTTCAGCTGTGATTATTCCATAATAAATGCTTTTCTATAGAAAATTTGAAATTTAGAGCTCCATATCTCTGAAACTAAGCAAGATAGGAACTTTTACCTCACTATCATAAATTCAGCATGCATTTCTCTACATACCTGCAAATTTTCAAAGTTACTGAAATGTTGATAGAATTTTCAGCTATGTTTATTCCATAATAAATGCTTTTCTATAGCAAATTTGAAATTTAGAGCTCAATATCTCTGAAACTAAGCAATATAGGAACTTTTACCTCACTATCATAAATTCAGCATGCATTTCTCTACATACATGCGAATTTTCAAAGTTACTGAAATGTTGATAGAATTTTCAGCTATGTTTATTCCATAATAAATGCTTTTCTGTAGGAAATATTAAATTTAGAGCTCCATATCTCTGAAACTATGTAAGATAGGAGCTTTTACGTTTCTAATATAAATTCAGCATGCATTTCTCTATATACTTGCAATTTGTCAAAGTTACTGAAATGTTGATAGAATTTTCAGCTGTGATTATTCCATAATAAATGCTTTTCTATAGAAAATTTGAAATTTAGAGCTCCATATCTCTGAAACTAAGCAAGATAGGAACTTTTACCTCACTATCATAAATTCAGCATGCATTTCTCTACATACCTGCAAATTTTCAAAGTTACTGAAATGTTGATAGAATTTTCAGCTATGTTTATTCCATAATAAATGCTTTTCTATAGCAAATTTGAAATTTAGAGCTCAATATCTCTGAAACTAAGCAATATAGGAACTTTTACCTCACTATCATAAATTCAGCATGCATTTCTCTACATACATGCGAATTTTCAAAGTTACTGAAATGTTGATAGAATTTTCAGCTATGTTTATTCCATAATAAATGCTTTTCTGTAGGAAATATTAAATTTAGAGCTCCATATCTCTGAAACTATGTAAGATAGGAGCTTTTACGTTTCTAATATAAATTCAGCATGCATTTCTCTATATACTTGCAATTTGTCAAAGTTACTGAAATGTTGATAGAATTTTCAGCTGTGATTATTCCATAATAAATGCTTTTCTATAGAAAATTTGAAATTTAGAGCTCCATATCTCTGAAACTAAGCAAGATAGGAACTTTTACCTCACTATCATAAATTCAGCATGCATTTCTCTACATACCTGCAAATTTTCAAAGTTACTGAAATGTTGATAGAATTTTCAGCTATGTTTATTCCATAATAAATGCTTTTCTATAGCAAATTTGAAATTTAGAGCTCAATATCTCTGAAACTAAGCAATATAGGAACTTTTACCTCACTATCATAAATTCAGCATGCATTTCTCTACATACATGCGAATTTTCAAAGTTACTGAAATGTTGATAGAATTTTCAGCTATGTTTATTCCATAATAAATGCTTTTCTGTAGGAAATATTAAATTTAGAGCTCCATATCTCTGAAACTATGTAAGATAGGAGCTTTTACGTTTCTAATATAAATTCAGCATGCATTTCTCTATATACTTGCAATTTGTCAAAGTTACTGAAATGTTGATAGAATTTTCAGCTGTGATTATTCCATAATAAATGCTTTTCTATAGAAAATTTGAAATTTAGAGCTCCATATCTCTGAAACTAAGCAAGATAGGAACTTTTACCTCACTATCATAAATTCAGCATGCATTTCTCTACATACCTGCAAATTTTCAAAGTTACTGAAATGTTGATAGAATTTTCAGCTATGTTTATTCCATAATAAATGCTTTTCTATAGCAAATTTGAAATTTAGAGCTCAATATCTCTGAAACTAAGCAATATAGGAACTTTTACCTCACTATCATAAATTCAGCATGCATTTCTCTACATACATGCGAATTTTCAAAGTTACTGAAATGTTGATAGAATTTTCAGCTATGTTTATTCCATAATAAATGCTTTTCTGTAGGAAATATTAAATTTAGAGCTCCATATCTCTGAAACTATGTAAGATAGGAGCTTTTACGTTTCTAATATAAATTCAGCATGCATTTCTCTATATACTTGCAATTTGTCAAAGTTACTGAAATGTTGATAGAATTTTCAGCTGTGATTATTCCATAATAAATGCTTTTCTATAGAAAATTTGAAATTTAGAGCTCCATATCTCTGAAACTAAGCAAGATAGGAACTTTTACCTCACTATCATAAATTCAGCATGCATTTCTCTACATACCTGCAAATTTTCAAAGTTACTGAAATGTTGATAGAATTTTCAGCTATGTTTATTCCATAATAAATGCTTTTCTATAGCAAATTTGAAATTTAGAGCTCAATATCTCTGAAACTAAGCAATATAGGAACTTTTACCTCACTATCATAAATTCAGCATGCATTTCTCTACATACATGCGAATTTTCAAAGTTACTGAAATGTTGATAGAATTTTCAGCTATGTTTATTCCATAATAAATGCTTTTCTGTAGGAAATATTAAATTTAGAGCTCCATATCTCTGAAACTATGTAAGATAGGAGCTTTTACGTTTCTAATATAAATTCAGCATGCATTTCTCTATATACTTGCAATTTGTCAAAGTTACTGAAATGTTGATAGAATTTTCAGCTGTGATTATTCCATAATAAATGCTTTTCTATAGAAAATTTGAAATTTAGAGCTCCATATCTCTGAAACTAAGCAAGATAGGAACTTTTACCTCACTATCATAAATTCAGCATGCATTTCTCTACATACCTGCAAATTTTCAAAGTTACTGAAATGTTGATAGAATTTTCAGCTATGTTTATTCCATAATAAATGCTTTTCTATAGCAAATTTGAAATTTAGAGCTCAATATCTCTGAAACTAAGCAATATAGGAACTTTTACCTCACTATCATAAATTCAGCATGCATTTCTCTACATACATGCGAATTTTCAAAGTTACTGAAATGTTGATAGAATTTTCAGCTATGTTTATTCCATAATAAATGCTTTTCTGTAGGAAATATTAAATTTAGAGCTCCATATCTCTGAAACTATGTAAGATAGGAGCTTTTACGTTTCTAATATAAATTCAGCATGCATTTCTCTATATACTTGCAATTTGTCAAAGTTACTGAAATGTTGATAGAATTTTCAGCTGTGATTATTCCATAATAAATGCTTTTCTATAGAAAATTTGAAATTTAGAGCTCCATATCTCTGAAACTAAGCAAGATAGGAACTTTTACCTCACTATCATAAATTCAGCATGCATTTCTCTACATACCTGCAAATTTTCAAAGTTACTGAAATGTTGATAGAATTTTCAGCTATGTTTATTCCATAATAAATGCTTTTCTATAGCAAATTTGAAATTTAGAGCTCAATATCTCTGAAACTAAGCAATATAGGAACTTTTACCTCACTATCATAAATTCAGCATGCATTTCTCTACATACATGCGAATTTTCAAAGTTACTGAAATGTTGATAGAATTTTCAGCTATGTTTATTCCATAATAAATGCTTTTCTGTAGGAAATATTAAATTTAGAGCTCCATATCTCTGAAACTATGTAAGATAGGAGCTTTTACGTTTCTAATATAAATTCAGCATGCATTTCTCTATATACTTGCAATTTGTCAAAGTTACTGAAATGTTGATAGAATTTTCAGCTGTGATTATTCCATAATAAATGCTTTTCTATAGAAAATTTGAAATTTAGAGCTCCATATCTCTGAAACTAAGCAAGATAGGAACTTTTACCTCACTATCATAAATTCAGCATGCATTTCTCTACATACCTGCAAATTTTCAAAGTTACTGAAATGTTGATAGAATTTTCAGCTATGTTTATTCCATAATAAATGCTTTTCTATAGCAAATTTGAAATTTAGAGCTCAATATCTCTGAAACTAAGCAATATAGGAACTTTTACCTCACTATCATAAATTCAGCATGCATTTCTCTACATACATGCGAATTTTCAAAGTTACTGAAATGTTGATAGAATTTTCAGCTATGTTTATTCCATAATAAATGCTTTTCTGTAGGAAATATTAAATTTAGAGCTCCATATCTCTGAAACTATGTAAGATAGGAGCTTTTACGTTTCTAATATAAATTCAGCATGCATTTCTCTATATACTTGCAATTTGTCAAAGTTACTGAAATGTTGATAGAATTTTCAGCTGTGATTATTCCATAATAAATGCTTTTCTATAGAAAATTTGAAATTTAGAGCTCCATATCTCTGAAACTAAGCAAGATAGGAACTTTTACCTCACTATCATAAATTCAGCATGCATTTCTCTACATACCTGCAAATTTTCAAAGTTACTGAAATGTTGATAGAATTTTCAGCTATGTTTATTCCATAATAAATGCTTTTCTATAGCAAATTTGAAATTTAGAGCTCAATATCTCTGAAACTAAGCAATATAGGAACTTTTACCTCACTATCATAAATTCAGCATGCATTTCTCTACATACATGCGAATTTTCAAAGTTACTGAAATGTTGATAGAATTTTCAGCTATGTTTATTCCATAATAAATGCTTTTCTGTAGGAAATATTAAATTTAGAGCTCCATATCTCTGAAACTATGTAAGATAGGAGCTTTTACGTTTCTAATATAAATTCAGCATGCATTTCTCTATATACTTGCAATTTGTCAAAGTTACTGAAATGTTGATAGAATTTTCAGCTGTGATTATTCCATAATAAATGCTTTTCTATAGAAAATTTGAAATTTAGAGCTCCATATCTCTGAAACTAAGCAAGATAGGAACTTTTACCTCACTATCATAAATTCAGCATGCATTTCTCTACATACCTGCAAATTTTCAAAGTTACTGAAATGTTGATAGAATTTTCAGCTATGTTTATTCCATAATAAATGCTTTTCTATAGCAAATTTGAAATTTAGAGCTCAATATCTCTGAAACTAAGCAATATAGGAACTTTTACCTCACTATCATAAATTCAGCATGCATTTCTCTACATACATGCGAATTTTCAAAGTTACTGAAATGTTGATAGAATTTTCAGCTATGTTTATTCCATAATAAATGCTTTTCTGTAGGAAATATTAAATTTAGAGCTCCATATCTCTGAAACTATGTAAGATAGGAGCTTTTACGTTTCTAATATAAATTCAGCATGCATTTCTCTATATACTTGCAATTTGTCAAAGTTACTGAAATGTTGATAGAATTTTCAGCTGTGATTATTCCATAATAAATGCTTTTCTATAGAAAATTTGAAATTTAGAGCTCCATATCTCTGAAACTAAGCAAGATAGGAACTTTTACCTCACTATCATAAATTCAGCATGCATTTCTCTACATACCTGCAAATTTTCAAAGTTACTGAAATGTTGATAGAATTTTCAGCTATGTTTATTCCATAATAAATGCTTTTCTATAGCAAATTTGAAATTTAGAGCTCAATATCTCTGAAACTAAGCAATATAGGAACTTTTACCTCACTATCATAAATTCAGCATGCATTTCTCTACATACATGCGAATTTTCAAAGTTACTGAAATGTTGATAGAATTTTCAGCTATGTTTATTCCATAATAAATGCTTTTCTGTAGGAAATATTAAATTTAGAGCTCCATATCTCTGAAACTATGTAAGATAGGAGCTTTTACGTTTCTAATATAAATTCAGCATGCATTTCTCTATATACTTGCAATTTGTCAAAGTTACTGAAATGTTGATAGAATTTTCAGCTGTGATTATTCCATAATAAATGCTTTTCTATAGAAAATTTGAAATTTAGAGCTCCATATCTCTGAAACTAAGCAAGATAGGAACTTTTACCTCACTATCATAAATTCAGCATGCATTTCTCTACATACCTGCAAATTTTCAAAGTTACTGAAATGTTGATAGAATTTTCAGCTATGTTTATTCCATAATAAATGCTTTTCTATAGCAAATTTGAAATTTAGAGCTCAATATCTCTGAAACTAAGCAATATAGGAACTTTTACCTCACTATCATAAATTCAGCATGCATTTCTCTACATACATGCGAATTTTCAAAGTTACTGAAATGTTGATAGAATTTTCAGCTATGTTTATTCCATAATAAATGCTTTTCTGTAGGAAATATTAAATTTAGAGCTCCATATCTCTGAAACTATGTAAGATAGGAGCTTTTACGTTTCTAATATAAATTCAGCATGCATTTCTCTATATACTTGCAATTTGTCAAAGTTACTGAAATGTTGATAGAATTTTCAGCTGTGATTATTCCATAATAAATGCTTTTCTATAGAAAATTTGAAATTTAGAGCTCCATATCTCTGAAACTAAGCAAGATAGGAACTTTTACCTCACTATCATAAATTCAGCATGCATTTCTCTACATACCTGCAAATTTTCAAAGTTACTGAAATGTTGATAGAATTTTCAGCTATGTTTATTCCATAATAAATGCTTTTCTATAGCAAATTTGAAATTTAGAGCTCAATATCTCTGAAACTAAGCAATATAGGAACTTTTACCTCACTATCATAAATTCAGCATGCATTTCTCTACATACATGCGAATTTTCAAAGTTACTGAAATGTTGATAGAATTTTCAGCTATGTTTATTCCATAATAAATGCTTTTCTGTAGGAAATATTAAATTTAGAGCTCCATATCTCTGAAACTATGTAAGATAGGAGCTTTTACGTTTCTAATATAAATTCAGCATGCATTTCTCTATATACTTGCAATTTGTCAAAGTTACTGAAATGTTGATAGAATTTTCAGCTGTGATTATTCCATAATAAATGCTTTTCTATAGAAAATTTGAAATTTAGAGCTCCATATCTCTGAAACTAAGCAAGATAGGAACTTTTACCTCACTATCATAAATTCAGCATGCATTTCTCTACATACCTGCAAATTTTCAAAGTTACTGAAATGTTGATAGAATTTTCAGCTATGTTTATTCCATAATAAATGCTTTTCTATAGCAAATTTGAAATTTAGAGCTCAATATCTCTGAAACTAAGCAATATAGGAACTTTTACCTCACTATCATAAATTCAGCATGCATTTCTCTACATACATGCGAATTTTCAAAGTTACTGAAATGTTGATAGAATTTTCAGCTATGTTTATTCCATAATAAATGCTTTTCTGTAGGAAATATTAAATTTAGAGCTCCATATCTCTGAAACTATGTAAGATAGGAGCTTTTACGTTTCTAATATAAATTCAGCATGCATTTCTCTATATACTTGCAATTTGTCAAAGTTACTGAAATGTTGATAGAATTTTCAGCTGTGATTATTCCATAATAAATGCTTTTCTATAGAAAATTTGAAATTTAGAGCTCCATATCTCTGAAACTAAGCAAGATAGGAACTTTTACCTCACTATCATAAATTCAGCATGCATTTCTCTACATACCTGCAAATTTTCAAAGTTACTGAAATGTTGATAGAATTTTCAGCTATGTTTATTCCATAATAAATGCTTTTCTATAGCAAATTTGAAATTTAGAGCTCAATATCTCTGAAACTAAGCAATATAGGAACTTTTACCTCACTATCATAAATTCAGCATGCATTTCTCTACATACATGCGAATTTTCAAAGTTACTGAAATGTTGATAGAATTTTCAGCTATGTTTATTCCATAATAAATGCTTTTCTGTAGGAAATATTAAATTTAGAGCTCCATATCTCTGAAACTATGTAAGATAGGAGCTTTTACGTTTCTAATATAAATTCAGCATGCATTTCTCTATATACTTGCAATTTGTCAAAGTTACTGAAATGTTGATAGAATTTTCAGCTGTGATTATTCCATAATAAATGCTTTTCTATAGAAAATTTGAAATTTAGAGCTCCATATCTCTGAAACTAAGCAAGATAGGAACTTTTACCTCACTATCATAAATTCAGCATGCATTTCTCTACATACCTGCAAATTTTCAAAGTTACTGAAATGTTGATAGAATTTTCAGCTATGTTTATTCCATAATAAATGCTTTTCTATAGCAAATTTGAAATTTAGAGCTCAATATCTCTGAAACTAAGCAATATAGGAACTTTTACCTCACTATCATAAATTCAGCATGCATTTCTCTACATACATGCGAATTTTCAAAGTTACTGAAATGTTGATAGAATTTTCAGCTATGTTTATTCCATAATAAATGCTTTTCTGTAGGAAATATTAAATTTAGAGCTCCATATCTCTGAAACTATGTAAGATAGGAGCTTTTACGTTTCTAATATAAATTCAGCATGCATTTCTCTATATACTTGCAATTTGTCAAAGTTACTGAAATGTTGATAGAATTTTCAGCTGTGATTATTCCATAATAAATGCTTTTCTATAGAAAATTTGAAATTTAGAGCTCCATATCTCTGAAACTAAGCAAGATAGGAACTTTTACCTCACTATCATAAATTCAGCATGCATTTCTCTACATACCTGCAAATTTTCAAAGTTACTGAAATGTTGATAGAATTTTCAGCTATGTTTATTCCATAATAAATGCTTTTCTATAGCAAATTTGAAATTTAGAGCTCAATATCTCTGAAACTAAGCAATATAGGAACTTTTACCTCACTATCATAAATTCAGCATGCATTTCTCTACATACATGCGAATTTTCAAAGTTACTGAAATGTTGATAGAATTTTCAGCTATGTTTATTCCATAATAAATGCTTTTCTGTAGGAAATATTAAATTTAGAGCTCCATATCTCTGAAACTATGTAAGATAGGAGGCTTTTACGTTTCTAATATAAATTCAGCATGCATTTCTCTATATACTTGCAATTTGTCAAAGTTACTGAAATGTTGATAGAATTTTCAGCTGTGATTATTCCATAATAAATGCTTTTCTATAGAAAATTTGAAATTTAGAGCTCCATATCTCTGAAACTAAGCAAGATAGGAACTTTTACCTCACTATCATAAATTCAGCATGCATTTCTCTACATACCTGCAAATTTTCAAAGTTACTGAAATGTTGATAGAATTTTCAGCTATGTTTATTCCATAATAAATGCTTTTCTATAGCAAATTTGAAATTTAGAGCTCAATATCTCTGAAACTAAGCAATATAGGAACTTTTACCTCACTATCATAAATTCAGCATGCATTTCTCTACATACATGCGAATTTTCAAAGTTACTGAAATGTTGATAGAATTTTCAGCTATGTTTATTCCATAATAAATGCTTTTCTGTAGGAAATATTAAATTTAGAGCTCCATATCTCTGAAACTATGTAAGATAGGAGCTTTTACGTTTCTAATATAAATTCAGCATGCATTTCTCTATATACTTGCAATTTGTCAAAGTTACTGAAATGTTGATAGAATTTTCAGCTGTGATTATTCCATAATAAATGCTTTTCTATAGAAAATTTGAAATTTAGAGCTCCATATCTCTGAAACTAAGCAAGATAGGAACTTTTACCTCACTATCATAAATTCAGCATGCATTTCTCTACATACCTGCAAATTTTCAAAGTTACTGAAATGTTGATAGAATTTTCAGCTATGTTTATTCCATAATAAATGCTTTTCTATAGCAAATTTGAAATTTAGAGCTCAATATCTCTGAAACTAAGCAATATAGGAACTTTTACCTCACTATCATAAATTCAGCATGCATTTCTCTACATACATGCGAATTTTCAAAGTTACTGAAATGTTGATAGAATTTTCAGCTATGTTTATTCCATAATAAATGCTTTTCTGTAGGAAATATTAAATTTAGAGCTCCATATCTCTGAAACTATGTAAGATAGGAGCTTTTACGTTTCTAATATAAATTCAGCATGCATTTCTCTATATACTTGCAATTTGTCAAAGTTACTGAAATGTTGATAGAATTTTCAGCTGTGATTATTCCATAATAAATGCTTTTCTATAGAAAATTTGAAATTTAGAGCTCCATATCTCTGAAACTAAGCAAGATAGGAACTTTTACCTCACTATCATAAATTCAGCATGCATTTCTCTACATACCTGCAAATTTTCAAAGTTACTGAAATGTAGATAGAATTTTCAGCTATGTTTACTCCATAATAAATGCTTTTCTATAGGAAATTTAAAATTTAGAGCTCAGTATCTCTGAAACTAAGCAAGTTAGGAACTTTTACGTTTCTAAAATAAATTCAGCATGCATTTCTCTTTATACCTGCAATTTGTCAAAGTTACTGAAATGTTAGAATTTTCAGCTTTGTTTATTCCATAATAAATGCTTTTCTGTAAGAAATATTAAATTTTGAGCTCCATATCTCTGAAACTATGTAAGATAGGAACTTTTACGTGTCTAATATAAATTCAGCATGCATTTCTCTATATACTTGCAAATTCTCAAAGTTATTGAAATGTTGGTAGAATTTTCAGCTATGCTTATTTCAAAATAAATGCTTCTCTATCGGAAATTTGAAATTTAGAGTTCAATATCTCTGCAACAGCAAGATAGGAACTTTTACGTTTCTAATATCAATTCAGCATACATTTGTCAATAATAATATAATGTTGACAAATAATTTGCTATAGGAAGTTTAAACGTTACATATTAATATAAAGAACGGTATTATAAGTATAGATAAACACAAATTTCAGAAACAATAAATAAGGTATAAACATGTAATTTTTTTATTAACAAATATTTTTTTTTACAGGTGACGGCAATTCTGATGTTGTGGTGTTAAGAAGCCCGGACATGGCGGCTTGGAGATCCCGTTCGTGAGTCTGCAGTATCTTGGAGCTTCTCTCCGGATCTGGTGGGCTTCATTTCGTTGCCAGGATTACGAAATCATCTTTTGCGGTATCATGAAGTCGTGAACCAGTTCGCCTGATGCCGGACTTCATATTCTGTAAGATAAGAATGTGAGTTTAAACTGTATATTAATATTTCCCTTAACTTTGTCATGCAATATAGTTTCACTTGTTTATTCAACACTCTACATGGATACAGATAGCGACATTTTGTTTTCAGTCGAGTTTTTAAGAGTTACAGAGCGTTAAAGACATGTAATTTATTAATATTTTTAATAAATTCTGTCATACGTCCATATTTTGAATATTTACTTGTCACACCTAAACGGTTAAAGATAGCAATTTTCTGTTTAAAAATTTAGAATCTACATGAAATTCTCTATAAAATACGTCTGACAGTATTTTTTCAGTCGAGTGGTTTAGAAGTTAGAGAGCGTTAAAGACAGACGTGATTTATTAAAATTTTTAATAAATTCTGTCATGCGCCCATATTATGAATATTTATTTGTCACACCTAAACGGTTAAAGATAGCGATTTTCTGTTTGAAAATTTAGAATCTACATAAAATTTTCTATAAAATACGTCTGACAGTATTTTTATCAGTCGAGTGGTTTAGGAGTTACAGAGCGTTAAAGACACACATAATTTATTAAATTTTTTAATAAATTCTGTCATGCGCCCATATTATGAATATTTACTTGTCACACCTAAACGGTTAAAGATAGCGATTTTCTATTTGAAAATTTAGAATCTACATGAACTTTTCTATAAAATGTATCAGACAGTATTTTGTCAGTCGAGTGGTTTAGGAGTTACAGAGCGTTAAAGACAGGCGTAATTTTCTAAAAAAATTAATAAATTCTGTCATTCACCCATAATTTGAATATTTCCTTCTCACACCTAAAGACTTAGATAGCAATTTTCTGTTTGAAAATTTAGAATCTACATGAAATTCTCTATAAAATACATCAGACAGTATTTTGTCAGTCGAGTGGTTTAGGAGTTACAGAGCGTTAAATACAGGCGTAATTTTCTAAAAAAATTAATAAATTCTGTCATTCGCCCATATTTTGAATATTTACTTGTCACACCTAAACGCTTAAAGATAGCGATTTTCTGTTTGAAAATTTAGAATCTACATGAAATTCTCTATAAAATACATCAGACAGTATTTTGTCAGTAGAGTGGTTTAGGAGTTACAGAGTGCTAAAAACAGACGTAATTTCCTAAAAAAATTAATAATTTCTGTCATTCGCCCATATTTTGAATATTTACTTGTCACACCTAAACTGTTAATGATAGCGATTTTCTGTTTAAAAATTTAGAATCTACATGAAATTCTCTATAAAATACATCAGACAGTATTTTGTCAGTTGAGTGGTTTAGGAGTTACAGAGTGCTAAAAACAGACGTAATTTATTTAAATTTTTAATAAATTCTATCATACGCCCATATTTTGAATATTTACTTGTCACACCTAAACGGTTATAGATAGCGATTTTCTGTTTGAAAATTTAGAATCTACAGGAAATTCTCTATAAAATACATCAGACAGTATTTTGTCAGTCGAGTGGTTTAGCAGTTACAGAGTGTTAAAGACAGGCGTAATTTCCTAAAAAAATTAATAAATTCTGTCATTCGCCCATATTATGAATATTTACTTGTCACACCTAAACGGTTAAAGATAGCGATTTTCTATTTGAAAATTTAGAATCTACATGAAATTCTCTATAAAATACATCAGACAGTATTTTGTCAGTCGAGTGGTTTAGGAGTTACAGAGTGTTAAAACAGGCGTAATTTCCTAAAAAAATTAATAAATTCTGTCATTCGCCCATATTTTGAATATTTACTTGTCACACCTAAACTGTTAATGATAGCGATTTTATGTTTGAAAATTTAGAATCTACAGGAAATTCTCTATAAAATACATCAGACAGTATTTTGTCAGTCGAGTGGTTTAGGAGTTACAGAGCGTTAAAGACTGGCGTAATTTCCTAAAAAAATTAATAATTTCTGCCATTCGCCCATATTTTGAATATTTACTTGTCACACCTAAACTGTTAATGATAGCGATTTTCTGTTTGAAAATTTAGAATCTACATGAAATTCTCTATAAAATACATCAGACAGTATTTTGTCAGTTGAGTGGTTTAGGAGTTACAGAGTGATAAAAACAGACGTAATTTATTTAAATTTTTAATAAATTCTATCATACGCCCATATTTTGAATATTTACTTGTCACACCTAAACGGTTATAGATAGCGATTTTCTGTTTGAAAATTTAGAATCTACAGGAAATTCTCTATAAAATACATCAGACAGTATTTTGTCAGTCGAGTGGTTTAGCAGTTACAGAGTATTAAAGACAGGCGTAATTTCCTAAAAAACTTAATAAATTCTGTCATTCGCCCATATTTTGAATATTTATTTGTCACACCTAAACTGGTAATGATAGCGATTTTCTGTTTAAAAATTTAGAATCTACATGAAAGTCTCTATAAAATACATCAGACAGTATTTTGTCAGTTGAGTGGTTTAGGAGTTACAGAGTGCTAAAAACAGACGTAATTTATTTAAATTTTTAATAAATTCTATCATACGCCCATATTTTGAATATTTACTTGTCACACCTAAACGGTTATAGATAGCGATTTTCTGTTTGAAAATTTAGAATCTACAGGAAATTCTCTATAAAATACATCAGACAGTATTTTGTCAGTCGAGTGGTTTAGCAGTTACAGAGTGTTAAAGACAGGCGTAATTTCCTAAAAAAAATAATAAATTCTGTCATTCGCCCATATTTTGAATATTTACTTGTCACACCTAAACTGTTAATGATAGCGATTTTATGTTTGAAAATTTAGAATCTACATGAAATTCTCTATAAAATACATCAGACAGTATTTTGTCAGCCGAGTGGTTTAGGAGTTACAGAGCGTTAAAGACAGGCGTAATTTTCTAAAAAACTTAATAAATTCTGTCATTCGCCCATATTTTGAATATTTATTTGTCACACCTAAACTGTTAATGATAGCGATTGTCTGTTTGAAAATTTAGAATCTACATGAAATTCTCTATAAAATAAATCAGACAGTATTTTGTCAGTCGAGTGGTTTAGGAGTTACAGAGTGCTAAAAACAGACGTAATTTATTTAAATTTTTAATAAATTCTATCATACGCCCATATTTTGAATATTTACTTGTCACACCTAAACGGTTATAGATAGCGATTTTCTGTTTGAAAATTTAGAATCTACAGGAAATTCTCTATAAAATACATCAGACAGTATTTTGTCAGTCGAGTGGTTTAGCAGTTACAGAGTGTTAAAGACAGGCGTAATTTCCTAAAAAACTTAATAAATTCTGTCATTCGCCCATATTTTGAATATTTATTTGTCACACCTAAACTGGTAATGATAGCGATTGTCTGTTTGAAAATTTAGAATCTACATGAAATTCTCTATAAAATACATCAGACAGCATTTTGTCAGTCGAGTGGTTTAGGAGTTACAGAGTGTTAAAACAGGCGTAATTTCCTAAAAAAATTAATAAATTCTGTCATTCGCCCATATT
This sequence comes from Harpalus rufipes, assembly GCA_951394225.1. NCBI lineage: Eukaryota > Metazoa > Arthropoda > Insecta > Coleoptera > Carabidae > Harpalus > Harpalus rufipes. Next base: position 21,012,819 of record OX596290.1, on the reverse strand, counting down.
TTGAATATTTACTTGTCACACCTAAACTGTTAATGATAGCGATTTTATGTTTGAAAATTTAGAATCTACAGGAAATTCTCTATAAAATACATCAGACAGTATTTTGTCAGTCGAGTGGTTTAGGAGTTACAGAGCGTTAAAGACTGGCGTAATTTCCTAAAAAAATTAATAATTTCTGTCATTCGCCCATATTTTGAATATTTACTTGTCACACCTAAACTGTTAATGATAGCGATTTTCTGTTTGAAAATTTAGAATCTACATGAAAGTCTCTATAAAATACATCAGACAGTATTTTGTCAGTTGAGTGGTTTAGGAGTTACAGAGTGCTAAAAACAGACGTAATTTATTTAAATTTTTAATAAATTCTATCATACGCCCATATTTTGAATATTTACTTGTCACACCTAAACGGTTATAGATAGCGATTTTCTGTTTGAAAATTTAGAATCTACAGGAAATTCTCTATAAAATACATCAGACAGTATTTTGTCAGTCGAGTGGTTTAGCAGTTACAGAGTGTTAAAGACAGGCGTAATTTCCTAAAAAAAATAATAAATTCTGTCATTCGCCCATATTTTGAATATTTACTTGTCACACCTAAACTGTTAATGATAGCGATTTTATGTTTGAAAATTTAGAATCTACATGAAATTCTCTATAAAATACATCAGACAGTATTTTGTCAGCCGAGTGGTTTAGGAGTTACAGAGTGTTAAAGACAGGCGTAATTTCCTAAAAAACTTAATAAATTCTGTCATTCGCCCATATTTTGAATATTTATTTGTCACACCTAAACTGGTAATGATAGCGATTGTCTGTTTGAAAATTTAGAATCTACATGAAATTCTCTATAAAATAAATCAGACAGTATTTTGTCAGTCGAGTGGTTTAGGAGTTACAGAGTGCTAAAAACAGACGTAATTTATTTAAATTTTTAATAAATTCTATCATACGCCCATATTTTGAATATTTACTTGTCACACCTAAACGGTTATAGATAGCGATTTTCTGTTTGAAAATTTAGAATCTACAGGAAATTCTCTATAAAATACATCAGACAGTATTTTGTCAGTCGAGTGGTTTAGCAGTTACAGAGTGTTAAAGACAGGCGTAATTTCCTAAAAAACTTAATAAATTCTGTCATTCGCCCATATTTTGAATATTTATTTGTCACACCTAAACTGGTAATGATAGCGATTGTCTGTTTGAAAATTTAGAATCTACATGAAATTCTCTATAAAATACATCAGACAGTATTTTGTCAGTCGAGTGGTTTAGGAGTTACAGAGTGTTAAAACGGGCGTAATTTCCTAAAAAAATTAATAAATTCTGTCATTCGCCCATATTTTGAATATTTACTTGTCACACCTAAACTGTTAATGATAGCGATTTTATGTTTGAAAATTTAGAATCTACAGGAAATTCTCTATAAAATACATCAGACAGTATTTTGTCAGTCGAGTGGTTTAGGAGTTACAGAGCGTTAAAGACTGGCGTAATTTCCTAAAAAAATTAATAATTTCTGTCATTCGCCCATATTTTGAATATTTACTTGTCACACCTAAACTGTTAATGATAGCGATTTTCTGTTTGAAAATTTAGAATCTACATGAAAGTCTCTATAAAATACATCAGACAGTATTTTGTCAGTTGAGTGGTTTAGGAGTTACAGAGTGCTAAAAACAGACGTAATTTATTTAAATTTTTAATAAATTCTATCATACGCCCATATTTTGAATATTTACTTGTCACACCTAAACGGTTATAGATAGCGATTTTCTGTTTGAAAATTTAGAATCTACAGGAAATTCTCTATAAAATACATCAGACAGTATTTTGTCAGTCGAGTGGTTTAGCAGTTACAGAGTGTTAAAGACAGGCGTAATTTCCTAAAAAAAATAATAAATTCTGTCATTCGCCCATATTTTGAATATTTACTTGTCACACCTAAACTGTTAATGATAGCGATTTTATGTTTGAAAATTTAGAATCTACATGAAATTCTCTATAAAATACATCAGACAGTATTTTGTCAGCCGAGTGGTTTAGGAGTTACAGAGTGTTAAAGACAGGCGTAATTTCCTAAAAAACTTAATAAATTCTGTCATTCGCCCATATTTTGAATATTTATTTGTCACACCTAAACTGGTAATGATAGCGATTGTCTGTTTGAAAATTTAGAATCTACATGAAATTCTCTATAAAATAAATCAGACAGTATTTTGTCAGTCGAGTGGTTTAGGAGTTACAGAGTGCTAAAAACAGACGTAATTTATTTAAATTTTTAATAAATTCTATCATACGCCCATATTTTGAATATTTACTTGTCACACCTAAACGGTTATAGATAGCGATTTTCTGTTTGAAAATTTAGAATCTACAGGAAATTCTCTATAAAATACATCAGACAGTATTTTGTCAGTCGAGTGGTTTAGCAGTTACAGAGTGTTAAAGACAGGCGTAATTTCCTAAAAAACTTAATAAATTCTGTCATTCGCCCATATTTTGAATATTTATTTGTCACACCTAAACTGGTAATGATAGCGATTGTCTGTTTGAAAATTTAGAATCTACATGAAATTCTCTATAAAATACATCAGACAGTATTTTGTCAGTCGAGTGGTTTAGGAGTTACAGAGTGTTAAAACAGGCGTAATTTCCTAAAAAAATTAATAAATTCTGTCATTCGCCCATATTTTGAATATTTACTTGTCACACCTAAACTGTTAATGATAGCGATAGTCGAGTGGTTTAGCAGTTACAGAGTGTTAAAGACAGGCGTAATTTCCTAAAAAAAATAATAAATTCTGTCATTCGCCCATATTTTGAATATTTACTTGTCACACCTAAACTGTTAATGATAGCGATTTTATGTTTGAAAATTTAGAATCTACATGAAATTCTCTATAAAATACATCAGACAGTATTTTGTCAGCCGAGTGGTTTAGGAGTTACAGAGTGTTAAAGACAGGCGTAATTTCCTAAAAAACTTAATAAATTCTGTCATTCGCCCATATTTTGAATATTTATTTGTCACACCTAAACTGGTAATGATAGCGATTGTCTGTTTGAAAATTTAGAATCTACATGAAATTCTCTATAAAATACATCAGACAGTATTTTGTCAGTCGAGTGGTTTAGGAGTTACAGAGTGTTAAAACAGGCGTAATTTCCTAAAAAAATTAATAAATTCTGTCATTCGCCCATATTTTGAATATTTACTTGTCACACCTAAACTGTTAATGATAGCGATTTTATGTTTGAAAATTTAGAATCTACAGGAAATTCTCTATAAAATACATCAGACAGTATTTTGTCAGTCGAGTGGTTTAGGAGTTACAGAGCGTTAAAGACTGGCGTAATTTCCTAAAAAAATTAATAATTTCTGTCATTCGCCCATATTTTGAATATTTACTTGTCACACCTAAACTGTTAATGATAGCGATTTTCTGTTTGAAAATTTAGAATCTACATGAAAGTCTCTATAAAATACATCAGACAGTATTTTGTCAGTTGAGTGGTTTAGGAGTTACAGAGTGCTAAAAACAGACGTAATTTATTTAAATTTTTAATAAATTCTATCATACGCCCATATTTTGAATATTTACTTGTCACACCTAAACGGTTATAGATAGCGATTTTCTGTTTGAAAATTTAGAATCTACAGGAAATTCTCTATAAAATACATCAGACAGTATTTTGTCAGTCGAGTGGTTTAGCAGTTACAGAGTGTTAAAGACAGGCGTAATTTCCTAAAAAAAATAATAAATTCTGTCATTCGCCCATATTTTGAATATTTACTTGTCACACCTAAACTGTTAATGATAGCGATTTTATGTTTGAAAATTTAGAATCTACATGAAATTCTCTATAAAATACATCAGACAGTATTTTGTCAGCCGAGTGGTTTAGGAGTTACAGAGCGTTAAAGACAGGCGTAATTTTCTAAAAAACTTAATAAATTCTGTCATTCGCCCATATTTTGAATATTTATTTGTCACACCTAAACTGTTAATGATAGCGATTGTCTGTTTGAAAATTTAGAATCTACATGAAATTCTCTATAAAATAAATCAGACAGTATTTTGTCAGTCGAGTGGTTTAGGAGTTACAGAGTGCTAAAAACAGACGTAATTTATTTAAATTTTTAATAAATTCTATCATACGCCCATATTTTGAATATTTACTTGTCACACCTAAACGGTTATAGATAGCGATTTTCTGTTTGAAAATTTAGAATCTAGAGGAAATTCTCTATAAAATACATCAGACAGTATTTTGTCAGTTGAGTGGTTTAGGAGTTACAGAGCGTTAAAAACAGACGTAATTTATTTAAATTTTTAATAAATTCTATCATACGCCCATATTTTGAATATTTACTTGTCACACCTAAACGGTTATAGATAGCGATTTTCTGTTTGAAAATTTAGAATCTACAGGAAATTCTCTATAAAATACATCAGACAGTATTTTGTCAGTCGAGTGGTTTAGCAGTTACAGAGTGTTAAAGACAGGCGTAATTTCCTAAAAAAATTAATAAATTCTGTCATTCGCCCATATTATGAATATTTACTTGTCACACCTAAACTGTTAATGATAGCGATTTTATGTTTGAAAATTTAGAATCTACAGGAAATTCTCTATAAAACACATCAGACAGTATTTTGTCAGTCGAGTGGTTTAGGAGTTACAGAGTGTTAAAGACAGGCGTAATTTCCTAAAAAAATTAATAAATTCTGTCATTCGCCCATATTTTGAATATTTATTTGTCACACCTAAACGGTTAAAGATAGCGATTTTCTGTTTGAAAATTTAGAATCTACATGAAATTCTCTATCAAATACGTCAGACAGTATTTTGTCAGTCGAGTGGTTTAGGAGTTACAGAGTGCTAAAAACAGACGTAATTTATTTAAATTTTTAATAAATTCTATCATACGCCCATATTTTGAATATTTACTTGTCACACCTAAACGGTTATAGATAGCGATTTTCTGTTTGAAAATTTAGAATCTACAGGAAATTCTCTATAAAATACATCAGACAGTATTTTGTCAGTCGAGTGGTTTAGCAGTTACAGAGTGTTAAAGACAGGCGTAATTTCCTAAAAAAAATAATAAATTCTGTCATTCGCCCATATTTTGAATATTTACTTGTCACACCTAAACTGTTAATGATAGCGATTTTATGTTTGAAAATTTAGAATCTACATGAAATTCTCTATAAAATACATCAGACAGTATTTTGTCAGCCGAGTGGTTTAGGAGTTACAGAGCGTTAAAGACAGGCGTAATTTTCTAAAAAACTTAATAAATTCTGTCATTCGCCCATATTTTGAATATTTATTTGTCACACCTAAACTGTTAATGATAGCGATTGTCTGTTTGAAAATTTAGAATCTACATGAAATTCTCTATAAAATAAATCAGACAGTATTTTGTCAGTTGAGTGGTTTAGGAGTTACAGAACGTTAAAGACAGACGTAATTTATTTAAATTTTTAATAAATTCTATCATACGCCCATATTTTGAATATTTACTTGTCACAGCTAAACGATTAAAGATAGCGATTTTCTGTTTGAAAATTTAGAATCTACATGAAATTTTCTATAAAATACGTCTGACAGTATTTTTTCAGTCGAGTGGTTTAGGAGTTACAGAGCGTTAAAGACAGACGTAATTTATTAATTTTTTTAATAAATTCTGTCATACGTCTATATTTTGAATATTTACTTGTCACACCTGAACGGTTAAAGATAGCGATTTTCTGTTTGAAAATTTAGAATCTACAAGAAATTTTCTATAAAATACGTTTGACAGTATTTTTTCAGTTGAGTGGTTTAGAAGTTACAGAGCGTTAAAGACAGATGTAATAAATTAATTTTTTTAATAAATTCTGTCATACGTCCATATTTTGAATATTTACTTGTCACACCTAAACGGTTAAAGATATCGATTTTCTGTTTGAAAATTTCGAATCTACAGGAAATTCTCTATAAAATACATCAGACAGTATTTTGTCAGTTGAGTGGTTTAGGAGTTACAGAGCGTTAAAAACAGACGTAATTTATTTAAATTTTTAATAAATTCGATCATATGCCCATATTTTGAATATTTACTTGTCACACCTAAACGGTTAAAGACAGCGATTTTCTGTTTGAAAATTTAGAATCTACATGAAATTCTCTATAAAATACGTCAGACAGTATTTTTTCAGTCCAGTGGTTTAGGAATTACAGAGCGTTAAAAATAGACCTAATTTATTTAAATTTTTAATATTAATTTATAAACTTACTATGAATAAATGAATACCTTAAGTATAACTCCAGCCTGAAGGTGTCCCCATGTCTTTTCGTAGCTCCAGGAATTCGTCCCCGTAGCCACAGTACACGAGCACACCACACACACTTCTATTCACCAGCACTGTAAAATATTTTATGTAACAGTCAGGAATTAGATAATAATCGAAATATAGTAGTCAATAACTAAAATGTTCATTAACGATAATTGCTTTCTGTGTATTAAATAACATGTTGGCTACGTTATAATATTTTTTGAAATTATATTTGTAAACAAGGACTATGGACTACCCACGAAATATAATTTATGAACTTTAGGGTTGACAGAAAGGGTGATATTCATTGCTGAAAAGTTTTCAATTGTTTGTTAATGGTTAAATCTCAAAAGAAATTTCAGCTTTCGGAATTAATATTTCTGGAACTAAGAAAGATAGAGGCTTATATGTTTTAAATATGAATTCAGCATGTATTTCTCTATGAATAAGCCAATTTTCAGTATTGCTGAAATGCTGAAAGAATTTTCAATTATGTTTGTTTAAAGACAAATGATTTTCTATAGGAAACTAACTTTAGCGATCAATATCTTTGAAACTAAACATGATAGGAAGTTCAGCATGGATTTCCCTACAAGCTAATTTTTTAAATACGTTAGTTAACAATATTTAAAGTCGAGTGGATTGGGAGTTACATAGCGATAAAAAAAATGTATTTTATTTAAATTTTCTCTGAACTAGTTTCATATTTTTATTTATCATATCTACTTGAATAAAAATAGCAAATCAGAATTTAAAAATTTAGATTTTACATAAAATTCATTATTAGGGACATGGAAAACACTATTTTGTCTTTTCAGTGGTTTATAAAAAATGTAAATGTAATACAAAAAAATTTATACTTACATGTATTTGTAATTTTCGTAGTATATCATCCGCTATTACTCCAATACTTAAAAGTATCATCATTGACGATTTCCACAGACTAGAATACACTTTGTAAAAACATTATGTAACACTCACACCATGTAGAATAATATTTATAACACTTGGTATTAATAAAACAATATACTACACTTTTATGAACAAATACACTAAATACTTTTTTTTTAACATACAGCAATCGTATAGTAAACTAACACTCACGATAATAAAATTTTGACTGAGGATTAGATAATAAACACCAATAGGCGAGCAGAGACTTATTCAACATTTTTAAATAATTAAACTTTTAATTATCAAAAATACATTGTATAAATTAAAAACAAATTTTGAATATTTAAATTTTATTGTAAATAATAATCTATAAATATTTAAATTTAGTTCATTTTTAACTTATTAAATTTAGATTGATTTTTCACAAATTTAAACAATTCCAAAACTATTTAAAAATATTTAAATAATTTTAAGAAAGTTAAAGGGTAAATCTAATATTTTCAAATATATATCGCGAACTATTAGTCGTAGTAAAGAACGATTGCAATAAAAATTACTATCTTTTTCATTAATTATACTATCATAATACACGAATATTCACAGGCACAGAGCACCCCATGTTCACTGCACCAGAGTCTAAAAAGAACTGAAGTCTTCGTTTAAAAAACATAATATTAATATCATCATGTAATACCCCCACTATAATTAAGTGTTTATTTATTATGTCTTCTGTACTTGCCGCTCAAAATAAACAATGTTTATGTTTGTTTATAGGTTCTGCGAAGGGCCGTACTACCACCCAGCGATAGGATACGGTAACTACAACACTGGACGAAGATAATAGATGATTTTTATGGGAATAAATAAATAAAAGAGTCGTTTATTTACCTTTCCTATGTAATAACAAAAGAGACAGGGAAATATCCTAATTTTTAAAGATTTTTCCGAATTTTCCTATCCTATCCTTTAGTATTAAGTTCTCTAGGTACGAAAATAACCATCCGATAGGAGTCCGCCCTTTTATAAAGGGCTAAGGGCTTATTTGAGCCCTTAGGGAAAATCCGACCTCGGATTTCAATTTTGCAGATCCAAGTAAGTTTAACAACACTTGTCCGGTCTTTCTAGCCCTTTTAGTTCAGGAATTAGCATAGGCCCTTCGCCACAAACTTGAAGGGCAAATATATTGTAAACCAAAGGGTTTTCATCAAGTCTGTGCAAGCCAATGGAAAGCGCGGGTTCAAATCCTTCCGATACGCTATTTTCCGGCCCTTTAGCCCTTTTAATTAACGAATTTAAGCGTTAAACCCTTCGGAAAACATTAAGGGTCCGTATCTCGGAAACGGCTGGGATTTCAGCGATTTCCTTGAAATTTCGCGTTCCCTTAGCATCCTTTGAAATGTCGGGGTCGTAGAACAACATATTTAAGTTTCAAGGGCGTAGGGCCAAGGGTTTAAAAATGCGCTAATTAAAATTTGACAGCTTCGTTTTGTTAAAAAGTTGAACAAATTCTCATTTTTTTTTGGCACATGTTTTTGTTATATAGAATACGTAGATGTTATTTCAAATAAAATTAGCGTTTTAATGGTAGTTTGCAAATCGTTTCAGCTAAATTTGAAGGGCAAATATATTGTAAACCAAAGGGTTTTCATCAATTCTAAGCAAGCCAATGAAAAGGGCGGGTTCAAATCCTCCCGATACGCTATCCCGGCCTTTTAGCCCTTTTAATTACTGTATTTAAGCGTTAAACCCTTCGGAAAACTTTAAGGGCTCGTATCTCGGAAACGGCTGGGATTTCAGCGATTTCCTTGAAATTTCGCGTTCCCTTAGCATCCTTTGAAATGTCGGGGTCGTAGAACAACATATTTAAGTTTCAAGGGCGTAGGGCCAAGGGTTTCAAAATCGCCTAATTGAAATTTGACAGCCTCGTTTTATAAAAAGTTGAGCAAATTCTCATTTTTTTTATCACGTGTTTTTGTTATACAGAACATTAGATGTTATTTCAAATAAAATTAGCTATGTTTTAATGGTAGTGTGCAAATCGTTTCAGCCTAGTTTTTCTGTAATATTTCTTTACTTTTAAAATGGCCTTTTACAATATTTATTAATATGCATAATAGAGTTTTCATACTTCCCTGTTGTTCCAATTAGGCGGAATCAGCTGTGTACATACTTCCCTGTCTCTTTGTTGTGTTATTTTTCTCTGGAATAAATAAGGGGTTGTTAAATAAAAATGTGTATTAGTTTAAGTAATTTTTATTGTTTATTTGTAATACATTGTTGTCTTTATTATGTTCATAGCCTAAATTGTATTTTTGATTCTTATTCTATGTATTTTATATATAAATATACATACCCTTGTTCTGCAAATTAGAAATAGGGATGTTTAAATAATAGGTTGCATAAATTTTACTTGTATTTATTATTTATTTGTATTTATTGTTGTCTTTATTATGTCTATAGCTTAAATTCTATTTTTAATTCTTATTCTTTGTATTTTATATATAAATATACTTACCCTTGTCCTGAAAAATTAGAAATAAGGATATTTAAATAATAGTTTGTATAAATTTTACTTGTATTTATTGTTTATTTGTATCTTACATTGTTGTATTTCATGTAAACTATCTTAATCTACAATATTTTATACAATAAAATATAAATCAATATATAATTTGTCTAATTTTTTATTCCTTCTACTTAGGGGATGAATTCTGTAAAATTTTAAATCCCTATACGTATATAGTTCTTCAAACGACCGTTAGATGGCAGCACCTGTCGGAAAGCATTACGTCTGAAATAAAATAAGGCCGTGTTTATACATACGTACATACAGGATTCGAAATAGTTCTGAAAATGGCCGTTAGGGGGCAGCACCTGCGTGCGGTAAACTCAAAAAAATCATTAGTTGGACCGGTTGGACATATATTTCAGGGTCTAAAGATTGGTAGCGGATTCAAGGATATTATAATTCACCACGTAATGAGAACGAATAAAAAACAATTGCGAAAAAATGTATGATTCTTTTTATATTTTGGCAATTTTCAGTTATTTTGATGTATGAACAATTGCAACGTGCCGTTTTAAAAACTAGATACGTACAGGGACTTAGAAAAACATCATTTTGCAGGTATCAGAAGCAGATACATGGATGCGACTTGTAAGCCGTAATTCAAAATGGACATAACATCCCATTTTTAATTAGTCTAAACATTAAAGGCTATTGAAAATTATGTATGTACGTCGTTATGTACACAAAAAAATATTTTTTGGTCGTTTTACTCTTTGAAAATCGACAGGTGCTGCCAACTGGTGGCCGTTTTAAAAACTACATACGTGTAAGGACTTAGAAAAAAAATCAAGTTTTTTAATATAAAAATATATTTGTATTATAAGAAATTACAACACTTTATCTTATAAAAAATATTTTATTTATTATTAAAGTATATTGACATTATTACAAAGGACTGTTTGACAGTCATAAATTGTTAACAGATTTGTTAATAAATTTAGTAACAATTATGAACAGAAATAATATAACAAATGATTCGTAAAAGATTTTGAGTTTAAAAATTCTGTTCATAATTATTTCCTACTAAATTTATTAACAAATCTATTAAAAATTTATAAAAGTGTCACACAGGGTTTAGTTATAAAACTAAAACATTTGTTACCCTATAAATTGTCATTATTATGGTTATTTTATTTGTTATTAATTATTTTGCATCTTTATTCTGCAAATAAAAGTTTTTATGGAGATTTAACTTTTATTTACAGAATAAAGATGCAAAATAATGAACAACAAATAATATAACCACAATAATTTTATTTGGTAACAAACATTTTAGTTTTACAACTGATACGAAACTCTAAGTTAATATAACATACTTTTAGACTAAAACAGCCCAAATATATAATATATTAAAGTTCCGTTTACAATACTTATGGACTAATTTAACAAATTAAAACTTGGGGTTCCCAAATAAGATTCCTTGTCCCCATTGTTAAAGGTGCAAGATTTCTTATTCAGTTTAAGAACATTTTCGAAGCTTCATATTAACTATATTATATATTTTTTTGGTTTTACCACCCAACCTCCCACTCACCAAAATATATAATATTTAATACAAAGCTTCGTTTACAATAAATACTTAAAATCTAAATTTGCCCTGACCGCGTCAAAATACTTAATAATAATAACAATTTTTACTAAAACTACCTAACTTTAAAACTAATGTGATGGGTTTAAATAAAAATAAACCAATTTAAAAGATTGTTTTATTGTACAAACATTTTAAAGAAGTCTTTATGAAGAGGAAGGCATGGTCTGCGTCACCAAACGGCACTGCAATCCCGAAGATAGCGGCTGGGCTGTTCGGAATTCGTCTAATTTAAAACTATCTTAAAACTAAAAACAAAACTCTTTATTTAATAAATGGTACATATATATATATATATATATATATATATATATATATATATATATATATATATATATATATAGGAAGACACCACCCTCATGCCAAACCCACGCTCCCTATATATATACCATTTATTAAATAAATACAATTCCGTATACAATAATACCTTATAATGTAACTTAAACTATTGTAGTTCCCCCCAAATTAAGTTTATGAAGTGCGCAAAAAATCCTATCTTACGTTAATATCTTTTCCAAACAAAAGCAAATCTAAAAATGGTAAGTTATGTTAATTTTCTCTCTCTCAAAATGCAAAAACAACCCTTGCCTATCTTATATCTAAGCTATCTTATGTCTACGCAATCTATCTTATATTTAGACTATGCTAAGCTAAGATGAAGTGAGAGAGAGATATACGATCTAAGACAAAAAGTGAAAACATCGGGGGTAGTTTTCACGGGGTTTACGTGGGGGCTATGCCGACCCCAGTCGCGACCTCTAGGGTTTACGGCCTACAAACGCGAGCAAATTAAGGACAAGGGAAGCAATTATGATTATTCCTCGGCTTGGATGCAATAAAGAGCTACTCCCGATGGCATCGCCCGGCCATTCCCGATACACCTAACACCGAACGCGGTTTACCCGTGTGCTCAAACAAAGTTAAATCAAAGAAAAACTTTATTTTGTCTTTAATTATTCGTTGCCATTAAAATTAAACGATGATTACGTTGCCTCCGGATGAGGAGAGCACATAACGCCATAACAAAGCTTTTTGTGTAAGCATTCAGGTTTGTTTAAAACTTTTCTCATTTGAGTCTAGCGGTTAAAGCGTCCAATCTAGAGCAGCGGCCAGTACGAACGATGGTCAGCACTGGTACAAAAGAATTTAACTGTCCCTAGAAACATTCACACAAGTATGAAGCGATCCACCAGAATATAGGTTTCACATGGCGTTGTGAATGCTATACATATCAGTCCACTCAATTATGGAAATCGCGCACGAATCCTGCCTAACCATCCCACTAACCGTGATATTAATAAATAAATAATAAAAAATAAGGACACCCGAACCCACAAACAAGTTTCGAATCTCACACCCCCTACTTCCTGAATCTCTCACCATTCGACAGCAAGCATGCCCCGACACACCAATTCATACAATTTTTTTTTTCACATTCACTCTCCCTAGATGCCGTCTGGGCAATCAAAACGCACGATTTTATGATGAATTATCGGTAGGGAATGCACTTCAACTTTATCAATTTATTTTTAAATTTTTAAAGAAAACACGTGTTTGCTCAACGGCGCGATGAGCCAAAGTTTAATTAAGACCTGAAAATACATTTCAAAGAACTTAAAACTAAACTACTCAAAAGTGAATAGGTATATTACAAAAAGTTTTATTTGTGAGAGCTAACTATTACTTATGTTCATTTGTGTCAATATTTAAACGAAAAAGTAGGTAATTTTAAATCCCTATTCACTTTTGAGTAGTACAATTTATAATCTAATATTATTCTAGTCTTCTTGATGTCCAATTCCTGAAAGATATATGCTAATCATATGGTCCCATATATTTATTTTACTGATAAACAGTCGACATTTTAATTTTAAATTGTTTGAATACTATACAGACATTCATGAAAGTTATATTTCTTTCAATATAGTACTCAAAATCGAATTTGAGTACAAGATATATAGACATTTATAATATTTATTTTATTGATAAACAGTCGACATTTCAATTTTAAATTGTTTGAATACTATACAGACATTCATGAAAGTTATATTTCTTTCAAGGTAGTACTCAAAATCGAATTTGAGTATAAGATATAGACATTTATAATATTTATTTTATTGATAAACAGTCGACATTTCAATTTTAAATTGTTTGAATACTATACAGACATTCATGAAAGTTATATTTCTTTCAAGGTAGTACTCAAAATCGAATTTGAGTATAAGATATAGACATTTATAATATTTATTTTATTGATAAACAGTCGACATTTCAATTTTAAATTGTTTGAATACTATACAGACATTCATGAAAGTTATATTTCTTTCAATGTAGTACTCAAAATCGAATTTGAGTACAAGATTTAGACATTTATAATATTTATTTTATTGATAAACAGTCGACATTTCAATTTTAAATTGTTTGAATACTATACAGACATTCATGAAAGTTATATTTCTTTCAAGGTAGTACTCAAAATCGAATTTGAGTACAAGATTTAGACATTTATAATATTTATTTTATTGATAAACAGTCGACATTTCAATTTTAAATTGTTTGAATACTATACAGACATTTATGAAAGTTATATTTCTTTCAATGTAGTACTCAAAATCGAATTTGAGTACAAGATAATATTTAGACATTTATAATAGTCATATTTCATTGACTAAGTTCTCATGGTTGAATATGAGAACAAGTTAATAATTAGGCATATAGTCATAATCCTTTGTCTATAAATTCTCATGGTTGAGTATGAGAACAAAATATTTTATAAAAAAAATAAAGATTCCTACCAGTTCATCCATTAATGGACCGGCTACGTCGTAGATTTGTCTGGTGCTTAGCTATCCCTTCCAAGATCCTTGAACTTGCAAACTAAAGCAGCAGATGATCTGGAGTGTTGAAATCGAAAGCTCGAAATCTGCTTCCAAATTCTCCAAGTTTCTTGATGTCTCAGACCAGCGAAAGGTCCGCCTATTAAATAGTAATTATTAGTTTGTGATTTTTAAACCACTTTAAAAACTATAGGATAAAATTTCGTATGACAAACGTGTCTTCATTACACAAGATACTTAAGGAAAGTAATGTTTTTCTTAATTTATATAAATACACGCGTACCATGCGATATTTTATCCAACAGTTTTTAAATGGTTTCAAATGTATTTGAATTTGATATTTTGAAAGCACGTTTGAAAAAAAAGAATACAGAAGAAACCACCCAGTTACTACGATATTAATATATGAATGTTTATTTCAAGCAACCATTTTATATCAAGTGTGCTTTAGAAATACCAAACCAAATAATTTTTTGTCAGTTAAATAAATCTATTACATAATAACCGCGTATTTTGCACCACTCTATCCATCGGGTAGTTATACAAATGTACACAATTTTTCAAATAGTTATTCTAATGCAAATATTTCACGTACTATACAAAATCCTCTTAAAATAAAGTTATGTAATATTTATTTTCCACATGATGGCAGCAGTTGATTAATTTTTACAAATAATATTCAATAAAATTAATTTTATAGAGCATAGCAGACGTGAGATTCAATTGCAGCTCTATTTCCATTTGTAATTAGCGAAAGGTATTGTTGGTAAACAAATCTAATGTTATTTTTACACTTTGATTTAGTGGGCGGGAGGTACTGTTGTTTTATCCTCATTTGTAATAAGCGAGAAGTATTGTTGTTAAATAAAAATCTACTGTCACCTTTATACTTTGATTTAGTTGGCGGGAGGTATTGTAAAAATATAAAATATTACCTTAGCCAGCCTGTGATTGGTTGTTTTAACCTCCCGCCACCTTTAGATAAAGAATGTATTGTCTTTAGTCAAAAAATTCAATGATAAGTTTTGTACTTCATATTCAATATATATATATATATATAGAGTTAAAGAATTATAAAGATATTAAATATCATAAATCAGCCAGCTATGCTAACCATGGAAACTGCTAATATATTCAGATAATTCAAATTGACAGAAGTCAGTATCAATGTAAAGTAAATGAATGTGGCTGAGATGAGGATGTTGAAATAGATATTAAGAAAGACAAGGAAAGATACGGTAAGGAATGAAAGAATATGGGAAATAACTCTAGTGTTAAAACTTTGTTGAAAGATACAAAAGAGACGATTACATTGGTTTGTAAATGTCATAAGGAGAGATGAAGAATATATTGGAAGAAGAATGAATAGCTTAGTAATAGAAGGTTCAAAAACCAGAGACATACCAAAGATAAGATGGAAGGATTGTATTGCGGCAGACTTGAGAGAAAAGGAACTGAATGAGAACGACACGCAAAAAAACGAGTGGAAGAAGAAAATGAAAAATAGCGACCCCTAACAAATGGGAGAAGCTAAAGAAGAAGAAGATGTCAGTGTCAAGTGCAATATGCATAGTTTATGAAATAATTTTACTGGAAATTTAGAATCTCTTGCAAGAAAATTTATGTATGGGATTTATACATAATACACAGGATTGACGGAAGGTATTGCGCTAGCCACATCAGATTTTTTTTATTTAAAAGTATACCTATCCAATCGATAAAATGTATTAACTATACAGGGCATAGCAGACGGGAGGTTCACTTGGCGGGAGGTACTACTGCTCTATTTCTATTTGTAATTAGCGAGAGGTATTGTTGTTAAAAAATCTAATGTCATCTTTACACTTTGATTTATTTGCGGGAGATACTGTTCTATCCTCTTTTGTAATTAGCGAGAGGCATTGTTAAATAAAAATCTACTGATATTTTTACACTTTGATTTAATTGGCGGGAGGTAGCCAGCCTGTGATTGGTTGTTTTATTTTATTTAAAAATATACCTCTCCACTCAACAAAATGTATTAACTTTACAGGGCATAGCAGACGGGAGGTACTCCTGCTCTATTTCCATTTGTAATAAGCGGGAGGTATTGTTTTTTTTTTAAAAAAATCTAATGCCATTTTTACACTTTGATTTAGTTGGCGGGAGGTATTGTTGTTCTATCAATTGTAATTAGCGAGAGGTATTGTTTTTAAATAAAAATCTACTGTCCTTTACACTATATTGTATGACATAAAATAACAAAGACAGGAATGTACACTCAGTCGCATTTTTTTTTTTTTGTAAGACAGAGAGGGGAATATGTAACTATTTCATTCTAATGAAATCTTCTTCTTACTTGAATTATTTTTGAGAAACAAAGTGTTAAGTCCGTACGTCTACATATCTATGGAACCATAGAGTAATACAATAAAGGATTGTACACTTACTCGCAAAAATTGTTTTTTGTAAGACAGAGATGGAATATATATAGCTATTTCATTCTAATAAACTCTTCTTCTTACTGTAATTTTTATTGGGTAACAAAGTGTTAAGTCCGTACGTGTACATATCTATGGAACCATAGAGTAATCTAATACAGGATCGTACACTTACTCCACAAATATTGTTTTTTGTAAGACAGAGAGACAAATATACAACTATTTCTTTCTATTGAATTCTTCTTTTTACTGTAATTTTTTTTGGAAAATATGGTGTACAGTCCGTAGCATATCTCGGTGACAACACGATGTATTATACATGTAGGGTATTTTTGTTAATATCTCGGGAGGGATTAAAAATATTTCAATTTTATTTTAAATATGAATACAGTAATAGTGACCGTAGTTGTATATACGGAAAAGTGTTTAAATAGTTGTCCAAAAAGTAAACAAACTTGGGTTCAAATCTGAAAAAACTATTTAATTATCTCGGGAGGGGGGGTCGAAAATATTTCAATTTTTATTTTAAATATGAATACAGTAATAGTGAGCGTATTTGTATATACGGAAAAGTGGTTAAATAGTTGTTCAAAAAGTAAACAAACTTGGGTTCAAATCTGAAAAAACTATTTAATTATCTCGGGAGGGGGGTCTAAAATATTTCAATTTTTATTTTAAATATGAATACAGTAATAGTGAGCGTATTTGTATATACGGAAAAGTGGTTAAATAGTTGTCCAAAAAGAAAACAAACTTGGGTTCAAATCTGAAAAAACTATTTAATTATCTCGGGAGGGGGGTCGAAAATATTTCAATTTTTATTTTAAATATGAATACAGTAATAGTGACCGTATTTGTACATACGGAAAAGTGGTTAAATAGTTGTCCAAAAAGTAAACAAACTTGGGTTCAAATCTGAAAAAACTATTTAATTATCTCGGGAGGGGGTCGAAAATATTTCAATTTTTATTTTAAATATGAATACAGTAATAGTGACCGTATTTGTATATACGAAAAAGAGGTTAAATAGTTGTCCAAAAAGTAAACAAACTTGGGTTCAAATCTGAAAAAACTATTTAATTATCTCGGGAGGGGGTCGAAAATATTTCAATTTTTATTTTAAATATGAATATAGTAATAGTGAGCGTATTTGTATATACGGAAAAGTGGTTAAATAGTTGTCCAAAAAGTAAACAAACTTGGGTTCAAATCTGAAAAAACTATTTAATTATCTCGGGAGGGGGGTCGAAAATATTTCAATTTTTATTTTAAATATGAATACAGTAATAGTGAGCGTATTTGTATATACGGAAAAGTGGTTAAATAGTTGTCCAAAAAGTAAACAAACTTGGGTTCAAATCTGAAAAAACTATTTAATTATCTCGGGAGGGGGGTCGAAAATATTTCAATTTTTATTTTAAATACGAATACAGTAATAGTGACCGTATTTGTATATACGAAAAAGTGGTTAAATAGTTGTCCAAAAAGTAAACAAACTTGGGTTCAAATCTGAAAAAACTATTTAATTATCTCGGGAGGGGGTCGAAAATATTTCAATTTTTATTTTAAATATGAATACAGTAATAGTGACCGTATTTGTACATACGGAAAAGTGGTTAAATAGTTGTCCAAAAAGTAAACAAACTTGGGTTCAAATCTGAAAAAACTATTTAATTATCTCGGGAGGGGGTCGAAAATATTTCAATTTTTATTTTAAATACGAATACAGTAATAGTGACCGTATTTGTATATACGGAAAAGTGGTTAAATAGTTGTCCGAAAAGTAAACAAACGGGTTCAAATCTGAAAAATCTATTTAATTATCTCGGGAGGGGGTCGAAAATATTTCAATTTTTATTTTAAATATGAATACAGTAATAGTGACCGTATTTGTACATACGGAAAAGTGGTTAAATAGTTGTCCAAAAAGTAAACAAACTTGGGTTCAAATCTGAAAAAAACTATTTAATTATCTCGGGAGGGGGTCGAAAATATTTCAATTTTTATTTTAAATACAAATACAGTAATAGTGATCGTATTTGTATATACGAAAAAGTGGTTAAATAGTTGTCCAAAAAGTAAACAAACTTGGGTTCAAATCAGAAAAAGCTATTTAATTATCTCGGGAGGGGGTCGAAAATCATTCAATTTTTATTTTAAATATGAATACAGTAATAGTGACCGTATTTGTACATACGGAAAAGTGGTTAAATAGTTGTCCAAAAAGTAAACAAACTTGGGTTCAAATCTGAAAAAACTATTTAATTATCTCGGGAGGGGGGTCGAAAATATTTCAATTTTTATTTTAAATATGAATACAGTAATAGTGAGCGTATTTGTATATACGGAAAAGTGGTTAAATAGTTGTCCAAAAAGTAAACAAACTTGGGTTCAAATCTGAAAAAACTATTTAATTATCTCGGGAGGGGGTCGAAAATATTTCAATTTTTATTTTAAATATGAATACAGTAATAGTGAGCGTATTTGTATATACGGAAAAGTGGTTAAATAGTTATCTACAAAGTAAACAAACTTGGGTTCAAATCTGAAAAAACTATTTAATTATCTCGGGAGGGGGTCGAAAATATTTCAATTTTTATTTTAAATACAAATACAGTAATAGTGACCGTATTTGTATATACGAAAAAGTGGTTAAATAGTTGTCCAAAAAGTAAACAAACTTGGGTTCAAATCTGAAAAAACTATTTAATTATCTCGGGAGGGGGTCGAAAATATTTCAATTTTTATTTTAAATATGAATAAAGGTATGTTGACCGTATTTGTATATACGGAAAAGTGGTTAAATAAATGTTCAAAAAGTAAACAGATGGGTTCAAATCTGAAAAAACTATTTAATATCTCGGGAGGGGGTTGAAAATATTTTTATTTTTATTTTAAATATGAATACAGTAATGTTGACCGTATTTGTATATATGGACAAGTGGTTAGATAATTGTTCAAAAAGTATATAGACGGGTTCAAATCTGAAAAAAACTATTTAATATCTCGGGAGGGGGTTGAAAATATTTTAATTTTTATTTTAAATATGAATACAGTAATGTTGACCGTATTTGTATATATGGACAAGTGGTTAAATATTGTTCAAAAAGTAAATAGACGGGTTCAAATCTGAAAAAACTATTTAATATCTCTGGAGGGGATTGAAAATATTTTAATTTTTATTTTAAATATAAATACAGTAATGTTGACCGTATTTGTATATATGGACAAGTGGTTAAATATTGTTCAAAAAGTAAATAGACGAGTTCAAATCTGAAAAAACTATTTAATATCTCGGGAGGGGGTTGAAAATATTTTAATTTTTATTTTAAATATGAATACAGTAATGTTGACCGTATTTGTATATATGGACAAGTGGTTAAATAGTTGTTCAAAAAGTAAATAGACGGATTCAAATCTGAAAAAAACTATTTAATATCTCGGGAGGGGGTTGAAAATATTTTAATTTTTATTTTAAATATGAATATAGTAATGTTGACCGTATTTGTATATATGGACAAGTGGTTAAATATTGTTCAAAAAGTAAATAGACGAGTTAAAATCTGAAAAAACTATTTAATATCTCTGGAGGGGGTTGAAAATATTTTAATTTTTATTTTAAATATGAATACAGTAATGTTGACCGTATTTGTATATGTGGACAAGTGGTTAAATATTGTTCAAAAAGTAAATAGACGAGTTCAAATCTGAAAAAACTATTTAATATCTCTGGAGGGGGTTGAAAATATTTTAATTTTTATTTTAAATATAAATACAGTAATGTTGACCGTATTTGTATATATGGACAAGTGGTTAAATATTGTTCAAAAAGTAAATAGACGAGTTCAAATCTGAAAAAACTATTTAATATCTCGGGAGGGGGTTGAAAATATTTTAATTTTTATTTTAAATATGAATACAGTAATGTTGACCGTATTTGTATATATGGACAAGTGGTTAAATAGTTGTTCAAAAAGTAAATAGACGGGTTTAAATCTGAAAAAACTATTTAATATCTCGGGAGGGGGCTGAAAATATTTTAATTTTTATTTTAAATATGAATACAGTAATGTTGACCGTATTTGTATATATGGACAAGTGGTTAAATAGTCGTCCATAAAGTAAACAAACGGGTTCAAATCTGAAAAAAACTAGTTAATATCTCGGGAGGGGGTTGAAAATATTTTAATTTTTATTTTCAATATGAATACATGCTGACCGTATTTGTATATACGGAGAAGTGGTTAAATAGTTGTTCAAAAAGTAAACAGATAGGTTCATATCTGAAAAAACTATTTAATATCTCGGGAGGGGGTTGAAAATATTTTAATTTTTATTTTAAATATGAATACAGTCATAGTGACCGTATTTGCATATATGGACACGTGGTTAAATAGTTGTTCAAAAAGTAAACAAATTTGGGTTCAAATCTGAAATTAATATTAAAAGTTAGAAATGTTTCCAAACCTTTATTTACAACAGGGGGCAAATTCGTGTTTGACATTATTAAATATGCGTTTAGTCTGCAACAATGAACGGACAATAATTTATTTAATTTTTTTGTATAATTGCAATTTTAAATTTACTTGAATTTGCTATTTCGAAAACAAATTTGATACAAAATAGTGCAGAGAAATTCATTTTGCATCACCCTGTCCGTCGGGTGGTTATACAAGTAGAAAGTGCACCACTTTTCAAATGCTTAGTTATTCTAGTGCAAATATTTCACGCACAATACAGATAAAACTGTTTCAGGTAGTCCTTATTGATTAGTAACTAGATTTGAACTAGTTCGTTTTTATTTCAAGTTTCGACTCTTGGATTATAAAGTATTGTTGCATTACCAACAATATTAGCGGTTCCAACCACATAAATACATTTAATAATGACAAAAAGTATAAAAGTTAAATGAAACACATTACATAATTCCTATACACTATCTTCACTATTATTCAATGTAATACTCAAAACCTAAAAATTAAATAATTCATTCTCAAAATTATGAAATATTGACATTGGTTGTTCATGTATGAAGAGCTATAGAAACGCAGACAGCATTGTTAAGGAATATATATACAGAGTGAGTCTGGGAAGACGCCCCCCTCCCCTTTAACTTTTTTATTTTGAGTAATAGCAAAAAATAGCTCATAGTTTTATTATTTTAAATATGCTATTTGATGGCAGATATAGATATTTTTTATAGAGTCAGGTTTACAAGATACAACTCTCAACTTTTATTTTTTAAATAGCAACCTATAATTATTTTACCAAAATATAAACCGTCATTTTTTTTTCTCTTATCAACGATGTATTACATTTGAAAAAATTCGAGAAAAATAAGATAATTGCGATATATGAAAAACAATTTTTATTCTAATATTCTAGGTGGATATGTGAAAATAAATAATAAATAAATAGATAAGTAAATAAGTAATAATAAATAAGTAACAAACAAATGTATACATTGTTGATATTAACATTTTTACATTTTGTTTATTTTCAACATAGTCACCTATAATATTTGAATATACAAAAAAATTCTACGCCAAAAGAAAGTCAATTTAAGCGCGCCTTACAAAGTATAATCACTAGACAAAATTTGCAGTATTTCTAAATAGGGCATACCTGCTTTTTCCTTAAAGCCACAGAATTGTAAAGCAAATAGAATGAAAGCTATTAAGATTCTTACCTTATACATGCTGACAGCACGCTTGAATTTTCGAGTTGTGGGGTCCCAATGCAGTAACTCCGTTGTCTCCTGTTTCTCCTAAAGATGCTCTGCCCTCTTCTGCCCTACTTCCATGTTTCCGAAGCCCTCATGATCATGCATCTGAAATAGAAAGAGAAATGAGTTACTTAGTTATGCTTTTGCGGTTTTCATTTCGTTCGTGTATTAGATATTATCGTAGGTATACATGGTAATGTATCTGAATTAATTAATTTACGTTACAGCGAAAGTATTGTCAACAACGAACATCGTTTTAAAATGGAATGTCTTAACTTAGTCGAAACAATACGAGTTGTTGAAAGACAAGAGTGTTATATCCATCTTTATCGCACACGCTTGTAGTCTTTGCAAATAACAGAGATATAAAATACCAATTTGTTAATTCGTTCATGATACAGATGACCTTGATCAGACATTTAAAAAAAATACTGTACAAAGCACATTGCCGCACCCAGCAATGGCATTATGATAAATTATATTTATTTAGAAACAAGAAAACAAATGCCTCCCTTACCAAGAGTAGCGGGAGGTAAAAAATTAAATTTATTATTAAACTTAAACTTTTAATTATGAACAAATTTGCACCGTATCGTTTTTCCCTTAAAATAAACAGAAGAGCATACACAAAATTAATATATGTTACATTAATATTAAAAGTTAGAAATATTTCAAAACCATAATTTACAACAGGGGGCGAATTCGTGTTTGATATTATTAAATATGCGTTTACTCTGTAAAAATGAAACGGACAATAATTTATTTAAAATTGTTGTATAATTGCGATTAGAGACATTAATATTAAAAGTTAGAAATGTTTCGTTTTCCCTTAAAAAGAGCATACATAAAATTAATATATGTTACATCTCTAAGTTCACCCCTACCCGCCGCCACCCGGAATATTAATTTCCGAACCTAATAATCTGAAATATACCGAGACATATTTCAAGAATTGGATCAATAATCAGATCAATACATTATAACAACTACATCTACATTAAATTTGACCAAATTTATAAAAAAGCACAATTCCTTCGTTCCATAATATTCATTGAAATTATTTCTATTAACACAAATTATATCGTTTAAATATTGGTAGACATAAAAATATAAAAGAAAATTTTGCTATTCATACACAATTCAATAAAATTCCAAAAGAAAATTTTGATTTTAGACTCACCGTTCAAAACAAAATTCTGCAAACATGCACTAAACAGTTCAACCAAAACCACGTGTTTCATAAAAAAATTCTGCTTGAAATATGTTGATTTCAGGTTCGACAGGACTTCAAAAACTACATCATGATAACAATAAAGACATAGCAACAATTAATATCACATTTCTGGTACAGTTTCATCAGTTTTTCCTTTCTTATCAGTATTTGTATCTCGGAACACGCGTCTACATCATTGTTTATTGCCATTACGTAGCGTTGTTTCCCAGGAGGCAATGCTTTGAGGAAGAAGGCTAGGATTGGTCGAAATAGATTAGGTGAGGTCACGTGGTTCAGGAACAAATTCATTTGAAATATTTAAAAATATATTTATTTCAGACGAAAGAAAAATGAATTTATTTTTATGTTTTTGTAATGTGCAATACAAATTATGAATTTGTTGTATATTAATATGTTATAATAAGCTATTTTACAATATCTATAATTTTATGGCAGGCAGGAAATTGAATATGATACCGGTTAAAAAAATTTGTCTGCTAACCGGTTTCAAAGAAGGTTTAATAGTTCCCAAACCGATTACCCAAACCGCGTTTTAAGACTGCTAAATTAAACAATATACGTAAATATTTTAACAATGAAACGGACAATAATTAATTTTAAATTTTTGTATAACTTCAAGTAGAGATATTAATATTAAAAGTTAGAAATGTTTCCAAACCTTTATTTACAACAGGGGGCGAAATCGTGTTTGACATTATTAAATATGCGTTTACTCTGTAAAAATGAAACGGACAATAATTTATTTAAAATTGTAGTGTAATTGCAATTAGAGACAATAATATTAAAAGTTAGAATTATTTCAAAACCATTATTTACAACAGGGGGCGAATTCGTGCTTGATATTATTAAATATGCGTTTATTCTGTAAAAATGAAACGGACAATAATATATTTAAAATTGTTATATAATTGCAATTAGAGACGTTTTTGTTTGAAATTAAATATATTGCTACAGTTTTGAAAAATATAGAGTGTACCATTTGATATATGGGTGTCCTGGGTTGCTTGACGACCCGTTCTGCTGTCCTTCGAAGATCTGCAGGGTTGAAAGCCAAGGGTGGAAGGGTGGTATCATCTCCAAATTTTGTGTCTCTAGTTGACTCAAACTAGTCTCAAAAGCCTTACACATAAATAATTATTAATTTTTTGTATTGCATAACACAAAATAATCATTGATACCTTAATTTTAGGGCAATGAACTCACTATAACTATAATATTATGCATTAAATCTACAAATAA
The DNA here is from genome assembly GCA_951394225.1 of Harpalus rufipes. Classification (NCBI taxonomy): domain Eukaryota; kingdom Metazoa; phylum Arthropoda; class Insecta; order Coleoptera; family Carabidae; genus Harpalus; species Harpalus rufipes. The sequence goes on along the minus strand of OX596290.1, from coordinate 20,987,978 downwards.
ATGCATTTTTTTACAGTAAAATCAATCGCATGTTTACCTTAAGACGGCTACAGTACAAGTGAGAATTCTGCGTCACGCCGCATACATATAGCAATATATTTTCAAGGACAGCATTGACTGGATAACATTAATAATAAATAAATTTTTATTTTAGATAAAATAAGATGCATTTTAAAATTATTAAAAAATATTTCAGAACTCATATTTCAATTAGAATGATACAACCTAAGACAAGTTAAAGACGTCATCCCTCTTCAATCATCAGGGATTTACCAGATTCCATGTGTCTGCGGGAAAGTTTACTGGTAGAATCATTTCTACAAGATTGAATGAACACCAGCGTTCGATCAGATACAAAAATACTGGCGAGACCAACACACCTAAACAACTGGTTAATTAGAGAAGCCATTGAGATTTTCAAAACCAAGAGAAATAATATCAATCATTGTGACGGTCTAGATTGCATGGCTTCCTATATTAAATATGTTGTAATTGTCACCTTGGTTACCTGCTGCTAATGTTTTGTTATTATTTATTTATATTTGTTGATTTGTTGTTCATTCCTGAAGAAGGCAGTAGTTAATACTGCCGAAACGTCGTTATTTAAATAAATATACAGAAATAAAACTAAAACAGGTTGTATCATTCTAATGTATTTTAAAATTTATACCAAACAACCCTATATTATGTATATTATTAACATTATTATATTTAGAAATGAATGCATTATAATTGGATTTAAAATATCTCTATATTACGAATTTGACGAAATGAAAAAAAAAATGTTGTGGCCAGTACAATAACTCTCGCCATTGCCGTTTTTGGTTACTTAAATATAGGGACAAGCAGATATGGGGGCCCGTGTCAGAATGATAGCAAGTAATTATGTACATAGATGTCAAATATAATTTTTCATTCTAAATTTCAAGATTTTCTAAATTCACGTAGTTAATTTGTCACCAGGAATGTGGAATTTATCGAGGAAAATAAACCACATATGGAATTGGAATATCACTAAATTTTGAATGAATATTTATGATATTTGACATGTATGTACATAATTACTAGCTATTATTCTGACACGGGTCCCCATATCTGCTTGTCAAGACCAACAAAGTCACATGACTGCTCGCGCCCCATTGTATTTAACATTTCTTGTATCATTATTATTTTAAACAAACTATGTACAAATGACGTATTCTATACATATGTATATATGTCAGTGGAATAAACTTATTATTATTATTATTATTATTATTATTATTATACCTAGATTTTTTATTTTTAAATTCATTCTATGAAGAAATTTTGTCCTTTTCTAATTTTTCGAAATGTTCCCAATTCATTGTCAGGATTGACAGTATTTTTGAAGGATATGTGTAATGTACCTATAATATTAAATATTTAACTATTAATACAATAAGAAATAATATAATGTATTCTGTAGTTAAGTCATGTCCCATTATTTCAGAGACAGCCTGTATATGAAGTGCATTTTATTTAATATAATGTACATAAGTAAAAATAACTTCTATAAAACTTTATTATTACAAAATTCATACAACAATATTTTTCATTTTTCCAATGCATTGGATTTCGCTTTCCAATACATCTCCAGGTTTTAAAAATTCTGGAGGATGTCTATGGAGACCTACCCCTGCAGGAGTTCCAGTCAGAATTACATCTCCAGGATATAGAGTCATTATCCTGAAAAAATATTATTATAGAGTTAAAAATCTGATGTGGCCAACACAATACCTCCCGACGCCAAATATTTCGAATTTTAAATGGCACAAAAAGTGTGGTGCACTCTCCATCGTTACTGAGATCTGTGTACAAAGCAGATTGGCACACCCAGTAATGGGTAATATGCCGTGATGATATATTTTATTTATATATTGACCTATATTCATTGCTATTCTAAAATATTTGGCGTCGGTCGGAATCGAACCCGGTTCTTCAGATTCGCGTGAAGTGACGCCTGGTACGCGCCCGCACGGTACAAATATATCATTATTACCGACATCTGTGTACAAAGCAGATTGGCTCACCCATCAATGGGTAATATGCCCATATTTTTATATATTTACTTATGCTGGAAACTGTGTTAAGTTCCTTTCCATATAATTATTGTTCCATTTACTATTTCTTTTTAAAACGTTACTATTATTATTTGAAATGATTAGTTTGTTGACAGTGACATATATCTGTCAGTTACAAACATTTGAGATCTGAAGTGCTCCGGTATTAAAATTATAGATAGTTTTATAAATTCATCCATAAAATATATAGAAAAGTATTATAATGTAAACATGTATAAAATTTTAAAAAACTTTAATTTTTACCTCTCGCTAAGAGAGGTATTGCATTCATGCTAAAAATCGCATATCCAGATTTTATTGAATAAGCACGTTTTAAGGTCTCTACAATCCGATTTTAACATTTTTACGATGATGTCTGTGTGTGTGTGTGTGTGGATGTGTGTGTGTGTGTGTGTGTGTATGTGTGTATGTGTGTGGGATGTTGGAAGGACGGTTACTCAAAAACTATAAGACTTAAAATTTGTTTAACAACGTATTTCCCAATCGGACATTCATGGGAAGATCTGAAAAGGTTTTGGTAATAATTGGACAACCGGAAGTAGAAGATTCTTGAAAAAAAATCTTCTAAATATTATTTTTTGAAAATTTTTCGTGGTAATATTAAAGAAAATTAAATTCTCTATCTGATACATTTAAATATTTTATTATATATTCCATAGATTTAGAGATAAAAGAAGTATAATATATAAAATAATCTGTTGTAATAAATTTGACAGCCGAAAGAATGCCATGAAAAATAGTTGATAATTTAAATTATTTGTAACTGACAGATAAATGTCAGTGTCAGAAATAATGAGTAATGAATTAAAAATGTACTTGGAGAATCCCTTAATTCTTGATCTGTGACTATTATGGAGATGACAAGTCTAGGTTGAAGGACTTAAATTTGTTTCAAACATTATGGGACAATGTACACCAGTACTGTAGACTAGAGTAACTTTGAATTGCGAAAAAGCTATCAAATTCTTCTCAAGTAAGTTGTAAATATTGACAAAATCGGAGTGCAATCTATCCGTCACTTTATTAAAGGGAATTAAGGTTGTTTAGATATAACAAGTATGAAATAATAAAATGTAAAAGAAGATATATAAGAATAGATGCACAATCCAGATATATACATTTTAGACCGCCCAAAATTAATGTTTTTACTAGAAGAATATGAAGAGAAAGTAAACAAAGTTGTTCGAATTGAAAATTGCTGTTACCAGCCTAATATTTATATATGGTAAACTCTACTTTGTAATTTATTGTAACATAATTTATGGTAAAATATCTTCATGTTGAGACATGCTATTATTGAATAATAAAGAAGTTTATACGTCATAGATTTATATGAATATATTATTTGTATTTATAAAAATAATCTTTGCTTTATGCATACAGCCAGGTAAAATATACGGCGAGAGGTTATGTGCTGGCCACATCAGATTTTTATAATAACAAATCTCGAAAAATTTTCGAAGAAAAACTATTTTGAGTTTCCAGTAAAGTGCCATTTCCGGTTATCTGATTTACTCCAAAATCTAAAGGCATCTTTCCATATAAGAGTAAGGTAGGTACAAGGTTTGAAAATTTTCTGAACGATAGTATTTGAGTTAGAGCGTAACACACACACACACACACACACACACACACACACACACACACACAAACACACACACATACACGGACATCATCGTGAAATTGTTAAAATCGGATTGTAGGGACCTTAAAACGTGGTCGTTTACCAAAATCTCGATATGCGATTTTTAGCACGATCCCTATACCTCCCTTACCAAGGGTAGCGGGAGGTAAAAAATAGATTCATTCATATTTTTGAAAAACTATTTTGAGTTTCCAGTAAAGTGCCATTTTCGGTTATCTAATTTACTCCAAAATCTAATGGCATCTTTCCATATAAGAGTACCTAAGGTAGGTACAAGGTTTTAAAATTTTCTGAACGATAGTATTTGAGTTAGAGCGTAAAGAGGATTCACACACACGCACACACACACACACACACACACACACACACACACACACACAAACACACACACACACATATACAGACATCATCGTGAAATTGTTAAAATCGGATTGTAGGGACCTTAAAACGTGGTCATTTACCAAAATCTCGATATGCGATTTTTAGCACGATCCCTATACCTCCCTTACCAAGGGTAGCGGGAGGTAAAAATAAAACCATTTAAAATTAAAAATAAATCAACTGATAAATTTATTAACAAATGTCACTTACTGAGATAAGTATGACACCAAAAAATCGATTTTGAACACCATATCTTTCGTGTTTCCATTTTGTTTCAGCTTCCCATTAACATAACTTTTAATTTCAAGATTATGGGGATCTTGAACCTTATTTTTAGTTATAACACATGGCCCCAGAGGGCAGAAAGTGTCCATAGACTTCCCCAGTAAGAATTGACCACCATTTCTCTTTTTCTGCCAATCTCTTGCAGAAATATCTTGAGCAATAGAATATCCAAAAATATGGTCATATGCTTCATCAATTTGAATACATTTTGTTGGTTTGCCGATTATTACTGCGAGTTCGACCTCCCAATCCACGCACTGGAAAAGAGTTAACCGAAAAAAATGGAAATGAAAACCAAATAATGGGTTCTAGAAAAATTAACGCATCACTTATAATTTATTCTATATCTTGGAACCGACGTTATGTTTGAGCGGAAATTATTTATGTAAGGAAAAAGCTTATCAAGTATGATGTTTTACTGATTGTTTGATATTTTTATTCTCATGGTATTCTGTCAATAAACAAAATTTTCTTTTCTGACTTAGAGAAAGCTTCATACTAATTTTTTTGGATTTGTTTTGATGTACCCTCGAAATTAAGTGCTAAATAGTGAAGCGTGAATATGAATAGACGTCAGAATCTTAATTTAATGGTTGAAGAAGCTGTGGCTGTAGGTAACACTTGCAGAAGAAAGTTGGAGTCAGCGTTACATCCGTCAGCGCCTTGGTGTTAACCAATCGACAGTATCGCGGGTCTTGAAGGGACATCGGGAAACTCACTCATACTCAAGAAGGCCAGGTCAAGGGAGAAAACGAGCCACAAATGCTATCCAAGATCGTTTTTTTGACGATGCAGACGTTAAGGGAACGGTTTATTACGGCTCCTAGGCTACAAAATATGCTCGCAGAGGCCCACAATGTTCATATTAGTTCCGTTGCCATAAGAAAAAGGTTACGTGGTTTTAATTTAACCGCAAAAATACCAGCAACAGGGCCCAATTAACCGCAAAGCATCGCAGATCCAGATTAACGTTTGCTCAGGAACATGTTAACTGGTTACAGGCCGTTTGGGCTAATGTTATGTTTAGCGACGAGCCCAGATTTTGCCTTAATAGCAGTGATAGACGGATGCGTGTATACAGACAGCCAGGTGAACGTTATGCGCAATGTAACATTGTTCCGACTGTTATGTTTGGTGGAGGTTCGGTTATGGTGTGGGGTGGTATCACTACAGAGGCTCGCACGCAGTTGGTGGTCATACCAAGAGGGAGCATCACAGCATCTTATATAGAAAACATTTTAGAACCATATGTAATGCCTTTTGCGCCTGTTGAGGGAAACGACTTCATCCCATAGAACATCTTTGGGACACGATGGGTAAACGACTTAGAGCACCTCCACGGCGTCCAAACAACTAAGAAGAGCTCGGGCAAAAATTGCAGGAAAAGATATTAACCAGAATGACATTATAGCATTAATTAGCAGTATGGGTCGTCGCTGCCAGGCAGTTATCCGAGCAAGAGGAGGAAACATTAAATATTAAGTGTTTTAATCGCATGTTAAATTTTGTTAAAAGTGTTTCTCTTCATTTTTCTTACAATTTTATTAAGTTTTTATTGTTTAATTGTCTTAATTCTTACCATAAAAGTAAAATTATAAAAATCAATGATTAAAATTTGAAGAAAATAAAAATATTCCAATATTAACTGAGTTTATATAAGTGATGCATTAATTTCTTTCGTCCTTGTAGTTTAGTTCAAGTTCATTTATTTGACTTCTATAAAGGCTGCAATTTCGATTACAATAGCGAAAACCGCTTATGGTGAACTTATAGCTTATTTATTAAGTTAGTAATTTCATTCATAGAACATGATTTATACAGCAACATGTAAGCTACTTGGCGACGGATGTACATTCATGATACCACTTCCGGTTTATTAGTAATTAGTATCAACTTTGAAATTTCAAATGGAACATCCTATATTTTTTTACAAATTTGAAAAGTACATCAAATTTGCTTTACAATCATGTAAAATAATCCATATGTTACATTATTAAAAAGTAAAATGGCGGGGACGATTTTATACACTTAGTCGAAAAGAGAATAGTAAGCCATGACTGTGGCTTGAAATAAAACTTGAACTAAACAATATTTTTGATCGAAGAAATACCAACTAAAAGTAAAATAGCTTTACGTACATCGCTAACTTTTGGGATTTCAATCTGGGCCTCTGGACCAATAATGCAGCTGGAAAATTTACTGAAGAACATGGGTTCTTCTGGATATGGTTTATTTTGTTCATCGCAATGGTCTTTATAGTTTAATCCAACGCACACTACTTTATCAGGTCTTAAAATAGGAGATAAAAGATTTACTTCTGATACTGGTATAGTCGATTTGCCTTCGCCAATAATTCTGTAAAGAAGGAAAAATATATTAATAACATAAATGAATCTTTAAAAATGTATATTCTGTATAATCTGTTGTGGTCAGCACAATATCTCGCCATTTTAAGTTTGTATTGCATAGGGCGCGAGCAGTCATGTGACTTGTTGGCCTTGGCAAGTAGGTATGGGGGCCCGTGTCATTCATTCAAAACATCGTGACATCTATGTAAATAACTACTAGCCGTCATTCTGACACGAATCCTCATGTCTGCTTGCCAAGGCAAACAAAGTCACATGACTGCTCGCGCCCTATAAGTAATGAATTTAACATTTCTTGTACACTCAAATAATTGAAATTGTATATCTTCTTTCGTTCTATGAGGAATTTTGTCCTACTCTTCTAATACGTTCAAAATTCTTCAAAATCGTTGACGGTATTAGCGGTATTTCTTAAGGATATATGAACATATCTATAAGTTTAACTACTTATTTAAAATAATACGGGGGTCATTCAATAAGTAAAGAGACAAATTCTATAATTTTAAAACTATTCAATGAATGTGTACAATCTTTTCAGGGGTGTTAGTTGGCAACCTTGGGATATGCTCTGATCAGCTGTTTCATCATTTTATGTCAACATAACCTCAAAATTTTCAGTTCACCATGGCAAGTCCACTAGAAGATTGCACCTTAGAAGAGCAGCGCTCAGTCATTAGATTTTTAATCGCAGAAGCTGTAAAACCAAGTAAATTTTTTTCTAGAATGTTAATACAGTACGGTAAAAGTTGTATGAACCGTGCGAATTTTTACAAGTGGGTTGATCGATTTAAAAGTGGCCGAACAAGTGTAGGTGATGAACCCCGATGTGGACGTCCAGTGGAAGTTTCTGGTCCCTCGTTGGAATCGAGGATTGACGGACTTATTCGTGATAACAGAAGAATTACTGTTGAAATGATAGCTGAGGAAGTTCAAGTAAGTGTTGGAACTGTTCACAATGTCATTCAGAACAATTTAAAGTACAGAAAAACGTGTGCCAGATGGGTTCCCAGACAGCTTACTGACGCTCATAAAGAATCAAGGCTTTCCATTAGTCAAGACTTAAAGCAACGAAGTTTGATTGAAGGAGACGCTTTTTTTAAAAGAATAGTGACCTGCGGCGAGGTCTGGATCCATCACTACGACCCTGAGACCAAAAGGCAGAGTATGGAGTGGAAACACACTAGCTCTCTAGTTCGCAAAAAATTCAAGGTTCAACCTTCCGCCGGTAAAGTGATGCTGACCATCTTTTGGGACTCACAGGGTCCAGTCTATTGCGATTTCCTTGAAGATCAGCGAACTATCAATAGCCAATACTACTCTGAGATGCTAGAACACAAAGTTAGACCAGCTCTTAGGAGCAAACGCCGTGGACTCTTGTCAAAAGGAGTCATTCTTCAGCACGATAACGCCCGCCCCCAGCTGACCCGTGATAAGCTTCAAGAATTGGGTTGGGAGGTCTTACCTCATCTGATTTTTACCTGTTTGGACCACTCAAAGACGCCCTACGTGGAAAAAGATTTGCTAACAATGAGGAAGTTAAGGAAGCGGTGCAAAAGTGGCTTCGGGGTAAATCGAAAGAATTCTTCGCCAAGGGAATTCGGAAGCTGCATGAAAGATGGGACAAGTGCATAACTGTGGGGGGGTGATTATGTTGAAAAATAGCCTTAATTTTGAAAGATTGAAATAAACCGTTTTTGAGCTATAGCCATTTGTCTCTTTACTTATTGAATGACCCTCGTACATAGTATCAGAATAATTGTCAAAATAAATACTAATAATTTGTTCGTCTTTTGTTTCTAATTCCATGGCTAATGCTATTAAATTGTAATTCCGTGAATATTCAAATTGTTGTAGAAATTTTTGCTGTGCAACATCCATTTGAAACATTTTGTCTAAAATAATTAGGGGAGCAATGCGCACGGAAAAACTGATTTCCTATGTTTAACGCCTATGTTTCACTTTCCGTGATACACCCTGTATATATGCATGTATGTACTTGTAATACTAGTGCAAATAAATATACGATAAATATCTGTAACATCTATGATAAAAAAATTGATATTTATTTAACTTTCGATATGAGAGACAATATTTACTTAACACATCCAGATATAAATTGCAAATTGCGTTAATTCGTATCAATAACTGTACAAATATATTTTTTTTACGAAACTTGTAAAAAGACTTGTGAAGGATTCATTGGCAATGGGATCTTGTGGTTCAGTTGGTTAGAGTGTCTCACTAGATATAAGAAGGTCCAGGGTTCAAATCCTTGTGAGGTCCATGAATTTTTCACAAATTCTTCTTCGTTTAATTAACATTTCCTCGACCCTACGCCCTATTTCTATGTTTAATTTCATGTTCATGAATAAAACAAATAGGGGGGGGGGCAAAATTTGGTTCATCATTATCGATATCTGTGTACAAAGCAGATTGACACTCCCAACAAAAGACAATATTTACATTAAACGTGTGCTGAATTTTAAAATCTTTGGATTTTCTTGAACTATGATTCTATTTACAGACAATAATTTATATATTTGTTAAATTTCGCAATCCTAATATTTTCTTAAACCATTATATCTGTTGAAAAACAATGAGAATGAATCATTTTATCATTTTTCTCAGAATGTAGTCAGTAAAAAATTTAATCTCTTATTTTTTAAACTGATTGAGTGACGTTAAATTCTAAACAAATACTGATGCAGTCTTGAGTTGGATAAGAAATCAATTACTACAAGATAATATTTTTAACTGTCTGGCTTTAATAATTTAATACCAGCCATATATTTTCTAATTTTAGTCAAGTACATATCACGAAATTACACAACACACATAAAGTATGTTTTTAAGGTCTCAGTTTATGTTTAAGTTCATTGTAAATACATATTTCATAATATGTAATTGCAAAATGATTTAACATGTTTTTCATTATATATATATATATATATATATAATGAAAGTACAATTGGCTTTTGACAATCTCTCAATTACACAAAATATTGTCGTTTTACTTGGAATTGGACGAACAGGATAAGAGCCATCAAAAAGTACACGAATTTCTTCATAACTATTTCCTCTGCAATGTAATTTGACAATCAAATTTTTTTCTTCAATACTGAACAAATCCATTTTTATTTTTGACGTTCCATAACCGATAAAATCAATTTTTTTTTGGAGATAGCTGATTTATAGCGATAGCCATGGAACTCAATCAAAATTACAAACAATTGTATGCCATCTTAACTGTCAAAAAAAATTGCGTTTTGTGATTTTCGTTCAATAACATGTTTCTTTGAAAGTATGGAACAGTTTTCTCAAGAAGAAAAGCAGCAGATTATAAAATGGTGGACAAATTTTGTTTGAGTTGCATGGCTATCGCTAAAAATCAGCAATCTTCAAAAAAAATTAAAATTGATTTTCTCGGTTATTAAAGGTCAAAAATTAAATCTTATTTCTAACTCGGGTGCAAAATTTAATTATTTGCAGCATTTATTTAAAGTATTTTTGTCTAAAATAATTTGGGAACTTTTGCGCAAGGAATAACTGATTTCCCATGTTAAAACGCCTAAGGCCAGGTTTTTAATATATATATATATATATATATATATATATATATATATATATATATATATATATATATATATATATTAAAAATAGTAAAATCGTTTTATAGGGACCCTAAAGCATGCTTTTTCATTGAAAACTCACCACCGATTTTTTTGACCAAAGACAATACCTTCCTTACCTAAAGGTGACGGAAGGTAAAAATGCACGCAAATAGCCTACTGTCCTTATTTTCAATTTATCCTTGTAAATGGTTATACATACATCATACAAATTTTATAAAAATTGTAACTTAACAGATCATTAATACTACAAGTGTTTAAAATAAATTAAGAAAATTATCCGCTGCTTTATTCAATTAGCGCTTAGTACAAAATTTTGATGTACATAAAAACATCAGCATCTGTTTATTTTGTTTATTAAATATAGGTTAATGCACTTTAAATTCGTAAAACGTCCTTGGAATTTTTAACTTTGATTTGAAATTCAAAGTAACTTTCGAATTCTACGTTTAGAAATGTTACGTAATAAAACGTGTTTATCTTAAAGTATACTCTGTCATTATACCATATTTTGGACTAAAATCGATTAACTACAACAATTTTGAAATCAGAGTTGCCTTGGAAATTCTTATTTATATTTTCATAATTTCCTTATCGAACAATAACCAATTATTATTGTAATTTTAAAATTTATATTTAATTTTCCTCATAAAGTTGTTTTCAATGCTAATAACATTGCGTGACAACTAAAATTACACCATTTGAGAAAGAAATAAGTTTTTTTCATACAGAACACAATTTTAATACTATTTTTGATAACTTATCTGCAAACCATATAGTCAAAATTATAATTATATGTACTTATGTTCTCTTCATATCACATGGTGACCCGATTTTTTTATCACAGTTGATAAGATCAAATTGAATGTTTTGATTATTTTTAAAATTAGTTTTTACGAATTATTACATAGTTGCCAAGGTTACGTTGATCGTCGGTGCAATTTGAAAAAGTTGAAGGTTGCTACTTTAAATACAAATGATATTTGCTTATTCAAATTTTAACAAAAAAGAGTGTTGTTTCTGAAATACTTACAATGTAAATAACAACTTGTATCATTAATATGTAACATTTTCAATAAACCAGAATTAATTTATTATTTGTAAAGTGAGATCAGTAAAATGTGGGACACACAATTTATGATTCCTAAATTCTGAATATTACATCTCATGTAGTGTTATTATAAATTAGGATATTAAGTTAAGTTTGTCTCTACAATATGAAGCAATTTTCATAAAATCGGTTAAGCCGTTTAGGCTGTGGCGATGAACAAAATTTTCCCGATCGTCGTGATTAAAGAAATTATAGTGAGTTAGTGAATCTGACCGTTTAATATAAGGACTAGCGAAAGCTCGGCGATAGTGTTTTATGATAGTCTCATTATTACAAATTTCAGACAAAAGCCAATCGAGCTGTCAAAGTTTTGACCCTGATACCTGACAGCCCTTAACAAGACCTCTGATTTGATACCAAACACGACGTATTTCTAAATATTTTATGCCAAAAAACAATACCCGATCGAAATGTCAAAATTTTGACAATTCCACATGACAGCCATTGAGAAAACTTTTCATTTAATACCAAATACGACATATTTCTGACAATTTTATGCAAAATACAAAACCTGATCGAGCTGTCAAATTTTTGACATTTCTGCCTGTCAGCCCTTCAGAAAACATTTCATTTGATACCAAACACGACATATTTCTAACAACTTTACGAAAAACAATAGACGATCGAGTCTGACCGTTTAGTATAAGGATGGAATTAAAAATAAAAGACGAACAAAAGCGTAACGTTTTCTTACGTCAGTGTCCGAATAATGATTTTAATAAATACTAATAATTTGACGTATAAAATGTTACGCTTTTGTTCGTTTCTTGTTTCTAATTCCATGGCTAATACTATTAAATTGTAATTCCGTGAATTTTCAAATTTTATTTATTAACTTGAAGTGAATTTGACACGAGATATTGTCCAAAATGTTATCTAAATAAATTATATATATTATATATATTATATATATAATGGCTGTATTACACGCAACGATAAATCAACCGATTTATTGATCAACTGCGACCTTCAAGTTATCGGTATGTGTAATACAAGAAAATAGATCGATTTATTTACGAAAATAAATTATTTTTGGGAAATATTTGGTTACTTTTCTAATGCCAAATAACATTTCAAACTATATTTGACGTATGCAGGTTATAAATTTTCATAAAAGACATGAGAAGCTGGTAGCCTTGATCATTGATTCCAACAAAAATTGATAGAAAATCGTTGTGTGTAAATTCTCAAGTTTTCTACGATTAATTGATCGATTTATCGGTCAATAAATTCACCGATTTATTGTTACGTATAAAACCGCTATAGGAAATAAAATTTGGTTATTTCCTAATCTTTTCCATTCTGTGCAAGTATAAATGGTTCCATGCATTTACAGTGGTTTATATTTCTATTCCCTATGCAATCTATAAATCAGGCAAATTTCAGGAAAATTACATTTGAAGATCAATTTTGACAATTTTACTTTCAAATTGATTAATAATCAGACATACGTTTTACTGTTCATAGCCTGCTCCGAGTTAGTTTTTACTTCCTTGTACGTAAGTAAAGGAAGTATTGTAATCGCGAAAAATTTCAGTTTTCAGATTTCAGCGGAAATATCCATTTTGATCATCTCTGAATCCATTTTGACTAATTTCGTCGTGACGTCTGTACGTACGTATCTCGCATAACTCAAAAACGGTAAGCCGTAGAAAGTTGAAATTTTGTATTTAGGACTCCTATAACATCTAGTTGTGCACCTCCCTTTCTGGTTATTACACAATTTCCAGAAGTGGCACTTTACATGAAGCCTATAATAGATTTTAATGAAAAACTAATCCAAAACTTTTCAAATTTGGTATACAAGACTTTTATGTCAATCGAAATAACATAATAGATTTTGGTTAAAATAGGCTAACCGGAAGTGGTACATTACTTGAAGTTGTTAACAGTTTTTCTCGAATAAAATGATTTTATTTTGATTTTAGAAATAAATGCTTCAAATAAAAGTTTCAGAGAATTAATTTCTGCGTCTAGCACATCAAGTATTATTAAATTAGCCCTTTGTATAGGCGAGATATGTAAATTTAAAAATTATATACTTTTTTGATTTTGTAATAAAGCTTGCTATGGATTAGGACAAAAAAAATGTTCATGTCAAATTACGTTAAATACGTGCAATTTTATGATTCGTACAATAACAAATATTATATTTTTATTGTGAAATTAGTCATATCCATTGTTGTAATCAAATATTTCTTTGTTGTAATCAAAACTCTGTTTAAAAAGAACCGGGTTAGATTATGGTCGCTATATCTTACTGTTTTCATATATTTAATTTGTGATAACTATTCATTTATCAAATGTTAAAAGATTAAAAGAGAAAAAAGATTATAATATATTATTTTTCAGATTGTAGGTGCCATAAATTTGATGTCCCATACATTCCCAGTCGTACTATACAATACTCATACCTTCTCGCTCTATGTCGAATCTCTTTATCGCACGCAATAAATTTCACTAAAGAATTAGGAATCGACGAATCCACAGCACTTAGATCAAAAATATCACTATCTTCGGCAATTTGAGCTCCTAGGTGTTGAACTCCCCCATTGCACGTTTCAAATTGCACAAAACGCATTTTCCTCGTTGCAGTTGCACTAAAATGTCGACTCACACTATCTGTCCAATTAAAACCACGTGGCTTATGAAATAAGTTACTGGATATATTTTTATCAAAAACATATTTCAAATTTGAAAATAGTTTATATTTGTTTGCAGCCATTTTTTGACTGATTAATATAAGTACATGTTATAAACACGAAGAATAAAAGACGAATGAAACATTTGAAAGTGTGTAAACAAACAGGTTTCCCCCACTTGTTGCCAACAAATGAAAGCTGATTTTGCTGAACGTATATTAGTTGTTTCTACATATTTATATCTCGTTATTGTATTTAGTTTTATAATAAATATATTGTTTAAACATTTATATTTATTTAGTTTAAAAACTTTATTACCAATTGCACGTACATAAAAATAAATTGTACTACAAAATAGTACAAAAAAATGCTACTATATTTTCCTAGCAGCACTGTATAAATAGTTAAGCTATATATTACAAAAAAATTAAAGTATTGCTAAGCGATATGGCATTTATTGCTGCTTACTTGAGTGCACATTGTCCCGTTAAAAAGGCAATAAATTATGTCACGAATTCCCGCGTAAACGAAAAGTTCATGTTTACATTAAAAATATGCTTGACAAGATTCATTATAAATTAATATATCCGTCTTGTATACTTCAAAACGAGGTTATTTGCATTCTATACTGATGTTCACAAGTGTATAAGAAATATAATTTTGCTATTTTAATTATTTTTTTGAAGATATCTAAAAAAGAAGTGGTTATACAATTTAAGTTAAAGTTTTATAAAAGTGTACTTGGAATTTACATTAATTTACCCTTAATTGATAATATAAAACCTACTATAAAATAATATAAAAATTAAATATAATACAGTACTATGAGAAATACACAATTCATTGTGTTTGCTCATTTGACAGGAGGTTAACGGCATACCTCGTTCGACCTGTAGTTCAAAACTTGCCACCTCAGCGCTGCGATCTTAACAATACATGCTAATATGTTATTTTAGTTTTAAGTAATTTCCTGATTCCCTGCAACTGTAAAGGTTTTTTATTGTCTTCGGTTTCTTCGCAATTAAAAAAAATCAATATTTATTATTAGCAAATAATAAAATATTACAGAACTCTAAATGTTCGAAAATAATATGCTACTATAATGTTCAGGTAGGACTGTGTTGAGCTATCATATAATAGATGGCACTACGTACTAAGAAAAAGGAAATTTTAAAACTTATTTATTCACATATTATGCCGATGTTACGCCATCATTCATAAAAATGATGGTGGATGAAAACTTTTTAATGGGCCGCTATCAATTACAATCAGTCACACATATAATTTCATTCATGAAACCCCTATAAATAATTTAATTTTTTCTTTCTCATTCACAATAATGCCCATGAATGATAGTATGACATTGACTTTTATTATTTATGTATCAAAGATGTATTTTTTTTATTTAATCCTATGATAGTTGTACCCGTATGGAACCACACTACAGCACTATTCTGGTAGCTCAGTATATGTGTACATAATTCAGCTACCGTAGAAGAGATGGCGCCATATACTATAAACTATATCGTACTAGAATTCGAAATATACAGACCGTTGAACGCGAAACCGAAACATTTAATTTCGTAATTTCCTGCTTCCCTAATTATTTTAATGCTTCAAATAAATTTGTAGACCTTATTCTTCATCTGAATCAATGAGCAAATTTAATTAAGAATGCAAATTAATTAAGAGTGCCTCTATACCTACAGAAATTACTTCAAAAATAGCGATAGCCATGGAATTGTAACTAAAAATTAAAAAAATGTTACGATCAGTTGTATCAACAAGGCTTACTTTTTAAACTAGGTTTAAAAAAAGCAAAAAAAAAATGTTCCATTCTATTAAAGAAGGGTAAATTCTCTATCTGATACATATAAATATTTTATTATATCTTTTATAGATTTAGAGATCTGTTGTAATAAATCTCCCAGCCCAAATAATGTCATAGAAACCAATTGAAAAATAAATGCCAGTGTCAGAAATCCAGAGACATTACTTAAGATTACTGAAGATATTTTCTGGGAAGTACATTCATTATATTATTACTTATTATATTAATAGTTAAATATTTAAAATTATAGGTATGTTACATATACCCTTCAAAAATACTGTTAATCCCGACAATGAATTGGAATTTTGAAAAATTAGAAAAGAAGAACAAAATTTATTCATAGAATGAATCTAAATATAAAGAATAAGTAGAATTTTTGATGTAGAGTGTAGGTGTACAAGGAATATTAAATACAATAGGGCGCGAGCAGTCATGTGACTTTGTTAGCCTTGACAAGCAGATATGAGGGCCCATGTTTGAATGAAAGCTAGTAATTATGTACATAGATGTCAAATATCATAATTTTTTATTCTAAATTTCGTGATTTTTCAATTTAATGTAGTTTATTTTCCTCGACAAGAAAATTCCACACTCCTGGTGACAAATTAACTACGTGAATTTTTTAATGTGTACTTATTACTAAAATAATCATATAAAAAGCAGATTGATAAACCCAGCAATGGGTAACAAGCCGTGACGACATTATTATTATTGTGTTAACCACTGCTTGAATTTGTTTTTCGTCTAAGTATGTTGTCAATCGAAAAAGAACAAATAAGCTCATTACTATAAGTAATTAAACAAATAACAAAAATGTATCAATTTATACTGTCTTTAATTAAATTAAAATGCCGCAGTCAACTGTTTAAGAGATAATTGATTGTCGAAACAAAAGCCCCACGATAACATCTGATGGTGTCATCTAGTTACGGTCATCAATAACACAAGGAATGACAATCGTTTTGCAGGAAGGTATTAGCCTAAATGCCCCCACAAATATGTAACTATACATATTTATTTCTAAATTCACGTAGTTAATTTGTCACCAGGAGTGTCGAATTTACTTGTCGAGGAAAATAAACCATATGGAATTGGGAAATCACTAAATTTAGAATGAAAAATTATGATATTTGATATCTATGTACATAATTACTAGCTATTATTCTGACACGGGTCCCCATATCTGCTTGTCAAAGCCAACAAAGTCACATGACTGCTCGCGCCTTATTGTATTTAAGATTTCTTGTATACCTACACTCTACATCAAAAATTCTACTTACTCAATATTGACCAAAATTCTTCAATGGGCCTTGTCTGGGGAACATTAGGGGATTGTCATTTTTAGGCACAAATGGGATGTTGTGAGCATCTAACCAATCTTTGGTTATTCTAGCGTAATGGCAATATGCTAGATCCGGCCAAAATATAATATTATCATTAGGATGATGTGTATTAATAAAATCAACCAGTTTCGGGAGGCATCTCTCGGTATAAATGCTGGCATCAACCGCCTCACCCCTCCAACATAAGGACGTGAAATACCTGCCGCTGATATGGCGCACCAGACCAAAATCTTGTCTTCAGATTTCTTTTTTGTTTTATATTTCGCATTATTTGGACAATTTTCTATATCATCCGTATAAAATCCATCATTACCTTTAATTTCCGAATTAGAAAACGTGAAATATTTTTCATCATCCATGATCAAAACTCTGTTAGTTGTAAAGTGATATCTTCTTAATGCACGGCAACATATCGGAATTCTACGTAACTGATCTTCTGGATATTTTGGACACTTCTTCCTCTTCCGATGTTTAAGTCCATTTTTGCTGAGTTCTCGGCTGATTGTCATGTGTGAAACCCGAAGTCGGCGACCCAATTTTCGAGTCGAAGTTCCTAACCGGTCTTTTGCACTTTCCACCAACCTATTTGACTGGGCATTAGTCAAAGCTTTAGGCCGTCCACTTTTTGGAAGGTTTACATATGGTATGCCTTCCTCACATTCACTTATAGTTTTATAAATGGTCGAAACAGCAATATTTTTTCTTCTAAATATATTTTCTATTTCAGATTTTCACACCCGTCCAACCAAATTGTATATACTTTTTCGAATATGTAGTTTGTTCGGCATAACTATGTTAATATTCGACAAATATGATATGACTTATTAAAATCTAAACAATATTGAACATTTGTTTTCAATGACAACTAGATGCTAAGTTTTTTTGAATTAATTTATAGACAACGAAATTTTTATTTAAAATATTATTTTTGTATTTTCTCAATACATGCATTGTTTTTGATTATTTTATATACTTTGTCCTGTAATCGGATTACTGATGGGCAATAAATTATTATTATTATTTAGTAGGTGGCTATATTTAGGTGTTATATCGTCATTTGTTGTAGATGTAGAATTACGAATACAAATATGAAAAACAGGGGGTGCATACTTTTTGAAACACTTTTTTTGGCGGGTGTAGATATTTACCAAAAACACCCCCTTCGTTACGAAGTGTTCTGAGACACGTACACCATGTTAATTTATGTTGTCAAAAAAGTGATAAACAACTTGTAATTGTAAAATATAGTGGTAATTTTAAAAAATATACCTGTTTGGGAGATAAGAAAAGGTACAGAAGTGCTTAGAAACAATGGTAAAGGTACAAAAAGATTGGGTTACCTGAAAAAACGAAATTTATGAGCCTACTTTGATTTCTTAATAAAGATGTTTTAGTAGACTGTTTGTCTACTAGAACCTGCGATATATTTTAAATGATATATTGACTTTGAGAGGACGAGGACATCTGGTGACTAAAGATACCTATTCAGATTTGATGTTTGCATGATTAACAGATTTTTTAACCTTCCGTCACCTTTAGGTAAGGAAGGTATTGTCTTTGGTCAAAAAATTCAATGATGAGTTTTTACTGAATAAGCATGTTTAAGGGTCAATATAATACGATTTTATCAAATACTCTTCTTATATTCTTATATTATAATATTTGCAAGAACAAATATTTTCAAAAAATATTTTTTTTAAGAATCTGCTACTTCCGGTTGTCCAATTATTACCAAAACTTTTTAGCTCTTCCCAGTAATGTCCGATTGAGAAATACGTAATTACAATACAAATATTAAGTATTATAGTTTTTGAGAAATCGCCTTTCCAAGATACACACACACACACACACACACACCACACACATAATTGAGTTTGTACTGAATAAGCACGTTTTAGGGTCCATATAATACGATTTTACCATTTTTACGATGATGTCTGTATGTATGTATGTGTGTCTGTGTGTGACGAAAGTTTCGGATTGCATAACTCCCAAAATTTTTTTTCGTATTCCTCAAGTTTACATCCAGAAGAAATTTTAACAAATTTTCTTGAAAAAACTCAGTTAAATATTATTAGAACTTAAAGAATATATTATTCTCTATACGTTTTGATTGCATTTTATACTTCATATTCAATAGATATATTGTTAAAGAATTATAAAGAATTTCATAAATTAGCCAGCTATGCTAACCATGGAAACTGCTCATATATTCAGGTAATTCAAATTGACAGTTGTTAGTATCAATGAAACGTAAATGAATGTGGCAGAGATGAGGATGTTGAAGTAGATGTTGGGGAAGACACGGAAAGATACGGCAAGGAATAAAAAAATATGGAAAATAAGTCGTGTTAGAAGTTTCTAGAAAGATACAAGAGAGACGATTAGATTGGTTTGAACATGTCATGAGAAGAGATGAAGAATATATTGAAAGAAAAATGAATAAGACCAAAGATATTATGGAAGGCCGTATTGCGAAAGACTTGAGAGAAAAGGAACTGAATGAGAACAACACACAAAACAGAAATGAGTGGAAGAAGAAAATCAAAAAATAGCGACCCTTAACGAATCGGAAAAGCTCGAGAAGAAGATGTCAGTGTCAAGTTCAATTTGCATAGTTTGTTTATGAAAAAATTTTACTGGAAATTTAGAATCTTTGCCAAGAAAATTTATGTATGGAATTTATACATAATCTACAGGATTGACGGAAGGTATTGTGTCTTCAAGTTTCCTTTGAAACCATGTCGTTTATTTCGTATCATTTTAAAATAATTTCATTCCATAAAAAAGCGGCCCTTTCAAATATTTCCTAATTAACTAGATCCGTCCCTGCTTGCTATCTTAATCTCGACTCCATCTAAAACAGTTGAAAGTGAAGCATACGTCAATTGTTAAAGTTGTTCTTCTTATGAAATGTTGTCATACAAGTCGCTTATCAGATGTTTGTGCAGTGTTCATTTGTTGTCCGATGGTCGACTGTTTTGTCAGATGTTTAAAATGATAGTAAAATGGTACCTGGTCACAGCTATAGTAGGTACTCCGACAAAAAAAAAATTCTTTCTTCACTGAACTCATAATAGGTATAATAGAATGAGACATCAAGAAAATAGGTGTTTCTGTCCCTGGAAACAAAGGGTGTAATAAATAGTATTACTCACACATTAAATCAACCAATTATTTAATTCAAATATTTAAATATGTTGGAATATAATTCGTTTGTTGATTTTTACCTTCCGTCACCTTTAGGTAAGGAAGGTATTGTCTTTGGTCAAAAAATTTAATGAGTTTTTAGTGAATAAGCATGTTTTAAGGTCCCTATAATACGATTTTACAATTTTTACGATAAAGTCTGTATGTATGTATGTATGTATGTATGTGTGTGTGTGACAAAAGTTTCGGATCGCATAACTTCAATACCACGATTCCAAAATTTATATTTTTTCGTATTCCTCAAGTTTACATTCAGGAGAACAGATTAGATTTTGGTTATAATTGGTGAACCGGAAGTAGCCTCATTTGAAGATTTAGCAGTTAAATTTAATTTATTATAACTTAAAGAATATATTATTGTCTATATGATTTGATTGCATTTTATACTTCATATCCAATAGATATAGAGTTAAAGAATTTTAAAGAAATTAAATTTTATTAATCAGCCAGCTATGCTAAACATGGAAACTACTAATATATTCATATAATTCAAATTGACAGATGTCAGTATAAATAAAAATAAATTAATGTGGCAGAGATGAGGATGTTGAAGTAGATGTTGGGGAATACACGGAAAGATAAGGAAATAACTCTAGTGTTATAAGTTTCTAGAAAGATACAAGCGAGATGATTGGTTTGAAAATGTCATGAGGAGAAATGAAGAATATATTGGATGAATGCTTAGTAATAGAAGGTTGAAGAAACAGAGGAAGACCAAAGATAAGATGGAAGGACTGTATTGTGGAAGAAGAAAATAAAAAATGGCGACCCTTAACAAATGGGGAAAGCTAAAGAAGAAGATGTTAGTGTCAAGTGCAATTTGCATAGTTTGTTTATGAAATAATTTTACTGGAAATTTAGAATTAGGAAGAAATTAATGGAAGGTATTGTGCTGGCCACAACAGATTTTTATTTATAAAATATTGTTATCCACTTTAATATCTATATCTTCAATTTCCAATTACAATAATTTATAAATAAATCTATAAAAATTATTTAAAGTATTTTTCTTTTCGTGTCAATAATGTGTTCATTGTTTGGTTTTTTGTTTTGTTTATATCAGTCGTGTCAAAATGAATTTCTTAAAGGCTAACGATCGAGTGGATATTATAAAAATGTATTACAATTCGTAATTAATTCATAAATAAAAAAAAATAAATGTTTAGGTTGATCGAGATTTGAACCTTAACCTACAAAAGTTTTTTCATTACTTAAGCAGAAATGCTAACCATTCAGCCACAATGACAATTGCAAATATTTTTTATTTTTATAGTATTTATTGACAGTTATTTATAATTTTCTTTAATTTATGCATTGATAATACAGTAATTAGTATTAAGGTTTGCTAGGGACACAGGGAATGGTTTTATTCTCTAACAAACATCTTCATACACCGCTTTCTTTATACGATGAACAGGACTAAATATAATTTACACTGAAAAAGATAATTTCTTATGACTTTATACAGCATAATGACTATTTAATACAACGTGCGTACTATAGGTACTTTATAGTGATTTTAGCACGGCGTCAGTGTTAGTTAGTGTCAGTTAGTGTTATGCTAACTAAGCCTTAATGTTAGTAGAGGCCATTAAATTTGAATCAAGTGTGGAAAAAGATATGAACTTGAAGACGTGTTTAAAATGAGAACAGAAAAACGGTCATCGTTAAAGACTACAAAAAATTGAAAATTAATTTAGAATGTATTAATCATCGCTTCTAGCTGTTGTCGAAAATACACCACCTATATTGACAACTGACAAGCTGCGACATGACATCTGGTGGGAAAAATATGAACTTTCCGATTTGGTACTATATTGTGACTATGATTGAATTTACATGTGGTTTGATCATTTGATGTGAATAAAAATGGGAAAAAGTCGTACAAATTGTTGTGTATTCTCATGTCACTCAAGATCTGGTCGAGACACAGGCATTGGGTTTTATAATTTTCCGAAACATGGCCAAAATAAAGTTAAAATTACGACAAGAGCAGGTGTTGAAATGGACATTGATCGACGAAAAGCATGGGGATATGCAATTCGTAGTGCAAAACAAATAACAAAAGACATGAAAGTTTGTTCTCGTCATTTTAAATCGGATAATTATATATTTCCTGGTCTTTGTCTAGCTTTACACGTGTATTCTGCACTAATAGTTTTTAAAATTTCTCTAAATGTATTTTGATTTCATGTGGCTTTGCAGTAATTGCACTGGTTTGCAGACAAAGTGCAAATATTACTCACATTATACCGTCATTTTTTAATACTCCACATATAATATTGTGGTTAGCGTTTATAATTCGCTCATCTGCGATCATCAACTTCGATTGATTAAATATACATATATAAATATATACAATTATAAATAAAAATTTATCATATCTTCTATAATACATCTAGAAGTAGCTGTTCCTTACAGAAATCTAAAATGTTTTGTTATACCAAGCCCCATTTTAAGTGAAAAAATTGCTTTTGTTGTTTGTTTTCATATGTCACAACACTGCGAGTACCAATTCAGAAGCAGCTGATCGGTCCGATGGTGCTGCCGCCATCGGACATGTCAGTTCTCAATAGATATGCAGCATGGAAAATAGAGCAAGTAGCCATTTGTCTCTTCCGTCGTCTTTGGTCAAACAATTCATTGATGAGTTTTTAGTGAATAAGCATGTTTTAGGGTCCCTATAATACGATTTTACCATTTTACGATGATGTCTGTATGTATGTATGTGTGTCTGTGTGTGTGTGACGAAAGTTTCGGATCGGATTCCAAAAATTATATTTTTCTACAGTCTACATAGAAAGTAGCCATTTGCGCTCTCTTTTGTCAACGCAAAATGTCACTTTGCCGCTCTAGCGCGCAAAGTAGAAAAAACGCTCGCTGTCAAAATTTCTAACTATACAATGTTGAGAAATGTCACTTGTCTATATTCTTAATGGAAACGTTTAGTCAGGAACTAATGGCACTGTAGTAACACATTTTACCACCTTTACAAATCAGTCTGACATATAACTGCTCCGGCGGTATATTACATAACCAAAAAAAAAATGCCGCGCTAGTATGAAAATAAAATAGGGCATTCTTTTACAAAAACGAAAGTATAAAATGTTTAGATTAGATTGAAGCAATAGGTTAAGAATAATGGGAAATAACGATAAATTAAAATTAAATATAAAAGACGTTTTTTCTTTATATTAATCCTTATTAATTGAGTAGTAGTGTAAGTACAAAGTGTACATTTTATTATTTTTTGTTATGATAGCGACTGTAGAAAAAATCTTCTATACGATTTCATTGCATTTTATACTTCATATTCAATAGATATAGAGTTAAAGAATTTTAACGAAATTAAATTTTATAAATCAGCCAGCTATGCTAAATATGGAACCTACTAATATATTCATATAATTCAAATTGACAGATGTCAGTATCAAGAAAAAGTAAATTAATGTGTCAGAGATGAGGATGTTGAAGTAGATGTTCGGGTAGACATGGAAATATAGGTAAGGAGATAACTCTCGTGTTACAAGTTTCTAGAAAGATACAAGAGGGACGATTATATTGGGTTAAAATGTCATGAGGAGAAATGAAGAATATATTGAAGAAACAGAGGAAGACCAAAAATAAGATGGAAGGACTGTATTGCGAAAGACTTAGAGAAAAGGAACTGAATGAGAACGACACGTAAAACAAAAATGAGTGGAAGAAGAAAATAAAAAATAGCAACCTCTAACGAATGGGAAAATGTCAGTGTCAAGTGCAATTTACATAGTTTGTTTATGAAATAATTTTACTGGAAATTTTGTATGTATGGCATTTATACATAAAACACAGGATTGACGGAAGGTATTGTGCTGGCTACAACAGATTTTTGTTGAAGTGTTAGAGTTCCTGGTAATAGCACATAAAACCATTCTGTAACTCCATATTTCACTATGATGACTATGTCTTTTCTTCTATCTCTACTGTGAAATTCAAGTTCAGAGATTATATCATACGGCTTCATCTCTAATTAGTGGTTTCCATTGTGTTGAATGCTTCAGGAGTCAGGTAGAAATTAATATTATAATAAATTTGTCACATCATTTTAAAAAGAGAAATGACTCGTTGATTTTCAAACGTGATAAGGTATAGTATTGTATACTATAGTGAAATAAATACAAATATTTTTATTATATCTTTTATAGATTTAGAGATACAAAAATATATAATATTATAATTCTTTAACTCTATATCTATACCTAACCTAACCAATTGTAGTTCATAAGCCTATTTGGGCGTTATTGGCAGCTCAATTCTAAAACTTGACCTTAAGTCTATTTTAACTAAACACATGACAGTGAATAAGAACCGATACAGAATTTGTCATAGTACGAATATGGTTTTATGTGGATTTTAGCTGAAACTAAATCTTAGAATTTTTTTTTGGCAAAAGGTCAAATTACGAGTTTGCGTTAAATGAAGAAGTTTAACTGACATTATTGAAAAAATTGCCTATAGATTCGTCACAAAAGTATCACTTTATTTCCTTATAAAATAATATACAATCTTCGAAATTCTCGTTCTTTTTTTAAATCAAACTTCATATGTTTATTTTGAAATACAAACACAGAAAACCATCCAAGTTAGCAATGCACATAGGTGATGAAAGATACAATCATTCATAAATAAAAATCCCCCGACGACTACTATACTTTCCGCTGCAAATACAAACTAATTTTTGTTTAATGTGTATGTATTGGCTGCACTCTTATTGTCTACCACTCCGATCTTGTTAATAATTACATAGATTAACAGTCTCGAGGATACTACCTATCTAATATACCTTAATACCACCAAGGGTAGACTGTGACCATACATCGGAAGATGCAGGAATCTTTCCGTATAATGAGAGATGCTGGGAGCAGTCTAAGATGTAGTTAATAAATCGGGACAGGTTTCAGATATTTTGAAAACATAATTACACGTTTTCATCTTGTAATGGAATATTGTGGACGGTGTTATGAAAAAGGAATTTAAGGTGGGTACGATAATGAATGGGGTGATCCACTATTTTTTTTTTATTTTTACCTCCCGCTTGGTAAGGGAGGCACAGTAAAATTTTTGAAAGATCCGATCAAGGTAATCTACGAATTATATGAATTCATTAATTCAGATTTTTACTCCGCCCATTATGACGAATACAGTAGTGTTGTTTGCTTGGTTTTTATGAGTGTACATGAGATACTACTGTTATTTTATTATTATAAAAATATGTTACAATAAAAGCATACAAAATTCAAAAATTAGTGAACTAGTAAGTTTATAAGCAAATGACAAACCGAATATGTGAAAAATAAGATACTGACACAATGCCAGTATGAATCAAGGTAATGTATCTGAATTAATAAATAAACTTACGAGCATTGTTTTAGTGTGGAATGTCCTAACTTAGTCGAAACAATATGAATTTTTGAAGGACAAGCGTATTATATCCATCCTTATCGCACACTCTTATAGCCTTTGCAAAGGAAAGAGATAAATGTATGCCTATTTGTTAATTCGTTCATGATACAGATGACTTTGATCGGACATCTTTAAAAAAAATACTGTATAGGGATCGTACTAAAAATCGCATATCGAGATTTTGGTAAATGAGCCCGTTTTAAGGTCCCTACAATCCAATTTTAACATTTTTACGATGATGTCTATGTGTATGTGTGTGGATCTTCTTTGCGCTCTAACTCAAATACTATCGTTCAGAAACTTTAAAAACCTTGTATTTCTATCTTACTACCTTAATTTACTGGAAGCTCAAAATAGTTTTTCTTCGAAAAATACCTTTAAATGTTATTTTTTCGAGATTTATGTTATATAAAAATTAAAGATTATTAAATTTTCTACAGGTTTGCATTAATACTTTTTCTATATATTTTATGGATAAATTTATAAAACTATCTATAATTTTAATACCGGAGCCTACGTTTTAAACACAACTCATATAAATGGTTACACAATTCAGATCTCAAATGTTTGTAACTGACAGGTATATGTCACTGTCAACGAAGTAATCATTTCAAATAATAATATTAACGTTTTATAAAGAAAATAGTAACTGGAACAATAATTATATGGAAAGGAACTTAATACAGTTTCCAGCATAAGTAAATATGTAAAAAAGGTAAGATAATAAAAACATATATCATCACGGTATATTACCCATTGATGGGTGAGTCAATCTGCTTTGTACGCAGATGTCGGTAATAATGATGACATATTTGTTCCGTGCAGGCGTTTACCAGGCGTCACTTCACGCGAATCTTGGGAACGGGTTCGATTCCGACCGACGCCAAATATCAATACGATGATGTCTGTGTGTATGTGTGTGTGGATGTATGGGCACTCTAATTCAAATACTATCATTCAGAAACTTTCGAAACCATGTATTTATACCTTGTTTTAATATGGAAAGAAGCCATTAGATTTTGGAGTCAATCAGATAACCGGAAATTTCTTCAAAAATAGCTTTAAAAGTTATTTTTTTCAATTTGTTATCATAAAAACTAAAGACTATTCCATTTTCTACAAGTTTGCATTAATAATTTTTCTATATATTCATGGATAAATTTATAATTAAATAATTTATTGATTTTCCAATGCCATGTGGTTTATTTTCCTCGGCAAGTAAATTACACACTCCTGGTGACAAATTAGCTACGTGAATTTAGAAAATCTTGAAATTTTTAATGAAAAATTCTAACATTTGACATCTATGTACATAGTTACTAATTGTCATTCTGACACCGGCCCCATATCTGCTTGTCAAGGCTAACAATGTCACGTGACTGCTCGTGGCGGGAGGTATTGTACTGCCCCACCCTGTATTTACGTTTTTTCTTATATATACATATATCACCTTATCTTTAATACAATTGAAAATCTGTTGGAAATTAATAACAAAAATATTGGAATTACCATATCTAAGTATCATCATGGCATAGATAATTTTGTTAAGGAAGCAGCACATTTCTGTTAAGTTTCCTTTGATAATAACGCCATCCACCGTCAGCATATTCAAACATCACGGTTCGAAGTCTTCCACTAATGTCTATCATTAACAATCCGACCGATTCGTTGCTAATACGTAGTTTAGTTACAAATTCTGCCTGTAGGGGGATAATTTACCAAATTACCCGCCATAACACTTCAAAATAAACAAGAAAACAAGCCACAATCGCTGCCCCGATCGTGTAGTGTTTATTTAAATAACTGCGTCAATGAGGCAGCATTAGGTTACAGCGATGGTGAACTTAACGTGCAGTGTGAAGTCGGGAAATCTAATCGTGGTATAGACGAGGATAGTGACTAGTAAAGCATAGGTAGCTTGCTTGTTAGCACCTTTAGGTTTTTTACTGTATTTGCAAGAAGTTTTTTTTATGCTGAATTGCAGAATACACGCAGAAATGCAGTATTGTTTTGTATTGTACTATTCAACTCAATAATTACGTTTTTCTGTTTCAGAATTAGAATTTCTAGCATACTAATTGATTATAAAGGGTTTTTCAGATGGGGCGGGTCGATGTTAGCAGCCTGTGGCGGCTATGTTATTTTGGTGGCGTCTGTCTAATCTGTTTATTATTCTGTCACAGATGCCAAATCACCATGGCAAGTTACATGTCCAAATGATAAAACTTTATTATCAAAATGAGTGTTCGCAGACGCGGTGGCTCTTCAAAGTCTACTCTCTAACGTTTGGTGGCCAAATTCGAGACGACCGATTCGGTAAACAATTAGCCAATACCCGTACATAAAAGGATCGCCAGATCGGCCGAGAACATTGGCGCGCTCCGTGAAAGTGTGCAGGAGAACCCGAGGCAGTCAATTGAAGAACTCGGCCTTTCGCAGACTTCAACTTGACAAATTTTGCGTCGGGACTTGGGCCTACACCCGTACAAGATCCAACTGACCCAGGAGCTCAAAGTTAATGACCATAGACAACGCCGTTTGTTCGCATCTTTAGCGACGAGGCGCATTTTTGGATGAATGGCTATGTTAACAAGAACAATTGCCGTATATGGGACGACGCCAACCCACATGAGATTCACCAGGTAGTAACACATCCACAAAAAGTTACTGTTTGGTGCGTATTTTGGGCCGGCGGCGTCATTGGTCCGTACTTTTTTTACCTCTCGCTAAGAGAGGTATTGGATTCATGCTAAAAATCGCATATCCAGATTTTATTGAATAAGCACGTTTTAAGGTCCCTACAATCCGATTTTAACATTTTTACGATGATGTCTGTGTGTGTGTGTGTGTGTGTGTGTGTGTGTGTGTGTGTGTGTGGATGTGTGTGTGTGGGATGTTGGAAGGACGGTTACTCAAAAACTATAAGACTTAAAATTTGTTTAACAACGTATTTCCCAATCGGACATTCATGGGAAGATCTGAAAAGGTTTTGGTAATAATTAGACAACCGGAAGTAGAAGATTCTTGAAAAAAAATCTTCTAAATATTATTTTTTGAAAATTTTTCTTGATAATATTAAAGAAAAATAAATTCTCTTTCTGATACATTTAAATATTTTTATACATATTTTATAGATTTAGAGATAAAAGGAATATAATATATAAAATAATGTTGTAATTAATTTTACAACCGAAAGGATGCCATGAAAAATAGTTGCAAATTTAAATTATTTGTAACTGACAGATAAATGTCAGTGTCAGAAATAATGAGTAATGAAAGAAAAATGTATTTGGAGAATCCCTTAATTCTTGATCTGTGACTATTATGGAGATGACAAGTCTAGGTTGAAGGACTTAAATTTGTTTCAAACATTATGGGACAATGTACACCAGTACTATAGACTAGAGTAACTTTGAATTGCGAAAAAGCTATCAAATTCTTCTCAAGTAAGTTGTAAATATTGACAAAATTACACATCGATATAAGAATAATCGGAGTGCAATCTATCCGTCACTTTATTAAAGGGAATTAGTGTTATTTAGATATAACATGTATGAAAAAATAAAATGTAAAAGAAGATATATAAGAATAGATGCACAATCCAGATATATACATTTTAGACCGCCCAAAATTAATGTTTTTACTAGAAGAATATGAAGAGAAAGTAAACAACGTTGTTCGAATTGAAAATTGCTGTTACCAGCCTAATATTTATATATGGTAAACTCTACTTTGTAATTTATTGTGACATAATTTATGGTAAATATCTTCATGTTGAGACATGCTATTATTGAATAATAAAGAAGTTTATACGTCATAGATTTATATGAATATATTATTTGTATTTATAAAAATATTCTTTGCTTTATGCATACAGCCAGGTAAAATATACGGCGAGAGGTTATGTGCTGGCCACATCAGATTTTTTTAAACAATGTTGGTGAGGCCATCACAGATTATTTTTTGGCCCAAATTGAACGATATGGAGGTAGACGACATGTGGTTCCAGCAGGACGGCGCTACGTGCCACACAGCACCACGATGGATATTCTGCATGAACGATTTGAGGGTATGGGTAACTCTCGCAGAGGTGACGTGAATTGGCCACCAAGATCGTGCGATTTGACTCCGCTAGACTTTTTCTTGTGGGGTTTCCTGAAATCGCAGGTCTGTGCCAATAAACCGCAGTCAACATAACCAATGCCATCGCTCAAATTCAACCGGATCTATGCGGCAGAGTGATTGAAAATGACGCTTAGGTCTCTTTAGTATTAAAGAAAACCATGAGCGAACAAGAAGGGCATGTCTCCGTGGAGTAACGAATTATTATCAAGTTTTTGGCTAAGGAAGGCGTAAGTCCAACCGAATTTTTGCGGAGATTGAAGGCCCAGTGCGGGGACAACAAGTTTCTAAGGATCCATGTCTTTGCTTGGCATAAGGAATTCTCTGAAGGGTCGAGAATCAGAGCCACGATTGCCGCCAAAGGATGAGCGTTACCGAATCAACATCGGGGCGGTTCGGAATCTCATGAAGACTGATAAACGCATAATGATCAACACACATTTAATGCGCAACATTATTGCAACTTACTGGATGCCGCAAAATTGTCCTATCGAAGGAAAAGAAAACCGCAAACTGTCAAAAATTGAACAGAATTGGCTGGGAAAAGTTGGAACATCCACGCTATAATCCCGACTTGTCACTATGTGACTTTCACCGTCTTGAGTGCCTCAAAGAAGCGATGGGGGGCTATCGATTCGACAACGACCGCGCGGTGGAGGAATTTGTGTTCTAATGGCTATGTGAAGGTCCCGCTAGTTTCTACGATGAAGAGATTAAAAAGCTCCCCAATCTGTTGAGGAAAATGCGTTTCTAAGGCGGGGGATTATGTAGAAAAATAATATGTTTTTGTATACTTTTTGATTCATCCGTGTAAAGACAATGTAGTGTAAGTACTAGTGGTGGGATCCGGATCCGGATAGTTTCGTTTCGGATCCAAAATTATCCGGATATCCGGATAATTGAATATTGAACTATCCGGATCTCGGATCCAAATCTCAGTATCGGATTTTGGATCCGGATCTGAGTATCGGATTTTGGATCCGGATCCGAGTATGGGATTTTGGATCCGGATCCGAGTATGGGATTTTGGATCCGGATCTGAGTATCGGATTTTGGAACCGGATCTCAGTATCGGAGTTTGGATCTGAACCTGAGTATTGGAGTTTGGATCCAAATCTGAGTATCGGATCTTGGATCCGGATCCGAATATCGAATCTTGGAAACGGATTTGAGTATCGGATCTTAGATTCGAATATGAGTATGAGATATGGAATTCCAGTATCCGGATCGGCTCTCGGATTCGAATATTCTCAGTATTGAACCTTACATTTCAATATTAGCATCGGGTCTCATCAAAACCAAATAAATCTGATGACAGTCCACAATACATTTTTGTTTGATGTAGTTAATTAATAGTTGGCAGATATAAATTTCTGTTGGACAACTTTTAGCATCCGCTAAGAAGGAAAATCTTCGATTCCACAGAACTATAAGTAACAAAAACAACCCCTTTTATGTGAAACACGTGCACGATAAGTATTTCGCTACCTGCAACAAACTTATGGCCATTGTTTCTCAAATTTATTTTTTCTTTACATTTGCACATACTACCTGGTTATTTTAGAGGGGTATTATAAAATGTATTACTGTTTGTGTACTGGTGTTTACAGACCGCTGTAAAGATAAACAGGCGCATTTTAACGGTTTGAATTTGAACACAATTCCAGATGTTAGACTTTACATTCAAAATGAAGAATCGAATCCAGAATTAAAATTTGGATCCGGATCCGCAAACAAAACATCGAATTCGGATCCGGATCCGTAAACAAAATTTCGAATCCGGATCCAAATCAGGATCCAGATCCATATCAGGATCCAGATCCATATCAGGATCCAGATCCGAATTAGGATCCGGATCCAAATTTGAATAAAATTTTCGGATATCCGCTTCAATATTCGAACGTCCAAATTTTGTCGGATCCTCACAGCACTAGTAAGTACAACCTTGAAAGAGAGCAGCCCAGGTATGCCTCGTTAATTCTATTTTTATTTGAGAACAAAGCAGTGGACTTTCGTCTTATTTCATCATTTTTTTAAAGCTGTTTGTCTTTACTTATTGATATTGAATGACCCTTGTAAACATAATGTTACAAATTATCAGTAGACACCTATACCATTAAGGTGATTAATACTAAATAATTATAGTCAAGGTGCAGTTTTAAAATCAACATTGGAAATTTTTACTCAATTACAAGCAACAAGAATTTTTATTAACGCAATAATGAGCGCAATTAAAGTAATTTTCGAGTTGAAATTTAAGGCAGAATTATGTGAACTTAATTCAATTATTACTTTCACCTTCTCAAGAACGTGTTGGTTGCTAGTAATTTTGGCGAAATAAAATAACTAATGAGAAAATTATTGTAAGTCTCGAACATTTTTATATCCAGTGTGTTAATTAAAAAGCGAGCTGTAGGAGTTTAACAAGGGAAATCAGCTTTTCCTTGCGCAAAACTTCACAATTTATTTAAAATGGTAATGCCTCAAACAAAAGTTGGAGATTATTAAATTCCACAACCAAATCGTTTACCTCTAGCTAAGAGAGGTATTGGATTCATGCTAAAAATCGCATATCCAGATTTTAATGATTAAGTGCATTTTAATATTTTTACTATGTCAGTGTAAAGTGCAATTTGCATAGTTTATGAAATAATTTTACTGGAAATTTAGAATCTTTCGCAAGAAAATTTATGTATGGAATTTATACGTAATACACAGGGTTGACGGAAGGTATTGTACCGGCCACATCAGATTTTTACCTTCCGTCACCTCTAGGTAAGGAAGGTATTGTCTTTGGTCAAAAAATTCGGTGTGAGTTTTCATTGAATAAACACGTTTTAGTCTTTACAATACGATTTTATTATTCTTACGATGATGTCTGTATGTGTGTGTGTGTATGTGACCGCGGTTTCGGCCACGATATCTCCAATACTAGAATTCCAAAAATTACAATTCTTACGTATTCCTCTTCCTTGCAACCATATGCATTTTGGTTATAATTGGTCAACCGAAAGTATCCTCATTTGAAGATTTTAACAGTTTTTCTTGAAAAACTTAGTTAAATTTTATTATAACTTAAACAATATATTATTCTCTATACGAGTTGATTGCATTTTATATTTCATATTCAACAGATATAGAGTTAAAGAATTACAAAGATAATAAATTTCATAAATCAGCCAGCTATGCTAACTTAACCAAGGAAACTGCTAATATATTCAGGTAATTCAAATTGACAGATGCCAGTATCAATAAAAAGTAAAAGTATGAAAGAATAAGGGAAATAAATCTAGTGTTGGACGTTTCTAGAAAGATATAAAAGAGACGATTACATTGGTTTGAACATGTCATGAGGAGAGGTGAGTATATTGGAAGAATGAATAGCTTATAACAGAAGGTAGAAGAAACATAGGAAGACCAAATATAAGAAGGAGAGATAAGGAACTGAATGTGGACGACACGCAAAACAAAAATTAGTGGAAGAAGAAAATAAAAACTAAAGATGTTAGTATCAAGTGCAATTCGCATAGTTTGTCTATGAAATAATTTAACTGGAAATATAGGATCTTTTGCAAGAAAATTTATGTGTAGGGCGTGTGCAGTGACGTGACTTTGCTGACTTTGGCAAGCAGATATGTGGGCCCGTGTCAAAATTACATAAAAATATCATAATTTTCTTATTTCATGTGGTTTATTTATTATCAGGGGTGTGGAATTCAGTTGCCGAGAAAAGGAATCAAAATACCAAAAAAATTTAAATGAAAAATTTTGTCACAAGAACGAGACGTAAAACAAAAATGAATGGACGATGAAAATAAAAAATAGCGGCCCCTAACGAATGGGAAAAGCTAAAGAAGAAGAAGATGTCAGTGTCAAGTACCATTTGCATGAAATATTATTACTGGAAATTTAGAATCTTTTGCAAGAAAATTTACGTATGGAATTTATACGTAATACACAGGGTTGACGGAAGGTATTGTACTGGCCACATCTTTACTATTGATATTGTTACCTGTCGGAATCAAAACCTCGCCATTTTTTAACCTGTTTTTTATCCAAAACACAAATCAGCATCATTATCACTTCTCGCTTCCTTCAATTTTGAGGCGACCATTATTTGCGTTAAGTATAATGAGCGAAGCTAACACTCAGCCAACGAATACATTTTGCATGCAACCTAGCCCCAAGATGCAAACCGTTCAGCGCAACAAAAAAGAAGAATCTTATAAAGTAATACGGCTCATTGGCTCGTACATTACCTTCGCATTATCTTTAAGGCAAATATTAAAGTACGTTTATTACCAATTTGGGGCCTGCTTAATTTTAACCCTTAATTGGTAGTTGAAATTTAACACAACTGGTGGCCTGGGGTCTCTTAGGACTTTGATGGTTTCACCTTTCGAAATCATTTGCTTTAAATTTTTACCTGTCGCTAAGAGAGGTATTGGATTCATGCTAAAAATCGCATATCCAGATTTTAATGACGTATGTAACAAAAGTTTTCGGAATTTTTTTTTGGTGAAATGTAAAAATATAAATCATGTATTCAAATAATTTATTTAGCAACTTTTTTTAGAATAAAGGATTAACAGAATGTATAATTTAAATAATACGTAAAGGTCCATTGTTTTCAATAGCACGCAATTTTTGATTAACATGTCGTATCATGTTCTGGACGGTGATATTGTCTACTTCGCGATTTTTTTGAAAAATTCGACGTCCTAGTTGTTCTTCATTTTCTACTTAATATTGACCAAAATTCTTCAATGGGACTTGCCTGGGGAACATTGGGGGGATTGTCATTTTTAGGCACAAATGGGATGTTGTGAGCATCTAACCAATCTCTGGTTATTCTAGCGTAATGGCAAGATGCTAGATCCGGCCAAAATATAATATTATCATTAGGATAATGCGTATTAATAAAATCAACCAGTTTCGGGAGGCATCTCTCGGTATAAATGTTAGCATCAACCGCCTCACCCCTCACGTGTCCAACATAAGGACGTGAAATACCTGCCGCTGATACTGTCTTAAAAGATGAATTTGATAACATCCTGTCAGCTTACAATGACGTTTTATATAAAAGAGATATTCAATCTATAAAAGACTCATCGTACAACCCTAACTTTAAATATTTTAGCACTCATCAAAATTATTTTACCCTGCCCGTCCCATACAATATACTTACCCTCCTCAGCCGTCTGCGTACGTCAAATCCTGAATTAACATTCCTTAATATAGAGGGAGCATATCATACATTCAATGGCGCAGAAATCTGCGATATCTGCAATACATTTAAGCCAAACAGCCTATACCACCTCCTATTCGAGTGTCCTATATATGATCCTCTTAGAAGAACCTACATCCTGAAGCATACCACCCAGGGCGGAGAGGATGTCCTAGAAGCTACCCAGAACACAAGGATCCTCCTAGGAGAAGTTTCCGTGCAGAAGATGTACGACATATATAATTATATTAAAGCAGGACTTAGACTGAGGGCATTCATAATAAATATGTAAAAATTAAATATAAATATTGTAGTCATGTATAAATGTAAATAGCTTTAGTAATACTTTAATACCAACGAAATGTAAGCACTTTGCCAACTCTTTTGTACAGAGATGTATTTTCTTTTTCTCTAAACAAAATATATATATTATTATATTATTATTACCTGCCGCTGATATGGCGCACCAGACCAAATATCTTTTTTTGTTTCATATTTCACATTATTTGGACAATTTTCTATATCATCCGTATAAAATCCATCATTACCTTTAATTTCCGAATTAGAAAACGTGAAATATTTTTCATCATCCATGATCAAAACTCTGTTAGCTGTAAAATCTTCTTAATGCACGGCAACATATCGGAATTCTACGTAACTGATCTTCTGTATATTTTGGATACTTCTTCCGATGTTTAAGTCCATTTCGGCTCATTGTCATGTGTGAAACCCGAAGTCGACGAGCCAATTTCCGAGGCGAAGTTCTCAACCGGTCTTTTGCACTTTCCACCAACCTATTTGACTGGGCATTAGTCAAAGCTTTAGGCCGTCCACTTTTTGGAAGGTTTACACACGGTACGCCTTCCTCACATTCACTTATAGTTTTATAAATGGTCGAAACAGCAATATTTTTTCTTCTAAATATATTTACTATTTCAGATTTAAATGGATTTGTCAATTTTTGTTGCTAACCTCTTTATTGTTGAATACGCACTTCTCTCAAAGTAGTATTTATTTTTAGCAAAATTTCCCTTCTACAAAGTATTTCGCCTATAGGCGCTAAAGTCTTAACTTTAACTTGTGTAAAGCAATAATGACTTTATAGTTTGCGGCGTTGCCGTACCTCCATAGCGGTAATGTTTGAACTAGGCATTGTTGCCAAGTAGTTTATAGCTTTTTAATCATCGGTTTGCAAGCTAAACGGTTAAGTATATTTTGTTTTTTTTGGTGAATGCAATTCTTAAACGAAAGAAATGTTTTACCACTACCTACAGATTATGTTTTGCTGATGCTGATGTGGTGAACAACATAACGATAAAATATTTTATTTAAAGGTAGTTGTCACTCGAGCGTACCTATTCAAAAACTTGTTCTATGTTAAAAATTAAGCTAATGCAGTTTATATTTGCAATAACTTATATATTTTAACATTATATTATATACACAGATTGCATCAAAATAATTAAAAGCTAATATCAAATACTGTAACAGATGAATTTTCTTTATTGTTTTTATGAATAAATATTAAATTCTTCAAAATATTTAGCTAATATGACATATTATACATGAAATCAGGCTAATTTTTTCCAATCTATAACGAAAAACGATTATAACATTTTTTTTAATAACGCATTTATGACTTAAAACGACATTTTACTATTCTAACATCTATTATACTAAAAGGATAGATTCACTATCTATAGTTATATATTTTCTTTAATCACGACGATCGGGAAAATTTTGTTCACCGCCACAGCCTACAAAAAGGAAAGAAAAAAAATCTGATGTGGCCAGCACAATACCTTCCGTCAATCATCTTAGAACAAATCTTTATTGTATAGAATTTGAGATATCGTTTATCTAACACACACACACACATCGGGATCTAGGGGCCTTAAATGTTTTAATACTTGCAGTTACAGCATTTTTAGACAATACATACATACATACATACATACATAAAATCACGCGTGTCCCACTTAGTGGGTTCGCACAAATCCGATAACAATAAGAACAACATCAACATCACACAAAAATCCTTACTCTTAAACATATTAAAGTGACCGATTTTCGGTAGCGAAATACCGCATCCGGATCACAATAATAGTTAGGAAACAATCATCCTTCGCCACACATTCCTATCTTAGCAGACTTCTTCTCTCTTTAAGCACCCTACCAACCACATCCATCCACTTACACACTGGTCGGCCACGCAATCGAAAACCCTCAACTTCACCAAGATATATACGCTTAACAAGCCGTTCACTCGCCATTCTCTCCACATGCCCAAACCATCTCAACTGACTTGCACCAACTCTCTTAACCACATTGTTCCTAACCATAAATTATTCCTCACGCGATCCCGTCTTACATACCCACATACACCACGTAAATACCTCATTTCCACGGCAGTCACTCTCTTTTTATGCTTTCCCGTCCATGCCCAGCATTCGCTTCCATACATCAAACACTACGACTCCATTATATACACTTAACCGAGCATAACTTAACGTTTCGTGCAAACGTACCCAGAGTACCCATTACCTTACATCCCGCACTCACTCTCCTTTCTATCTCTCGATCAATTCGACCATTCCTCGACATCATACTACCCAAATATACAAACTCATTTACCTGCTCCAGTTTCACTCCATTCACCAACACATTGCACTCAGTCACCAATTCCTTTCAAATACTAACACTTTGGATTTATGAATATTCAATACCAGATTCATACTTCTTCCAACTACATGTATTCTATCTAGCATTTAAAATTTTATTGTAAAACATCTCTATCAATTCGACCATCCCTCGACATCATTTTTAGACAATAACTTGACTTATTAAAGTAAAGTACTTATAGGAAAATTCATATACAATCACTTACGCGAACGTATTTGATAGCTCATTCTTGTGTAATGTATAGGTCAAAAGCTAATTCCATATAGCAAAGCCTGCATTTATAAGAAATATCAATTTGTAAAATTCCGTTATCTTTATTAGAAATGCTCACGATCAAACAATATCTACCAAATGTCAGAGGCGAACAAAACAATCTTTTATACAGCTTGCTATTTGTACTACCGATGCATTTATTTCGGTGAGAACAATTTCGATAAAAAGTAAACGCGTTGTATACAAAATATGAATTTATTAAGTGATAATTATTTAATATATCGATATAGCAAGGCGGTTATTTAGGGATATTTAGTTTCCCCCGAACCAGCACCCATCCTGTGTATTATATGGTACTTAACTTCAATTTTCACGTTAAGCGTTTTTAAATTGTTAGTTCCTTTTAAATTTAAATTATAG
Source organism: Harpalus rufipes (assembly GCA_951394225.1). Taxonomy (NCBI): domain Eukaryota; kingdom Metazoa; phylum Arthropoda; class Insecta; order Coleoptera; family Carabidae; genus Harpalus; species Harpalus rufipes. Next base: position 20,949,324 of record OX596290.1, on the reverse strand, counting down.
GTTTAGAGGTACATTAGCCATTGGACTAAAACGCTGGAACAGTTGAACGTTTACTCACTCAACATGCTTGTCCAAAATTACTTCCATTATAAACAGTTGTTTGGTGGATCGGCAAAATTTTTACCTCTCGCCAAGGTACCTAGATAAAAGGGGTTTAGATAGAAACAAGATTATCACATAAATTTTAATTGTGTCACGGGTTTTACGCTAAAATAATAATACTAATAATTTAACGTATAAAACGTTAGGCTTTTGTTCGTCTCTTGTTTCTAATTCCATGGCTAATACTATCAAATTGTAATTCCGTGAATTTTTAAATTTTATTTCTACAGTTGTGATGTAGCCAATATTTTTACCTTCCGTCACCTTTAGGTAAGGAAGGTATTGTCTTTGGTCAAAAAATTCAGTGATGAGTTTTTACTGAATAAGCATGTTTTAGGGTCCCTATAATACGATTTTACCATTTCTACGATGATGTCTGTATGTATGTATGTGTGTGTGTGACAAAAGTTCCGGATCCCATAACTTCAATACCACGATTCCAAAAATTATAATTTTTTCGTATTCCTCAAGTTTACATCCAGAAGATTTTGGTTATAATTGGTGAACCGGAAGTTGTCACATTTGAAGATTTAACAGTTAAATTTAATTTATTGACATTTAATATTATTATAACTTAAAGAATATATTATTCTCTATACGATTTGATTACATTTTATACTTCATATTTAATAGATACAGAGTTAAAGAATTTTAAAGAAATTAAATTTTATAATTCAGCCAGCTATGCTAAACATGGAAACTGCTAATATATTCATATAATTCAAATTGACAGATGTCAGTATGAGTAAAAAGTAAATTAATGTGGCAGAGATGAGGATGTTGAAGTAGATGTTGGGGAAACACGGAAAGATACGGTAAGAAAATAACTCTAGTGTTACAATTTTCTAGAAAGATAATAGAAAGACGATTACATTGGTTTGAACATGTCATGAGGAGAAATGAAGAACTATATTTGAACAAGAATGAGTAGTTTATCAATAGGAGGTTGAAGAAAGAGAGGAAGACCAAAGATAAGATGGAAGGACTGTATTGCGGAAGACTTCAGAGAAAAAGAACCGAATAATAATAATAAATCTTTATTACCCAACAGGATGAACCCAATTACAGAGTAATAATACAGTATATATATATATATATATATATATATATATATATATATATATATATATATATATATATAAAGAGATCTAATACAAAGAAAAAACAAATCAAATTAATAAATTACTTAACTTACTTTTGAATACATTCAAGTTATCCTCAAAATCTAATTCAGAGCACACTGAATTATAAATGCGACACATAGCGTTAACTGGTGAGTTATAATAATAATTTGTCCGGGAAAAATTACAAAGAAATGTGTTGTTATTTCTAGTACTACAAACATTAATATGAAAATTTAATTGAGAAAGCAATTCACTATCGTCAACTTGATAATTAATAATTTTGTACAAAAATACAATTTGTTGTTTAATATGCCTAATCAATAATGGTTCTTGAGTGAAGGTACTAAGAAGAGTTACATAATCGGTATTTGGCCAAAAATTAAACAAACGATAACAAACAGTTTTACAAAATCTCTTTTGAATACCTTCTATTGCATTAATTAAATACTGTTGTGTGGGAAACCAAATGAGAACGACACGCAAAAATATCGACTCCTAACGAATGGGAAAAGCTAAAGAGGAAGAAGATGTCAGTATCAAGTGCAATTTGAATAGTTTTTTTATGAAATAATTTTACTAGAAATTTAGTATCTTTTCCAAGAAAAATTATGTATGGAATTTATACATTATACACAGGATTGAAGAAAGGTATTCCGTGGTACACCCTGTATGTAAGTCGCCTAAAAATTTGTTAAAAAGGGCACTTAGAACGTTTAACAATTCCTCTCATCATAGTTCATAGGCTGTTAATTAATGAGTACCACTATTTTACAGTCCACGGTTTAGTGGTCTATATATGCGTTTTATTAGTAAAATTTTGTAAAAAGTCGTTTCAGACTTCATAAAATCTATTTTAAGTTAAAGGCATTAAACTTAAACAGCTATTTAAGCTTCAAATATCCCATAATATAGCCCAATATGCCCAATAATAAAAACATAATTAACTCCAAGCTATTATACTTCGGATTGTATCCTATTCATTGGGATATTTACGACAACATAAACTATGGTGTTTGGCTGTAAATTTATACTTTCATATTATGCTCGACGTTTAATACCGGACTAAACGGTTCGAAAATGACCGAAGACGAAATGGTGGACCTGAGTCATTTCCTATTAGCCATTTAAATATTTAAAAGAACAAATATATCCGGAGATCACGCTAGATTTATAGAGAATAATACATATAGGCAGAGCTGGGCAAATACCGCTAGTTAAGTACTTTAAGTACTAAGTACAAATACCGTGTGCCTGAGTGTCTGGTCGCGAATCTGGGGACCCGGGTTCAATCCCGACCGACGCCAAAAATTACATCGAATTTTAATGGCACAAAATTGACTCCTGTGGCGCACTCTCCACGCCAGCATTGAGTGCCCGTTAGGTGACGCCTGGTAAGCGCCCGCACGGTACAAATATTCCATCATTACCGATATGTATGTAGCAGATTGGCACACCCAGCAATAGGTAATATGCCGTGATGAGATATTTATTTTATTTATTTAGATACTTAAACTTAATACTAAATACTCCATTCTATGCGCAAGTTTTCTCGTACTCTTCGAGGTTATTTCATTTTATTGACAAGATTTGATTTTATTGAATAAGCACGAAGCATAGAATCCGATTTTAACATTTTTACAATGATGTCTGTGTTGTGTTGTGTGTGTGTGTGTGTGTGAGGTTATTGGAGACACGATTTCTCAAATTCTATAAGACAAAAGAACTTTTTGACTACGGATTCCTCAATCTAACATTAATGGGAAGAGTTGAATAGGTTTGGTACCTATTAGAAAACCGGAAGTAGTAGTATCTTAAATTCTAAATATTACTTTTTTAATTTTTTTTATTATTAGTCTTAAGAACGTAAAATTATCTATTCGATACATTTTAAAATTTTATTATATCTTCTATATATTGAGATTAAAAAGTAATATATAAAATAATCTGTTGTAATAAATTTCAGAGCTTAAAAAACTCTATAGTAACCAGCAACTGTTTGTATTGGCAGCTCAATTCTAAAACTTGACCTTAAGTCTATTTTAACTAAACACATGACAGTGGATAAGAACCTATTCAGAATTTGTCATACGAATATGGTTTTATATAGATTTTAGCTGAAAATAAATATATTTTGTTTTGGCAACATAGTAGTAAAACGTCAAATTACGCTTTTACGTTAAATGAAGAAGTTTAACTGACATTATTGAAGAATTTTTCTGTGATATTGGTAAGTTTACTAATTCTTGTTATATAACAATAATAACAATTAAATATTTAAAATTATATACTCACCAGAAATCCCGTCAAGAAATTGGAAGAAATTTGAACATTTAGAAGTATAGGAGAAAACTTCCCAAAAAATAAGTTTAAAATTATAAAAATAATCTAAACATAAAGAAAAGACATGAGAAATTTATAGGGTGCGAGCAGTCATGTGACTTTGTTGGACTTGACAAACAAATATGGGGGTCTGAGTTACAATGACAGCTAGTAATTATGCACATATATGTCAAATGTCAATTTTCCATCCAAAATTTCATGATATTCCAATTCCATGTGGTTTATTTTCCTCGACAAGCAAATTCCATATTCCTGGTGACAAATTCACCACGTGAAAATTGACATTTGACATTTGAAAAACTGTTAAATTCTTCAAATTAGGTTACTGCCGGTTGATCAATTATAACCAAAATCTAATCATCTCTTCTTTGGATGTAAACTTGAGGAATACGAAAAAAATATAATTATTGGAATCGTGGTATTGAAATGCAATCCGAAACTTTCGTCACACACACACATACATACAAACATCATCGTAAAAATGGTAAAATTGTATTATATGGACTCTAAAACATGCTTATTCACTAAAAACTCATCATTGATTTTTTGGACCAAAGACAATGCCATCTTTACCTAAAGGTGACGGAAGGTAAAATCACCAAGTCCATTGCGAAACTGTTCGTTTTCCATACATACATACGAACTTTTTACTAACCAAGAAATCGTGGTACAATTATTAATTTACCATATTCTTAGTAAATCGTTCGGCCACCTTCCCAAATTGTTCATCCCTTAAAGGGCTATTAGTTTAATAGAGAAATAATCCCTTAATTATTTCCTTTGCACGCTATGTGAACCAGGGTTGTCCAAAAGTGTATCATTAGCCAAGTCCGGTGCCCGGTGTGCATGTCAAGATCGGCTAGAGAGAGGGAGCATTTTTTGAAATAATAATCACATTTCACGCTAGATGGCTTTAAGAATGAACTTTTCGACATGTAAATTATAAAGGTGGATGTTTGAACTTTTAAAGCTTATTTAAATATGTAATAATAGACCACGAAATTGAATTATGTTGATTATAGAAATTATTAGGGGATGTACCCATGAAATGTAGCTGAATTCAATTTTTTAGGTTAGGATAGCATAAGGCAGATAATCCCACCTGTTTCATAGATATTTACTTGCATTTTCATGGTACAAATAGTAATCTTGCAGTCTGTGTAATTAATTTTGTAAAAATCGTACATACATAAAATCACGCGTGTCCCACTTAGTGGGTTCGCACAAACCCGATAACAATAAGAATAATATCAACATCAAACAACAAATCCTTACTCTTAAACATATTAAAGTGACCGATTTTCGGTAGCGAAATGCCACATCCGGATCACAATAATAGTTAGGAAACAATCATCCTTCGCCACACATTCCTTTCTAAGCAGACTTCTTTCGCCTCGGCCACACTCATAATCGTATTCATACAAGCTCTTCTTCTCTTCTTACTTGGAAACTCTCTCTCTCTTTAAGCATCCAACCAACCACATCCATCCACTTACACACTGGTCGGCTACGCAATCAAAAACCCTCAACTTCACCAAGATATATACGCTTAACAAGCCGTTCATTCGTCATTCTCTCCACATGCCCAAACCATCTCAACTTGCTCTTCAAAAAATCGTTGAAAGAGATTAAATAATTAAAAAAAAAACAAGCCAAGAAACTAAGTGTTATCATTGTCGACATATTATCCGTCATTTCAAGGAGATTATTGTTTACATACAATTTCGCAGTCTTTATGGCGGCTGCGAAATGCTTAGTTTGCGTCCGGTTGCACAAAAAAAATACCGTGTGTACCCTATACATATAAGAGATTTCAAGTAGTTACCCAGTATATACCTTATTTGACTGACTTGTAACACGACGGGGGGAGGTGTTACAAAGGCTCTAATGGTGGTGATCTTACTGCTTTTCCAACAATGACCATGACTTTAACTGACGGACGAACACATACACTTAACTTTGATGGCCGATGAACACTTATTTATTATATTATGGACACAGACATTAATAATATTACTAACTTCTTTCTTTATTTACACATATTATTTACATTTAAACTAACTTATTATTAATGTATTACACTAGACATCATCAAACAAACTTTGTGTATTAGCGTCTACTACGCGCTCAAACTAAAACCCGAGACTACATGTCTTCACACTGAGTTTCTAAGACAGACTATCTAAAAACAAAGCGTTAAATCTGAGGGGTTGAAGAGGGTATCATATGGCATCCATATCAAAATATCAGCCCTGCACGTAAGCTTGCAATAATTTATAGACTTTATTGTCAACAAATAACTGTCCAATGTCTCTGACAGCTAGACAAAACAGTCAGTTAATAAAAGATGATAACTATTTCTAAACAGAATTTTGACTAACAAAGATAACAAGTTGAGATATTATTCCTGAAACTATAATTTAGAAAATATTATAAAAAGTTATTTATTTGTTATTGATCGCCTTGTCACAGACTGTAAAGCACAGAATATAAGCTCATACAGCCTTTAGGCTTAGGATTCTACGTCATTACCCATATAATAACGCATATGAAACACACATGTGATACTGTACGTTTAATTTAGCCTAATTATATTAAAATGAAATATAAATCATGTCTATTATGCAATTGCTTCACTAATGTGTATATAATGACAAAATAATTAAGTTATTACCGGCCTCTTTAGATGTTGCAGACTAAACATAGATTATTGAAATTCAACTTTAACTTTGGTTTTTTCTTTTTACGTAATTACAGGAAAATAACCACACTTAATAATTTCTTTCCTATTTCTTTGTGTGGAAGATAATAGCCGTTTAATTAATTAATGACTAGATGGCTTTTGAAAAGTTTTGACGAATTTTAATTTACATATTCATTTACATACGGACACGCTAGCGAACGATAATAACTAAATAAATGGATATAAAAGTAATATGTTTTTATATTCCTTCACCTTTAGGTAAGGAAGGTATTGTCTTTGGTCAAAAATTTCGATAGTGTATAATGAATTAAAACGTTTTGGAGTTCCTAGAATACGAATTTACTATTTTTACGATCATGTCTGCATGTGTGTGTATGGTTTAGAACTTTCGGTTGTCCAATTATTACCAAAACCTTTTCAGCTATTTCCAGTAATGTCCGATTGAGAAATACGTAGTTAAACAGATATTAAGTATTATAGTTTTTGAGAAATCGTCCTTCCAATCTCCCCGCATACACACATACACACACATACATCCATACACACACAGATATCATCGTAAAAATATTAAAATCGGATTGTAAGTACCTTAAAATGTGCTTAATTATTAAAATCTGGATATGCGATTTTTAGCATGAATTCAATACCTCTGTTAGCGAGAGGTAAAAATGTTAAAATACATGCCAATATATACGCTACGATCTTCTTTATGTGTGTGTGTGTGTGTGTGTGTGTGTGTGTGTGTGTGTGTGTGTGTGTGTGTGTGTGTGTGGATGTATGTGTGTCCATGTATGTGCAGATTCTTAAAAAAAATCTTAAATATTTTTTGAAAATTATGTTTTTGCTTATTAAAGAAGAGTAAATTCTCTATTTGGTACATATAAATATTTTATTATATCTTTATAGACTGATATAGGATAGATATAAGTAGCATTTTTGTTGTTGAGTGTAGGTATATAAGAAATGTTAAATACAATCCAAAAATTGTAGGACATTTATAGGATGTAGTCGACTCACCCTACAATTGAGGAAACAAGAGAACGCATGAAGTTGGGCACTGTCATTGTCACTACACTATTATTCATCCAATACTACTAGTACTATTCTTCGAGTACTAAAACCTGGCTGAGAATCAAAACTTATTTTATTTACATGTAAAAAGGTGCGAACGTTTGGAAGATGACGATTCGGAAATAAATTTGCTGGGCTTTGGCAGCGTTTCTCTGAGCTTTACCATAGGCCAGCATAATATCTGTATACTCACTATCAATAAAGTCCAAGCATATTTACTGATTATAAGTTTTATAATAATTATTAATCGATTTATTTGTCAAAATTTATTTGAAAAAGTTGACAACTCACATTTGTCAAAAACAATAATTGTTTCATTGTTATTGCCACTGGATCAAATGAAAATACCTAAACGACTCGTTAATTTATGAGAGGGTAAAAATGCTAAAAAAATGAGATTTCGAAAGAAATATTGTTGTTTCGACGAGTTGTATCACTGGTTAAATTTAATATATTTATTTCTGTGTATTCAGAAGTAAAGGGTTTTCCAATAAGAGGTGTTATTTTGATATTCAAAGAAAAATGCCATTTTTTAATATAAATGATCGGATGTTTATTTCATTATAAAGAGGAAGGTATGCCGTTAATAGTGGAAAATAACATCAGGCAAATGACCACCACGACCACGCTGACAGGACAATATCCTTTTCATGAAATTTTCCATAACCAAATCGCAAAGTGGCTGTCCTATGTCCTCGATAGCCTCACGAATTCCATCTTTGAGGTCTTGAGTCGACGCTGGGCAGTTGGCGTAGACCTTCTCTTTCACGTGGCCCCAAAGAAACAAGTCGCAAGGTGTTAAATCACAAGATCTCGGTGGCCAATTGTGATCACCTCTTCGAGAGATAACACGGTCCGGAAACTTTTCCCGTAAAAGATCAATGGTTTCGTTGCTTGTGTGGCACGTAGCGCCGTCTTGTTGAAAGTAAACGTTGTCCAGATCAATACCATCCAATTCCGGCCATAAAAAATCGTTAATCATCTCTAGATAGCGCAATCCATTCACCGTAACTGTTGCTCCAGCCTCATTTTCGAAAAAGTAAGGTCCAATGACTCCGCCGGACCATAAACCGCACCAAACAGTCACACGTTGAGGATAGAGAGGCTTTTCAACAATAACTCTTGGGTTTTCTGAGCCCCAGATGCGACAATTTTGTTTGTTGACGAAGCCACCGAGGTGGAAATGGGCCTCATCACTCAAGATGATTTTTCGATGGAATTCCGGATCATTTTCATGCATTTCAACGACCCAATCAGCAAAGACACGACGTTGTTGATGATCGGCCGGCTTGAGTTCTTGTGTTAACTGGACTTTATAAGCCTTAAGACCCAAATCTTTATGCAAAATACGGTGTAATGACGTTTGTGGAATGCCTAATTCCAAAGAACGACGAGGAATGGACAAACCTGGGTTTTCTTCAACACTTTCGGCTACAGCAGCAATATTCTCGGCTGTTCTTGAGCGACGTGCACGGGTTTTATTCTTCACATCACTAACTTGTCCCAACAGCTCGGATTTTTCCACCAATTTCTGTATTGCGGTCCGACAAGGTGCTTCACGACGACCCAAAAATTGTCGAGTTTTACGAACCGTCTCTGCCAAATTTTCACCATTTTTATAGTGAATTTTAATAATTTCAATGCGTTGTTGAAGCGTGTATCGTTCCATTTTTATTAATGGCGTAGTTTCTACTTGTCAAATGTCAAAAAATGACAGCTTCAAAAGCGACATCTACCGAAATAGCGGGCTATTCAAAATAACACCTCTTATTGGAAAACCCTTTATATATTAATATACACACTACTTCTAGTTTGTTTCACTTGGAAAAAACCGTAGAAGTGTACAATTTTTCTTTCTTTTTGCTACAATTACATCGCGTGTGAGGCAACACCTTTCATTTGAACATATGTCTAGTTATCCGCACACATTATACAAATGCACTAAGTATTACCGCCACAAGCACACACTTCAAACCAAACTAGTTTTAAACGCCATTTACTTAAGGTTTATTTTTACTAATTATTACTTTGCCTCAACTGCCTCGGATTTCGAGTCACGCAAGTGCGAAGAATGTTTAGTTTTCTTGATTATGTTCACTCTACAGGAAATACGTATCTGTGTATGGACGGATATTTTTACAAGAATACAGTAATTGTATTATGCTGAATCCATATTTTTTCAATGCGCCTCATATCAAATTATAGCAAGTACATTTAACGAAATAGCCTATATTTTTTGTATTTATAGAGTAGCTTCCTCAAATCGTATCTGAGATGTTGCGTACTATGACAATGCACTGAAAATGGAAATTATGAAAATTTTATAATAAATTAGCGGTCGCTGAAATCAATATTTCTCGCCAATTCCGTTTTTGGTTACATAAGTGACATTATTGTCCTTGACAAGCAGATATGAGGACCGGTGTCAGAATGATAGCTAGTAATTATGTACATATGTCAATAAAGATTATTATTAATATTATTATTATTATAGATGTCAAATGTCATTTTTTTTAATTCACGTAGTTAATTTGTCACCAGGAGTGTGGAATTTACTTGTTGAGGAAAATAAACCACATGGAATTGGAAAATCGATCATTCTGACACGGGCCCACATATCTGCTTGTCTAGGCCAACAATGTCACATGATTGCTTCGCCATATACTTATGTAACCATAAGCGGAAGTGGCGAGAGATATTGTGCTGGCCACAACAGATTTTTTTACTCAAAATGACTCCACTCTATAGACACTTAATATATTAAACTCGACGTGTTTGTATTCTAATCTATTATAATATGAATTGTATGTTCGTATGTCTATTATTTAACTGAGTAACATGCATCACTATACACAACCTAACCTTGATTTGATCTAGCTTAAGCTATAATTAAATCAATGAATGACAACTTAGTTGCTATGGTAATTAACATAATTAATTATGCTAATATAATTATCAATAATTACCCTATACATTAGAACAGATATGAAATTAATGGATCATATGACATCTATTATGAATTATAAATGTATATGTATATACGTCAGTGTAGGACACCGCTTATTATATTAATCGTCATATATAAATAATATATAGAGTACAGCAAACATGGAACCGTAAAGACACATATGTCATTGAAAATTATACACTACCGCTTAAAAGTATTTGCCTACTTATTGATAGTTTCTTGTTATATTCTTTCTAGAATGAGATGTATGAGTATAGTAAGCCCAGAAAAAAATATAATACATATACGAGGGTCATTCAATAAGTAAAGAGACAAATGGCTATAGCTCAAAAACGGTTTATTTCAATCTTTCAACATTAAGGCTATTTTTCAACATAATCACCCCCCACAGTTATGCACTTGTCCCATCTTTCTTGCAGCTTCCTAATTCCCTTGGCGAAGAATTCTTTCGATTTACCCCGAAGCCACTTTTGCACCGCTTCCTTAACTTCCTCATTGTTAGCAAATCTATTTCCACATAGGGCGTCTTTGAGTGGTCCAAACTGGTAAAAATTAGATGGGGCGAGGTCGGGACTGTAGGCAGGATGAGGTAAGACCTCCCAACCCAATTCTTGAAGCTTATCACGGGTCAGCTGGGCTGTATGAGGGCGGGCGTTATCGTGCTGAAGAATGACTCCTTTTGACAAGAGTCCACAGCGTTTGCTCCTGATAGCTGGTCTAACTTTGTGTTCTAGCATCTCAGAGTAGTATTGGCTATTGAATAAGTCCGTCAATCCTCGATTCCAACGAGGGACCAGAAACTTCCACTGGACGTCCACATCGGGGTTCATCACCCACACTTGTTCGGCCACTTTTAAACCGATCAACTTGTTTTGTTTTATTTGTTTTTTATTTCCATGGCTATCTTTGACGAAAATGTCATATCTTCTTTTCTAAATATCTAGTGCTAGAGATATTCTATTGCATTAAATGACGACTTTTTATAAGTAAAAATTAATTTTAAACAACTTTTCATTCTTGTAATTTTTCTCTAAAATGTACAGGAGAGCCAATTTCCGCACATTTTTAAAATCCTATGTCAAACTCCTATGTTCCACGTTTCGTTGCACACCCTGTATAAATCTATCTTGAAATAAATAAATCAAAGTCAAAATCAATTGAGGTCACTCTATTGAATATCATAATCACTATCAAGAAAGTATTGTTTATTCTTTTGTCAGGCTATTTTTTATATCGAACTATTATTGTTCATTGATATTACCAGTACTCGTATGAATTTTTGTTCATTGACCCATTCAAATATCGTAGGTATTGCATTTTTGATTAATATCAAATTTACTATAGGTGTATGACTTGTACTAAATAAAAATTGACTCACCGTATTAATATTCTAGTGGGAAGTTGCTCGTAACCTGAAACAAAAGAATTTTTATTTCTTATATGAATTTTTAATTAAATATATTTCATATTTTTACTTCTCTTTTTGTTGAACTAATATGAATTTGGGCTCGTAGTATGTTTGTATTATAATTGTATTAGAAATGTAGAACCTTCTGTATGGAATTTGTACAAAAAACTGACGAAAGGTAATGTGCTGGTCACATAATAATTTTTGTTACCTTTCGTCACCTTTAGGTAAGGAAGGTATTGTCTTTGGTCAAAAAATTCAATGATGAGTTTTTAGAGAATAAGCATGTTTTAGGGTCCCCAATATACGATTGCCATTTTTACGATGATGTCTGTATGTATGTATGTTTTTTTGGTTATAATTGGTCAACCGGAAGTAGCCTCATTTGAAGATTTAACAGTTAAATACGATTTATTGTCATTTAACGTTATTATAACTTAAAGAATATATTATTCTCTGTACGATTTGATTGCATTTTATACTTCATATTCAATAGATATATAATTAAAGAATGTTAAAGAAATTAAATTTTATAAGTCAGCCAGCTATGCTAACCATGGAAACTGCTAATATATTCAGACAGATGTCAGTATCAATGAAAATATACAAGAGAGACGATTACATTGGTTTGAACATGCCATGAAGAGAGATGAAGAATATATTGGAAGAAGAATGAATACTTAGTAAAAGAAGGTTGAAGAAACAGAGGAAGACCAAAGATAAGATGGAAGGACTGTATTTCTGAAGACTTGAGAAAAGGAACTGAATGAGAACGACACACAACACAGAGATGAGTGGAAGAAGAAAAAAAAATAGCGACCCCTAACAAATGGGAATCAATAAATACACACAGTGTCAGTATTTTATTTTTCACATATTTGGTTTTACAATAATTACAATTATTTTACAAATATTATTTATGTATGCTATGAATTAAAAATTCCTGGTCTGGTGCTTCATTCTAAAAAATTGTCGTCTTCCTTAGTGAAAATACCAGATTTCTTAGGTCTATAGCCAACATTTTTTCTTTTAAGATAAGCAATAAGAATACCAAACTTTGAAATATCAATAGATTCATAAAGAAAAATTGTGCTCTTTAACATTGAATACTCAGCCCATAAGCTTCCAGGTGATTTTAGTTGCTTAGATCTCTGAACCATATATGCTAGCATAACTTTTTCGGTTATACCAACATGAATAAGTATTTTCATATCGCAATTTGGATATTTCTGGTATTACTGCCGAACATCCAATATTCCACGATTCTTCTATATTTAAATTCTCACTCTCAGAGTCACTCATTTTAATTATTTTTCTTTGTTGAATAGTTTAAATTAAGTTTAAATGACTTCTTGACATTCAAGCGCATAAACAAACAATGAAACCATAACAAAACAATAAAGTCATAGCATACTGTAAAGCTCCCTACTATATTCAGTTTCAATAATACTTAATAATAAATTAAAAATGAAATAAAAAATAAAATTTTTAGCGAACTCCAATCGCGCAAAAATGTTATAAGCATCACGAACGTTAAGGAATTACCGTTCTTGGTACTTGATCCGTTAAAATATATGTTCGTGATCTGATGTGTCCATTTCTTCAGCAATTTCGGACAGTTATTTCGTTAAATCGTCACGTCGGACTATGATCAATCCATGGTATGTTTGCATTTTACCTTGACGGTAGTCTTAACTCTTCTCTAAAATTATTTATTGTGTTCATCTTCAGATTCTTTGTTTGCTCTCTATATATTTTAACTTTACACATTACAAATATCAACGTTTCGAATTCGATGTACACGTCAGATGTAAATAATGATTTATTATCAACTTCTGAATTTACGTTTAGTAAATTGTAATGTGTATGAATAAATTGATAGTGCCTTTTTTATTCATCTGATAGTCCTAACCACTATTAATCACCACAAGATTACGATTTCTGTCAAGTATAAAAGTTGAATGTCATTTGTTTCTAAATGTACATATTTATAAGATGAATATCGTGGAACTAGGTCACTGTATGAATTGATAAGCAGTAATAGGTTTATATTATTTTCATATAAATATTTAATTTTATTTATAAATATATAAATCCAAAATGTGGGTTATGTTTCCAGTGAAAATATTTTGTCCCTAATATCGTGTCCTTCTCAGATATCTTCAGAATTATAAGAGATATCTACGATGATGACAAAAAATATCCAATTGAAGACCATTTTTTCTTGAAACGTCATAAAAGTAGCATCTTTTGTGACTTGATTCACACAGTAGCAATAAAATAAATAGAAACTAGATAGAATCAAGGAATAAGAGGTAACTTGTATAAAAGAAACCTGTAATATCGCCCTAAATGTCACTAAACACAATAGGTAACGTAAGAATAGAAATATAAAGAGTTTACTTTTGAGGAAATACAAATTAAAAAATAGCAGATTTACAGCTTACAATTACAGGGACGATAATGAACATTATAATACTTAGAATTAAAGTGATAAGAAAAGTTTACATTGTTTTGCAGTGATTCCTGGACATATCTTTCAGCCACACTGTTAGATTTCCATCCAATTGAACAACTTCAGGGGGCGTACATTATAATACTTCAAATTCCGACATAATGCACACAAGGAGGATATAAAACAGTTTTTATTTAAACGTCAAAACGTGAAATTTTCATTTCAATGATTATAACAAAAAGTGAACAAATACGTATCCATAGCTACAGGCCAATTGAAATCGCAAACGTAATTTACGTAAAATGTAACGTCAGTAGTAGATATTTTTCTTTAAATATCTACGTTTGAAGAAAACATGTCATTCAGAGTAAAAGTGTCTTTGTGTGCCACGCGAACAATTGCACGACGAGCGAAGCCACACAGTGTCACTTTTACTCCTAATGCAGAGTAGCTTATAGTGACCTCTGTTGCCACTCGGACTCATCTGGGTGTGTCAGTTTTTATTAAAAACTGACTCGTGTAGGATTCGATCGCTGTCCCACACAAGCAACCTTGTGTTGACAGGCGAGCACTCTGACCGCACGACCACAGATGACCGAGAAAAACAAATGCATCTCTGCGCCTTTAATTTAAAGGGCTTTTTGTCTAGGAGGTTATCTATGTTCTTTTGATTTATATAATAGCTGGAACGACCAAAATTATTTTCTAATAATTACAAATATGACTAGACAAATGCCAAACACATACTTAACCTAGTACAGCAATGAAACAAAAAACGATCACTTAGCAACACCAGAATTACACAAGCAATTTCACGCAATAATAACGTTGTCTTCAAAAACTAAACAATTAATGATACATTTTGATACTCACACACATCCAAATTATACTAACCACTTAGAAATTAAACGTGACAGCTAAATTACTCATTTTAACTTCTATTTCCGCAACGAACGAGTAACTGAACTGACAGTTGTTAGTGGGATGGAAACGCCGTACGGAGACGCCTAGCGGTTGGGATATGAGTGAGAAGAAAAGAGCGGAAAATTTAAAATTTATTTAGTTAATTTATGATACAAATAACAACAACATAATTTATCACCAATTTTTAGTAATATTACGGACATTTTGTCATTCTAACGACACATAATAAGATATAATAATAAAACGTTAACGTATCAAGGGATACTCGGTTAAGTATATATAATGGAATGCTAGTGTCTGTTTTGATGTATGGAAGCGAATGCTGGGCATGGACGGGAAAGCATAGAAAGAGAGTGACTGCCGTGGAAATGAGGTATTTACGTGGTATATGTGGGTATGTAAGACGGGATCGCGTGAGGAATAATTTGGTGTATGCAGAATGTATGGATAGGAATATGTGATTAAGAGAGTTGGTGTGAGTCAGTTGGGATGGTTTGGGCATGTTAAGCGTATATATCTTGGTGAAGTTGAGGGTTTCCGATTGCGTGGCCGACCAGTGTGGAAGTGGATGGATGTGTTTGGTAGGGTGCTTTAAGAGAGAAAGTTTTCAAGTAAGAAGAGAAGAAGAGCATGTATGAATGCGATTATGAGTGTTGCCGAGGCGAAAGTCTGCTTAGATAGGAATGTGTGGCGAAGGATGATTGTTTCCTAACTATTATTGTGATCCGGATGCGGTATCTCGTACCGAAAATCGGTCACTTTAATATGTTTAAGAGTAAGGATTTGTTGTATGATGTTGATGTTGTTCTTATTGTTTTCGGGTTTATGCGAATATATGTATAGTTTGTTAATCCAATAGATCACATACATGATATAAGGCATACAGAGTGTATCACGGAACGTTTTATTACTAAATAAAAAGAAATTAAAGCGAGTGGCCCAACTGATGTGGGACGGGTCTAATACGAGTATATTCAGATATTGTCTATTTCTTTTAATTGAAAAGGTCTATTGAACAATAAAAGGTTTATTAAATACCATGTTTAGTTAATAGCAAACGATTAAGAAAATAAACAACAATAAATAGCTAATAATACTGCAAGAACAAAACAACAGATGTCATTATTTGTTTTATTAAGAAATCAACAATAGGACAGCTGTCATCTTTAATCATACTCGTGTATAAAATGTCATTGTTAATATACACACCGTATAAAATACATATACATTAATTATAGGCTGTAGAGAATACAATTCAATTATTGTTTCCATATGTTAACATACAATTAGTACCTAAATGAAATAACTAGTCATCAAGTATTGTAGGTACTCCTTGTATCAAATTTGCAAACGATTATATGATTCACAATAAAATAAATATATCATTAAGGGTTACGAGCCCAAACCCAAATGTGTTCGTAACTTCTGAAAAAATATATTAACAGTAATAAAATAAAATCTGTTGTGGCCAGCATAATACCTTCCGTCATTCTCGTGTATAATGTATAAATTCCATAATTTTTCTTACAAAAGATTCTAAATTTCCAGTACAACAACAAACTATTCAAATTGCACTTGCCACTGGCATCTTCTTCTTCTTTAGCTTTTCCCATTCGTTAGGGGTCATTATTTTTACATGTCGTTCTCATTCAGTTCCTTTTCTCACAAATCTTCCGCAATACAGTCCTTCCATCTTATCTTTGGTCTTCCTCTGTTTCTTTAACGTCCTATTACTAAACTATTCATTCTTGTTCCAATATAATTCTTAATTTCTCCTCATGACATGTTCAAACCAATGTAATCGTTTTTCTTGTATCTTTCTAAAAACTTGTAACACTAGAGTTATTTTCTTACCGTATCTTTCCGTGTATTCCCCAATATCTACTTCAACATCCTCATATCTGCCACATTAATTTACTTTTTATTGATACTGACATCTGTCAATTTGAATTATATGAATATATTACTAGTTCCCAAGTTTGGCATAGCTGGCTGAATTATAAAATTTAATTTCTTTAAAATTCTTTAACTCTGTATCTATTGAATATGAAGTATAAATTGTAATCAAATCGTATAGAGAATAATATATTCTTTAAGTTATAATATCGATAAATGTCAATAAATCAAATTTAACTGTTAAATCTTCAAATGAGACTACTTCCGGTTGACCAATTATAACCAAAATCTAATCAGTTGTTCTTCTGGATGTAAACTTGAAGAATACGAAAAAATTATAATTTTTGGAATCGTGTGGTATTGAAGTTATGGGATCCGGAACTTTTGTCACACACACACAGACACACACACAGAGACACACACACACAGACACACATAAATACATACAGACATCATCGTAAAAATGGTAAAATCGTATTATAGGGACCCTAAAACATGCTTATTTAGTAAAAACTCATCACTGAATTTTTTGACCAAAGACAATACCTTCCTTACCTAAAGGTGACGGAAGGTAAAAACCATTATGAAATGGGACAGTTTGATGAACTATATTTACTCATAAAATAAACGCTTCAATACATTGCTGTCATATTGTATATTGTCATATATGTCATATTTTTTTCTGATGCTAAGTATTGTATTTATTGAAAATTGTCGACACATTAAATTTTTTTTGTGAACCGTCCGGAACCGAATTTCCAATTTTAGGGTCGAATTCAGTAACAGCAGAGGATCTCCGTTTTATCACTAATAATTTACATTTAAAATAATTTCAATAATATAATTTTTGAGTGACAGTCCTTAATAATTTTCTTATGGGAACATCTTGAGATATTGTGGTTACAAAATAATAAAAATACAATTTTGTATGTAACAAACAACAAATTGATATCCATTATTTTATACTTTTTATTAACAATTTACAACTTTCACCATCATACTATACAACACAAAAGTTTAAAGTGTCCATTTTCCAAAATTACTATAATTTATAAGTGATAATTTTGGAAATTACTTAAAATTGCATGTTGCAAATAAATATTTTGTCATTTACTCAATTTTAAAATAATTTGCCATAATATCAGACATATTCATGATAATATGTATATTTATACTTATTATCAGAATACATGTAAACGGGAAACAATTACTAAATTAATGTACACATATGAATACTATACAGCAAGAATATTTTTCCTTTTCAGCTCTTCCCAATAATGTTCGATGAGAAATACATAGTTAAACAGATATTATGTATTACAGTTTTTGAGAAATCGTCCTTCCAATATCCCTACACACACACATACTCACACACACATGCCACACACACACACACACACACACACAGACATCATCGTAAAAATATTAAAATCGAATTGTACAGACCTTAAAACTTGTTATATTTCTCGATGACACTTGTGAATATCAGTTCGTTATATAGCTAGAAAATTCAGTGTACTAAGCAACAAGTCTCGTTTGCTTACCTAGAATTTGCTTGAACTGCTTACTTCATTGAACGCACCTATTGATACTGACATCTGTCAATTTGTATTATCTAAATATATTAGCAGTTTTCATGGTTAGCATATCTGGCTGATTTATGAAATATAATATCTTTATAATTCTTTAACTCTATATCTGTTGAATATCAAATATAAAATGCAATCAAATCGTATAGAGAATAATATATTCTTCAAGTTATAATAACGTTAAGTGTCAATGAATGATATTTAACTGCGTATTTTCAAGAAAAACTGTTAAAATCTTCAAATGAGGGTACTTACGGTTCACCATTTATAACCAAAATCTAATCACTTGTTCTTCTGGATGTAAACTCAAGAAATATGAAAGAGTTGTAACTTTTGGAATCGTGGTATGGAAGTTATGCGATCCGAAACTTTCGTCACACACACACACAGACACACACATATATACATACATATAAACATCATCGTAAAAATAAATAAAATAAAATAAAACTCATCATTGAATTTTTTGACCAAAAACAATACCTTCTTTACCTTAAGGTGACGGAAGGTAAAAATTGCCCAAATATAGTCTCAACTATTATAATCTAAAAATTTATATATATTTTTTCAGAGGGTACGAATACATTTGGGGATGGGTTCGTAGAAATTTTTATTCAATTTTAAATAATGTTACATATTATTAAAGAAGACGTTTCGCGATAGATTCTAAAATACAAAATTACAAAAAACCTGTGTAATCTTTTTTTCAAAATTGCATTACATTAAGACCATTTCTGGTAAGTTACAAATCTGGAAATCGTCTTACAACATAATACTGTTAAAAATTTCCTTTTGCAGTCTTCGATACCTACTAAGTACACATTCTTCTGTCGGTATTGTTTGTAGGAGGCCTTAAGACCTCAGGTAGGGATTAGTGGTGTATTATTGGTAAAGTTAAGAAGCTAAGTCAACCCTTTCGGCTTTGTAAAGTTGTAAAATGATTATTAAGTATTAACCTAATCGCGTACTTAAATTATTTGAATATCTATTGAGAAAAATGTGGAAAAGATTATTGGAAATATAATAAAGTCATAAATTATAGATTTGATAAATTTTGAATGCTGAAAATTTTGGCTCTAAATAGTTTTTCACGGGAAAATACCTTTAAATATTATTTTAACCCTGCACCCTAACACGTGTGATTGTGTAACATTTTTAGACACCTGGGGTGGGAACCCCAATCTACTTCTTAGTTTAAAAATGAAATTTATATTCTGTAACATCTCGTTTGTGAAACAAAAAATGCAAAAGAGAATATAACTAGTAATTATGTACATAGATGTCAAATGTCAGAATTTTTCATTCAAAATGTTCACGTGGTTAATTTGTCACCAGGCGTATGGAATTTACTTGACTAGGAAAATAATCCATATGGAATTGGAAAATCATGAAATTTAGAATGAATCTATATACACAATAATTTTTGAAAGATGACCGATCAAGGTTGTCTACGAATTGTATGAATTCATATTTTTGCTCCGCCCATCATGACAAATTCAGTAGTGTCGTTTGCTTAGTTTTTATGAGGATACATAATATACTACTGTTATTTTATTATTATAAAAATATATATTATAGGAAAAACATTCAAAATTAAAAAATAAGTCAACTAGTAAGTTTATAAGCAAATGTAAAACCAAATATGTTAAAAATAAGATACTGACACAATGTCAGTGTTAGTGACTCTGACAGAATATAACGTTATACGTACGGCTATGAATCCAGGTAATGTATCTGTATTAATAAATAAACTTACGTTACAGCGAAAGTATTATCAACAACGAGCATCGTTTATAAATGGAATGTCCTAACTTAGTCGAAACAATATGAATTTTTGAAAGACAAGCGTGTTATATCCATCCTTATCACACACTCTTACAACCTTTGCAAAAGAAAGAGATAAATGTATGCCTATTTGTTAATTCGTTCGTGATACAGGTGCCCTTGATCGGACATCTTTCAAAAATTTTACTGTACATAATTACTAGCTACCATTCTGACATGGGCCCCCCCATATCTGTTTGTCAAGGCTACCAAAGACACATGACTACTTGCGCCCTATTGTATTTAACATTTCTTGTATTCCTGCACTCTACACCAAAAATTCTACTTATATCTATTCTTTATATTTAGATTTTTTACCTCTCGCTAAGAGAGGTATTGCATTCATGCTAAAAATCGCATATCCAGATTTTATTGAATAAGCACGTTTTAAGGTCCCTACAATCCGATTTTAACATTTTTACGATGATGTCTGTGTGTGTGTGTGGATGTGTGTGTGTGTGTGTATGTGTGTGTGTGGGATGTTGGAAGGACGGTTACTCAAAAACTATAAGACTTAAAATTTGTTTAACAACGTATTTCCCAATCGGACATTCATGGGAAGATCTGAAAAGGTTTTGGTAATAATTGGACAACCGGAAGTAGAAGATTCTTGAAAAAAAATCTTCTAAATATTATTTTTTGAAAATTTTTCGTGGTAATATTAAAGAAAATTAAATTCTCTATCTGATACATTTAAATATTTTATTATATATTCCATAGATTTAGAGATAAAAGAAATATAATAAATAAAATAACGTTATAATACATATAATTTTACAGCCGAAAGGATGCCATGGAAAATAGTTGACCAGTTGAACTGTTTGTAACTGACAGATAAATGTCAGTGTCAGAAATTCATAGATATTACTAAAGAGTTTTTCTGGGAAGTACATATACATTATATTATTTCTTAATGTATTAGTAGTTAAATATTTAAGATTATAGGTCTATTACATATATCCTTCAAAAATTCAGTCAATCCTGACAATGAATTGGAAACATTTCGAAAAATTAGAAGAGGACAAAATTTCTTCATATAATGAATTTAAAATTAAACAATCTAAATATAAGGAATAGATATATGTAAGTACAATTTTTGGTGTAGAATGTAGGTATACAAGAAATGTTAAATACAATAGGGCGCCTTGACAAGCAGATATGCGGGGACTCATGTCAGAATGATAGCTAGTAATTATGTATATAGATGTATCATAATTTCTCATTCTAAATTTAGTGATTTTCCAATTCCATATGGTTTATTTTCCTCGACAAGTAAATTCCACACTCCTGGTGACAAATTAACTACGTGTATTTAGAAAATCTTGAAATTCTGAATGAAACATACTGACTAATTATCATTCTGAAACGGGCCCCCACATCTGCTTGTCAAGGCCAACAATGTAACATGACTGTTCGCGCCCTATACTTGTGTAACCAAAAAAGGAAGTGGCGAGAGGTATTGTGCTGGCCACAACAGATTTTTTAAATTTAAATTCATTCTATGAAGAAACTTTGTAGGTACTACTCTTCTAATTTTTCGAGATGCTTCAAATTCACTGTCGGGATTGAAAATATTTGTGAAGGGTATATGTAATATACCTTTAATTTTAAATATTTAACTATTAATACAATGAGAAATAATATATGTATGGATTTCTGACACATTTATCTGTCCCTTACAAACTATAACTATAATTTTGAATTGTTTTCCATTGCTATATTAAATTTTATTTCTTTAGTAAATTTGTAGAGCGATATTTATTTATTAAAGAACCACCGACAATTATATTAAAAACAAGAATAAATAAACTTCTGGATGATTATTACTCCAATTCAACAAATTTTGATATGGTGTATTAATAGAGTGTATAGAACTTGAATTCATTGCTTATAATAAAATTTCTTAAGTTTAATAATAATTTATTTGCAAATAAATCATTGTCTGCTTGTGACTAATGTTTTCGTCTTTAATAATTCGCAAATAATTTTTATTAAAGTAATAAAATTTAAGATGACAATTAATTGTATTGTCAGTTACCTTAATATTATAGATAATACTAACATAAATATTGTATTATTTACTGTTGGAACAATTTTTTTTGGGACTTTTGTCCTTCTTGCTGTTAATATGTTTATTTCAGAGGGTACGAATACATTTGTGATTGGGCTCATACTTATGCTTTAAATTAAATCGCATGCATTTTTTTCGTAATATTTTAATTTTGTAAACAATTTAAAGGAAAATAATATTATTTTTGGTATTAGCGCAATGTAAACTTTTTTATTTTTACGTTTTAAAAAATATTAATAATTTAACTTTTTTGGAGGTTTTATTGTTAGAACATCCTTATATAAGGTAAGTTAAACATAAATTTTGTAAGATACTAATACAGCCTATAAAAATCTGAATAATAATCATTAAAGGAGGCGTCACCATCCATGCATTTTCTTTCAATGGCCACAAATAGTCTTGGTTGCTGTGACAATAAAACAAAAAACTACTAACACCTCAATTAGCTGTGTTAAATCGTCTTGTTTAAACCCCTCCTCAACTGCGCGCGCACTGTAGGCGTGGCCAACTTGATTAAAATAATCACTTGCCAGAGCTGTCAACAGCGTACTCTAACCTCAACCAAGCTGTATGTCTTATAATGCGTTTTAGGTTAGGTTAAGTGTGATTTTACATCGTTAAACACTTGGTTTTTTATTGGGGGCGTGGCGAGGGGTGTGTTTAGGGGCGTGGTTTGAGGAATACCATTCAGGATATTGATTTGGACCAATTGCAAGAGAGTATTAGTACTGTAGAATTATTACTCTGCAGCCAATAGGGATGTAGGGTGCCCCACTTAAAAAATAAACAGTTTGTTGAGAGTCTTAGTCTAAACAGAAGTTATTAGTGGTCTGTATAGGTCGACAGAAGAACGTATATGTGTTTTAGTGCATTCTTAAAAAAAATAGTGATTTTTCAGTGATTTTTAACAATTTTAAGTGATTGGTGTGACTATTTAGTGCATATATGTGTTTTTAAAAAGAACAATGATGCCTCTAGCTCCTACCCCAATCGTCGCTGTACCCTCCAAACCCAAAATAGGGTTTAGCATCGATTCAATAGTCGGCGGCACCAACACCTCCCCACAAAACTCCCCTGTTCACTTCAGCGAAAGTTCAGCACCCATATCCCCATCAAGTGATATTGACACCCGGTTGAACGGTTCCCCTCAAAATTCCCCCCTTCAAAGCCCCAAACCCCCAATAATGGTCCCTGGAATACCGGCACATACCCTCATCAGGCCTAACCCCACATACGATAACCTAGTGCCCAAAAACGGGGGGTTTATGCAACCCGAAGTGGTGCATCATCCACCTGGGCATCCGTTTGCTTTAGCGGCGCATTTTCAAGGAGCTGCTTTGGCTGCAGCTCTTAGCCAGACGGGGCATGGGTTTCCCCAAAACCCCATGGCTCATGGACAGCCGAGGGAGAGTTATCCGTTATACCCATGGTTGCTCAGTAGGCATGGAAGGATATTTCCCCATAGATTTCCTGGTGGTAAGTAATTTTTCATTTATTAAAAGCTATACCACAGTAAAATGATTGAGAATAAGAGAATCAGATAGACCATTAGAACTATTAATTTACATAATTGTCAAGAAATCAAGGTGTTATTTAAACTATTCAACAAAGAAAAATAATTAAAATGAGTGACTCTGAGAGTGAGAATTTAAATAAAGAAGAATCGTGGAATATCAGATGTTCGGCAGTAATACCAGAAAAATCCATACTGCGATATGAAAATACTTACAATTCAAATAATGTTGGTATAAACGAAAAAGTTATGCTAGCA
This sequence comes from Harpalus rufipes, assembly GCA_951394225.1. Taxonomy (NCBI): domain Eukaryota; kingdom Metazoa; phylum Arthropoda; class Insecta; order Coleoptera; family Carabidae; genus Harpalus; species Harpalus rufipes. Next base: position 20,925,077 of record OX596290.1, on the reverse strand, counting down.
TATATGGTTCAGAAATCTAAGGAACTAAAAGCATCTATTGATATTTCAAAATTTGATATTCTTATTGCATATCTTAAAAGAAAAAATGTTGGCTATAGACCTAAGAAATCTAGTATTTTCACTAAGGAAGAAGTGACAACATTTTGAATGAAACACCAGACCAGGAAATTTAATTCATAATATTTGTGAAATAATTGTAATTATTGTAAAACCAAATATGTGAAAAATAAAATACTGACACTGTGTGTATTTATTGTTAAGCATTTCTTTGTTGTAATCAAGCATTTCTTTGATGTAATCAAACCCCCTTTGAATGCCGGTCGAACTATTATTTAAATAAAATTATAAATTATTAAATTTATATATTTTACTTACCGTTCAGTGAACGGTAAGTAAATCACTTACCGTCTTGTTAGTCCTAGCAACCAGTAAACATAACTTACTATCGTAGAAACAGGCATGAAATTCATAAAAAAGATCAACCGCACAAAAAAATAGCAAAATAGTATTCTAAAGTATATATCGCATATCCAGATTTTAATGATTAAGCATGTTTTAAGGTCCCTACAATCCGATTTTAATATTTTCTCCAACACTTTGGACACTACATATTCCACAACTAAATGTTGGAATTAATATTATTCCAACAAACCGTGTGGAATAATTCCGTACGCTGTTTGGAATAATTCCGCACGGCTTTCGATGAATCCCGATCTATTTAACCGCATATTAACGCGGTATGGTTATGACTCTTTGTTTTATATTTATTTATTTCTGTATTCGCGTTGGACGTTTTAAAGTTTTGAACATTTTTAGAGTTTTTTGTTAAGTTTTACAGGTTTTTGGAGTTGTCCAGAGTAATAAGTTTATCTAAATAATAATATATTAGAAAATTAACTAAAGACATTTTATAGAAAAACATATAAAGTGGAAATGAAGATATAGATATGGAATGTACGTCAACAGAAATAAGGCAGCTTGCTAATGATACAGGGAGTCAGTTATTACCAAATAAATACAAAGAAAAATATGAATAGAGTTATTATAAGCAATTTACGAACTGGCGTAAAAATAGTATATTATACACCAAGGTTGTGAAGAGTATGATTATTGACCGAGCGAAAAGATTATAATCCCGAGGGAACCGAGGGATTATAATTCGCAATAACCGTGGTATATATACTATTTTTTTCACTACTAGCACGTAATTTTAATAATTATTTATAAAATTAATCCCACCATAACATCATTTTACTTTTAAATGTGATAGCACAATTGATGCATAGTTGGCCTAGCAAAAGTCATTATTAATAGAAAAGATTAAATTTTCGTTTACTTACTGTAGTGTTCGGGACAGGTTTAGACTAAAAAGCATCACATGATTTAACAAACTTTATTCGACTCTGGGCTCGTCACTCTCCGAATGCTATGCTTACACATATGTGCTCATTGACAGGTTGTATCATCTGATTGTGATTGCACAGTTTTTGGTTGCACGGTTCAAGCATTTGTATTATTTATTGTTAAATCACAAATATTATTTAAAAGTATTATTTTTAAATACTGTTTTTCTTACATTGAATAAGCGAAATTGAAATGAAAGAAATATGTTCTCGGCGCGAAAAACAAATATTCAAATTAATCCGAATTTTTAATATTGAATTAAGCTGTTTAAACAACCATTTAAATGCATAAAATATTAATTAAGTCTCTTGGTTATACTTAAACTTGCTATAAACATTTCCGATTTAAAACTGTCACAGAATTATCAAAAAACTTATTATCGGTTAATAATAAAAAAATATATACCGTTAACCATGAACGGGTTGAGAAATTCAATTTCACGGCACTCTATTTCTAAAATCTTGCTAAAGAAAGTATAGTCTACAACACGTTTGGAATGGCATAATCCACACTCGCAAACCGTAGTCCTCGCCTTCGGCTCCGGCCATAAACTTTTTGCTCGTGTGGAATATGGGGCATTCCATTACTTGTTGTAGAATATACTATTTAAATCTAGCAAACGGTTTAAGGCTTAGCATATAATTGATGAAGCCAGCCATTAGGCTATTCATTTTTTATTCCATATAAAATATTACAAAATAAATACAATATTTATTTTCTATTAAACAAAAATAGAAAAACAAATAAAATATTAAAATATAGGCCGTATATATTATCATTATAAAAGGTATACGATGAATATTTGTTTGGGTATTGTATTTTGTACAGTAAGCATATTAACCGGCGGTAAAAGAATACCAGTTTTTCCTAAATAAATTCTAACTCAAAATCCAAGTGGATAGATAATAATAATATATACTAAAAGAAAATTATATTAAAAATAAAGAATCGATGAGTGTGAATTTATTTTTTACCTCCCGCTACCCTTGGTAAGGGAGGTATAGCGATAATTTAAAAATAACATAACGAGATTTTGGTAAATGACCACGTTTTAAGGTCCTTACAATCCAATTTTAACATTTTCACGATGATGTCTGTATATGTATGTGTGTGCGTGTGGTTCCTCTTTACGCTCTAACTCAAATACTATACGATGCCATTAGATTTTGGATTAAATCAGATAACCAGAAATGTAATCAGTCAAGTTTGATTATATTTGTCAAAAATTGTTACGACCCGTTTTAAAACATTACGAGTGTTTGTAAAAATAGCATAAAACATATAATTTGTTAAAATTTGTGTTAGTTTTTTATACCTAACACCTAAGTTAGGTATATCATCTATTTATCTCTATAACGTTACAAACATATGTAAATTTATCTTTACTTATTTCAAACAACATACAATATACAACAAAGATATATACTACAATAACAACGGAAGCTATTTATAACACCAAAGATAACTATTTTTTCATATAAAAAATTCTACCGTATACCTAGTAATTTTTAACTAATGTTAATGTATCTCTTTTCACAGACAAATCGTTTCATAATAGGAAAAAGATCCTATATTTCCAGTAAAATGATTTTATAAACAAACTATGCAAATTGCACTTGACACTAACTTCTTCTGCTTTAGCTTTTCCCATTCGTTAGGGGTCGCTATTTTTTATTTTCTTCTTCCACTCATTTCTGTTTAGCGTGTCGTCCTCATTCAGTTTCTTTTCTCTCAAATCTTCCGCAATACAGTCCTTCCATCTTATCTTTGGTCTTCCTCTGTTTCTTCAACCTTCTATTATTATTTTCAAACCAATGTAATCATCTCGCTTGTATCTTTCTAGAAACTTATAACACTAGAGTTATTTACTTATCTATCTTTCCGTGTTTTCCCCAACATCTACTTCAACATCCTCATCTCTGCCACATTAATTTATTTTTTATTTATACTGACATCTGTCAATTTGAATTATATGAATATATTAGTAGTTTCCATGTTTAGCATAGCTGGCTGATTTATAAAATTTAAATTCTTTATAATTCTTTAACTCTATATCTATTGAATATGAAGTATAAAATGCAATCAAATCGTATAGAGAATAATATATTCTTTAAGTTATAATAACGTTAAATGTCTATAAATGAGGCTACTTCCGGTTCACAAATTATAACCAAAATCTAATCAGTTGTTCTTCTGGTTGTAAACTTGACGAATACGAAAAAATTATAATTTTTGGAATCGTGGTATTGAAGATATGCGATCCGAAACATACACAACTCATTATCGAAATTATTGACCAAAGACAATACCTTCCTTACCTAAAGGTGACGGAAGATAAAAAAATGCGTTATAATTTAAAAATAACAATTAAAACGCGCGAAGTCTTAATTTAATTTAAATTACTGAAATCATCTACTTTTAATTTATTTAAGTACGATATTAATTTCATTTTAATTATTTACAGGTATACAATTCACAAAATTACAAAAATTATTTTTTAATTACGCAAAATGTCGCGCTGTCAAAATTTTGACATGTTTTCGGAAAAAAGTTAATTAAACTCTAATTTCGGATGACGCTCCAAATATTAATTTAATTTACTTTAAAGAAATTTCATGAAAATCTGAATATAATGCGTGAAATGACTTATTATGACGCATTTGAATTTGCTATTCCTATTTCGAATTAAATTTGAAATATTTATAGATGAAATAAATTTTTCCACACCTTTATTTGAAAGTTTTTAAAGTATCAATTAAATTTTAAAATGACCATTATGATAGCAATTTATAAAGAAATTATCATTAAAGATCTTAATAGACATGGTATATTTATTTATATTTGTTTTTGAAATTAATATTTCGTAATTTATGGTAATATGTTGGTATGTACACTTATTTTAACATATGCTTAATAATTATATACTTCTTAAGTGATGAAATATAACATAAGTTAGCTTCAAATTTTAATTAAAGTAGGCACCCAATAATTATATATTTAATCGAGGTTTAAGTATATTCCAATACTTTCGTTATGTATATAAGAACTGTATGAAATATGTTAAGAATTAAAAACTGTATCGAATAGGTCTAAAATTATTGTTTACTAGTGTCGCTAGACATAGAAACGAAATAATAGTTATAATTTTTAGCTATTTACAGTGTATTGTAAAAAATAAAATGTTATTTACACAACGAGCTAAGAAAGAAGGCCATTTCTTAACGAGTAACGTCTAGCGAGAGAAATATATAGGGTTTTTCAATAAGGGCGGGTCGATGTTGAAATGGAATAAAACAAGCTGTGTGAGAAGTATTAACGAAATTCTTTTTTTATTTGAAAGGCCCATGTATGCCAATATATATGGAATATAACATCGTTCAAATGTCCACCGCGGTAGCACGGATCAGAGTGGTCCCACTGACTCTGCCGCATAGATCCGGTTGAATTTAAGCGAAGGCATTGGTTATTTTGACTTTAAGGGCATCGGTCGATTGCGGCTTATTGGCATAGATCTGCGACTTCAGGAAACCCCACAAGAAAAAGTCTAGTGGGGTCAAATCACGTCACCTCTGCGAGAGATAACCATACCCTCAAAAACGTTCATGCAGAATGTCCATTGTGGCGCTGTGTCACGTAGCGCCGTCCTGCTGGAACCACATGTCTACCTCCATATCGTTCAATTTGCCCCAAAAGAAATCGCTAATGGCGTCAGTCTTTTGGAACGCCAAAGGCATTCTCCTAATTGATTATTTATAACTGGACAATACTACGCCACACTTTTAGACAAGCTGAAAGCAGCATTCAAGAAAAACGCCCGGGAATGGCAAAGAAAAAGGTCTAGTTTCAACGCGACAATGCGGCAGATTATTCAAATCGTATTGCTTAACAAAAATTGACCCCCATCCGTCGGACTTCCCATCTTTTCTCGAAACTGAAAACGTTCCTCGCTGGAAAGAGATTTCGATCCAACGAAGAAGCCATTGAAGCAGTAAATGCTTATTTTGAGGACTATATAGAAAAATGTAGAAAAATAAAATGTAGTCCGTGTTTTCTCAAGAATCTTCTACTTCCGGTTTTCCAATTGTTACCAAAACCTTTTCATATCTTCCCATGAATGTCCGATTGGGAAATACGTAGTTAAACAAATATAAAGTATTATAGTTTTTGAGTAATCGTCCTTCCAACATCCCACATACACTCATACACACACACACACACACACACACACACATCCACACACAGACACACAGACATCATCGTAAAAATGTTAAAATCGGATTGTAGGGACCTTAAAACGTGCTTATTCAATAAAATCTGGATATGCGATTTTTAGCATGAATCCAATACCTGTCTTAGCGAGAGGTAAAAATCGAAATAGCGAAAAAAGTTCCCCTAAGAAGTACGAATAAAAATTACCTAAAATAATGAGAGAAGCAAGAAATTACGAAAATATTATTTTACATGTTAAAGTCTCTTGTTGTATATGCCTATGTCTTAAGTTACACATTTCACCTTTCAAAATCATTTAATAAATTTTACATCTGTTTATTACGATGATATGATACTATCACTGTTTCAAAGAGCTGCCGCACCCAAAAATTAATAGATAACGTGATGATATGTCCAATAACACAAACAACAACTTTCATTTTTCTCAATTTGGTTGGGTAAACATTGTTATTATCACCATTCACTTGTTAGCGTGAAGAAAATTGAATGCGAAATGATTGATTAGACTGAACATGATTAGGAAGTTGGAAAATTATTTTTAATTTAACTTTGATGATCATAATTAGAGAATAACTTTGCTCAGAGCTGATTTTGCAACGTCGAAATGGTAAAGTAGTTAGCCGGCGACCAGGCCAAGCCTTTCTAATCAGTGTAATTGAGACGTCGAAATGTAGCTAAATTCTATCTAAATTTCATATATAATTATATCATTTTCTTTCTATATTATTACTTTTGTAAATGTAATATGTAGTGAGGAGATATAAGTGTAACAATCACGCTATGTACTCATAAATTTGTGTGTAATTATTTTGTTTGTACAAATGGTTTCAAAAACCGGCTGTCTACTGTTTTATGAACCATAGGAAATACAATGATAAAATTTTCATATGTCTGTAATTTCTGCCCTATATTAATTTTAGAAGAACACAGTAATGTGTAAACTCATCAAATAAGCCTAAATTTATTAATATTGGGATATTTTTGTGTACCAACGAAACCTTCGACAAGGGAGCAATTTTGTTTAACTTCCATAAGCGTATCATAGCTGTCAATAGTATTTCTTTGATTATTCTTGTATTTATATATATACAGTATGTTAATTAAAAACCGGACCATAGGCGTTAAACATGGGAAATCAGTTTTTCCTTGCGCAAAAGTTCTCAAATAATTTTAGACAAAAATACTTCAAATAAATGTTGTAGAGAATTAAATTCTACACCAGAGTTAGTAATAAGATTTTATTTTTGATATTTAATAACTGATATAATCAATTTTAAAGTTTTTTGAAGATTACTGATTTATAGTGATAGTCATGCAACTCAAACAAAATGTGTCCAACATTTTATAATCTGAAGCTTTTCTTCATGACAAAACTGTTTCTTACGTTCAAAGAAATATGTTATTGAACGAAAATCACAAAACACAAGCTTCTTTTGACAGTTAAGATGGCATACAATTGTTCGTAATTTTGTTTGAGTTCCATGGCTACCACTATAAATCATCTATCTCCAGATAAAATTAAAATTGATTTTCTCAGTTATGAAATGTCAAAAATAAAATATTATTACTCATTCGGGCGAAGAATTTAATTTTCTTCAACATTTATTTGAAGTATACGCCTATGGCCAGGTTTCTAATTACCACAATATATATATATATATATATATATATATATATATATATATATATATATATATATATATATATATGTTTGTGAAAAAAGTTTACTGGAAATTTAGAATCTTTTCTACACAGGATTGAGGGATGGTATTGTGTTGGCCTCAACAGATTTTGCTATAATGTTGTTGCTATATTTTCCGTTTTAATAAACAGTTAAAGTAAAAAAATAGTTTGACGTTTAACCTGACATGATAATGCCGGATTTTATAATTCTCGTTTGTGCCTTATATTAGACATGTTCCCTTGGACACCCTGTATAAATAAGAGAATTATCAATTTTTATCGCATATACGAATTTAATTTATAAGCATTTTTACCTCTCGCTAAGAGAGGTATTGCATTCATGCTAAAAATCACATATCCATATTTTATTGAATAAGCACGTTTTAAGGTCCCTACAATCCGATTTTAACATTTTTACGATGATGTCTGTGTGTGTGTGTGTGTGTGTGTGTGGATGTATGTGTGTGTGTGTATGTATGTAGGATGTTGGAAGGACGATTACTCAAAAACTATAAGACTTAAAAATTGTTTAATTACGTATTTTCCAATCAGACATTCATGGGAAGATCTGAAAAGGTTTTGGTAACAATTGGACAACCGGAAGTAGAAGATTCTTGAAAAAAAATCTTCTAAATAATATTTTTTGAAAATTTTTCTTGGTAATATTAAAGAAAATTAAATTCTCTATCTGATACATTTAAATATTTTATTATATATTCTATGGATTTAGAGATAAAAGAAATATAATAAATAAAATAACGTTATAATAAATTTTACAGCCGAAAGGATGCCATGGAAAATAGTTGACCAGTTGAACTGTTTGTAACTAACAGATAAATGTCAGTGTCAGAAATTCATAGATATTACTAAAGAGTTTTTCTGGGAAGTACATATACATTATATTATTTCTTAATGTATTAGTAGTTAAATATTTAAGATTATAGGTCTATTACATATATCCTTCAAAAATACAGTCAATCCTGACAATGAATTGGAAACATTTCGAAAAATTAGAAGAGGACAAAATTTCTCCATATAATGAATTTAAAATTAAACAATCTAAATATAAGGAATAGATATATGTAAGTAGAATTTTTGGTGTAGAATGTAGGTATACAAGAAATGTTAAATACAATAGGGCGCCTTGACAAACAGATATGGGGATATAATTTCTCATTCTAAATTTAGTGATTTTCCAATTCCATATGGTTTATTTTCCTCGACAAGTAAATTCCACACTTCTGGTGACAAATTAACTACGTGTATTTAGAAAATCTTGAAATTCTGTGGCGAGAGGTATTGTGCTGGCCACAACAGATTTTTTTAAATGCGTATTTTATATTAGTATTATTCTATTTTCTTCTTCTTAGTTCGTGGTATGTTTATATTAGCAGACTTGTAAAAAACTTCATCAGAATTACAGTTACTTGTTTGAAATTACCTTTAATGGAGCTAACCTTAAATAAGAGCCCGTTTCACACAGCCAGAGCAAAGAGTCTTAATAGCACTTTCAACATAATCTTAAGCTAAGGAGACTATTATAATATAATTAATTCATTTTTAATGCCTGCCAAGTCATTTCTCTTATAGCCTTCAACCAACAAATACTTTACTCGTAACTTAATTATTAAATTACTTTTTAATTGAGAGCGCCTCAAACCCATGTACTAATTATTATTTAATTTGTTTTACCTCAAACATACAGAGCACACTGCTTGTGCATGCTTTTCCATAACTCTTCAGTGTTGACTTTTTTTGGAAGTCTTCACGCTTTGCACCTACCGTTATTTCTTATATGTTGTTTACCTCTCGCTAAGAGAGGTATTGGATTCATGCTAAAAATCGCATATCCAGATTTTAATGATTAAGCATGTTTTAAGGTCCCTACAATCCGATTTTAATATTTTTATGATGATGTCTATGTGTGTGTGTGTTCCTTGGAGTACGATTATGTCAGTTAAACTTTTTCTTTTAACGTAAAAGCGTATTTTGACGTTTTACTAATATGTTGCCAAAAAAGAATATCTAAGATTTATTTTCAGCTAAAATCTACATAAAACCATACTCGTACTATGACAAATTCGGAGTCGGTCCTTAACCACTGTCATGCGTTTAGTTAAAATAGACTTAAGTTCAAGTTTTAGAATTGAGCTGCCAATACCGCCTAAATAGGTTTATGAACTACTGTTGATTTTTGATAATAACTTTTTCTGTCATTTACAAACATCTGATTGTTACTATGGAATTGTTTAGGCTCTGAAAATTATTATTATGTGTGTGTGTGTGTGTGTGTGTGTGTGTGTGTGACGTTGTTGTATGTACGATTTCTCAAATTCTATAAGATTAAAGACCTGTGTAACTACAGATTCCTCAATCTAACAATAATGGGAAGAGTTGAATAGATTCTGGTAACAATTGGACAACCGGAAGTAGTAGCATTTTAACAAAAATCTTGTAAATATTATTTTTTGAATATTTATGTTATTGCAAATATTAAAAACCAAAATTATTTACCTGACACATCTTTTTATTATACCTTCTATAGATTTAAAGATATAGATATATACTCTATAAAATAATCTATTGTAGTAAATCTCACAGCCTGCTCACAGGCCAAACATCTCCATGCTAGCTACTTGAGAAATTAAAATGTCTGTAATTGGCAGATAAATGCCACTAATGTCAGTGTCAAAAATTCAGAGATAGTACTGAAGGCTTTTTCTGGGAATCATATTTAATATTTCTTATTGTATTATTAATTTAAATATTTAAGTTATAGGTATATTACATGCACCCTTCAGAAATACCGCCAATTTAGAAGAAATGGAGAAAACTTAAAGATTGTAATTAGATTTTTTTGAGGTATTGTGATGGCCACAACAGATTTTTTTATGGTTTAAAATTTATGAGTGAGTTTTCTATAAATGACCTAAATTTAGGGGACTTATAATAACACATACTATAGTATTCTTCACGTAAGAATGTTTGTTTACAGGTAGTTTAATTCGCTCTATACCTTCCTTACCTAAAGGTGACGGAAGGTATAAACAATTTAGTAAAAATCCAGTGTCCGCAGGAAAAATCTACCTTGCAAGACATATGGATACAATGCCTAATAGAATTAAAACTGTTATTCCTAATAAAAGCGAAGTGACTCAATATTAAATCTATACTTTAAGCTAGTCGAAATTTCGAAAGAAATGTGTGAAAAATTCTCACCATTTGCGTAGGGTTTATAATCTGTTTGTTGAAAATGTAAACCGGCCGAATTTTTTTGAATGTACAATCTATTCTAGAGTAGTTTACCTTATTTGAAATTAAATACGAATAATTTTAGTGTTGATAAATAAAATAGGATTCAAACCATAGATCTACAGCACAAAGTTATAAGCAGTAAACGACCATAACGGTTCTGTATTACTATTCTTCGAAGAATTGCAAATTCTATTTTATTCTAGTCACAGAACGTTTATAGTTAACATAAGTGTTTACTACAGTCTTGGCATATAAATAATTTCTCATACATTTACATTGTCTTGAATAACTTAAACAATTTTTACCTTTCGTCACCTTTTGGGATCCATATAATACGATATTACCATTTTTACGATGATGTCTGTATGTATGTATGTGTGTGACGAAAGTTTCGGCTCGCACTTCAATACCACGATTCCAAAAATTATAATTTTTTCGTATTCGTCTCAAGTTTACATCCAGAAGAACAAGTGATTAGATTTTGGAAGAAACCTCATTTGAAAATTTTAACAGTTTTTCTTGAAAAAACTCAGTTAAATATTATTATAACTTAAAGAATTATTGTCTATACGTTTTGATTGCATTTTATACTTTTATTCAATAGATATAAAGTTAAAGAATTATAAACACATTAAATTTCATTAATCAGCCAGCTATGCTAACCATGGAAACTGCAAATATATTCAGATAATTCAAATTGACAGATGTCAGTATCAATAGGTGCGTTCAATGAAGTAAGCAGTTCAAGCAAATGCTGGTACGCAAAACGAGACTTGTTGCTTAGTACACTGAAAGATTTGCTAGCTATATGACGAACTGATATTCACAAATGTTATCGAGAAAGTTATACAGTTGTCAAATATAACATGAATTTATATATATAGGTAGTTAAAGAATTATAAACATATTAAATTTTATTAATCAGCCAGCTATGGTAACCATGGAAACTGCTAATATATTCAAATAATTCAAATTGATGTTGGGGAAGACACGGAAAGATACGGCGACCCCTAACCTAATCGTGGTATTGGTGTTACACAATTCGAAACGATCGTCTCACACCTACGCACACACACACACACACTCACAGACATCATCGTAAAAATAGTAAATTCTAGGGACTCCAAAACGTTCATTAGAAACATCATTTTTTGACCAAAGACCATACCTTTACCTCAAGGTGACGGAAGGTAAAAATTAACATTATATACCCTACATTATGGATTTCATGTAGACACTCGGTATATTGAATATTTAAAATTAGGCTAGTAATTTTTATTCGTTCCTACGCAGTTAATTTATTTGTCGTTCGGTACTGTACATTATTTGAGACACTTGTATATTACAATAATTACAATTTCTAAATAATAGATTTTGATCCACACTGAAATATTCAAAAACAATACATTAACTAATAAATTATCCGTTCATCATAATTTATGTAGCTATAAAGTTTTATCTTAATGAAATATGATCTCCCAAAATCAAATGTTTGATTTACATTCCTTGGGACAATAAAATTTTTATTTACACATACTAAAATTATCAACTGTCATTTTTAAAACTGGTTAACAAATTTTATGACCCTAAGTCAAAGGGTATCTCTTGTATTCTGTACTTGTAAAACATTAAAATATGTAGTAATTATGTAGTTAAACAAATATTTATTGACAGATTCATATAAACCTAACAATTCATTCTTCGTTATATCAAAAACATATCGTCAACGACTCTTCCATACTTTATATCAACAGAAATAAGTACATTATTATATTATGAAAATACGTAAACGACTCATTAATTTATAGAGGGGGTAAAAATGCTATAAAAAATTGAGATTTCGAAAAAAGTTATTAAGAAATATTGTTTCTCTCGACGAGTTCTGTCACTGGTTAAATTTAATGTCATAATATAAAAAGCAACTAGAATACATGGATTTTCATGTTTGCTATTCATATGGAAAACTACTAATGACCGACGTATAAAAATTATACAGAGTCAAAGTTATTCCAAACACATTTCGCAAACTACTAACTCAATAATTTAACACTCGCATTGCATGGTAATTCAAATAAGTTTAATGTTAACGTTATACTAAGTCACTTAGGAATTCGATTAGAATTTATATTGGTTTTAATAAGAAAAATTTGCGAGAAATCGACCACTTCAAAGCGTGAAAAGTATTGATATTATTTTATTATAAAAGAAACTTTGTTGAAGTAGTGAAATACATACAAATGGTATTAAATGCAGAACTAGAAATGTAATATATTTTACGTCATTTTTCTAACTTCTCCACTTCCTTAAGGTCAAACCCAATTTTAAAAAAATCTGTTGTGGCCAGCACAATACCTTCCGTCATTCTCGTGTATAATGTATAAATTCCATAATTTTTCTTACAAAAGATTCTAAATTTCCAGTAAAATTATTTCATAAACAAACTATTCAAATTGCACTTGACACTGGCATCTTCTTCTTCTTTAGCTTTTCCCATTCGTTAGGGGTCGCTATTTTTGCATGTCGTTCTCATTCAGTTCCTTTTCTCTCAAATCTTCCGCAATACAGTCCTTCCATCTTAGCAGTTTGCATGTTTAGCATAGCTGGCTGAATTATAAAATTTAATTTCTTTAAAATTCTTTAACTCTGTATCTATTGAATATGAAGTATAAATTGTAATCAAATCGTATAGAGAATAATATATTCTTTAAGTTATAATAACGTTAAATATCAATAAATCAAATTTAACTGTTAAATCTTCAAATGAGACTACTTCCGGTTGACCAATTATAACCAAAATCTAATCAGTTGTTCTTCTGGATGTAAACTTGAGGAATACGAAAAAATTATAATTTTTGGAATCGTGGTATTGAAGTTATGGAATCCGGAACTTTTGTCACACACACACACATACACAGACACATACATACAGACATCATCGTAAAAATGGTAAAATCGTATTATATGGACCCTGAAACGTGCTTATTCAGTAAAAACTCATCATTGAATTTTTTGACCAAAGACAATACCTTCTTTACCTAAAGGTGACGGAAGGTAAAAAACTTCCTTAATTTGAGAACCAATGAATATAGAGGGTACTAGAAGGATTTATGCTAAAATTCGCATATCCAATACGTACATAAAATCACGCGTGTCCCACTTAGTGGGTTCGCACAAACCCGAAAACAATAAGAACAACATCAATATCATACAAGAAATCCTTACTCTTAAACATATTAAAGTGACCGATTTTCGGTAGCGAAATACCGCATCCGGATCACAATAATAGTTAGGAAACAATCATCCTTCGCCACACATTTCTATCTAGGCAGACTTCTTTCGTCTCGGCCACACTCATAATCGCATTCATACATGCTCTTCTTCTCTTCAGACTTGGAAACTCTCTCTCTTTAAGCACCCTACCAACCACATCCATCCATTTACACACGCATCGGCCACGCATTCGAAAACCCTCAACTTCACCAAGATATATGCTTAACAAGCCGTTCACTCGCCATTCTCTCCACATGACCAAACCATCTCAACTCTCTTAATAACGTTGTTTCTTACCATACATTCTTCATACACCAAATTATTCCTCACGCGATCCTGTCTTACATACCCACATACACACGTAAATACCTCATTTCCACGGCAGTCACTCTCGTTTTATGCATTCTCCAACATTCGCTTCCATACATCAGAGCAGGTATTAGCACTACATTATATAAACATAACCTAACATCCCTTGATACGTTAACGTTTCGTTCATACGTACCCAGAACACCCATTACCTTACATCCCGCACTCACTCTACTTTATATCTCTCGACATCATGCTACCCAAATATACAAACTCATTTACCTGCTCCAGTTTCACTCCATCCAACATATTGCACTCAGTCACCAATTTACTCCTTTAAAATATTAACACCTTGGATTTATCAACATTCAACACCAGATTCATACTTCTTCCAACTACATGTATCTCTCATTCACCTGAGTTGCACTTCATTTTCTAATACACTGATATACACATAAGTGGCGAGCGTGAAGCGCCGAATCAAGGCGGAGAGAGCCGAGTCACGAGACTGGCCGAATGGCACGACCGTCGTGTTATTAAACGTCTGCATATGTAAGGAAAAGGATTACGTAAAAATTGTAATTTTTGGAATTATCATCATCGTAAAATATTTAAATCCTATTGGAGGGACTCCAAAATGTGCTTATTCATTCAAAACTCACCACCAATTTTTTTGACCAAAGACAATACCTAAAAGTGACCGAAGGGAAAAATATTGGGGGCACCAATAACTGTTGAGGAAAGTGCACCATAAGGCATGAATAAATAATAGTCCACTTGACTCAGCTGCCACCTATCGTATATGGATGAAACGTACGTATTCAGCCTTCTAACTATGCAATTATTTCCACATTAGAGCAAGGTAATTAAGTAAAATGAGAAACATTATAATTACATTTTAAAGTCTTTGAAATTAATACCATAATACGCTGTAATTTGAAATGAATGCAACTTTACAACGAAAAGTCTGCAAATCCAAATTATACCCTGACAACCCAACATGAATGACCGTCAGACGCAAAAGTTTCTATTCTTTAAGTTGGCATTAATGCTTTGGCCTTTTAAAGGTGTGCAATTTTTCTTCGATTTTTACCTTCCGCTATAGGTGAAAGAGATGCGAAATCGTTCGAGATTTTAAGGAATAAACAGATTATAAGGTCCTTAAAATTCGATATTAACATTTTTACCTCTCGCTAAGAGAGATATTGGATTCATGCTAAAAATCGCATATCTAGATTTTATTGAATAAGCACGTTTTAAGCTCCCTACAATCCGATTTTAACATTTTTATGATGATGATGATGTGTGTGTGTGTATGTGTGTGTGTGTGTTAGGTTGTTGGAGAAACGATATCTCAAATTCTATAAGACTAAAGACCTGTTTGACTACGGATTCCTCAATCTAACAGTCTAACAGAATAGGTTCTGGTAACAATTGGACAACCAGAAGTTGTAGTATCTAAAAAAAATGTCTAAATTTAATCTTTGAAAATTTGTTACTACAAATATTAAAGATAATTAAATTCTCAATCTGACACATTTAATTTTTTTATTATATCTCGTATAAGTTTGGAGATATAGGATATAATAATATAAAATAATCTGTTGTAATAAATTTCGTTGCCAAAAAAACAGTTGAGATTTATAAATGTCTGTAATTGACAGATAAATGCAAAATGTCAGTGTCAAAAATCAGCAGTTTTAATAACATTACTGTAAGATTTTTGTGGGAGGTACGAGTACATTTAATATATTATTGTATTATTAATTAAATATGTATTTAAATTATAGGTATGGTTATATTACATATATCCTTAAGAAATACCGCTAATACCGTCAATGAATTTGAAGAATTTTGAACATATTAGAATAGTAAGACAAAATTTCTAAACGTAAGTTTATTTATTAATTCAGATACATTACCTTGATTCATAGCCATAGGGATAACGTTATTTTGTGTCAGTGTTACTGACACTGACAATGTGTCAGTGTCTTATTTTTCACATATTTAGTTTTACATTTGCTAATAAACTTATCAGTTGACTTATTTTTTTAAATTTTGAGTGCTTTTATAGTAACATATATTTTTATAATAATAAAATAACAATAGTATCTTATGTACCCTCATAAAAACTAAGCAAACGACACTACTGAATTTGTCAGAATGGGCGGAGCAAAAATCTGAATTCATACAATTCTTAGATAACCTTGATCGGGCATCTATCAAAAAATTTACTGTACATACAGACATCATCGTAAAAATAGTAAATTCGTTTTTATGGACCTCAAAGGTGACGGAAGGTAAAAATGAATAAAAAATCCACAAATTTTACCTTCTGTCACCAAAAAATTCAATGATGAGTTTTTACTGAATAAGCATATTTTAGGGTCCCTATAATGTGTCTGTGACAATAGTTCCGGATCCCATAACTTCAATACCACGATTCCAAAAAATATTTTTTTTTTGTATTCCTCAAGTTTACATCCAGAAGAACAAGTGATTAGATTTTGTTTATAATTGGTGAACCGGAAGTAGCCTCATTTGAAGATTTAACAGTTAAATTTGATTTATTGACATTTAACGTTATTATAACTTAAAGAATATATTATTCTCTATACGATTTGATTACATTTTATACTTCATATTCAATAGATACAGAGTTAAAGAATTTTAAAGAAATTAAATTTTATAATTCAGCCAGCTATGCTAAACATGGAAACTACTAATATATTCATATAATTCAAATTAACAGATGTCAGTATCAATAAAAAGTAAATTAATGTGGCAGAGATGAGGATGTTGAAGTAGATGTTAGGGAAACACGGAAAGATACGGTAAGAAAATAGCTCTAGTGTTACAAGTTTCTAGAAAGATACAAGAAAGACGATTACATTGGTTTGAACATGTCATGAGGAGAAATGAAGAATTATATTTGAACAAGAATGAGTAGTTTATTAATAGGAGATTGAAGAAACAGAGGAAGACCAAAGATGAGATGGAAGGACTGCATTGAGAGAAAATTAACTGAATGAGAACGACACGCAAAAATAGGGACCCCCTAACGAATGAGAAAAGCTAAAGAGGAAGAAGATGTCAGTGTCAAGTGCAATTTAAATAGTTTGTTTATGAAATAATTTTACTGGAAATTTAGAATCTTTTGCAAGAAAAATTATGTATGGAAATTATACATTATACACAGGATTGACGGAAGGTATTGTGCTGGCCACAACAGATTTTTTTGACATAAATACAAATATATATTTAATGTTTTACTTATAGTAATATTAAGTTAGTGTTTAATCAGATGACCGGACTTCTCAAATTAAAACGTTTTTAATAAAGGAAACATTAAATTGCAGGTAAAGTAATAAACTACCACGTTATTAAGAAACCATTACGTGGTTTATTAATTCCGCTTTAGTATCATTTTATTTCTGTTAAGTCCTTTATTAAGTTAATCATAGTCTGTATTCATAGTCACTAATTACAAGTTATTTGAGCGTTTATTTAACAATTAGTAAGTTTAAAAACTCTTGGTGCATGCAAACTTAGTAGTAATTTAGTAATTTTAAAAACGGGTAAATGATGATCAAATTATACCCGTAGACTATAAGAAAGTTTGTAACTTCTATGTATTTGACTGCTCTAAGGAGTCTAAGTGACCGGTTGTAGTTATGTTTTCTATTTTTTACTGTCGTTATCGTCCTATTTCTTCACTAGCGGTCGCTGGAATTCGAACACCAAAAAATAATAGAAATGAGAGGACGAAATTCAGCACAGTGGTTGTTAACTCTCGCTAAGTGAGGTATTGTATTTATAATAAAAATCGCATATCCAGATATTAATGATTAAGCACGTTTTAAGGTCCCTACAATTCGATTTTAATATTTTTACGATGATGTCTATGTGTATGTGTGTGTATGTGCGTGGGGATGTTGGAAGAACGATTTCTCAAAAACTATAAAACTTAATATCTGTTTAACTACATATTTCTCAATCGGACATTATTGGGAAGAGCTGAAAAGGTTCTGGTATTTATTGGGTAACTGGAAGTAGCAGATTCTTAAAAAAAACTTCTAAATATTATTTTTTGATAACTTTTGTTCTTGCTAAGAAAAGAATCTGTTGTAATAAATCTGACAGCCCAAATATTGTCATGGATTTTTTTCTGGGAAGTATACATTATATTATTTCTTATTGTATTAATAGTTAAATATTTAAAATTACAGGTACAGTAAAATTATTGAAAGATGTCCGATCAAGGTTGTCTACGAATTGTATGAATTCAGATTTTTGCTCCGCCCATCATGACAAATTCAGTAGTGTCGTTTGCTTAGTTTTTATGAGGGTACGTAAGATACTACTGTTATTTTATTATTATAAAAATATATATTACAGAAAAAACATTCAAAATTCAAAAATAAGTCAACTAGTAAATTTATAAGCAAATGTAAAACCAAATATGTTAAAAATAAGATACTGACACAATGTCAGTGTTAGTGACTCTGACAGAATATAACGTTATACGTACGGCAATGAATCCAGGTAATGTATCTGTATTAATAAATAAACTTACGTTATAGCGAAAGTATTATTAACAACGAGCATCGTTTATAAATGGAATGTCCTAACTTAGTCGAAACAATGTGAATTTTCGAAAGACAAGCGTGTTATATCCATCCTTATCACACACTCTTACAGCCTTTGCAAAAGAAAGAGATAAATGTATGCCTAATTCGTTCGTGATACAGGTGCTCTTGATCGGACATCTTTCAAAATTTTTACTGTATATTACATACCCTTCAAAAATACTGTCAAATGAATTATACAAATAAGTTTATGGTGTTGCAATGGGCAATCCTTTGTCTCCTTCCATAGCTAATTATTGTATGGAGTTCTTTGAAGAAATAGCTTTGGATTTTACTACGATGAAACCTTCATTATGGTTACGTTATTTTGATGATGTCCTCGCTATTTATACTATATAACTATTATAACATCCAGGAAAATATTAAGAAATGACATTATTCCCTTCTTGGATGTATTATTAGAAAGAAGATGGTTCTTTACTAAATTCAGTCTACAGGAAGCCTACGCACACTAATCTAATATATTAATGCCAATTCATATCATCATCCTTCTCAGAAATATGGTACTATTAAATGCCTAATGAGAAGAGCTTCAGAAATTTGTCATTCGAGGAATTAGAAGAAATAAAAGAAATTAAGAATATTTTTATGAAGAATAGTTTTTCTATATCTTCTATTGAAAATAACTTGAAGAAATCCGAAGACCTTTAAAAAAATTAATGAATGTCATTCGATCCTTCGTTCTTTTCGTACGTATTGCACGTGCGTTTGAAAATAACCCTGCTTCCTTCGTAAATTGGTCGTAATAGCTTGAAATCGCTCAAATCATTCACAAATAATAAAAGTAGCACTGAATGAGTCATTTGGTAAACTTAGCGTTGACTTTATGTCGAAAGGAAATGATTTAATGAGGTTTTGATTAATAAAGTAGTTTTTATTTGTTTTGTGCCATTAAGATTAACGATAGTAGAATCATATTCTACTTAATTTAGAAATGGATAAGAATAATTAGAACATTTTTAACTTACAGTAATATTATTTACAGTTCAGCTATAGATAAGGTAAGAATGTAAGTGTTAAAATATTTTTACTTACATTAAAGTATGTAGTTCTCTTTATAGTTGATAGCGGAAGATTGAATTCACCTGAAAATAAAATTAAAAATTACTACAAAATATTAATAGAAACAGTACAAACAAAAATAAATACAAAGAATAGTATATTGTGTTATTACGATTAACAGTGATACTTTTTGTGGCGAGCGTGGAAGTTTGCACGACGAGAGAAGCGAGTCGGACAATTGCACGCGAGGCACACAGATACTTTTACTCCAAATGAAACATTATATTTTTTCTTCAAACGTAGATATTTAAAGAAAAATATCTACTACTGACGTTACATTTTACGTAAATTACGTTTGCGATTTCAATTGCCCTGTAGCTATGGATACTATAAACAATCAAAATTTTCACGTTTTGACGTTTAAATAAAAACTGTGCAATTTTATATCCTCCTTGGGTGCAATTATGCCGGAATTTGAAGTATTATAATGTACGCCCCCTGAAGTTGTTCAATTGGATGGAAATCTAACAGTGTGGCTGAAAGATATGTCCAGGAATAACTGCAAAACAATATAAACTTTTCTTATCACTTTAATTCTAAGTATTGTTATGTCCATTACCGTCCCTGTAATTGTAATCTGTAAGTCAGCTATTCTTTAATATGCTATTTCCTCAAAAGTAAACTCTGTTTATATTTCAATTCATAGGTTATTTATTTAAATTTAACAGCTATTGATGGTATTTAGCAACTTTATTCTTAGGTTACCTAGTATGTTATAGTGACATTTAGGGCGATATTACAGGTTTCTTTTATTCAAGTTACTTCTTATCTGTCTAACTGTAGGTATTTGATATCTGGAATTGTATTTTGCACTTAGCCGAAAATACTTCGTACCATAATTTTCAAAAAAATAAAAAAAATATTCATCCGAAAATAAGCATTTCTCAACGACTATACTCGTATTCCAATGTTGATATGTTTTGCAAAATTTAGTCTCGCTTTTTTATTTCTTCTACTAACTAAATGTTTTTTAACACTGATACATCCAATATGTCCTACTTTTTTAAGAAGTCGAGACTTCTATTCGAATTTCTTTCAAAATATCTATAGTAGTTTTCTACGATCTGCTATAGATTTTAGTTTAATTATTTTATCTGGTCGTTTTGTTAGTTTACGGGGACTATCGCATTTTGACTTGTCAGTTAACAATAGTGGAAACTTATTTGGTAATAATTCCATTTCTGTGCATTTATTGACCACGAGAAACTTATTGGAGCAAAATAAATTAGCTTAACATGATGTGGGTATGTCAGACGGGATCGCGTGAGGAATAATTTGGTGTATGAAGAATGTATGGTTAGGAACAATGTGATTAAGAGAGTTGGTGTGAGTCAGTTGAGATGGTTTGGGCATGTGGAGAGAATGGCGAGTGAACGGCTTGTTAAGCGTATATATCTTGGTGAAGTTGAGGGTTTTAGATTGCGTGGCCGACCAGTGTGTAAATGGATGGATGTGATTGGTAGAGTGCTTAAAGAGAGAGCGTTTCCAAGTGTGAAGAGAAGAATGTATGAATGCGATTATGAGTGTGGCCGAGGCGAAAGAAGTCTGCTTAGATAGGAATGTGTTTCCTAACTATTATTGTGATCCGGATTCGGTATTTCGCTACCGAAAATCGGTCACTTTAATATGTTTAAGAGTAAGGATTTGTTGTATGATTCTTATTGTTATTGGGTTTGTGCGAACCCACTAAGTGGGACACGCGTGATTTTATGTATGTATGTATGTATGTATGATAGATAAATCGTTAGACATTTATTATTTATTTTGTCCCAATTCCATGGCTATTGCTAGTTTTGAGGTGAGAATAGTTCCTCAGGAAACTCGAGGAAAACTAATTTTGACCAAAAACAATACCTTCCTTACCTGAAGGTGACGGAAGGTATATGTAGGTATGTATTTAAACTAATAAATGGCGGGAGGCATTGTATTGGCTTCATCAGATTTTTAATTTTATTATTAATTAGTCCAAATTTAATAATGTAGGTATATGAACCAGTGTAGTACCTACATAGAATAATAAAAATAATGCAATTTATGTACGAGTACATAAAAAGTAGCGATAAAAAACAACTATAAAAACTTTATCACGAATACTATAATTGAAAACCTTATTTTACATCTAAGCGATAATCACCGCTCAAATTTAAAACACCAATTAAAATAATAAACTGGAATGCATAAAAATATAAAACACTTTTCTCTCTAAACAAATATAAATAAAAATACCGTTGTTAAAAAACAATATATCATTTCATCAACATAGCACTTCACCGATCCATACTCTTCCGTGTTGAGCTCGCGTGTTCAGATAACATAATACGTTTTATTTTCCATGCCTTTTAACCCTTAGTTCAGCGTTTACCCCACCCACAAGGGTAAGTATGAGATCGAGGTGATATCACAGTTTGAATTAATTAGGCTGAGAACGCTAACAAGTATATCAATGTAAATTTCCACTTGATAACTTAACCACAGTGTTCGAGAGTATGAGATTTGCAGAGAAAAATAAGTCTCTGAAGCCTGAATTAAATACAGAGTTGCGCGCATGATTTTTTATCGATTTATCGCCAATTGGGCTACAAAAAATATATTTTTGCGACTAATATTTACAATCGGCGACAGGCGACTGATTTGGGCTACCGATTTTTAAAAATTCATTAATTTGGGCGATAAACGCCAAAACTAATCAAAATATATTTAATAGAGGATTATATTCTACACTGCAACTGGTTATATATTCTTTTTCTGTTCTTAAGCAATAAATGTATAATTTATTATTATTATTATAAATAAGACTTTAACTGATTGATTGTAGTTTTATATATTTCATAATAAATACCAAAAAATGTTAATAGCTGCCGCGCATTGTTTAGACTGACCTTGAATGCGCAGAACCTAAAATTCGTACTTGGACAGGTCGAAATGTAATAGTAATTATAATATGCTATTGTTTGTTATAACGAGGAAAAGACTCCGTCTACCTCTAAAATTGGTAGAAATGGAAAGGTGATTCATTTATAAGCCAAAGTATGCACAACTCCAGTCTCAACTTCGCACGCCATTTATACAAAAATATTTAAAATTGGGCGTTTTGATTAGGTTACTTTTATTTTAATGCAGCAGGCTACTTTGGGCGACTATTAGTCCTGAAATTGGCGACATTGCAATAAAATAATCTGGCAACCCTGAAGGCAGGTATTGTCGATGTTGGGCTGTTAAGGTAGTTGGCACTCGAGTGTACCTATTCAAAAACTTGTTCTAAGTTCAAAATAAAAAAAATCTGTTGTGGCCAGCACAATACCTTCCGTCATTCTCGTGTATAATGTATAAATTCCATAATTTTTCTTACAAAAGATTCTAAATTTCCAGCAAAATTATTTCATAAACAAACTATTAAAATTGCACTTGACACTGGCATCTTCTTCTTCTTTAGCTTTTCCCATTCGTTAGGGGTCGCTATTTTTGCATGACGTTCTCATTCAGTTCCTTTTCTCTCAAATATTCCGCAATACATAATTTTTGGAATCGTGGTATTAAAGTTATGGGATCCGGAACTTTTGTCACACAGACACACATACATACAGACATCATCGTAAAAATGGTAAAATCGTATTATATGGACCCTAACGTGCTTATTCAGTAAAAACTCATCATTGATTTTTTTGACCAAAGACAATACCTTCCTTACCTAAAGGTGACGGAAGGTAATTAAGCTAATATAGTTTATTTTTTTTACATAAAATCCGTTGATTATTTTACCATAACATACTAGTTTTTCCATTAAATGTCATTATGGATATAAAAGTTAAAATTTAAAATGTTGTGTTAAAAAGGCCAAATTTAATTGCAAATATCTCAGGTACCGCGTAGCCAATTGTTTTAAAACTTGGAGAGCAGGTAGATTATAAATATTTCAGTTGAGGTGTACTTAAAATTTCATAACATCCATTTGAAACTTTTTGTCTAAAATAATTAGAGGAGCAATGCGTACGGAAAAACTACCACCACTACCTTCCAAACAATCTCCCAAACGATTATAAAAAGAATTAATGGCACTCGTTATTTGTTGGGGAGTAATATTTTGTGAAGCTGGACTAATTCTGTTTTTTAATTGTTCAATGTTCATTCTCTCACCATTGTACACATTTTTTAAGGGTCCTCAAAGAAAAAAATCATTTGGTGCAAGCTATAATTATGAGGGTCATTCAATAAGTAAAGAGACAAATTCTATAATTTTAAAACTATTCAATGAATGTGTACAATCTTTTCAGGGGTGTTAGTTGGCAACCTTGGGATATGCTCTGATCAGCTGTTTCATCATTTTATGTCAACATAACCTCAAAATTTTCAGTTCACCATGGCAAGTCCACCAGAAGATTGCACCTTAGAAGAGCAGCGCTCAGTCATTAGATTTTTAGTCGCAGAAGGTGTAAAACCAAGTGAATTTTTTCTAGAATGTTAATACAGTACGGTAAAAGTTGTATGAACCGTGCGATTTTTTACAAGTGGGTTGATCGGTTTAAAAGTGGCCGAACACGTGTAGGTGATGAACCCCGATGTGGACGTCCAGTGGAAGTTTCTGGTCCCTCGTTGGAATCGATTGCGATTTCCTTGAAGATCAGCGAAATATCAATAGCCAATACTACTCTGAGATGCTAGAACACAAAGTTAGACCAGCTATCAGGAGCAAACGCCGTGGACACTTGTCAAAAAGAGTCATTCTTCAGCACGATAACGCCCGCCCTCATACAGCCCAGCTGACCCGTGATAAGCTTCAAGAATTGGGTTGGGAGGTCTTACCTCATCCTGCGTCCCGACCTCGCCCCATCTGATTTTTACCTATTTGGACCACTCAAAGACGCCCTACTTGGAAAAAGATTTGCTAACAATGAGGAAGTTAAGGAAGCGGTGCAAAAGTGGCTTCGGGGTAAATCGAAAGAATTCTTCGCCAAGGGAATTAGGAAGCTGCAAGAAAGATGGGAGGTGTGGGGGGTGATTATGTTGAAAAATAGCCTTAATTTTGAAAGATTGAAATGAACGTTTTTGAGCTATAGCCATTTGTCTTTTTACTTATTGAATGACCCTCGTATTATAGATTTTTCGAATTGGTGCTGGGCAGGGTCTGGGTTGATTATTAAATGTAGCAGCAGATACATCTGAAACTTATCTTAGGCTTATATTTGAATTATACCTGTTATAATCTGCAATTTTATAAAAAAAAAAAAACCCATTTTGAAATGTGACAGTTTGACGAGTCTGACAACTATTCCCTATGTTTACTCAAAATAAACGTTTCATTACATTGCTGTTATTTTCTAACTATGGTAATGAAACTACTTTATGTTTACTGATAAAATAAACTCTCAAATAATTATAATATTTAACTGATCTTTATATTGAGAATACAATACTCCATTTTTTTAATAATTCAAAATGGCGACGCCCTTCTAAGTCCTTTGTGCTAACGTCACAAGCTGATTAGGCCCTTTTTAAGTTTCATGGGACGATTTACGGTCTGGTACTCTCGAAGGGCCTGTCCCTTCACAAATAGGGCGCGAACCAGATTAGTCTATTGTTGGGCCCTTGTATGAAACGCGAAAGTCTATCGTATTATTAACAGAAGAGGGGACGTTTAGCTTTTTAGCTTTTTTGGCTTATACTGTATAATATAATAAAAAGAGAGTGTATTCTTCATAAGATGTCTTTTATATTTGTATTATTATATAGTGTTATAAAAAAACTGTATATATTATATTATTGTTAGCAATATATCAATACATATTTGATTTTGGATTGAAATGTAAAAATGACAGTTTATTTTGTTATACAATAACTGTTTTTTTTTTACCTTCCATCATCGACAGGGTGTATCGCGGAAAGTGAACATACGCGTTTAATATGGAAAATCAGTTTTTCCGTGCGCATTGCACCTCTAATACTTTTAGACAAAAAGTTTCAAATGGATGTTTTAAAGTAAAAATTTATACATCCGAATCAATAAACAAATCTGATGTGGCCAGCACATAACCTCTCGCCGTATATTTTACCTGGCTGTATGCATAAAGCAAAGAATATTTTTATAAATACAAATAATATATTCATATAAATCTATGACGTATAAACTTCTTTATTATTCAATAATAGCATGTCTCAACATGAAGATATTTTACCATAAATTATGTTACAATAAATTACAAAGTAGAGTTTACCATATATAAATATTAGGCTGGTAACAGCAATTTTCAATTCGAACAACGTTGTTTACTTTCTCTTCATATTCTTCTAGTAAAAACATTAATTTTGGGCGGTCTAAAATGTATATATGGATTGTGCATCTATTCTTACATATCTTCTTTTACATTTTATTTTTTCATACATGTTATATCTAAATAACACTAATTCCCTTTAATAAAGTGACGGATAGATTGCACTCCGATTATTCTTATATCGATGTGTAATTTTGTCAATATTTACAACTTACTTGAGAAGAATTTGATAGCTTTTTCGCAATTCAAAGTTACTCTAGTCTATAGTACTGGTGTACATTGTCCCATAATGTTTGAAACAAATTTAAGTCCTTCAACCTAGACTTGTCATCTCCATAATAGTCACAGATCAAGAACTAAGGGATTCTCCAAGTACATTTTTCTTTCATTACTCATTATTTCTGACACTGACATTTATCTGTCAGTTACAAATAATTTAAATTATCAACTATTTTTCATGGCATTCTTTCGGCTGTCAAATTTATTACAACAGATTATTTTATATATTATACTTCTTTTATCTCTAAATCTATGGAATATATAATAAAATATTTAAAATATTACCACGAAAAATTTTCAAAAAATAATATTTAGAAGATTTTTTTTCAAGAATCTTCTACTTCCGGTTGTCCAATTATTACCAAAACCTTTTCAGATCTTCCCATGAATGTCCGATTGGGAAATACGTTGTTAAACAAATTTTAAGTCTTATAGTTTTTGAGTAACCGTCCTTCCAACATCCCACACACACACACACACACACACACACACACACACACACACACATCCACACACACACACACACACACACACATACACACACACATACACATCGTAAAAATGTTAAAATCTGATTGTAGGGACCTTAAAACGTGCTTATTCAATAAAATCTGGATATGCGATTTTTAGCATGAATGCAATACCTCTCTTAGCGAGAGGTAAAAATCATTTTTGTACGATCAGATTTTTTTTAAACTTTACCGATAGGGTTTCCAAGGCAGCAAGTTTTGTTTACAAATTACTGATCATAAGTGATGTGGTACTGATCAGTAAGTGATGTGACTGACCGGTAAGTGATGTGACTATCTACCGATCTGGAGGCGGTGAAAATTACATAAATAAAAAATAAATGTACAATTTTTAAAGCTTTAACGATAACAAAACACAACGATCATAGCTTAAAAATGACAACTATTTTTTTTAAAATGTCAAAATATTTTTTAAATAATTCTAAACTTTAATTTGTTATTATTGGGACGATCGTGTAAAAAATATAATAAGCAATGCCGGCATTAAGTGCTTCTTACCGGATGTAACTAATCCTCAACCGGTAAGGTGCACTTACTGCCCTTAATACTTAAATAACTATTTGGCTACTTCATAATTGCAGAAATAAAATTTGAAAATTCACGGCATTACAATTTAATAGTATTAGCTTTGAATATATAATACATATAAGAATGGCAACGCATATGGCCTAGCAACATACTATATCTGTCTCTTTTTATTCAAAAAATTATTATAGATAGCTAGTGACTCCTACCATAAAACTATGAACTACGGTAAATCGTGCTGACAGCATTGCCAGATACTATTTGTTAGAGGTATTCAATAATCAATAATTCAAAAATATTGTTTCATAATAACCAGATAATATATTTTGAATCTTCAATGTACATGTATACTTGTTTTACAGTAGCAAACTTAAAAACCTTTATAAAATCTTAACTTGCTGTTCTAGCTACGTGGTAATACTGTGCAACATCCACCTATTATGTATTTTTTGAACTAACTCAGAAATAATTCGTATAGGGAGGGATAGATGGCACCTTCTCTCGAAATATTTAATCTAAATACATTACGTTGCCATTCTTATATGTATTATATATTCAAAGGTATTAGAAACAAGAGACGGACAAAAGCGTAACGTTTTATACATCAAATTATTAGTATTTATTTTGACAATTATTATTCTGACACTGACGTAATAAAACGTTACGATTTTGTTCGTCTCTTGTTTCTAATTCCATGGCTAATACTATTAAATTGTAATTCAGTGAATTTTCAAATTTTATTTCTGCAGTTATGAAGTAGCCAAAATGATTTTTTCTTTATTGATTCAGATGTAGAAATTTTTGTTTTACAACATCCAATTCAATTTTTTTTGTCTAAAATAATTAGGGGGACAATGCGCACGGAAAAACTGATTTCCCATATTAAACGCCTATGTTTCCGTGATGCATCCTGTATATAGTAAAATTTTTGAAAGATGTCCGATCAAGGGCACCTGTATCACGAACGAATTAACAAATAGGCATACATTTATCTCTTTCTTTTGCAAAGGCTGTACGAGTGTGTGATAAGGATGGATATAACACGTTTGTCTTTCAAAAATTCATATTGTTTCGACTAAGTTAGGACATTCCATTTATAAACGATGCTCGTTGTTGATAATACTTTCGCTGTAACGTAAGTTTATTTATTAATACAGATACATTACCTGGATTCATAGCCGTACGAATAACATTATATTCTGTCAGAGTCACTGACACTGACATTGTGTCAGTATCTTATTTTTAACATATTTGGTTTTACATTTGCTTATAAACTTACTAGTTGACTTATTTTTGAATTTTGAATGCTTTTCCTGTAATATATAGTTTTATAATAATAAAATAACAGTAGTATGTTACGTACCCTCATAAAAACTAAGCAAACGACTGAATTTGTCATGATGGGCGGGGCAAAAATCTGAATTCATACAATTCGTAGACAACCTTGATCGTACATCTTTCAAAAATTTTACTGTACGTATGGATACAGTAAGCCTAAATTAAATTAACAACTGCGAGTCAACATTGCAGTACCAATTATTTTAATCAATTTCTGTGATGTTTTTGACGTAATACAATCTTGTTTTTGAATAAATACTCCTATTTTAAAGCCATTTAAAATATTTTATTTCTTAGCTAATATGTTTTAAATAGTATTTATAATTATTGCTTGTTTTTCTCGTATCGTTATTAAGAAACTAATAATATATATTAATATTGATAATTAATTATAAACTAATATTAATTTGTGTCAAAATTGATTACATTCATTTCAATATGGCCTAATTATGATTATGGATAATCATTTCTTAGAATACATTCTTCATAATTCATTAGTGAATTGATGATTGTTATATATAATATACTTTAATGAATTTCATATCGCTTAAGTATACTTACAAAAAATTCTATAACCGACAAGAAATATGTAAGTAATTAAAAAGTATTTACAAAATCGAACATGCCAAAAATTGTTATAATTAACGTATGTTCCATGGAACTAATTTCATCATTCTTTACCTCTCGCTAAGAGAGGTATTGGATTCATATTAAAAATCGCATATCCAGATTTTAATGATTAAGCACGTTTTAAGGTCCCTACAATCCGATTTTAATATTTTTACGATGATGTCTGTTTAACTACGTATTTCTCAATCGGACATTACTGGGAAGAGCTGAAAAGGTTTTGGTAATATTTAGCAACCGGAAGTAGCTGATTCTTAAAAAAAATCTTTTATGTATTATTTTTCGATATTTTTTTTCTTGCTAGTAAAAGCAGAGTAAATTGTCTATCTGATACATATAAATATTTAATTATATCTTTTATAGATTTAGAAATAAAGAAATATAAGTTATATATAATCTGTTGTAAAAAATCTCACAGCCCAAATAATGTCATAGAAACCAATTGAAATATTAAATGTTTGTAACTGACAGATAAATGTCAGTGTCAAAAATCCAGAGAGGTACACACATATTTTTGCATTAATAGTTAAATATTTAAAATTATAGGTATATTACATATACCCTTCAAAAATACTGTCAATCCCTACAATGAATTGGAAACATTTCGAAAAATTAGAAGACGACAAAATTTCTTCATAGAATGCATTTAAAATGAAAATTTCTAAATATAAAAAATAGACGTAAATAGAATTTTTGGTGTAGAGTGTAGATATACAAGAAATGTTAAATACAATATGGCGCGAGCAGTCATGTGACTTTGTTGGCCTTGACAAGCAGATATGGGGGCCCGTGTCAGAATGATAGCTAGTAATTATGTACACAGATATTTTCCAATTCCATGTGGTTTATTTTCCTCAACAAGTAAATTCCACACTTTTGGTGACAAATTAACTACGTGAATTTAGAAAATATTGAAATTTTGAATGAAAAATTCTGACATTTGACATCTATGTACATAATTATTGTCATTCTGACATAGGCTTATATAACCAAAAACGGAAGTGGCGAGAGGTATTGTGCTGGCCACAACATTTTTTTTTTTATTGTGCCCACCCTGAATTTCTTCCTGGCGTCACCACTGTCGACATTCCGAGATCTTAAAATATGTACGCGTTATCGGAAACATTCAGTAAACTTGAATATAAGAATATTAGATATTAATTTAAAAATAAAACGAAGTCGAACAAAGAAATAAGATTGAGTGCGATTTAATGATTATTTTACTACTGCGCTATCTTAAAAACCAATAAAATATTGAGTTAAAGATAAGGAAACATTATTTTTATGTGAACTATACGTATAAACAAGTAATTTTATTTTTAGTAGATAATAAACAGCTTTACAAATGTTTTTTGATAAAAATAATTATCTGAAATGCTCGACTAATTATAATAAAAAGACAGGAAACCATTTTATACTGTACAAGGCAAACATATAACTACTTAGAATATTTATTAATTTCGAATTGGCATCACTGTTTCCAGCGATAGTCAATTTGACAGCTGACAGCTAATTTGCCATTTCACTATGAATAGACTTACGCCAGAACAACGCTTGCAAATTGTGCAAATCTATTTCGAAAATAGTGGTTCAGTTCGCGAAACTTACCATGCGCTAGGTCCATTTTACGGTCGATATAATCGTCCATCCGAACAAGTAATTCGAATAACCATGGATCGTTTTCATACCACGCATACTCTAATGGGGACTTATACAATTCAAATATTTTGTTCGCCATCTAGTGTGTAAAAAAGTATTTAATAATTAGTTATGTAGTGAGCAAGATTTAGCTCTAAGTTTGACGTTTATCACGTGATCCATATTTGGTCCCACGTGATCACAACAACCATTGTTTGACAAGAAACATGAACATGTCTGAGACTGAACACGGAAGTTGAAATAATATGATTAATATAAATTGAATATGAATTAGTAATGTATTTACAGGAACCTGTGATAAAAAGGAAGTTTAATTATGTACAAAATAACAATAAAATGACGCAAACCTAGGTTTGTAAAGTGGACAAACATAATCAAATTTATTTTGGAAAAACAAGTACAGCAACTTTAATAAAGCTGTCTACTAATAAAGAGACACAAGTTTATATTAATAAAAACATATAAAAATTGATAATAAGCAGAACCCCACACAAACAGAAATAAAGATTAATAAGGAAAGGAGTACCCAAACAGTCAACAATTATTATGTAAGAAATTTTGGTGCTGTAGAGACATCGAGAAATGAAACTAAATTTGTCAATAATTGAAACTAAATTATAATTTATTAAGCAATGATGCTGTAAAATTTATATATTTCACCGGCTTATCAGTAGAACATTTTAATGTTCTATATCATTTGTTAAATCCCAGTTATGCCAAAGTTGAAATACAGATATTTCCAAAAAAAACGCCAAAGAAAACTAAATTTAATAATTTAACATCCAGAGACAAATTATGTATGACTTTAATAAGATTAAGACGTGGATATACACTAAAAGAAATTTCATTATTTTTTCCGTCTCTCTCAACAGTGGAACTTGTAGTGTTTACATGGATTCAGTTCGTGTTTTTTCAAATTGAAACGATGAAATTGAATTTGTTTTCCCTCCGTGAGAATCAGAAAGATTCGATTCCGCAATGTTTCATTAATAACAATCACTACACATAATAACTTAACCAAACTTTGCTGACTAAATAACAAATTATGGGATCAACGGGGAGGTGCTGAAGAGGGAAAGCATTTGATCGACTCGGCCATGGTATATCACCTCGCTCTTTCTAAAAATTTCTTGTCCCTTTCTAAATTATGTGGAGGGAGGTCCGCTGCCGATCCGCCGCCGATGACGTCAAAATCATAAGTCCCCATTGATAATGCATATCCGCAGAGACTTCGTACAGTGCGCACCGAAGAAGTTGCTGCTGTGGCGCGTAGTATTGAGGAGGACTCGAATGAGTCTATTCGCCATCGTGCACAGCAATTGCGGCTGTGTCCATCCACTTTATGGAAGATTTTGAGAAAGATCTTGGTTTACGAGCTTACAAGAATTGAAGCCGCACGACCATCGTGTGCGTCGTACATTCGGTGAATGGGCCGAAAACAAGATTGCTTTTGATCGCATAAGATCGTGTGATTTAACACCTTTAGACTATTTTCTGTGGGGATATGTAAAGTCGCTAGCCTACGGTGGACGACTTGGAAGCCAACATTCGCCGCGGTATTGCCGAAATACGGCCCAAGCTGCTCCAAAAAGTAGACGAAAATTGGAGCCCATATGCCCGAAATAATATTTAAACACTAATGGCATAAAATTATCTGTCT
Source organism: Harpalus rufipes (assembly GCA_951394225.1). NCBI lineage: Eukaryota > Metazoa > Arthropoda > Insecta > Coleoptera > Carabidae > Harpalus > Harpalus rufipes. The sequence goes on along the minus strand of OX596290.1, from coordinate 20,892,331 downwards.
AATAAAGCGAATACCATGACCATTATCACAATTTGTATGTGTTTTGTTTCATTTTAAAGTTCTATACAAAAATTATCAAAAAATACCACTACCGAAACCTTTTTAGCTCTTCCCAGTAATGTCCGATTGAGCAATACGTTGTTAAACAGATATTAAGTATTATAGTTTTTGAAAATACCTATATAGTCGGTCGGAATCAAACCCGGTTCCCCGGATTCGCGTGAAGTGACGCCTGGTAAACGCCCGCACGGTACAAAAATGTCATTATCGTTACCGAAATCTGTGTACAAAACAGATAGGCACACCCAGCAATAGGTAATATGCCGTAACGATATATTCCTATATATTTACTTATGCTGGTAACTGTATTAAGTTCCTTTCCATATAATTATTGTTCTATTTCCTATTTTCTTTTTAAAACGTTACTATTATTATTTGAAATGCTTAATTTGTTGACAGTGACATATATCTGTTAGTTATATGCGATCTAAATTGTGTAATTAAAACGTAAGCTCCGGAATTAAAATTATAGATGTTTTATAAATTTATCCATAAGATATATAGAAAAAGTATTAATGCAAAATTGTAGAAAACTTAATAATTTTTATATAACATAAATGTCGAAAAAATAACATTTAAAGGTATTTTTCGAGGAAAAACTATTTTGAGCTTCCAGTATAGTGCCATTTCCGGTTATCTGATTTACATAAAAATCTAATGACTTTTTTTCACATAAGAGTATACACACATATACACAGACATCATCGTGAAAATGTTAAAATTGGATTGTAGGGACCTTAAAACGTGGCCATATACCAATATCTCGGTATGCGATTTTTAGCACGATCCCTTTGCCTCCCTCACCAAGGGTAGCGGGAGGTAAAAACTGTAATATTCTTTTCAAGACATGGGACATCTAAAATATTTCTATAATAGAATAATTTGCCTAATATTAGTAATATATCAATTTCATATATAACTATAAATGACTGTTATTACAACATACATTCTGAGAATAATTTCAATTCTGAAAAGTTATATTCTTATGTCTCGGAGCGGTTGGTAATTTTCTATAATTTACATTAATTTGACGATTCGGGGAATCATATCGTTTAAGTGCTATAATTTATTTTGACAACAAAATTTGATCATTTTAACGGCATATTAATATATAATAAAGATACGGGAAATATTAAATAAATTATATTTAATGTATCTATTGTTTATGGTGATGGTTATGATTTACTGCATGCAGTTCCCAAATTAATATACAGTGTTCATTTCAATACTTAATATAGGCACTATTTTTATAGTATTTATTTAAAAGTAAAGATAATTTCAATCTTTGTGGGTCACTCTGTATATATAACATTGATAAATTGAAATACAGGGAAGTCACAATTACTCATACTTCTTTCCGGGGCACATGTACTTGTAGTATTTTTAGTTTTTCAGGGCGCGTGTCGAAACCCGCATTAAAATATATCGTTATTAGAGTCTCGCATTTTGTTTTAAAGTAATAGTATAGAAAACAGTTGGTTAATATTAATAGTTAATAACTAATAAATAAAATATTAGAGTACGAAATACACTACAGATCATATTTGTTTAAATATTATTTAAACAAATTATTACCCCTGAAAAGATTGTACACATTCATTGAATAGTTTTAAAATTACAGAATTTGTCTCTTTACTTATTGAATGACCCTCGTACAATTTGAGACACTTGGTGAAGTTGTTCTAAATATTTAAATATTTGTGAACACTTGAGTTGCAATAACAGCGAAACGCGTCTGTGGTTCTGGTTGAGGGGGCCAGTCTCTGATAAATGACCGAGAGGTTGATTCAGAGACTGAAATCTTGTGAAGTGATCATTTTTGACTGCACCTCCCAGTTTTTACTAAGAAGACGCCGTGAGTTTATTCAAGAAATTTCCCATATTCGAGCTATGAAACACCCTGTATACAGTAATTTAAACAAAAGAATGTGAGCTATTTTAAAATACACAAACACTTTAAGAAGTACAAGTATGTAAATTTAAAACAATTTGTTCTTGGTTTATTTTTCGGCTTAATTTACATATAAAGACTCTGGTATTTTATATATGTATTCACCTTCAAAACACTTTAGTCCGTATTTGTCGTCAAGTTACAATCGATTTCTACAAATCTCAACAAACACTTTTGCCCGCAGTTCATTCACAAAAGTATTATTTATTTAGTTAGAACCACCCAACAGGCCAAGCCCAAATAACGGGTAGTAAAGAACAACAAATTTAACAATATTTGGTGATATAGTTTGAGAATTTTCTAAACTCTAACTGGAAGATATCAACCTTAGAGAACTTAATAGTGTAAATATGACACATTCTATAAATAGGTGATATCATAAGGCAGTTAGTTCTAGCAGCGGGTAGATAATATTTAGGTGAAGGTGTTTCTGGTTCTAGTAGAAGGAGCATGGAAATTAAGACACGAAAGAGAACGGGGATCAACAATACAGCCATTGATAAGTTTAGACAAGTGTAAAACTTGACCATTTTCTCGACGTACAAAAAGGCTTTTTAGATTGAAAATAGACAGAAGGTCATAGTAAGAAATGGAGTAGTCAGGATAGACGTGAAACCTTAGAAGAGCAGCGCTCAGTCATTAGATTTTTAGTCGCAGAAGGTGTAAAACCAAGTGAATTTTTTTATAGAATGTTAATACAGTACGGTAAAAGTTGTATGAACCGTGCGAATTTTTACAAGTGGGTTGATCGGTTTAAAAGTGGCCGAACAAGTGTAGGTGATGAACCCCGATGTGAACGTCCAGTGGAAGTTTCTGGTCCCTCGTTGGAATTTATTGCGATTTCCTTGAAGATCAGCGAACTATCAATAGCCAATGCTACTCTGAGATGCTAGAACACAAAGTTAGACCAGCTATCAGGGGCAAACGCCGTGGACTCTTGTCAAAAGGAGTCATTCTTCAGTACGATAACGCTCGCCCTCATACAGCCCAGCTGACCCGTGATAAGCTCGACCTCGCCCCATCTGATTTTTACCTGTTTGGACCACTCAAAGACGCCCTACGTGGAAAAAGATTTTTAACAATGAGGAAGTTAAGGAAGCGGTGCAAAAGTGGCTTCGGGGTAAATCGAAAGAATTCTTCGCCAAGGGAATTAGGAAGCTGCAAGAAAGATGGGACAAGTGCATAACTGTGGGGGGTGATTATGTTGAAAAATAGCCTTAATTTTGAAAGATTGAAATAAACCGTTTTTGAGCTATAGCCTATTTTTCTCTTTACTTATTGAATGACCCTCGTATATCATGAAAAGTGCGAGTATATCTAATAACAAATCTTAGCATCCTCATAGCCCCATTGTAAATGTCCTGTATATGATCGAAAAATGTGAATTTTGAATCAAAACACCTAGATCTTGTACTTTATGTGATCGTGATAAGAAACATCTCGAATGGAGTAATTAGATATTAAAGGCGACAATTTACGACAGGATGAAATAACCGTACATTTACTTAAATTTAGATTATTAGTTTTGCACCAGTCTGAAAGTACGTTTAAATCATTTTGAAGTAGATTGAAGTCCTGTACAGAGGAAAAGGGATGGAATATTTAAGATCATCGGCAAATAATAGTTTTTCACACTGCAAGATGTTAGAGACATTGATAAAAATTTAAAAAAGTAATTGGCCTAAATTAGATTGTACATCTTTAAAAATAAAAATATTGGTATTGGCACAGTTTCATGAATTTAAATGATTGCTTTAATCAATGTTTTCAACCACCATATGCTATTTTCTTTTGCGAAAAGTAGTATAGCGTTCCAATATTTAAGATTCTTATTGCCTTAGGATAAATGATGTTTGCGATACTGACATTAATGGCTAAGTTTCTGATTTTTTTTCAGGTCCAGATATACCGGGTTTCCTACTTCAACCCTTCAGGAAACCCAAACGTATTCGGACGGCGTTTAGTCCAAGTCAGTTACTAAAATTAGAACACGCCTTCGAGAAGAATCATTACGTAGTAGGAGCAGAAAGAAAACAGCTAGCGCAGAGCTTAAGTTTAACAGAAACACAAGTAAGTTTCTTTGATTCATCTATTAAGGTAGTTGTTCCTCGAGTGTACCTATTCAAAAACTTGTTGTATGTTCAAAATAAAAATTAAGCTAATGCAGTTTATATTTGCAATAACTTATATTTTTTAACATTATATACACAGATTGCATCAAAATAGTTTAAAGCTAATATCAAACACTGTAACACATGAATTTTCTTTATTTTTCCTTAGAAAAGTTTTTTACCTCTCGCTAAGAGAGGTATTGGATTCATGCTAAAATTCGCATATCCAGATTTTATTGAATAAGCACGATTTAAGGTCCATAGAATCCGATTTTAACATTTTTACAATGATGTCTGTGTGTGTGTGTGTGTGTGTGTGTGTGTGTGGATGTGTGTGTGTGTGTGTGAGGTTGTTGGAGACACGATTTCTCAAATTCTATAAGACTAAAGACCTTTTTGACTACGGATTCCTCAATCTAACAGTAATGGGATGAGTTGAATAGGTTCTGGTAACAATTGGACAACCGAAAGTGGTAGTTTCTACAAAAAAAAATTCTAAATATTATTTTTTGAAACTTTGTTACTACAAATATTAAAGATAATTAAATTCTCAATCTGACACATTTAATTTTTTTATTATATCTCGTATAGGTTAGGAGATATAGTATATAATAATATAGTTTAATCTGTTGTAATAAATCTCGTTGCCAGAAAAACAGTTGCGATATTAAAATTTTTGTAATTGACAAATAAATGCAAAATGTCAGTGTCAGTTCTGGGAAATATGAGTATATTTAATATATATATTATTGTATTATTAATTAAATATTTATTTAAATTGCAGGTATGTCAATATTACATATATCCTTAAGAAATACCGCTAATACCGTCAATGAATTTGAAGTATTTTGAACATAGAATAGTAGGATAAAATTTCTCATAGAACGAAAGAAGAGAAACAATTTCAATTATTTGTGTGTACAAGAAATGTTAAATTCGTTACTTAGAGGGCGCGAGCAGCCATGTGACTTTGTTGGCCTTGGCAAGCAGATATGAGGATCCGTGTCAGAATGACGGCTAGTAGTTATTTACATAGATGTCAAAATTGTCATATGTTATAATTTTTCATTCAAAATTTCATAATATTCTGTTTATTTGTCATCCATTAGTATGCAATATACTTGTCGAGGAAAATAATCCACATGGATTTGGAAAATCATAATGTTTCGAATGAAAACTTATGATACTTGATACCTATGTATATTACCAGCTGTCATTCTGACACGGGCCCCCATATCTACTTGCTAAGGCCAACAAAGTCACATAACTGCTCGCGCCCTATGCAAGATAAAATGAAAATGGCGAGAGGTATTGTGCTGGCCACAACAGATTTTTTTTAACTGTACCACTCGCACGAACACATACACAAGTGTCTTATTTCAATATAATCACACTAAAGTATGAATGTTGAAGAATAACTGTGGCAACGTCGCACCTAGGCATTTATTGGTACATTAGGGTATAAAAGTAATAAGATATATTGAGATATAATAATAATTCTAAACTACAAATGGAAACTGCAAAACAAATTAATATATTTCTTTCTTAAAATTACAAAAGTAGTATTATACTGTTTAAAGTTTTCATGGTTTTCACGTAAAATACCAATTTAAAATTCCTTCGAATGTACGTCTGAAATTCCTTTAACCAAAGATCACCTCATTCGCTAATACCAAGCGGGCGTTGTTAATTTAACTGATACCTACTTATCGTATCTTCAGATTATAATTTTCTAGAGGCAGAAAAATTAAATCTGGATGGTAAATAATTTTCAAATTTTTACATAAAATCCGTTAATTATTTTTCTATAACTATACTAGTTTTTCGATTAAATGTTGGTATGGATATAAAAGTTATAATTTAAAATGTTGTGTTTATTTTGCCATTTCCTATTCTTCACGTGTTAAAAAGGCCAAATTTAATTGCAAATATCTCAGGTACCGCGTGGTCAATTGTTTTAAAACTTGGAGAGCAGGTTATACTTCAGTTGAGATGTACTTAAAATTTCAATTAATTCTGATATAATGGTTTCACGATATAACTACTTTAAAGCCCGGTTGTTCCAAGCTCAAATAAAGTAGCAGTTTACTATCTATTAGATATCTACAACTGACGTTACATTTTACGTAAATTACGTTTGCGATTTCATTTGCCCTGTAGCAATGGATACTTATTTATTAAATTAATTCCGGGTAAAATGGTTTCACGATATAACTACCTTAAATAAGTTTATAAACACGATTATATTGTAATTTTTTCTGCAAGACTAGGATGAACGTAGAATTTTAGTGCAAACGCGAGTTAAATAGTGCTGCTTCTGTTTCACGAGCAATATCTTCGATTATTAATCATATCACGAGCTTATATTTAATGAAAGAATATAATAAATTTTTGTGCTGCTAACCTAACTTTTAATATACATGTTCATATTGTATTAGAACATAGTACTTACGAGTTTTATATAATATATCGGAATTTAAATTATTGTTATTACTTATTTTTATGTTCAAAATTAACTGTCAATGTTGTAAATAAAGAAAACAAATCCCTTAGTAACGTCTATAAATACGGTGATAATTTCTTTGTTTTTTATCATTGCTGTGATATACATGTAACTAGGGAGATTCTGAATGTTGATTGGCGGAAAACATGTCATATTCAGTACACTTTATTAATACATAAAATAAAAAATTGCCCAAATACAGTCTCAACTATTGTAATCTAAACAAATATTTCTTTTTTCTGTAAATATATTTTTTTCAGAGGGTACGAATACATTTGGGGTTGGGCTCGTATTCTCATACGTAATATAACAAGTTATATGATTATCATCGATGATATTCTCGGGTGAAACCGAGCAATATCTTCGATTATTAATCATATCACGAGCTTATATTTAATGAGAGAATATAATGAATTTTTGCAATCTAACTTAACCTAACTTTTGATATACATATTCATATTGTATTAAAACATGGTACTTACGAGTTTTATTTAATATTTCGAAGTTTGAATTATTGTTATTATTTATTTTTATACTCAAAATTAACTGTCAATGTCATAAATAAAGAAAACAAATCCCTTAGTAACGACTATAAATACGGTCATAATTCCTTTGTTTTTTATCATCGCTGTGATAAACGCGTAGCTAGGGAGATTCTGAATGTTGATTGGCGGAATACATGTCACGAGACTAATGAATTATATTCTCACTTGAACAACTTGCAAGAATTTTGTCCATCTACTACTACTTTACTATCCAAAAATTTTCTTCCATAGAATAAACATAGGTAATATCTCAATCGGGAAATCTTATAATCTTTGGAGTTCCGGGTGGTAATCCTTCTGTCCGTTTCGAATGCATATTGTGATTTTTAATTAAAAAGACGGAATCATGGATGTTCACACGCTGTATTTTTATAATCCGATAGAGCGAGTTACAATGCAAACAAAATTTGATTAAAAAATATCGCAAATCAAATATTTTTCAAGCGAATAGTGATTATTGAAATCCACGGTTTCTACATCATACAACGGTCCCAAAAATGTTGTCTAGCAGCCCAATATTTTTATTATCCTGAATTTATGGGCACTAAGCGACGTCAATCAATTAGCGAAACAAAATATTCACTTATTTCTTCACGCAGTGGCGGCTCGTGGGTTTTAAACCAGAGGGCCGCTGTAATTAAAATAAAATAGCACTAAATATAGAATGAAAAATTATATTTGCCATCTATGTATCATACTGACGCGGGCCCCCATATCTTCTTGTCAAGGCCAACAAAGTGACATGACTGCTGGCGCCCTATTGTATTTAACATTCTTTATATTTAGATTTTTACCTTCCGTCAACTTTAGGTAAGGAAGGTATTGTCTTTGGTCAAAAAATTCAATGATGAGTTTTTAATGTATAAGCATGTTTTAGGGTCCCTATAATACGATTTTACCATTATTACGATGATGTCTGTATGTATGTGTGTCAAAAATTATTCGTATTCCTCAAGTTTACATCCAGAAGAACAAGTGATTAGATTTTGGTTATAATTGGTGAACCGGAAGTAGCCTCATTTGAAGATTTAACAGTTAAATTTGATTTATTGACATTTAAAATTATTATAACTTAAAGAATATATTATTCTCTATACGATTTGATTACATTTTATACTTCATATTCAATAGATACAGAGTTAAAGAATTTTAAAGAAACTAAATTTTATAATTCAGCCAGCTATGCTAAACATGGAAACTGCTAATATATTCATATAATTCAAATTGACAGATGTCAGTATGAATAAAAAGTAAATTAATGTGGCAGAGATGAGGATGTTGAAGTAGATGTTGGGGAAAACACGGAAAGATACGGTAATAAAATAACTCTAGTGTTACAATTTTCTAGAAAGATACAAGAAAGACGATTACATTGGTTTGAACATGTCATGAGGAGAAATGAAGAATTATATTTGAACAAGAATGAGTAGTTTAGTAATGGGAGGTTGAAGAAGCAGAGAAAGACCAAAGATAAGATGGAAGGACTGTATTGCGGAAGACTTGAGAGAAAAAGAACCGAATGAGAACGACACGCAAAAATATTGACTCCTAACGAATGGGAAAAGCTAAAGAGGAAGAAGATGTCAGTGTCAAGTGCAATTTGTATAGTTTGTTTATGAAATAATTTTACTGGAAATTTAGAATCTTTTCTAAGAAAAATTATGTATGGAATTTATAAATTATACACAGGATTGACGGAAGGTATTGTGCTGGCCACAACAGATTTTTTAATTTTAAATTCATTCTATGAATAAACTTTGTCCTATTCTAATTTTTCTAAATGTTTCCAATTCATTGTCGGGATTGACAGTATTTTTGAAGGGTATATGTAATGTATCTATACTTTTGTATTTTAATTATTCATACAATAAGAAATAATATAATTTATGTACTTCCCAGAAATAATCAATATTTCAATTGGTTTCCATGACATTATTTGGGCTGTGAGACTTATTACAACAGATTCCTATATTATACTTTACATTTCTTTGTCTCTAAATCAATAAAATATATAATAAAATATTTATATGTATCAGATAGAGAATTTACTTTTCTTTAATAATCAAGAACAAATATTTTTTAAATTAATATTTAGAAGATTTTTTTTTAAGAATCTACTACTTCCGGTTGTTCAATTATCACCAAATCTGTTTGGCTCTTCCCAGTAATATCCGATTGAGAAGTACGTAGTTAAACAGATATTAACTATTATAGTTGTCCAACAACACACATCATCGTAAAATTATTAAAATCGGATTGTAGGGATCTTAAAACGTGCTTAATCATTAAAATCTGGATATGCGATTTTTAGTATGAATCCAATACCTCTCTTAGTGAGAAGTAAAAAGCGTTATGTATGGGTTGAAAATATTGCATCATTAATCTAAGCCTGAGGAATAAGTAAATAAAAAAATATTTATTTATTCTGTCAGTTATCTTAACCTGTTTTGAAGGTTTACCGTTTTTGTCAATGATTATATTTTTTTGCATACTGTTATTTGTTAAATAAAGCGTTTTGTTTTATTATGCACATTTTTATTTCAATTTGACTTGACAAAGTGACATTCTAGCCGGAACAGTTATTATTGTATTTGTAATTAGATATTGTTAATGCATTGGTTGTAGTGGTCTTGTTTGGTACCCCTGGCATTCACAATTAAATGATCATCCCCTCCCTGGTTTTACAACATTGCCATGTTCGCATCAGGGTTGCCGGTTCACATCCGACGATTAAAAATGCAAATACAAAACCCGATCTGTCGTGTAATTATTATACTATTTACTTTTCATTAAAACCGGTAGAATTTAAAAACACGTTTTCAATTAAGGGAAACAAACAGTGTTGCCAAATCGATACCTCCAATGGATCAAGAGATAAATATTTTTTTTCGCGACTTTATCTCATGTTGTATAAAAATACTGCCCGGTTGTTCCAAGTTCAGATAAAATACTATCTATTAGATAAATTTATTCTACCGTCTTAAGGTAGTTGTCACTCGAGTGTACCTATTCAAAAACTTGTTCTATGTTCAAAATAAATATTGAACTAATGCAGTTTATATTTGCAATAACTTATATTTTTTAACATTATATACACCGATTACATCAAAATAGTTAAAAGCTAATATCAAACACTGTAATAGATGAATTTTCTTTATTTTTCCGTAGAAAAGTTGTTTCTTTAACTGTACCACTCGCACTAACACATACACAAGTGTCGTATTTATTGGTATATTCGTGTATAAAAGTAATAAGATATTTTGAGATAAGGGTTTTCCAATAAGAGGTGTTATTTTGAATAGCCCGCTATTTCGGTATATGTCGCTTTTGAAGCTGTCATTTTTTGACATTTGACAAGTAGAAACTACGCCATTAATAAAAATGGAACGATACATGCTTCAACAACGCATTGAAATTATTAAAATTCACTATAAAAATGGTGAAAATTTGGCAGAGACGGTTCGTAAAACCCGACAATTTTTGGGTCGTCGTGAAGCACCTTGTCGGACCGCAATACAGAAATTGGTGGAAAAATTCGAGCTGTTGGGACAAGTTAGTGATGTGAAGAATAAAACCCGTGCACGTCGCTCAAGAACAGCCGAGAATATTGCTGCTGTAGCCGAAAAAAAAAAAACTTTTTCGAAAATGAGGCTGGAGCAACAGTTACGGTGAATGGATTGCGCTATCGAGAGATGATTAACGATTTTTTATGGCCGGAATTGGATGGTATTGATCTGGACAACGTTTACTTTCAACAAGACGGCGCTACGTGCCACACAAGCAACGAAACCATTGATCTTTTACGGGAAAAGTTTCCGGACCGTGTTATCTCTCGAAGAGGTGATCACAATTGGCCACCGAGATCTTGTGATTTAACACCTTGCGACTTGTTTCTTTGGGGCCACGTGAAAGAGAAGGTCTACGCCAACTGCCCAGCGTCGACTCAAGACCTCAAAGATGGAATTCGTGAGGCTATCGAGGACATAGGACAGCCACTTTGCGATTTGGTTATGGAAAATTTCATGAAAAGGATATTGTCCTGTCAGCGTGGTCGTGGTGGTCATTTGCCTGATGTTATTTTCCACTATTAACGGCATACCTTCCTCTTTATAATGAAATAAACATCCGATCATTTATATTAAAAAATGGCATTTTTCTTTGAATATCAAAATAACACCTCTTATTGGAAAACCCTTTACTAATGGAAACTGCAAAACAAATTAATATATTTCTTTCTTAAAATTACAAAAGTATTAATTAAGTAATACTAAAGAACATACAGTTCTAAGAAATCAATAATTATTATAACTTTCAGATGTCTTTGTCAGTCTCAAACAATACATATGTTTAATATTTTTGTTTTATTTCTCATGGCACTCTATAAATAGCTAAAAATATAACTTTTATTTTGCCTCTCTAGCGAAAGAAACGCACTTTTAAATGCAGACATTTTTTTGTATTTGCAAATTTTTTATCATTGTACTTCCTATGGTTCATAAAAACGTAAACACCCGTTGTATGTTAATAGCTAAATATTATAACACTTCTAAATTCATCGTCAGCCATCCCCATTGTAAATTACAAACCGCCGATCGTCAGTTGTTGTGCGTAATCTAAATCTTGCGAAGCCACGCCCCTCGCATTTTATCCCGCTTGTAGCCAATCAGAACGCAGCTTTCAACACCCTTAGCAAATCCGGTATGCTGATGTATACGTGTACACCAGAGTGGGTTCCAGTATACGTTTGTATAATGTGTATTATGAAAATTAAAACGTTCAGAATATAATAACCCCCTGTACGGCAAACGGGAAACGAATAATTTCATGTTTGATAATCATTTTGAATAAGGGTATTAATTATTTATAAATACAGGGTATTTTCGTAATAATTTGATCTAGCAGCAATAACAATGAAACAATTGTTTTTGACAAATGTGAGTTGTCAACTTTTTCAAATAAATCGATTAATAATTATTATACGTGTCTTTCATTAGCATTGTTTGTAGGTCTTTTCAGGCATTTTTCGATAGAATAATAATAATAATTTACTTATTTCTGATACACCCTTGAACAGAAAAATAATACAATGCATTGTTTTGTTTTAATTCCATGGCTTACTCTTCTCCGAGTCATTCTCGACATTTTCGTTCCTAATTTCTGCCGTTATATGCAAAAATAATTTTTTTTATTGATTCAAAGCAGATCTCATCCAAATATATATTAATCTATTGTTCGTTTCGTTTACAAACAAAATTTCTTATCATTTTTTTTTTCGTATCTTTTTTATTTTTTCTCTTTTTTTCTTGTCCATTTTCCAGGCTTCCATTGCCAACTATTATGAAAACTTAGAGGACTATAAGACCAAATAATGGAGGTATTGTTTCCCAATTGTACTGTTGCCAAGAAAGTTTGTGTCGTCTTTTGTTTGAACTTCTATCCGTAGGGAAAAACAAATGTAACACTGGGATCTTTATCTGGAGATCTTATATTGTTTTTCTTTTGTTTTTTTTGCTTTACTAAATATATTATGTATTTGTTATATCTTCATAACTTAAAATTTTCTTGTTGCATTTTAATGTTTAATATTTGGATTGCAAAATAAATACAGAGAGTTTACTTTATTATTAAATATATACAACACGATTATGAAGGGCTAGAGATTTTATAAAATGTAGCCAGACTGTCGAATCTTCGTTATTCTACAAGCTAGCTTGTTTAGAAGACTACTAAACGTTTTATAAAACGGTCAACATTTTATGGTCATATACTCTTACCTTCCGTCACCTTTTGTTAAAACAATTGGTGGTGAGTTTTTAATGAATAACCACGTTTTAGGATTCTTGGAATACGATTTTACTATTGTTACATGTCTGTATGCATGTGTGTCTCTGTATGTAACAAAAATTTCTCCTTCGATATCTCCAATACTACAATTCGAAAAATTATAATTCTTTCATATTCCTCTTTTGTAGGTCCATATGAAGAGTTGACTATATTTTGGTTACAATTGGTTAACCGGAAGTACCCTACTTAGAAGATTTTAATTTTTTTTTTAAAAAAACGCTATTAAATAGTTATTTAACTATCAAGTGTGTTAATCGCCAATTAACACACGTGTTAGTTACAATATTTTTTCGTTGACCGTATCTTACTTAAATGGAAAATCTAATTTTATTCCATGACAATTTTTTTAGGTTAGTAATGGTTGACCGAACGTCAAATTTTACGTCAGAAAATCAATAAGTTTTGTCATCAATTGTTTTCAGTGGGTGCGTTCAGTTTACTTAATGCTAGACAACACAAGCGGTTTTTTATGTTATTTGAGGAATTTTATTCTTTCAAATTCATTTTAAAGGTATGCTACGTGAATATACCTAGCTAGTAAGTGTCAAAAGCATGACTTTTAGGTCTGTCTATCTTTTTGCTACAACTTAGCGTTAGCAATACATGCTGTGTTCCATGTGGTGAACGCACCCAATAAATCGTTTGTTAATAAAAAAATCATGCATTAATAGGGGTCATTAATGAATGATTTTCTATACATTAAGATAGCCTATTAATAAACGGTCGACGGAAAATATCATTTTTGACTTTTTATGTTATAAATATTAAAGAATATTTTAGTCTCTATTCTAATTACATTTTTTTTCTTCATATTCAAAGAATTATAAAGAAATGTCTTGTAACCTATGCTGCTAAAGCTGCACCATGGATTTTGTACAAAATTATGCAGTTTCAAGTCTGAACGTTTTTATTTATTTATTTTTACTTTTGTTCTAAAATTAATAATGTAGAAATTATTTTACCAATGTATAAAACAATATAGGTAATACTACAAATATATCTTTATATTTATTTATACTTACTGTTATATAAATGTATAACAAATCAATATATATCATTATTACTTACCATATAATATGTACAAAACAATACAATAATAAGTAAAATAAATTCAAATACATTTACTTTCTCTCAACAAGTCTTAAATCTTTGAAAATGGATCGCTGAATAATATACAGCATATACAAGACATATGTCAAATAATACTGTAAAACTATCACTAATACTATAAATTAACTTTAAATACACTATTTCAATAATATAAACAAGTGTAACTATGAAAACTAACACACTATGAAATTGTTTCAACACTTTACCACCATATTGAAACAAATGTCAGTCGATCAACAACGTAACGTGTTTGCTACGTTATAAATTTCGCGCGGGAAACTAAATTATTATGAATCGGTCATAAAATGTATAAATTAAATAGTGAATAATATGCAACATATAAAATTATAAGCCGTATCAATTTTGTTTTCCCATACATATTGTTTCTCTTCCATTGTTAATCCAAACAAAAGAACGTGTGCCCTTTTAACAGCGGCCATTTTGAATTCACAAGTTTCTAAGGGTTGCACCCTATCATATAAGGATTAAATTTAATTCATTCAAATCAGTCACCCTTTTAATATATAATGTACTCATGAATTGAACAAATATTAATTTATGCTCTGATGATTCTTTTTATAATTGATGATATATTATTTCACGGATGATATACGTCAGTGGAATGAAAAGTTTTTCGACAAACAGAGGACAGCACTAATGTGGTTTAATGTAAAAATAATTTTGAATTAATAATTTCATTAATTTGTATGTAAAATAAAATCGAAACTTCTGGTACCATCTTGTGTTCATTTCAATTGATAGAAAATAGTGCAGTAATTTTTGTACATATTAATTAAATATATTTTATAAATTTATCCATAAAATATATAGAAAAAGTATTAATGTAAACCTGTAGAAAATGAAATAATCTTTAAGTTTTATAAAAACAAATTGCGAAAAAATAACATTTAAAGGTATTTTTTGAAGAAAAACTATTTTGAGCTTCAAGTAAACTGGCATTTCCGGTTATCCGATTGGCACCAAAATCTAATGGATTCTTTTCATATTAGAATAAGTATTTGAGTTATAACATAAAAAGGATCCACAGACACACACACACATACATACACACACACAGACATCATCGTGAAAATGTTAAAAATGGATTCTAAGGACCTTAAAACGTGGTCATTTACCAAAATCTCGATATGCGATTTTTAGCACGATCCCTATACCTCCTTTACCAAGGGTTGCGGGAGGTAAAAATGTTTGAACATACTTGATTCAGCGATTCATACTACAAATCTTCTACTTCTAAAAATCGTAATATAAAAATATCAAAATATATTCAAATAAATATATTGTCTTTATCCAAGTATCTATTGTATTCTAAAGCACAGCAAATCGCGCTTAAAATCAAGACAAATGACAGTCGAGCGGAAGTGCCGTTTTGCTGCGCTAACCCGGAAATAGCCATAAAGCAAAGCAAAAAGCGGGAAATATGAATCGCAGGCTACGCAACGCAAGCAGGCAAGCAAACTAGTCATGTCTCAGATTCGTTTTTTATTGAGATTCGGCGGGTTTTTTTGTCCGACAATCGTTTTTCACTCGGTTAATGGTGTGTAAATATACTGAAAGAGGGAAAATATTCGAAGAATGTATAATGTCTGAATTTATGATTTATTATTCAGAACATTTTATCAAAAGATTTTTCTGTAAATAAATTTACTATACACGATGTTTCACAAACAACTTCAGGGTAAAAATAAAAATTCACATATTAATGAGACCCATAGCGCAAAGTTTAGAGTAGATGGCAGCACGTAGCCCAACCCCAAATGTATTCGTACCCTCAGAAAAAAATATATTAACAGCAAGAAGATATAAAATTTTAGATTCCAATAGTTAAGCCTATATTTAGGCAGTTTTTTTTATTTTATGTATTAATAAAGTGTACTGGATTTAAATATAATGATATTACCTAAATTTATAATTTTTACAATAATCTACGGGCAAATATATGACAGACACGTGCTAATTCAGTTAGTTCCAACACCAAATAATACAATATTTATGTATTATTTATAAAACTGAAGGTAAAGGAAACTGACAATATATTCAGTAGTTATACAACAAGAGGTTCGAAAATAATCGAATATACAGTTGGGTAACACATCGAGTCCGGAAACTGTATATTCAGATGATTTTCGAAGCTCTTGTTGTATATGTTAAGACTATACAACGAATCAACCAACTATATTAAACAAATTATTTATTGAACATGAGAAAATTATTTATTATAATACATATATCTCTTGCCTTTTGAAATGCAACCCCTTTAAAAGGGTCAATAATTTTATTGAACTGCATATAATAAGTTTGCTGAATGTGTTTAGCAGTAAGATTCCATAATGTTTTTAACACATCTTCTTTATATTCTTCACCATTCACTTTACGCATATTATAAGCCCAATCTTCTAGTATAGTACATAGCTCGTTTTCGGACTTTTCTTCATTTAAGCAATACTTTTTTTCTTTACAAATTTCTTTAAATTGGCGCAATACTTTTCAGTTTTTACTGTGTTCATCGGCCTTGTTAAAGATACATTTTTTTCAATTTCTTCGCTTGAAACTGCACCAAATCGACTCATTTTTGCGAAATGTCAAAAATATTAATTGTTTGTTCATATTCATGGATGATATGATTACATATGATTCAATTGTTTGAGACCGAAATACGCCTAGCGTTGTGTTTTGCGAAACACAACTTAGCAACGCAAATAACCGAAGTTATACAGCGTAACCAAGAAAAATTGAGCTACCTGATTGGTCTATTTCCGATGAGTTGTGTAGTCAATATAACTATAAAAATTCTGCTAAATACAAATTCTTCGTAAATTTAATTAAAATTGCAAAAAAATCTCACCGAATACCCGTCGATCCTTCATAAATATTTATAATTTTATCACTATTTCTTCAAGCACGCGCTTTCGGCAAATTATTTCGTAATTATCAATATCCTCGGGATATTATAGTTGATAATAACACCACAAAGGACCAGATTTACTACGCCGATAGGTCGCCCGATTACGACATCGCCCAGCGCAGCGGCAGTTCTAGCACGTTCGACCAGTGGTTGCGGTCGCGTACTACTAGAGTTAGTGGCGTCGGGTCCACGAACGTTACAATATGTATGTCCGAAGGCAAAATAAACTACTTAACTTTTTTATATGCTTAAATAGTCATCGTATCATTGTTGTAATCATGTAATTAAGATTAAATAATGACAAAAGCTTTAAATAATTAATTACAACTAATTAATTATATTTAATTAGCGAACAATCGTAAACAACGATTTTTCAAAGCTTCATTTACATTTCAAATTAGTTTTCATTCATTCTGTTTTACAAAAAAAATGACAGATACAAACAAACAAATGACATTAGCAAATCACCATTTTATTGATATAATTAAATTCCCCTAGAAAGATGTTTCCAATATGTTGAAGCCGCTATACTCCGTTTCTGTTACAAATTCGAAATCTAAAACTAGCCTAAGAGGCCTATTCTGTAAAATCAAATCGTATTCATAACGAAATCGTTATTTCTACTTAACGATAATCGTTATCTTCGTATCGGTATTATGTAATACATTTTGAAAAATAATATGTTTATGAGTCTTCGCTGCTAATAGAAATATTTTTTTTATCTTTTTCGAAGTATAGTTTAGCTAGCATAATAATAAGGAATAAATTAACTCTATATCTATTGAATATGAAGTATAAAATGCAATTAAATCGTATAGATAATAATATATTCTTTAAGTTATAATAAAATTTAACTGAGTTTTTCAAGAAAAACTGTTAAAATCTTCAAATGAGGATACTTCTGGTTGACCAATTATAACCAAAATCTAATCAAGTCTGCATATGGTTGTAAGGAAGAGGAATACGCAAGAATTTTAATTTTTGGAATTCTAGTATTGGAGATATCGCCGCCGAAACCGCGGTCACATAGACACACACACACACATACACATACATACACACACACACACACACACACACACACACACACACACACACATACATCATCATAAAAATAGTAAAATCGTATTGTAAAGACCCTAAAACGTGCTTATTCAATGAAAACTCACCACCGAATTTTTTGACCAAAGACAATACCTTCCTTAACTAGAGGTGACGGAAGGTAAAAACCATAAAGGTGAAGGTTTCAAAATATATTCACACACTTGATCAAATTATTCTAATTATTATCTATTCTCAATGCCACAATCTGTTATTATTGACAGATTAACTAATATTAATAAACCGCAGAAGAATTATAAAATAAAATAAAATAAATGTAGGACCAACCTCGCCTACTATTAGTCCAATTTGGCCAACAGAGGCATCGCAGATCTCAGCATCTCAGGAAATCACCCACCACAGCTGTTAGGAACGTTTATTGGGACAACATTTCAGTTATTTCACTATTTAGTCCACTGAAAATCATCACATATTAAAAATTCACATCACGAAAGATAGTCTGACACTATATAACAAATATACACTATTTTAACTCAACCAATAAAAGTTTTTCACGAGAATTGCGCTTATCACGAGCGGGACATATTCTCCTTTGTAGATAAGGGATATACTAACAAAAGACAACAACAATAAACAACAAACACCGGTCGTAACAATGGCTCGAACTTGTCTGTTGAGTCGATCTGCCGTGCAACTGAACGCCACGAAATTTAAATAAAAATAATAATTTAAATTTTGGTATAATTAATAAATATTGACGTAGTATAATGGAACATTTAATTCTGAATAATTTTCTTCAAATAAACTTTTTTAAAAAATTAATAATAAAGCCAAAAATTAACGTTTTATTTATCAATAAATCCAATACAATATTAGTATGGCCATCTATAGCATAAAATTATAAACAATCACTGACATTTGTTAATATTTATATATGTATTTTCAGAAACTAATATCACAAAATTGAGGCATTAAATCGAAAAAAGTTTCAAATAAAATTTACTCAAAATAATATATTTTAATTATTAATATATTAATTCTATTTGTTTAGTTTTTATCTGTAGAGATTTAAATGCATACATAAATAAATCATTTTCTCAAAAACAAAATGTGAATAAAATAAATTATTAGCTAAAACATATGTAAAATTAAAAAATAATAAAAGTTTATTTAGATAATTTCTTTGTATAAAATTTTCCCTACATATAATAAACAAATTTTAGTTGTACTTATTATCTCTGAAACAAAAGCGAAAATAAAAAAAAGCTCCAACAAAACTCCCCTTTATTTAATTAAAAAACAATTTCTATATAACAATTTTTGTCGAAAAGTCGCTAGTTTAGCCAGAAAATGTGTTTTCTCGAATTTGTTAATCCAAAACGAGACTACTGCTGCAATCTATGACAATAATTATGAACATTAAAAAATAGTTCATAATTATCATCATAGATTGCAGCAATAGTCTCGTTTGGGATTAACAAATTCCAGAAAATACATTTTCTGACTAAACTAGCAACTTTTCGACAATATATGTTAAATAGAAATTGATTATAATTAAAAAATAAGGGGAGTTTTGTTGAAGCTTTTTTTTATTTTCGCTTTTGTTTCAGAGATAATGAGTAGATCTTATATTTGTTTATTATATGTACGAAAAATTTTATACAAAGAAATTTTCTAAATAAACATGTATTATTTTTTAATTTTAAATATAATTTCGCTAATAATTCATTTTATATATATTTTGTTTTTGAAAAAATGATTTATTTATGTATGCATTTATATCTATACAGATAAAAACTAAATAAATAGGATTAATATATTAATAACTAAAATATATTATTTTGAGTAAATTTTATTTGAAACTTTTTTCGATTTAATGCCTTAGTTTTGTGATATTAGTTTCTGAAAATACATATATAAATATTAACAAATGTCAGTGATTGTTTATAATTTTATGCTATAGATGGCCATACTGATATTGTATTGAATTTATTGATAAATAAAACGTTAATTTTTGGCTTTATTATTAATTTCGTAAAAAGTTTATTTGAAGAAAATTATTCAGAATTAAATGTTCCATTACACTACGTCAAAATTTATATATTATACCAAAATTTCTGTTAACATAAGAATTTTCTTCTGCATTCTCGATATAATAACATCCATACCCTTACTTTACGAAAAATT
Organism: Harpalus rufipes; assembly: GCA_951394225.1. Lineage (NCBI taxonomy): Eukaryota > Metazoa > Arthropoda > Insecta > Coleoptera > Carabidae > Harpalus > Harpalus rufipes. The sequence continues at coordinate 20,872,032 of OX596290.1, read as the reverse complement.
TGATAAATGTAAATAACTACTAGCCGTCATTCTGACACGGATTCTCATATCTACTTGCCAAGACCAACAAGGCCACATGACTGCTCGCGCTAGCGAATTTAACATTTCTTGTACACACAAATAATTAAAATTGTATGACTCTTGTATAATTGTATACTCTTCTAATATGTTCAGAATTCTTCAAATTCATTGACAGTATTAGCGGTATTTCTTAAGGGCATATGTAATATTAACATACTTATAATTTAAATACGTGGCCATACTGATATTTTATTGGATTTATTGATAAATAAAACATTAATTCTTGGCTTTATTATTATTTTTTAAAAAAGTTTATTTGAAGAAAATTATTCAGAATTAAATGTTCCATTACTCTACGCCAATATTTATTAATTGTACCAAAATTTCTGTAAACATTAAAATTTAAAATTCGGAAATTAAGGTGCTGGCTAAACTATATTTCCAAAAAGATAAAAAAAAATATTGCTATGAGTCTTATAAAGGAAAATAATATATCTTCTAAAATTTATTAAACTAGAATGTATTAAATTCACTAATAATTACTTTTTCATTCCAGGTGAAAGTTTGGTTCCAAAACCGACGAACAAAACACAAACGCATGCAGCAAGAAGAAGAAGCCAAAACACATCAAGGAGGCCAAAAACCATCTTCCCAATCTCAAGGCCAAGGACAAGCCCAAACAGGTCAAAACCAGCACCACGTCTCCAAATGGAAAGAAGAAACAAGTGGTCAAGAATCCAGTGAATATGGAGAATATATCGACATGGAAATGGAAGACGATTGTGTAAGTGATGTTGACAGTGAAACGTGAATGAACTTATAGTGGACTCTGTCAAAAGTGGTGGACTTCTCGGACTTGGACATAGTCCAAAATACATTACAAATCGGTTGTAATATTTGAATTTTGAGTGGACTAAGTTCAAAAATAGACTTCTAGGAGTGATTCTGAACGAGGAATACTTGAACGGTTCAAATGTGATGGACTTGTGGACTTATGTGGACTTATATGTAAAATGTGATCAAGTCCTGTGGACTTAGTGTGGTAATACGATACCAAACGGACTAGTCGGTTAAAAGGACTATTATCGTACTATTTGTATAACATCATAATAACAGCACTGGTAATTTCTTTTATATTTAAATTTTGAACTTGTAATATTGAATATTGTACTCTTGAATATTATTGAATTTTATTTGAATATTATACAATTTTTTTGGTCATAATCGTAAAAATATATTGCTAACTTTAATGAACACAAATTTAATTGGATTTTTAACTACCATAAAATATAAATTAATAAAAAACAGAATAATAGTATCGAACTTACACGCGTTTAAAATTGTAGTTCATTTGTTTTTCTGCATAGAAACTAAAAGTCGTTAAATGTCTGCCTCCGTTTAAAGATAATTTCAAATATAAATAATTTTGATTACAAAAAATGTTTAATTATTGCTGATCAAAGCTTCAATAATGACGGTCTATACAGTACGTACTTTCTAGACATGTATTGTGTTCCTAGTTAGTTCAAGTTCATTTATTTGACTCTATAATCGCTGCAATTTCGACTACAATAGCGAAAACCGCTTATGGTGAACTTATATCAATAGAAAATAGGTTTTACCTTTGAATATATAATACACATAAGATACTATATCTGTCTCTTTTTATTCACAAAATTATTATAGATAGCTAGTGACTCCTACCACAAAACTGTGAACTACGATAAATCGTGCTGACAGCATTGCCAAATAGTATTTGTTAGAGGTATTCAATAATCAATAATTCAAAAACATTGTTTCATAATAATCAGATAATATGTTTTGAATCTTCAATGTACATGTATACTTGTTTTACAGTAGCAAACTTAAAAACATTTTTGAAATCTTATCTTGTTCTAGCTACGTGGCAACACTGTGCAACATCCACCTATTATGTATTTTTTGAACTAACTCAGAAATAATTCGTATACGGAGGAATAGATGGCACCTTCTCTCGAAATATTTAATCTAAATACATTACGTTGCCGTTCTTGTATTGTATTATATATTCAAAGGTTTTACTTACAAGCTCTTTTGGATCATAATCGCATATGGCTCGAGCGTGGTGGACAATGACAGACGATATGCCAAATAAACGAGGTTATGTATGAACAATAGGACGATGTGTATTTTGTATTGAAGTTAGCAATATATTTAATTCATTTTTGTAATGAAATGTCTGGACAAATCAAGAGTGCCAACCTATGTGCCAAACAACTAAATCCGGTGCCAACTTAAAGAAACTAAATATTCCTATATCTTTCCTCATGTATATACAAAATTATTTATTTCAAATTTATTTAAATTTGAACTATATTTATTTTCTGTAAATATGTAATATATATAGCTGAATTTGTGTATGTCTTAGGATTTTTTGGTACGAAAAAAACAGTTTTTGTTACCAAAAAAGTAGCAATAATCAATGTATAAAACTAGATGTTCATAGTGTACATTCGTCAAAAAATTCAAACGTTTCATGGTTTTATTATTATACAGTGTTACCAACGTGTGGAAATGTGTATTTATTCACAGAGTGTAATAATAAAATTTGTGAAATAGTGTAGAGTAGAAGTTTAGCATAAAATTCGATCATTCTTAAAAGTATTATGTACTTAAAAATAAATGAACAATTTATTAAGGATTTTTATGTTTTATTCAAATTTCAGGAACCTGAAAAATATCTCCTTTAAATATACAAAATCTGCCCTACAATTTAAAACTTTTTTCTGAATACTGAACTTGAAGCAATTTTCTATTATACGAGTAGTTTAGCACAGCGGCAGGTAAGTATGTCTTTACGGCCTAGGCCAGTAGCACTAGACAATATTTATTTTGAGATTAGAATTTGGATATTAATTATTTTTAAATATTACAAAACTATAAATTCATTTTTGTGCAACCGGCCGCGAAATAGGCATTTCGCAGCCACAATATAGGCCACGAAATTGAATTTCGCGGTTGTTGTTATGGCAACGGCCGCGAAATTAAGTAAACAATCACTATGACAATTGTTTTGTTTATCAAATGTCAATTCCATAGCTACCTTGAAAGCCAACTTTCAATTTACAGTGAAACTGTTTAAAATTAATAAAATTTGTAATTACATATTTTTTACGGTTGCACAAAAAATATTGTGTACACCTTGTCCGCGAAATCCTTTAGCGTCCTCGAGATTGTCTTGCCTCGGCCGCAAGCGGCCTCGGGGACAATTTTTCTTTCGGTACGCTAAAGAGTGATTTCGCGGCGTTGATATACAAATAACTGTTATGTCATACTGGTTTTTGAAGCAACGTTTTTTGAACGATTTATAAAATCTGAGTATCATTATAAATCCTAGAATTTTAATTTTTTACTTTCATACTGTATCCTTTATTATTCCTTCACCTCAGCAACTATATCTAAAACATCTCGAGGAATGTATTTTTCACCCATTATAGCGAATAAGAACTAAACGAAACCAAAAAATATCAAAATCAATGTCATTTATTTTTTTACTTCTCGCTAAGAGATGTATTGGATTCATGCTAAAAATCGCATATCCAGATTTTAATGATTAAGCTAGTTTTAAGGCCCCTACAATCCGATTTTAATATTTTTAGGATGATGTATGTGCGTGTGTGTATGTGTTTATGTGAGGAGGTTGGAAGGACGATTTCTCAATAACTATAATGGGAAAATCTGAAAAGGTTTTGGTAATAATGGGACAACTGAAGTAGCAGATTCTTAAAAAAATTCTTCTAAATATTATTTTTTCAAAATATTTGTTCTTGCTTGTAATAAATAAAAGTAAATTCTCTATCTGATACATATAAATATTCTATTATCTTTTATAGATTTAGAGATAAAGAAATATAAGGTATATAATCTGTTGTAATAAATCTCATCAATGACCTTGATTTTACTGTATATATATTCGTATTGTGCGAGTATTTACCAGACTCACTTCACGGGCACTCGTTGCTGGTGTGGAGAGTAAAATTTTGAGGTAAGTATGAAAACATGGCATATTTTCATTATTATTTAACAATTTTTATTGATTTGTTTTAGAAACAAAATTCAGAAATATTTTCTATCCGACGGGTACATTGTAAAGTAGATACCTACCTATATGGGAAAATTCATTAACTTTACCTATTGAATTATAGATACAGCTTCAATATATAACAATCTAGTAAAGAATAAATAACGAAACTAAATTTCCCTTAAACGATGTAAATTTAATATTAACACAATTCAACTAATTTTTTACCTTCCGTCACCTTTAGGTAAGGAAGGTATTGTCTTTGGTCAAAAAATCAATGATAAGTTTTTAGTGAATAAGTATGTTTTAGGGTCCCTATAATACGATTTTACCATTTTTACGATGATGTCTGTATGTATGTATGTATGTATGTATGTATGTATGTATGTATGTATGTGTGTGTCTGTGTGTGCGACGAAAGTTTCGGATCGTACATCTTCAATAGCACGATTCCAAAAATTATATTTTTTTCGTATTCCTCAAGTTTACATCCAGAAGAACAACTGATTAGATTTTGGTTATAGTTGGTGAACCGGAAGTAGCCTCATTTGAAGATTTAACAGTTAAATTTGATTTATTGACATTTAACGTTATTATAACTTAAAGAATATATTATTCTCTATACGATTTGATTGCATATTATAATATACTTCATATTCAATAGATATAGAGTTAAAGAATTTTAAAGATATTAAATTTTATAATTCAGCCAGCTATGCTAAACATGGAGACTACTACTATATACAAATAATTCAAATTAACAGATGTCAGTATAAATAAAAAATTAATGTGCAGAGATGAGGATGTTGAAGTAGATGTTGGGGAAGTCACGGAAAGATACGGTAAGGAAATAACTCCAGTGTTACAAGTTTCTAGAAAGATACAAGCGAGATGATTATATTGTTTTGAAAACGTCATGAGGAGAAATGAAGAATATATTGGACGAAGAATGAATACCTTAGTAATTGAAGAAGAAACAGAGGAATACCAAAGATAAGATGGAAGGACTGTATTGCGGAAGACTTGCGAAAAAGGAACCGAATGAGAACAACACGTAAAACAGAAATGACATGGAAGAAGAAAATAAAAAATAGCGACCCCTAACAAATGGGAAAAACTAAAGAAGATGTCAGTGTCAAGTGCAATTTGCAGTTTATTTATGAAATAATTTTACTAGAAATATAAGATCTTTTCCAAGGCAATTTATGTAGGGCGCGTGCAGTGACGTGACTTTGCTGACTTTGACAAGCAAATATGGGGACCCCGATACCAAAAATTTTGAATCTTTTGCAAGAAAATTTATGTATGGATTTTATACATAATACACAGGATTGACAGAAGGTATTGTGCTGGCCACAACAGATTTTTTCAGGTTGATGACGTGAATTCACAATTAAACACCTCAAAACAAATACTATTCCATTCTCCAACCACCCAACCACAACTACTATCCATGGTGAACTAGTGAACCACCTAACCACTCAAGCATCCAACCATCGAGGTGCTCATAATAGCGTCGATGCAACAATTATAGTATGACGTCAACCATTAATTATACTCTAACCTGTGGTTAGGACTTAACAAGCTGTCGCTAGCAGATTGTTAGCTGGTTATTTATGAGAATTTAAACACAGGACTTCTTAGCTGGGCTCGAAGATACTACGGAGCGGCAAATGGACAGAGAGACTAACAGACTACGAGAAGAATAAGAGAGAGGTGAGTGTATTATGAGTGCAAAAGAGACGCACTAAGCCAGCCAAGTAGGGATGTATTGGTATATAGTGTGCTTCTAGTGTAAGTGGTGTAAGAAAACGGTTCTTTGAATATAGTATTTTCATGCAAACAGTGTTTGTATGATAGAGGAAGGTATAATACTAGAAATATAATAATAGTGGAGATGTTTACATTATTTCGAGTCGAGTAGAGGTGAGCAAGCTTTGTAGTTAAGGTAGTTCACCAGCTACTGTCCAGGCTAAAAATTTGATCGCGCTGAACGTATACTGCGCATTCTACGATAACCCCTCTCTAAAGAAAACTTTTGGTAGGTGACTGTACTTTCTTGTGCCGTATGTCATAAGTATGTACACCCACACAGCTACGAAACGTTGTTAAAGGAAAGCTGGCAACGTCGCGCTTTAATCGGAAGGGGAAGGGGGGAACAGTTCTAGCAGAGAGCCGCTGAATCCAGCCGTAGTTACAAATTCGCCGTTTTGACGTGACTTATTCCCGCTGTCAATTTTTACGTATTTAAAATAATATAACAAAACAGATAAAACATAGTACTTACATTTGCATTTTTTATATTTTGTATTTTTATTCATTTATATCTTTGAAACACCATATAACAACGTTATAATAGCTACATTGATTTTTTGACATTCTAAAAATGACATTTAAATTTGATATCTGCTGGATCGTAGCCTACTTTATTAATAAAAGACCGGGAAACAACTCAAATTTTGTTTCAAAAGCTGCCCAAAACTCTAGTTCTAAAACCGGTAATGAGGGCGTGATTTATGCCTGCTGTCATTTAAATGTCATTTTGAGACTGTCAAAAAATCAATTTAGCAGTTCTAACGTTGTTATACAGTTTTTCACAAATATAAATGAATAAAACATACATTAAATGCAAATATAAGTAATATTTTTATCTATATATTATATTAGTTTTATCCTTCCCCCTGACGTAAACATACAGTGTTGCCGCTGCCTCTCTCCCTCGAGTTTGTCTGTCGTCGAGTACATTATTTTACACTACGATTACTCTGAAACTGTACGTCAGCTGGCTTTCATCGTTTGAAGTAACATTCGAAACATATTAAACTACTACATATTAGTTTTTTATTAAAATCTATAGATACATACAGACATCATCGTAAAAATGGTAAAACGGGACCCTAAAACATGTTTATTCACTAAAAACTCATCATTGAATTTTTTAACCAAAGACAATACCTTCCTTACCTATAGTGACGGAAGGTAAAAACATAAAGGAAATTGATTAAATTTTTACTGAAATAAATTTCTTCTTCATATCTACACATATAATTTGTAGTATCCTATCCTATACTATAAATTAAATACGTAGGTTGCAATATCGCATCTACCCGCCTCCAGAATTCGCATATTTATTGGATTGTTGCTAGTTGTCATTAGAATCTAATAAGATTTTATCTAAGCCAGTTCTTATAACAACAAATAACTTATAATCCAACACATAATTAAATAATTACAGTGCCTGCGAGAAATGAAATTTGTCTGGTGAAATTATAAATCATTGTATGTGATTGAAGATTTTTTGGTACGATTTCTTCTAGCTGTTTCACAATTGAGTGATTAAAGCTATTATTAAAATTTCTATTTGGTGAAACGCGACTTAAATAGATTATAATTTATTAATGGTGAAGTTTTTTATTATTATTCAGAGTACCTACCTACGAGACATAAATAATTATTAATTAATCATTCATTGACGATTGGTATGTTAATCAAGTAAGAGTAAATTAAATACTTAGTCAGATTTTCAGCATTAAAAACTCTGTTGTGCATAACACGCCAATTCCGTTTTTGGTTACATAAGTATAGGGTTTTCCAATAAGAGGTGTTATTTTGATATTCAAAGAAAAATGCCATTTTTTAATATAAATGATCGGATGTTTATTTCATTATAAAGAGGAAGGTATGCCGTTAATAGTGGAAAATAACATCAGGCAAATGACCACCACGACCACGCTGACAGGACAATATCCTTTTCATGAAATTTTCCATAACCAAATCGCTGTGGCTGTCCTATGTCCTCGATAGCCTCACGAATTCCATCTTTGAGGTCTTGAGTCGACGCTGGGCAGTTGGCGTAGACCTTCTCTTTCACGTGGCCCCAAAGAAACAAGTCGCAAGGTGTTAAATCACAAAATCTCGGTGGCCAAATGTGATCACCTCTTCGAGAGATAACACGGTCCGGAAACTTTTCCCGTAAAAGATCAATGGTTTCGTTGCTTGTGTGGCACGTAGCGCCGTCTTGTTGAAAGTAAACGTTGTCCAGATCAATACTATCCAATTCCGGCCATAAAAAATCGTTAATCATCTCTCGATAGCGCAATCCGTTCACCGTAACTGTTGCTCCAGCCTCATTTTCGAAAAAGTAAGGTCCAATGACTCCGCCGGACCATAAACCGCACCAAACAGTCACACGTTGAGGATAGAGAGGCTTTTCAACAATAACTCTTGGGTTTTCTGAGCCCCAGATGCGACAATTTTGCCCGACAAGGTGCTTCACGACGACCCAAAAATTGTCGAGTTTTACGAACCGTCTCTGCCAAATTTTCACCATTTTTATAGTGAATTTTAATAATTTCAATGCGTTGTTGAAGCGTGTATCGTTCCATTTTTATTAATGGCGTAGTTTGTACTTGTCAAATGTCAAAAAATGACAGCTTCAAAAGCTACATCTACCGAAATAGCGGGCTATTCAAAATAACACCTCTTATTGGAAAACCCTTTATATAGGGCAAGAGCAGTCATGTGACATTGTTGCCTTTTTCATATATTTTTTTAAGATTTTCTAAATTTACGTAGTTAATTTGTCAACAGGAGTGTGGAATTTATTGTCGAGGAAAATAAACCACATGGAATTGGAAAATCACTAAATTTAGAATGAGAAATTATGATATTTGACATCTATGTACATAATTACTAGCCATCATTCTGATACGGGCCACCTTATCTGCTTGTCAAGGCCAACTAAGTCACATGACTTCTCGCGCCTATTGTATTTAACATTTCTTGTATACCTACACTCTACTTATATCTATTCTTCATATTCAGATTTTTTAATTTTAAATTCTATGAAGAAATTTTGTCTTCTAATTTTTCGAAATGTTTCCAATTCTTTGTCGGGATTGGCAGTATTTTTGAAGGCCCAGAAAATATCTTCAGTAATGTCTCTGGATTTTTGACACTGACATATATCTGTCAGTTACAAACATTTTAATTTTGAATTTGGTTTCCATGACATTATTTGGGCTGTGAGATTTATTACAATAGATTATTATATACCTTATATTTCTTTATCTCTAAATTTAGAAAATATATAATAAAATATTTATATGTATCAGATAGACAATTTACTCTACTTTAATACTAGCTAGAATAAAAATTTCAAAAATTAATATTTAGAAGAATTTTTTTAAGAATCTGCTACTTCCGGTTCTCCAATTACTACCAAAACCTTTTCACCTCTTCCCAGTAATTTCCGATCGAGAAATACGTAGTTAAACAGATATTAAGTATTACAGTTTTTGAGAAATCGTCCTGACAACGTCCCACACACATACACACACACATACATCCTCACACACACAGACATCATTTATTATATAAATAAATATAAAATTGCCCAATATAGTCTTAACTATTGAATTCTAAAAATTTATTTCTTCTTGCTGTTAATATATTTTTTTCACAGGGTACGAATACATTTGGGGTTAGGCTCGTAGTAAAAAATCTGATGTGGCCACCACATTACCTTCCGGCAATTCTGTGTATTATGCACAAATTCCATACATAAATTTTCTTGCAAAAGATCCTATATTTCCAGTGAAATTATTTTATAAACAAATAAGTAGAATTTAGCTTTTCCTATTCATTACGGGTCGCTATTTTTGATTTTTTCTTCCACTCATTTCTATTTTGTTTGGAGTCCTCATTCAGTTCCTTTTCTCTCAATTCTTCCGCAATACAGTCCTTCTATGTTGTTTTATTTTATTGACATTAATTTCTACAAGAATTTTATTCTATAATTTAGGCACAACTTTTAATCAAATGTAATTTAAATTCAGTCAATTCTTTGAAGCGTGGAAAATTACGTATTTTCACACTAAACAATAATACAATTTTAATTTGGTTTTGAATCAAATTAACGTAATAAAAATTATAATGAATCTATAGGCGGTCCCCCAAATGTATTTTAAATGATAATTAGAGGAAATTTGAGGTATTAAACATGTTTTCATGATGTATTACTTCCTTAAAATTACAGCACAATTACATAAGATGTTGTGATGCTTTGATGATTTATATTTGGTTTTAAGGTTTCTTATTTCATACAAAAATATATGTATGCATCATTTCCATAATTAGTATTTTCCGCTATTCTAGGTAAGAAAGGAACAATAATCGTACTAAAAGTCGCAATTAGAGATTTACAAAATAAGTATCTTTTAAGATCCCTGTGCCTAGAATCTGATTTTAACATGATGAGTCCTTAAATTTTAATATTAATCAAACTACCTGAATTGGCAATTTGCTTCAAACACTAAATAGGTTTTTTACCTTTCGTTACCTTTAGGTAAGGAAGGTATTGTCTTTGGTAAAAAAAATCGATAGTGCGTTTCTAATGAATAAATACGTGTTGGGTCCCTAGACTACGAATTTACTATTTTTACGATGATGTCTGTATATATGTTTGTGCGTTTGTGTGTATGTGTGTGTGTATGTGACGTTCGTTTCGGATCGCGTATAGCACGATTCCAAAATTATAATTATTTCGTATATTCCTCACATTTAGACCCATATGATGATTAGATTTTGGTTATAATTGGTCCACCGAAAGAACCCTCATTTAAAACTTTTATCAGTTTTTCTTAAAAAAATTGTTAAATATTATTCTCTATATGATTTGATTGCATTTTACATTTCAAATTCAATAGATATAGAGTTAATGAATTATAAATATATTATATTTCATAAATTAGCCAGCTATGCTAACCATGGATACTGCTAGTATATTCAGATAATTCAAATTGACGGATGTTAAATCAATTGGTTTAGGAATTAAAGGATAAAGGAAATGGCTCGGAGGTCGGAGAAGAGATGAAGAATATATTGGAATAAGCATGAATAGCTTAGTAGTAGAAGGTAGAAGAAACTGAATGAGGACGACAAGCAAAACAGAAATCCGATAATAACATTTGTACGATGATGTCTGCGTGTGTGTGTGTGTGTGTGTGTGTGTGTATGTGTGTGTGTGTGTGTGTATGTGTGTTAGATTATTGGAGGTATGATTTCTCAAATTCCATAAGATTAAAGACCTGTGTAACTACGGATTCCTCAATCCAGTAAGGGAAGAGAAATAGATTCTGGTAACACTTGGACAACTGGAAGTAGTAATATTTTAACAAAAATCTTCTAAATATTATTTTTTGAATATTTATGTTATTACAAATATTAAAAAACAAAATTCTTTATGAGACATTTAAATTTTTTATTATACCTTCTATAGATTTAAAGATATAGATAGAAAATCTATAAAATAATCTGTTGTAGTTAATCTCACAGCCTGCTCACAGCCCAAACATCTCCATGGTAACTACATGAGAAATTAAAATGTCTGTAATTGACAGATAAATGTCACTAAAGCCAGTATCAAAAATTCATAGATTATACATTTAAATTATAGGTATATTACATGAACCCTTCAGAAATAACGCCAATCCCGTTAGTGAATTAGAAAAACCTCAAACATTTAGAAGAAATGGAGAAAACTTGCTCATAGAATGAATTTAAATTTATAGAAAATAGGTACGTAAATATAAAAATTAGGAGTAATTAGAATTTTTTGTGTGTACAAGAAATGTTATACCACAATGGTAAGGGCGCGAGAGGTATTGTGATGGCCACAACAGATTTTTTACCTCTCGCTAAGAGAGGTATTGAATTCATGCTAAAAGTCGCATATCCAGATTTTATTGAATAAGCACGATTTAAGGTCCATAGAATCCGATTTTAACATTTTTACAATGATGTCTGTGTGTGTGTGTGGATGTGTGTGTGTGTGTGTGTGTGTGTGTGAGGTTGTTGGAGACACGATTTCTCAAATTCTATAAGACTAAAGACCTGTATAACTACGGATTCATCAATCTAACAGTAATGGGAAGAGTTGAATAGGTTCTGGTAACAATTGGACAACCGGAAGTGGTAGTTTCTAAAAATAAAAATTCTAAATATTATTTTTTGAAAATTTATTACTACAAATATTAAAGATAATTATTCTCAATCTGACACATTTAATTTTTTTATTATATCTCGTATAGGTTTGGAGATATAGTATATAATAATATAGAATAATCTGTTGTAATAAATCTCGTTGCCTGAAAAACAGTTGCGATATTCAATTTTTTGTAATTGACAAATAAATGCAAAATGTCAGTGTCAGATTTTTCTGGGAGGTATGAGTACATTTAATATATATTATTGTATTATTAATTTAATATGTATTTAAATTACAGGTATGTTAATATTACTTATATCCTTAAGAAATACTGCTAATACCGTCAATGAATTTGAAGAATTTTGAACATATTAGAATAGTAGGATAAAATTTCTCATAGAACGAAAGAAGAGAAACAATTTCAAGTATTTGTGTGTATATAAGAAATGTTAAATTCGTTACGTATAAGGCGCGAGCAGTCATGTGACTTTGTTGGCCTTAGCAAGCAGATATGACGATCCGTGTCAGAATGACGGCTAGTAGTTATTTACATAGGTCATATGTCATAATTTTTCATTCAAAATTTAAAATATTCTGATGTTTATTTGTCATCCATTGTCGAGGAAAATAATCCACATGGATTTGGAAAATCATAATGTTTCGGATGAAAACTTATGATACTGGACACCTATGTATATTACTAGCTCTCATTCTGACACGGGCCCCCATATCTGCTTGCCAAGGCCACCAAAGTTACATAACTGCTCGCGCCCTATGCAACATAAAATGAAAATGGCGAGAGGTATTGTGCTGGCCACAACAGATTTTTTTTTACTTAAAACGGTTCCTAGAATACATGGTAAAAGTTTTTCAATTTCTTCAGGAGACAATACAGGTATTGTCAACATATATAGTGAAATGCACTATACCTGCTGCATTACAACACCTATCTACTTTAGTTTGCCGCTCTATTGCCATCCACTACCGAAGCATAGCGTCGAGGTACATTCACAACAGCAAGTTTAAGTGTTTGCCCGTGGTAGAACATGAATTTTAAACGTTTTTTCACCGAATCCAACAGAATTAATTACAACAGAGCCAAATTGGTCGATTTAAATTCTTTACGAGTTGTCCAGAGAATAAATCATCACCAAGCATGTAAATTTAGTTATTTACTGGACTTGTTTGACTGTCTAGGGATTTCACGGGGCAACGTTGGCACAAGTGATGAAAGATTGTGGACTGGGAGATTGATATGAGTGAAGGAATAAAATATGTTTCATCAACGCTTATTACCCATTGCTGGGTGTACCAATTTGCTTCTACTCTCTGATTTAAAATCGGTTGTATACTTTTGATCCTTATATTAAAAGGCTTAATTCACTATCAATACTTTCATCACGAGCATCGCATAAGATACGGCTACAGCTTAAACGGTTAGAGCGATTTTCGTAAAAGTTGTTTCAAGTGGTAGAAAATTCTTGTCTCTAGTGCCCTTCACTTATGTGTAATTTCTCTAGGATTCATAGTTTTTGCGTAATATTAAAGAAAATTAAATTCTCTATCCATGTGCCTGAGTGTCTGGTTGCGAATCTGGAGACCCGGGTTCGATCCCGACCGACGCCAAAAATTATATCGATTTTAATGGCATAAAATTGACTCCTGTGGTGCACTCTCCACGCCAGCCATGAGTGCCCGTGAGATGACGCCTGGTAAACGCCCGCACAGTGCAAATATTTCATCATTACCGAAATCTGTGTACACAGCAGATTGGCACACCCAACAATGGGTAATATGCCGTGATGATATATTTATTTACATATTCTATAGATTTGGAGATAAAAGAAATATAATATATAAAATAATCTGTTATAGTAAATTTTACAGCCGAAAGAATACCATGGAAAATAGTTGAAAATTGTTTGTAACTGACATAAATGTCAGTGTCTGAAATCCGGAGACATTACTGAAGATTTTTTCTGGGAAGTACATACATTTTATTTCTTATTGTATTAATAGTTAAATATTTAAAATTATAGGTATATTACATATATCCTTCAAAAATACTGTCAATCCTGACAATGAATTGGAAACATATCAAAAAATTAGAAGAGTACAAAATTTCTTCATAAAATTAATTTAAAATTAAACAATCTAAATAGATATAAGTAGAATTTTTGGTGTAGAGTGTAGGTATACAAGAAATGTTAAATACAATAGGGCGCGAGCAGTCATGTGACTTAGATAGATGTCAAATATCATAATTTCGCATTCTAATTTAGTGATTTTCCAATTCCATGTGGTTTATTTTCCTCGACAAGTAAATTCCTCACTCCTGGTGACAAATTAACTACGTGAATTTAGAAAATCTTGAAATTTTTAATGAAAAATTCTGACATTTGACATCTAATTGTCATTCTGACACGGGCCCCCATATCTGCTTATCAAGGCCAACATTGTAACATGACTGTTCGCGCCCTATACTTATGTAACCAAAAAAGGTAGGGGCGAGAGGTATTGTGATGGTTACAACAGATTTCTTCAATAGAAACAAAACTATACTGTACCCGTGGTCGTATCGCTAATGTCAATCAGTGAATATCAATGTGCCGTCATCGTACCGTCATCGTACTGTCGTAGATGTAAATGGGCCCATTAAAATACATTGGAACAAGAAGTATCGTACCGTCATCGTACCGTTATTGTACCGTCATTGAACCGCCAATGTAAATCAAGCCTAATAGATTTGGTTTTGAAAAATATCTAGTCTAAAATTTTAGGCAGCACCCCTATTCCGAATTCATCTCCTCTCTTCTTTCTCAGTCTGCGCCATTCCATTTTCCGTACAGTATATTCAGCAATCTTTGCAGAGTACTTCTCTCTTAGCCTTCTTCTCCTCTTAGTCTTGTTGAGCGTAGCGTAAGACCCCGTGGGTTATTAATGAGCTCTTGGTAGAACAGTTGCGCCGGCTCGAACCCGGTGATTATGTAATTATCAGTTGGTTTTAATCTCGGGTTAAGCAAACGTTCCACAGCACTACAAATTACTCACAGCTCTCCTTCCAGAGGAAGAGAGGAGGCTAAAACGAAAGAGAGGGAGACGTAGAACGAAGAAGAAGAGTACAGTCAAAGGCAAAGAATGGAACGGAATCAAGAAGTGGAGTAGTTTATTAATACACCGATCCAACAGGATACAAGACCCCAATTACAGGACGATCATACGATATACAAATATAAAAATCTGATGTGGCCAGCACAATACCTTCCGTCAATCCTGTGTATTATGTACAAATTCCATACATAAATTTTCTTGCAAAAGATTCTAAATTTTTGTTATTTTATGATTCCCTTTCTCGGCAACTGAATTCCATACTCCTGATAACAAACAAACCACATGAAATAAGAAAACCATGAAATTATGAATGAAAACTTATGACAGTGATGGACATAATTAATTGCTCTCATTTTGACACCCATATCTGCTTGCCAAAGTCAGCAAAGTCACGTCACTGCACGCGCCCTATACATAAATTTTCTTGCATTTTCAGTAAAATTATTCCATATACTATGCAAATTGCACTTGACACTGACATCTTCTTCTTCTTTAGTTTTTACCATTTGTTAGGGGTCGCTATTTTTATTTTCTTCTTCCACTCATTTTTGTTTTGCGTGTCGTCCTCATTCAGTTCCTTTTCTCTCAAGTCTTCCGAAATGCAGTCCTTCCATCTTATATTTGGTCTTCCTATGTTTCTTTCACCTTCTATTACTAAACTATTAATTTTTCTTCCAATATATTCATACTCATGACATGTACAAACCAATGTAATCGTCTCTCTTATATCTTTCGAGAAACATTATAGTTATTTCCCTTATTCTTTCATTCATTTATTTTTTATTAATACTGAATCAATATCAATTTGAATTACCTGAATATATTAACAGTTTCCATGGTTAAGTTAGCATACTTCCGGTTGACCAATTATAACGAAAATTTAATCAAGTCTGCATATGGTTGTAAGGAAGAGGAATACGCAAGAATTCTAGTACGCACACACACACACACACACATCAACGTAAAAATAGTAAAATCGTATTGTAAAGACCCTATTTTTATAATAACACGTATCTACTATATACAGTAAATTTTTTGAAAGATGTCCGATCAAGGTCATCTGTATCATGAACGAGTTAACAAATTAACATACATTTATCCCCCTCCTTTACAAAGGCTTTAAGCGTGTGCGATTAGGATGGATATAACATGCTTGTCTTTCAAAAATTCTTATTGTTCCGATTAATTTAGGACATTCCATTTCAAAATGGATAAATTGATAATAACGCTGTAACGTAAGTTTATATATTAATTCAGATACATTACCTTGATTCATAGCACTGACATTGTGTCAGTATCTTAATTTTCACTTATTTGGTTTTACATTTGCTGATAAACTTACCAGTTGATTTATTTTTGAATTTTGAATGCTGTTATTGTAACATATATTTTTATAATAATAAAATAACAGTAGTATCTTATGTACCTTCACAAAAACTAAGCAAAGGACACTACTGAATTTGTCAGAATGGGCGGAGCAAAAATCTGAATTCATACAATTCGTAGATAACCTTGATCGGGCATCTTTCAAAAATTTTACTGTAAAAGACAATACATTTTTAACGGGATTTTCGTCTGCTGCCAATTTATCAACTAATTATGCCTTTCCAAACATCTATTCTTCCTTTTTTTCATAACTTATAACTTCTAACCACACTTTTGACATACAACTGTGATCAGATCTAAATTTTGTCACCTGTACTCTTCAGGAATTCAGGCTCCCTGGAGAGCTAACATAAACTCTAATGCTCTAGCTAGAATACGCTTTCAAAAGGTAATAGACCCTATTGAATAGCCATGGGCTTAAATGTTACGTAAACTCCTAAAATATCACTTTCGGAAGCTGAAGCGATGTGATTAAGTTATTGAATTTAAATTTGATATTTGAAAATGAACAGAATGAGTTTGTTTTTCGGTAATAAAGTTTGAAGTTTATGGACTGGATAGTACAGGTGGAAATGGGTGAATTTGTCATATTTGAATAATTTTTTAATTTAAAATATGGTGTTTTATTTTGTATAATTTTATGAACTTGTAAATATTATCGAAAAGGTGACGGATGTAACGAAGAAATTTTGAATTATACTACATATATTTATTACAGTTAGGAATATGATTATTCGGAATATTCAGGGTGTTATATTTTAGGGGACCCAGCAAATATCTCGCTTATTTATTAAGTTAGTAATTTTTTTCATATAACATGATTTATACAGCAACATGTAAGCTACTTGATGACGGATGTGCATTCATGATACCACTTCCGGTTTATTAGTAATTAATATCAACTTTGAAATTTCAAATGGAATATACTATATATTTTTTTACAAATTTGAAAAGTACATCACATTTGCTTTACAATCATGTAAAATTATCCATATGTTACATTATTAAAAAATAAAATGGCGGGCACTTTTTTATACACCTAGCCGAAAAGAGAATAGTGAGCCGTGACTGTGGCTTGAAATAAAACAATCAACTGAAAAAGAAGTAATGTAAGTAATATTAAATATAACTTATATAATAATATAGGTTCTGATATTGTGGTAATATATACTCGTAGCAGAGGAATTTACTAACATGGTAACAATGTATAGTTCGTCTAGGGATCATTTTCCGAAGACTCGATATCGTTTTATTACGGCAGTACAATAGAGGGTCCCAATAGCCTGGGATGTGCCAGGGCTGTAATGAAAAATTTGAGTAGGGGTTTGAAATATTTCATTTTCGTAAGAAATATTTTAGCTGTCACGATATTAGAGTACCTTTTTCGCTTTTAGAAGCAACGTATTTTTTTCAGTATAATGGGTTAAGTTGTTATTTCTTACAACGTGGTGCAAATTTTATAAAAATCAGTTAAGCCGTTTAGGCTGTACAAGTGAGCACAACATAACTGGTATGGAGGAGCGTTCTAGCAAATTATATATATATATATATATTATTAGGAAGACACTGGCCGCACCCAAAATTAACAATGTGGGCGTATTAATTAATATTTCTTTTCTAAAAGCCATCATTGCATATAAATTGAGCGAAATTAATCTACGCAAATAAAATGGCATTTATTTTTGCCTAGTTCATGTTTTCCTGATTAGCATATGTCTGAAATGAAATATAGCTTATTTAATCGTATTACCCGATTAATTTATAAGGTAATAATTATGCGTTTATGGCGATTTAAGCTTACAACTCGTATATCTTAATTAATTTCAAAATAATCATGTCTCATGTTGAGAATATACGAAATTACAAATTTATAGAAACCTGTTTTACGGCTACGAGTTTCTAATTGCAGGGAAGGAAGACTAATAATATTTGGATATAACTTCGCTAATTAACACAGTGCAAAAAAGTTTTATGTATGTGTTTGATTTAAATTTCCTGTAGAGAATACGTGTATCATAATTATTTCTAACACCTTATTCATTCAATTTATTACCGAAGTAAGATTTTTTGTGAAAAATTCATGGACTATACCGGTGTTGGAACCCAGGACCTTCCTATGTGTAGCTGGTTGGTTCTGGGTTCAAATCCCGATTATTTATTTATATTTCGTATTCAAACCATACATACAGTCTCAGAGTTAAATAAAGGGGTCCCAACTAGAGCACCGGAATTAATTTTAAAGAAAAACACATTTATTTTTTGAATTAAGCAAACATTTTTATTTATTTTAAATAGTTCCGATTAAACGTGAAATACAAAATCAGGCAAATGGCCACCATGAAACCTCTGACACAGGGTTATTCTTTTGTTGAAATTTTGAATAACTTTTACACATAAATGTCGCTGTATTTCACCAATAACGCGCCGTATTTCCTTTTTAAGATGTTCAACTGTTTCAGGCTTATTCGCATACACCTTTTCCTTCACATAGCCCCAAAGAAAAAAGTCATCGGTGTTAGATCGCACGATCTTGGTGGCCAATGTTGATCGACAAATCGAGAAATGACACGGCTTGGAAACTTGGTCTGCAGTAACACCATTGTTTCACGTGCTGTGTGGCAGGTCGCACCGTCTTGTTGGAAAAACATGTCCTCCACATCAATTACATTCAAATCTTTTACCAAAATTCGTTGCATAGTGCTTCTGGAAATGTTTAATTCTTGACCACGATGCCAAATGGAAGTTCCTGGATTCTCGGCCACAGATTCCCTTACTGTGGCTATATTTTCAAATGACCGACAAGGACGACGACGAGCAATGATCTTCTTATCCATCAGCGTAAATTTGGTCTCAAATTTTGTAATTAAACGCCTCACTGTCGATTCATTTGGCACATTATTGCGACCGAAAACTTGACGTAATTGGCGAACTGTTTTCGCAAAACTTTCATCATTTTGTAATGTGTTTTTACAATAATTAAATGTAGTTCGTTCCATATTCTTAAATCGCGTGGTCTGTACGTGACAACTGTCAAAAAAAATTAACCTTACAACTCGTATTAACAAAATGGCGGCAAATTTAAATCCGGCGCTCTAGTTGGGACAGCCTATCAGCCTGATTCTCGTGACACTTGTTTAGAAAACGATATTGTAATGAAAACAATTATTGTTTCGTATACGATAAATTGTAATTTTGAAATTCACGTGAACATTGTTTCTGAAACAATATTGTATACAAAACAATAAATTGAATGTCAAAAATTTATCGTAAACTATACAATTTTTGGTATTCAGATGATCAAAGTTGTATTGTATGGAAAACAATAATTGTTTTAAAATATTGTATTCTGAACAAGAAACTGAGCTACTTGTTACGGAAACAATAATATTTAAAATACTATCTAAATTGTGAATAATGGTAAACACAATTTTTATTACATTAATTAGTGCTATTATTGACTTCGAAAAGAGGAAATATATGTTAGAGTAATATATAGCCAATGTACTTACATACGTGTAATGTAACTTTATAAATTAAATAATTCTGGCATTTTGCTGAATTTAAAAAAAAAAAACATTTAAGAGTATGAATGATCCTTTATCCTTACAAAAAACAACAAATTTTTACAAAAATTAACTTACAGGTTCATCAATTGAAAATGCTATTGAATAAATTTAAGTATCATCTCTGCTAAATTATCCAAATCCAGATCGAGATAAAATTTCTATTTTATAACAATAAAACTATGTATCTTATTAGATTGTATATTCTTTATTCATTTATAAATACACATTACATTTATTCAGTGAAAGAAGTTATCTACTGATGTAAAAAAAAATAAAAAAAATATATCATCACGGCATATTACCCATTGCTGTGTGTGCCAATCTGCTTTGTACAGATATCGGTAATGATGGAATATTTGAACCGTGCGGGCGCTTACCAGGCGTCACCTCACGGGCACTCATTGCTGGCGTGGAGAGTGCGCCACAGGGATCAATTTTGTGCCATTAAAATGTGATGTAATTTTTGGCGTCGGTCGGGATCGAACCCGGGTCCCCAGATTCGCGAACAGACACTCAGGCACACGGCCATGAGACCCCATCTACTTATTTTTATGTTTTTCGCCAGTTTTTTTCGTTAAATAACCCATTTTAACAAGAATCTAAATTTAAAACCATTTCTTGTCATACCTAAAATATTTCCGAATTTAAATTTGGCTTTTTTCTTCTGGTTTTTAAATGATCTTGTACTTATATCTGTTATTGAGACTTCTATACATTTTTCTTCTTCCACAACACTATTAATAACAAAACATATATGATAATGCTTTTGAGTTTAGGAAATGTCCCTTATGTCAAAAAATCATGTAAATAAATGTCAAATAAGGAAATGAACTACCTTCATACTTGTATACATTACAATACAATAAATTGTATAGAGACAGTTTACAAGGAGTCACGGGAATACGAATTTCATACAATATCTTAAACTATATGATTTTCAATATCGTATTCAAAACAATATTGTTTTCAATACAAGTGTCACGAGAATAAGGCTGTTTATCAGGCAATCAAATAAGTTCGTGCGGTTTTTATGGTAACATATAAATATTTATTAAGAAACAATAATTCACTATTATTCATCGAAGTAATTACCATCACACTCAATGACCTTTTGCCAATTTTTGTATGTCGCTCTTGTAGAACTCTATGAATCAAAAAATTGACGGACTGCATTTATTACAACAACTCGAGTTTTGAACTGTCTATGTCTCATACAGTTGTTAAGAGGTTACGGTATGCGGTTTGGCATTATCCTGAAAGAATACTACTTTCTTTCGATTGACTAAAGAAGGCTGTTTTTGGATGAGTGCTGCTTGTACTCGCTGAAGCTGTTCACAATACAAGTTCGCAATGATGGTTTGACTCCTTTCCAAAAACTCATAATGGAAAATGGACTGTGGTACCGAATCAGTAGGCGACAACCAATGATTCGTCGCAGATCAACCGATCAAGAAATGGTTCATTATCGTTGCGTGAAATGTTTGCCGAACAAATGGTAAGACGACCTAATTCGTCTAATCATTTGACAATTCATGTGGGACCCATTTGTTTAACTTCCACGTCTTTCCTAACTGATGACCAAACGAATGGTTTCAACACTCACATTGAACCTTTCTGCAAGCTCTAAGTACGTTGTATTAGAATTTGCCTCCACAACCTGTTGAAGATCATTGTTGTTAATGATCTTCGGTCTCCCATCGGTCAAGCTGAAATCTCTCGAAGAAAATTTCTTGAATCACTTCTGTGTTATTCTATCACTCACGGCATCATCTCCGAATGTGGTACATATTTTTCTTGCCGTCACTGCAGCTTTGGTACCAAGTTTGTACTCATAGAGTAAACAACCTCGAATTAAAGTTATATTCGTTGTCCTTTTCAACTATTCAAATTAGGAATTAAACAATAGTCACCAAATGTGTATGTATTGGACAAAAGCAGGATTTATATTAACGTAGATGACAGATAACAAACAAGTGCTATCGATACAAAAACTTATTTGGTTGCCCTAAAGGTGACATATTCATAAAACATTATGAACTATATAAAAACTTATATTTCCAGGTAGTTCACCAGTAAATCGAGTTTCTATAGATGTTCATAAAAATTTAACTATGTGTTAAGAATGACCTAATACATACACAGTTAATTTTTTATAAACTTCTGACGTACAGAAAATGAGTTATTCGCCTCGAAAGTCAGACATTTTAACACGTGAAGCATAGGACCAATGCTACCAAAACCAACGTTTTGATTAATAGCATCATTTTGCTTCTACAGATTTTAATAAAAAACTAATATGTAGTAGTTTAATATGTTTCGAATATTATTTCAAACGATGAAAGCGATCTGACGTACAGTTTCAGAGTAATCGTAGTGTAAAATAATGTATTCGATGACTGAAAAACTCGAGGGAGAGAGGCAGCGGCAACACTGTATGTTTATGTCAGGGGGAAGGGTAAAACTAATATAATATATAGATAAAAATATTACTTACATTTGCATTTAATGTATGTTTTATTCATTTATATTTGTGAAAAACTGTATAACAACGTTAGAACTGCTATATTGATTTTTTGACAGTCTCAAAATGACATTTAAATGACAGCAGGCATAAATCACGTCCTCATTACCGGTTTTAGAACTAGAGTTTTGGACAGATTTTGAAACAAAATTTGACTAGTTTTCCGGTCTTGTATTAATAAAGTAGGCTACGATCCAGCAGATATCAAATTTAAATGTCATTTTTAGAATGTCAAAAAATCAATTTAGCTATTATAACGTTGTTATATGGTTTTTCAAAGATATAAATGTATAAAAAATACAAAAAATGCAAATGTAAGTACTATGTTTTATCTATATATATATATATATATATATATATATATATATATATATATATATATATATATATATATATATATACATATATATATATAACTTGTTATATTATTTTTAATACGTCAAAATTGACAGCGGCAATAAGTCACGTCAAAACGGCGAATTTGTAACTACGGCTGGATTCAGCGGCTCTCTGTTAGAACTGTTCCCCCCTTCCCCTTCCGATTAAAGCGCGACGTTGCCAGCTTTCCTTTAACGTTTCGTAGTGGTGTGGGTGTACATACTTATGACATACGGCACAAGAAAGTACAGTCACCTACCAAAAGTTTTCTTTAAAGAGGGGTTATCGTAGAATGCGCAGTATACGTTCAGCGTGATCAAATTTTTGGCCTGGACGGTAGCTGGTGAACTACCTTAAAACAATAACCAGAATAAAAATTTATTAATTCAATACTTTAATAATTATTTATAATAGATTGCATTTGACGTGGCATATGCTTCCATGCATTCGTTGTAATTTGAAATAATAATAATAATAAACTACAAAATCATCGATGATTTACATAATTCGACGCCAGGACCAATACAATAAAAAAAGCATCCATTCATTCATCACGTATTTGTTGGTATGTAAAGCCCTGTTTACATAACTCATCCACACCTTAAACCAATACAATTTAAGTGTTCATCTTTCATCGCCCCGGTGTAAACGGGCCTTATTTAAAGCCCGAGCCTTCAGTATGTCTGGATCTACACGACCAACTTCTACTGTTACGCCCAATAATAAATAATACAAGTTTATGTGCTGATTATAAAAAATGCCTCTCGACTTCTTTTGTTTCAACTGTGTGTGCTTCGCGTTTGTTTGCCGTTTAGTCTTTTGTTTTTCACTGACACGCCTTTTACCCAATTTGGCGGGGAGATTATCTTTGGTGATATTTTTGCAGTTGAATGGTTGGGAAACAGAACCATTTGTTAACAACTCCAATGTCGAAATGTAATTGTTGCGATTTGTATTATACTTAATTGTTTAAGCTTCTGATAGATCCAGTTTAGTTCGGATTTTTTGACCGTTTTACCTCTCGCTAAGAGGTATTGGATTCATGCTAAAAATCACATATCCAGATTTTAGGATGTGTGTGTGTATGTGAGAGATTGTTGGAGGTACGATTTCTCAAATTCTATATGACTAAAGACCTGTGTAACTACGGACTCCTCAATCTAACAGTAATGGGAAGAGTTGAATAGGTTCTGGTAACAATTGGACAACCGGAAATGGTAACTTTTTTGAAAATTTGTTACTACAAATAATAAAGATAATTAAATTCTCAATCCGACACATTTAATTTTTTTATTATCTCGTATAGATTTGAAGATATAGGATATAATAATATAGAATAATCTGTTGTAATAAATCTGTTTTTATTTGGCAGATAAATGCAAAATGTCAGTGTCAAAAATCAGCATTTTAATAACATTACTGGAAGATTTTTCTGGGAGGTACGAGTATATATTATTGTATTATTAATTAAATATGTATTTAAATTATAGGTATGTTAATATTACATATATCCTTAAGAAATACCGCTAATACCGTCAATGAATTTGAAGAATTTTGAACATATTTGGACAAAATTTCTCATAGAACGAAAGAAGAGATACAATTTCAATTATTTGTGTGTACAAGAAATGTTAAATTCATTAGTTTTAGGACTTGGCTTGCCTTGGCAAGCAGATATGAGGATCCGTGTCAGAATGACGGCTAGTAGTTATTTATATAGATGTCACAATTGTGATATGTCATAATTCTTCATTCAAAATTTCAAAATATTCTGATATTTATTATTTGTCATCTATAGTGTGGAATATACTTGTCGAGGAAAATAATCCACATGGATTTGGAAAATCATTATTATTATTATTATCATAATTAACTTTTAAATTCAGAAATCTATGTCGCCATTTGGTATCTAGTTCTTTGATTTCCAAGAAACAGTTAGCAAATGAAATTTGTGACAAAACTTTGAAGAATTTTAACTCAATATCTAGGTTTATAAGAAAAAGTCATTAAGAAATATTGTTGCACTCGATGAGTTGTATCACTGGTTAAATTTAATGTACTTATTCTGAAAATGTCAGTGTCAAAAACCAACAGTACTTCATAAACCTATTTGGGCGGTATTGGCAGTTTAATTCTAAAACTTAACCTTAATAAATAATAATTTAATAAATGTCGCCATACCTACTTGTTGTTAATATTTGAACTGACCTAATTGACATAAAAGTACAATAATATATTTTGTATTCATATATACAATATGCTCTAAATACATATTAAAATTCATGATATTTATATTTTGAATGGAAGAATAAATTGAATGTATATTATTTAGGAGTTAAAAAAAACTTTCTTGAGTCGATTTTTAATAGGATCTTTTAGTCCGTAATCCTATTAAATGCTTTAAGACGAACATAAAGGAATGATGAATATATTGTAAGATTTATTTACCTATACAATCATGTTCAATTTATTAAATTTAAGCTTAGTAGACATAATTAAACTATGAAAAAGTATATTAAGTAAATAGTATATGGTCATTTCATAAATTTCAATTTACTTTAAAAACTACATAAATTATTATTGAAACATATATTATATGATCTCAATATATAAAAATCTGATGTGGCCAGCACAATACCTTCCGTCAATTCTACGTATTTTGTACAAATTCCACACAGATATTCTTTTGCAAACTATTCTATGGGCGATTTCTTTTTAGGGGAGAAATGAACTGATCATACCTCGTACTGAACTGAACTGAACTACTAAAAAGAACAGTATGTTTCTTGAAATAAGAAGTAAAATAAAAACATATATAGCATTATATTTATGGGGTCTCGTGGCCGTGTGCCTGAGTGTCTGGTCGCGAATCTGGGGACCCGGGTTCGATCCGACTTCGCCCGAAATTGACCCCTGTGGTGCACTCTCAACGCCAGCATTGAGTGCCCGTGAGGTGACGCCTGGTAAGCGCCCGGACAGTACAGATGATTGGCACACCCAGCATATACCCCTGTATATAAAGGTACTCTAGGTGCAGTTTTCAGCAGCATTAGTTTGCAAGTTATATCTTTATAATTATTTACCTCTGAATTCATTAAATATGAAGAAAAAAGTATATTTAAAACGAATAGAGAATAACATTATTTTATTAGTAATAACATAAAAGGTATTTAACAGCGTTTTTTTCCTCAATATTAATTTGACTCCATCAAAATCTTAATTTTGTATTTTTGTAATCATTATACTAACATTTTTCCTCTACATATGTTTTCGTATGTGTGTTGTGTTCCGTACATCTGTATATAATGAAGACGTCTCCTTAGCCTACGACAGGCTGTTTTAAACTCAGCATGAGTTCGTTAGCAACCGGTGATCGCCTGCTGTTTAGCTGTTTACTCGTGTGAAGGTTGCTAGGCAACGAAAACAGTGGTGGGGGAAATCAGGCGGGAGATTTAAATAAGAATGAGGATTATTGAAATATTTAAAGTGCAATTGTGATTTAAATTAAAATAATAATAGAATAAAAAATCTATTATTTGTAAATAATAATTATACCCGTAAACATATGGTATGTCGTTACTATAGTTACGGTATAAAATGATTGACAGTAATGTAGCGGATGTCCCAACTAGAGCGCCGGATTTAAATTTGCCGCCATTTTGTTAATACGAGTTGTAAGGTTAAATTTTTTTGACAGTTGTCACGTACAGACCACGCGATTTAAGAATATGGAGAAGTATTCAAACGAACAACGTTTAATTATTGTAAAAACACTTTACAAAAATGGTGAAAGTTTTGCGAAAACAGTTCGCCAATTACGCCAAGTTTTCGGTCGCAATAATGCGCCAAATGAATTGACAGTGAAGCGTTTAATTACAAAATTTGAGACCAAATTTACGCTGATGGATGAGAAGATCATTGTTCGTCGTCGTCTTTGTCGGTCACTCGAAAATATAGCCACAGTAAGGGAATCTGTGGCCGAGAATCCAGGAACTTCCATTCGGCATCGTGGTCAAGAATTAAACATTTTGTTTTGTGGCCCGAATTGGATGTAATTGATGTGGAGGACATGTTTTTCCAACAAGACGGTGCGACCTGCCACACAGCACGTGAAACAATGGATTACTGCAGGCCAAGTTTCCAGGCCGTGTCATTTCTCGATTTGGCGATCAACATTGGCCACCAAGATCGTGTGATCTAACACCGATGGACTTTTTTCTTTGGGGCTATGTGAAGGAAAAGGTGTATGCGAATAAGCCTGAAACAGTTGAACATCTTAAAGAGGAAATACGGCGCATTATTGGTGAAATACAGCCACATTTATATGAAAACGTTATTTAAAATTTCAACAAAAGAATAACCCTGTGCCAGAGGTTTCGTGGTGGCCATTTGCCTGATGTTGTATTTCACTTCAAATGAGGGTACTTCCGGTTGACCAATTATAACCAAAATGCATATGGATGTAAGGAAGAGGAATATGTAAAAATTGTAACTTTTTGAATTCTAGTATTGGAGATATCGCGGCCGAAACTGCGTCACATACACACGCACACACATACATACATCATCATAAAAATAGTAAAATCTTATTGTAGAGACTCTAAAACATGCTTATTCATTGAAAATTCAGCACCGAATTTTTTGATCAAAGACAATACCTTCCTAGAGATGACGGAACGTAAAAATCTGTTGTGGCCAGCACAATACCTCTCGCCATTTGCATTTTATGTTGCATAGGGCGCGAGCAGTTATGTGACTTTGTTGGCCTTGGCAAGCAGATATGGGGGCCCGTGTCAGAATGACAGCTGGTAATAATGTACATATCATAAGTTTTCATTCAAAACATTATAATTTTCCAAATCCATGTGTATTAGTATATTTCATACTATTGATGACAAATAAACATCAGAATATGCGATTGTTGAAAATTTTGAAAACCTCTGTTATATATCTAAACAAAGACAAAACACTAAACAGGGACTAACAATTCCATCGACTAGACAAAGACAGTAGTCTATAGAACCTATTAGTCAAAAAGAGATAGCGATAGTGTTGTTATATTCATGTTCACCGTTTAGTAAGAAACAGATTCTTCAAGTGTAGGTGTTTGTGTTAGAGTGAGAGAGATACCGATAGAATCAAGGTGTGAGCATATCTGTAAGGTAAAGAGAGATAGATATACGAAGAAAGAGTATTAGAAGAAGATAGACAATGTAGGTATGTGTCCGGAATTCGTGTAATCTTGTTGTTATAATAGGAATGGTTTTTAATTTGGTGTAATATTTCCATTAACTTTTATATAACAAAATATGGGGTGTTTCATTAAAATTATATGCGTTAAGTTTTTCGCCAATCAATATTCAGAATCTCCCTAGTTACATGTCTATCACAGCGATGATAAAAAACAAAGAAATTATCACCGTATTTATAGTAGTTACTAAGGGATTTGTTTTCTTTATTTACGACATTGACAGTTAATTTTGAGTATATAATAAGTAATAACAGTAATTGAAACTCTGATATATTAAATAAAACTCGTATGTACCATGTTTTAATACATTATGAATATGTTTATCAAAAGTTAGGATAATATAGTGTGTTACAAAAATTCATTATATTCTCATATATTATACAACAAGACGATTGAAAATTCTCGATTATACGAAACGTGTTGCCTGGAAACATCACGAGACCGAAGGTCGAGTGGTATTTCCATTAGGCAACTCGTTGAGTATGTCGAGAATTTTCTATTGTCGAGTTGTATACAGGTAGACTATATCATGAATAAATTAAAAAGTAAATAGTAAATTTAACGTAGACCTGTGGTCTATTTGATTTTGACAGAAACGTCAAACTATATGCTACATAACCTATCTTTTTAAATATAGTTATAGTAGTATGTAATTTTACATTGAAATGCTCGTATTTCAAAATAAATGTTTGTATTTCAAATAAACTAGCAATAGTGCAGTTCCAGATTTGTGATCCAAATAATTATTTGTTTACTTGTCAAATTTTACTGGCATAATTCCTTGCTGTCAAATAACAGATGCGTTCAATTATTTGGTTCGGTGCACTTGGAGCAGTCAGTGTGATTTTAAATGTCTACTTAAAGCATACAACGCACGATTTTCCTCCTCAAAGTCTAACTACAGATTCATTTATACTCGTATACTCGCTACTGTGATCGAATGAAAAAGATCATGTCCGTAAATATAATTAAAAATGACATTGTCAGTTCTGAGTACATAGAACAAAATAACCAAACGCACTTATAAGTGAATATACGGAGGTAGGTATATTCGAATATACCAAGGTTCGTATATTCGTTCACCATGGTTACTCAATAATAACCGCTGTAATACGTGGTAGCTAAGGAAAATCACACATTCTTATTGGTTTATAACTTAATGAATGATATAGTCTCATTAAAGATTAATAATCGAAGATATTGCTCGGTTTCACTCAAGAATATCATCGATGATAATCATATCACTTGTTATAATACGAGTAATGTATGTATAAAACAGTTTAGCTATTATTCTTTTCTTCTCTATTCATGTCTTATTCCATTCCTTCACCTCTAATTCCAATCCTATCCAAATATTCTTATGCATTGGTTGTGACGTCCACGTCTCTATTCTCATATATATCTGGCCGCATCTCATTTGTGGAAGGTAATATTTTATTCAGTCCATACTGCGCTTTATCTTAACTATATATCTGTAGACACCTACAACTACGGCCAGTCAAGTCAGGCCGTGCACAAGCGCATGTACAAACATGCGTGCGCGCGGAAAATTAAATTGAAATGTTGTTGTTTTGGTTTCACAGACAATGTTTGACTTTGAGTGAGAGTGTGAGTATGAACAGAGATACAGGCTGGGTGTGAGAAATAAAAATTATAATAATAATGGTATTACTGTTCTTGAACCATTGGTTTTGTATGACGTATGATAATTTGTTATACGAATCGTACTATAAAAATGTATTACGTATCTGGTTCAGAAAGTTATACGTTAACGTATCAAGGGTTTCTCGGTTAAATATATAATATGGAATGCTAGTGCCTGCTTTGATGTATGGAAGCGAATGTTGGGCATGGACGGGAAAGCATAAAAAGAGAGTGACTGCCGTGGAAATGAGGTATTTACGTGGTGTATGTGGGTATGTAAGACGGGATCACGTGAGGAATAATTTGTATGAAAAATGTATGGTTAGGAACAATGTCATTAAGAGAGTTGGTGTGAGTCATTTGAGATGGTTTGGGCATGTGGAGAGAATGGCGAATGAACGGCTTATTAAGCGTATATATCTTGGTGAAGTTGAGGGTTTTAGATTGCGTGGCCGACCAGTGTGTAAGTGGTTGGATGTGGTTGGTAGGGTGCTTAATGAGAAAAAGTATCCAAGTAAGAAGAGAAGAAGAGCATGTATGAATGCGATTATGAGTGTAGTCGAGGTGAAAGAAGTCTACTTCGATAGGAATGTGTGGCGAAGGATGATTGTTTCCTAGCTATTAAGAGGAAGGATTTGTTGTATGATCATGTTCTTATTGTTTTCGGGTTTGTGCGAACCCACTAAGTGGGACACGCGTGATTTTGTGTATGTATCATTTTTAGGAAGAATCACTATATTACATCCGAGGTGGGATTTGTTTCATTACAGCCGAGGGCTCATGTACATGAGAGACGAATGCTCGAGGTGAGATTCAGCACGAGGCTGTGATGAAACTCCCACCGAGGTATGTATACTATTTTATTCGCAATCATTCGCTTTTTAAATCAAAAACTTTGGAAATACATCATTGGGTTATAACCTTTAATTTTATTAATATTTTTGACAGCTCTATTAAAATTTGTTTAGCCTACTTTTTTATAAAGATCTATGGCAATGTTGCTAGGCAACTCCTACATAAACATTTGCAACCCGTGGGGTGGAAGTGAAATTTGTTATTTCCAACCCAAGAGATTATCATTGCAGTTAGGAATGACATATTTGCCAATCTCTAAAAGGTTAGGAATCGACATATTACTATAATGATTGTGAATAATATATCTTTTTCTATATGCGGGAAATTTCTCGACTGTGATACCCCGCCGGGGATTACCTCATCGCTTTGGAATATTCTACCAGTGGCGGCGTTCACATTCGGGCGGGAAATTTCTCGACTGTGATACCCCGCCGGGGATTACCTCATCGCTTTGGAATATTCTACCAGTGGCGGCGTTCACATTCGGGCGCGTCAGGTGGGCGCGCTACAATATTAAAGTCTTCTATTCGGCTGTACCGGTCACCACCCAGTTTAATAAATATTACTTATCAAGAACGGAAACTTTTATTTTACTAGATGAAATAGGAATTACAAAAATAAATAAATATTTCATCACGGCATATTACCCATTGCTGGGTGTGCCAATCTGCTTCGTACACAGATATCGGTAATGATGGAATGTTTGTACCGTGCGGGCGCTTACCAGGCGTTAATTTTGTGCCTATAAAATGCGATGTAATTTTTGGCCTCGGTCGGGATCGAACCCGGGTCCCCAGATTCGCGACCAGACACTCAGGCACACGGCCACGAGACCCCATGGGATTTATCTACCTCTGGTAAATCAACAGAATTTACGGAAATATTTTAAGAATATATTTTATTAAATTTGCAAGTCGTACTCGTGTGAACCACCCTGACCAAAAGTTCGTATTTTATACAAATTAGCCAGTAATTCCCAAAATATTCATCTTCTTATTATTATTTTTCCCACAGTATTTCAGCTAAACTATTTCTTTTATTCTTTTGAGTTATTTTTCCTCGTAGCCATGGTGACACTTCTAAACAAAGTTGTCAAGCAAATGGGCATCTTTTGTTGTACGGTAACATGAATATCTCCTTCTCATACCAGGTAAACAAGTTCCCCACAAAAGAAACTTGTATATGTAATTGTAATTAATTTTCTACTACTTTCCGTGGCTTTATTATGTAAATGTTATGTAGGTGTATATTAACTTGACGTTGTAAAGTGTAATACAGTTGTTTTGTTGTAATACAATACACACACGACAGGCGTAAGTCGCTGTAAAAATATGAAAAAATCTTTCCTTTGCGTTTATTTGTATCGTAAATACGTAGTTACTGCAATCCTTCTTATAACACTGTAGATAGATTCCTAAATAATCTCGTGTTATGCCGTCAATTTTTTACCTCTCGCTAAGAGGGGTATTGGATTCATGCTAAAAATCACATATCCAGATTTTAATGATTAAGCACGTCTTAAGATCCCTACAATCCGATTCAAATATTTTTAAGGTTATGTCTGTGTGTGTGAATGTGTGTGGGGAGTTTGGAAGGACGATTTCTCAAAAACTATAATACTTAATATCTGTTTAACTACGTATTTCTCAACTAAAATATCAGTAAAAAATCTGATGTGGCCAGCACAATACCTTCCGTCAATCCTGTGTATTATGTACAAATTCCATACATAAATTTCTTGCAAAAGATTCTAAATTTTTGGTATTTTATGATTCCCTTTCTCGGCAACGGAATTCTATACTCCTGATAACAAACAAATCACATGAAATAAGAAAATCATGAAATTTTGAATGAAAAATTATGACACTTGTCAGTTATGGACATGATTAATTGCTGTCATTTTGATACGGGTCCCCATATCTGCTTGCCAAAGGCAGCAGTCATGTCACTGCACGCGCCCTATACATAATTTTTTTGCAAAAGATCCTATATTTCCAGTAAAGTTATTTCATAAACAAACTATGCAAATTGCACTTCTTCTTTAGTTTTCCCATTCGTTAGGGGGTCGCTATTTATTATTTTCTTCTTCCACTAATTTTTGTTTTGCGTGTCGTCCTCATTCAGTTCCTTTTCTCTCAAGTCTTCTGCAATACAGTCTTTTCATCTTAAATTTGGTCTTCCTATGTTTCTTCCACCTTCTACTAATTTATTCATCTCTCCTCATGACATGTTCAAACCAATGTAATCGTCTCTATTATATCTAAAAACTTCTAACACTAGAATTATTTCCCTTATTTTTTCATTCAATTACTTGCTTTTTATTGATACTGACATCTGTCAATTTGAATTACCTGAATATATTAGCAGTTTCCATGGTTAAGTTAGCATAGCTGGCTGAATTATGAAATTTATATGAATTTTTTTATCTTTATTATTCTTTAATCCTATATCTGTTGAATATGAAATATAAAATGCAATCAAATCGTATAGAGAATAATATATTCTTTAAATTATAATAACATTTAACTGAGTTTTTCAAGAAAATCTGTTAAAATCTTCAAATGAGGGTACTTCCGGTTGACCAATTATAACCAAAATCTAATCAAGTCTGCATATGGTTGTAAGGAAGAGGAATACGCAAGAATTGTAATTTTTGGAATTCTAGTATTGGAGATATCGTGCAGGAAAAAACGGTCACATACACACACACACACATACACACACACACACACACACACGCACATACGAACACACACACACACACACACATACAGACATCATCGTAAAAATAGTAAAATCGTATTGTAAAGACCCTAAAACGTGCTTATTCAATGGAAACTCACCACCGATTTTTTTGACCAAAGACAATACCTTCCTTACCTATAGGTGACGGAAGGTAAAAATCTAAATATATATAAGGAATAGATATAAGGAATAGGGCGCGAGCAGCCATGTGACTTTGTTGTCCTTGACAAGCAAATATGGGGGCTCGTGTCTGAATGATAGCTAGTAATTATGTACATAGATGCCAAATATCATAATTTTTCATTCTAAATTTAGTGATTTTCCAATTCCATATGGATTTTTGTTGCTCAACACATTCCTGGTGGCAAATTACATGAATTTAGAAAATCTTAAAATTTTTGTTGACACGGGCCCTCATATTTGCTTGTCAAGGCGAACAGTGTCACATGACTGCTCGCGCCCTATACTTATATAACCAAAAACAGAGGTAGCAAGAGATATTATGCTGGCCACAACAGATTTTTTAATCAGTGCTTCCAGTGGCGGCCGTCGCACTAGGTTTGTCCCCTATTCAAAATTTATGGGATGCCTTAAGAAGGCCAGTCCAGACACTAATATAAAATGTAGAAGAACTTTGGACTATAGTCAACTATATACGAAATTTCAATTTTTCTTAGCATTTTGCAAATTTGACATATGCTTTTTTCTATTCTATCTCTTATCTTTCCTGATTCGTGTATATTTTCACCATCTGGTGTATAGGTCAATCTATTCACCAGTTTCTAACCTTTCTTTTGTGTTGACAAATTCATCAACCTTTCATTGTATTCTGCGCAAGCGTCCATTTTAAATTCCACCATAGGCGGGTAATGAAATATGTAAAAAAAAAACAATCAATCCATACCTTCACGAGTAGAAATTTATGTAACATTTTAATCATTTATTCGTCGAAATTAACAACCTCCGTTTATTTCTATTATTTTTTGGTGTTCCTATTTCCACGACCGGTAGTGTATATGATCCCTTGATTTAACACTAACATTTATCCGTCAATTATTCACATTTTAATAATAATATTCAATTGTAAATGTGTTTATAAATAAGCCCTCTTAAATTTATAAATAAATCTACTTAAGTCACACCTATGTTAAGTGTATATCTTTGCATCAAAGGAACAAATGAAGATCACACGTATTCATGGCACACTAGACACCAAACAAATTACACCAATTCATTTCTTATTCAAGAGCTAAACAACACACTAGAATAGTGGTTGGTAGAGTGGACGATACTGGGAATCTAAAACCACCTGTTTGCTTTCAACTTATCTGATCTGGACGAAATATTGTCCTTTTTAAGAACAATACGATCAGGGGAATAGGATTAAAATTTAAAGAGTATTGTAACGTTTATTTATTTAAGACTAAGAATATTATTAAATACTTAAACACTAAGATTATTTATTTAAACAATATTTATTTCACTATATTTATTTATACAACTATATTTTTAATACCTCTCGCTAAGAGAGGTATTGGATTCATGCTAAAAATCGCATATCCAGATTTTATTGAATAAGCACGTTTTAAGGTCCCTACAATCCAATTTTAACATTTTTACGATGATGTCTGTGTGTGTGTATGTATGTGTGTATGTGGGATGTTGGAAGGACGATTAGTCAAAAACTATAAGACTTTATATTTGTTTAACTACATATTTCTCAATCGTACATTCATGGGAAGATCTGAAAAGGTTTTGGTAACAATTGGACAACCGAAAGTAGAAGATTCTTGAAAAAAAATCTTCTAAATATTATTTTTTGAAATTTTTTCTTGGTAATATTAAAGAAAATTTAATTCTCTATCTGATACATTTAAATATTTTATTATATATTCTGTAGATTAAGAGATAAAAGAAATATAATATATAAAATAATCTGTTGTAATAAATTTTACAGCTGAAAGAATGACATGGAAAATAGTTGAAAATTTAAATTGTTTGTAACTGACAGATAAATGTCAGAGTCAGACATTACTGAAGACTTTTTCTGGGAAGTACATACATTATACTAATTCTTAATGTATTAATAGTTAAATATTTAATATTATAGGTATATTACACATAGCCTTCAGAAATACTGTTACTCCCGACAATGAATTAGAAACATCTCGAAGAATTAGAATTTCTTCATAGAATGAATTTAAGTGTAAAAAATGTTAATATAAATAATAGATATAAGTAGAATATTTGGTGACTTTTTGGACTTGACAAGCAGATATGGGGGCCCATGTCAGAATGATAGCAAGTAATTATGTATATAGATGTCAAATATCATAATTTCTCATTCTAAAATTAGTGATTTTCCAATTCCATGTGGTTTATTTTCCTCGACAAGTAAATTCCACACTCTTGGTGACAAATTAACTACGTGAATTTAGAAAATTGAAATTTTTAATGAAAAATTCTGACATTTGACATCTATGTACATAATTACTAATTATCATTCTGAAACGGGCCAGCACATCTGCTTGCCAAGGCCAACAATGTAACATGACTGTTCGCGCGCTATACTTATGTAACCAAAAAAGGAAGTGGCGAGAGGTATTGTGCTGGCCACAACAGATTTTTTGTATTTATATTCTCAAATATCATTAATACTACAGTGATATATAGAGCTTGTACTTATAGTCTGTCTCTCTCTAGCTACATTTCATAGCCACGTTTGAGTACTATACTCGCCGTCAAATAAATATAGACTGACGTTCAACAATTTCCTTTCTCCGCACGCTGTCCCGTCCGGTGTTACCGTTTCTTAATATATATTTATTACTTTTTCGCATTTCCCTTATATTAAAAATTTTAATATTCATAAAATTATCAAGCTGAACATCTGAATATTAAGACAAAATCGAAGCCAAGCAATTACATTTAAGTCTTCCCAACACGCGTTATACATTTAAATATAGAAATTAAAAAAATTTAAATAATTACAGAGTAAAAAAATTACAGATATATCCACATAATTCAAAGCTAACGGAACCAATTCATTGGAGGTAAAACGTTAACTAATTGGGCGTATGACAGGTGTTGGATATTAAATAAATTTAAATTATTTCAATCATGGATGAAATGTTTCTAAAGAAATGAAATATTGTTGGCTATTCATTATTTTAGTTTGAGACCAACACTGCAAGAACAAATATATCAGGACTAGTGATTCAAGTTATTGGCCTGAAAATTTAAGCTTTTTAAAATTTCAAAACATTTCAGATTTGAATTATGCTGTTATACAAAATATAAAGATTTTAATGTCAAATTTAATTTTCAATAACTTTTTACCCCCTGCTACCCTTGGTAAGAAAGGTACAGTAAAATTTTTGAAAGATGTCCGATCAAGGGCACTTGTATCACGAACGAATTAACAAATAGGCATGCATTTATCTCTTTCTTTTGCAAAGGCTGTAAGAGTGTGTGATAAGGATGGATATAACACGCTTGTCTTTCAAAAATTCATATTGTTTCGACTAAGTTAGGACATTCCATTTATAAACGATGCTCGTTGTTGATAATACTTTCGCTGTAACGTAAGTTTATTTATTAATTCAGATACATTACCTGGATTCATAGCTGTACGTATAACGTTATATTCTGTCAGAGTCACTGACACTGACATTGTGTCAGTATCTTATTTTTAACATATTTGGTTTTACATTTGCTTATAAACTTACTAGTTGACTTATTTTTGAATTTTGAATGTTTTTCCTGCAATATATTTTTATAATAATAAAATAACAGTAGTATCTTACGTACCCTCATAAAAACTGAGCAAACGACACTACCGAATTTGTCATGATGGGCGGAGCAAAAATCTGAATTCATACAATTCGTAGACAACCTTGATCGTGCTAAAAATCGCATATCAAGGTTTTGGTAAATGACCACGTTTTAAGGTCCCTACAATCCAATTTTAACATTTTCACGATGATGTCTGTGTGTATGTGTGTGTGGATCCTCTTTACGCTCTAACTCAAATATTATCGTTCAGAAAAATTTTAAACCTTGTATTTCTACCTTACTCTTATATGGAAAGATGCCATTAGATTTTGGTGTAAATAAGATAACCGGAAATGGCACTTTACTGGAAGCTCAAAATAGTTTTTTAAATATTCTTCAGGTTTGCGATAAATTTCTAAAATCATCTATAATTTTAATCCCGGAGCCTACGATTTAAACACAACTCCATGGTTACACAGTTCAGATCTTAAATGTATGTAATTGACAGATATATGTCACTGTCAACAAACTAATCATTTCAAATAATAATAGTAACGTTTTAAAAAGAAAATAGTAAATGGAACAATAATTATATGGAAAGAAACTTAATACAGTTTCCAGCATAAGTAAATATGTAAAAATATAGGTAAAATAATAAAAATATATATCATCACGGCATATAACCCATTGATGGGTGAGCCAATCTGCTTTGTACACACAGATGTCGGTAATAATGATGACATATATGTACCAGGCGTCACTTCACGCGAATCTGGGGAACAGGTTCGATTTTAAATAGCACAAAATTGACCCCTGTGGTGCACTTTCCACACCAAAAATTAATATATATCATTACGGCATATTACCCAATGCTGGGTTTGCCAATCTGCTTGATGATGATGACATATTTGTACCGTGCGAGCGTTTACCAGGTGTCACCTCACGAGCACTTATTGCTGGTGTGGAGAGTGTACCACAGGGGTCATTTTTGTGCCATTTAAAATTCGAAATATATAAATTTAATTTTAAGTATTTACATGAATAAAAATTAAATTAAACGGGAGGTGTTGTGTTGGCTACGTCAGATTTTTCATTCCAAATTTCTTTTCTTGGTATTATGTGATTTCTTTTATCGGCAACTTTGGATAACAAATAAACCACTTGATAACCATATTCAGTTTCCTAACGGTTTCGGGAAAGTATTAATGAACTCGTTTTTTGCACGATCAGGTTTTTTTAAAACTTTACCGATAGGGTTTCCAAGGCAGTAAGTGAAAATTACATAAATAAATAATAAATGTACAATTTTTAAAGCTTTAACGTAACATAACAACGATCATAGCTTACTTAAAAATGACAACTATTTTTTTTAAAATGTCAAAATAATTTTTAAATAATTCTAAACTTTAATTTGTTATTATTGGGACGATCGTGCAAAAAGTATAATAAGCATTGCGGGCATTAAGTGCTCCTTATCGGTATCCTCAACCGGTAAGGTGCACTTACTGCCCTTAATACTTAAATAACTATTACGTTAAGTCACGAATTTTTCGATCCATTCTTGTATTGTTAATAATAGACTGGATTCGAACTTGGCCTGTCTTAATCAAAACTGGTAACTTATTTATAAAGTAATGAATATATTATCCTTTACATGGACCATTAAAAATTCTTAGAATTAAATATGTTGTTAAGTTTATAATTAAAATTAATTTACACTTGTTAACACCATCCTTCGTAATTATAAAAATATTTTTCTCGCCACATAAATATATCAACTTTATCTCCAGAATTTAGTAAGAATTATTATCAAGATGAATTTTTATACCTACTTCTTAGAACGAATGAATAAAAGTCACATTATGAATCCTGTTTTCAACATAAAAAAGTAAAATATCTTTATTCACATCTTTCTGTAACTAATATGGAAGAATAAATGGAAATTATTAAAATATTATATAAATGTTAGTAACTTTAAACGAACCTTTTAATTTTAATAAAATTTTGATGTGGCCAGCACAATACCTTCCATCAATCCTGTGTATTATGTATAAATTCCATACATAAATTTTCTTGCAAAAGATTCTAAATTTCCAGTAAAATTACTTCATAAACTATGCAAATTGCACTTGACACTAACATCTTCTTCTTCTTTAGCTTTCCCCATTCGTTAGGGGTCGCTATTTTTTATTATCTTCTTCATTTCTCCTCATGACATTTTCAAACCAATGTAATCATCCCTCTTGTATCTTTCTAGAAACTTCCTCATCTCTGCCACTTTAATTTACTTTTACTGATACTGACATCTGTCAATTTGAATTATATGAATATATAAGTAGTTTCCATAGCTGGCTGATCTATAAAATTTAATTTCTTTAAAATTCTTTAACTCTATATCTATTGAATATGAAGTATAAAATGCAATCAAATCGTATAGAGAATAATAAATTCATTTTCTCTCAAATTTTTCGCAATACAGTCCTTCCATCTTATCTTTGGTCTTCCTCTGTTTCTTCAACCTCCTATTAATAAACTACTCATTCTTGTTCAAATATAATTCTTCATTTCTCTTCATGACGTGTTCAAACCAATGTAATCGTCTTTCTTGTATCTTTCTAGAAACTTGTA
Organism: Harpalus rufipes; assembly: GCA_951394225.1. Taxonomy (NCBI): domain Eukaryota; kingdom Metazoa; phylum Arthropoda; class Insecta; order Coleoptera; family Carabidae; genus Harpalus; species Harpalus rufipes. The sequence goes on along the minus strand of OX596290.1, from coordinate 20,832,105 downwards.
ACACTAGAGTTATTTTCGTATCTTTCCGAATCTTCCCCAACGTCTACTTCAACATCCTCATCCACATTAATTTACTTTTTATTTATACTGACATCTGTCAATTTGAATTATATGAATATATTAGTAATTTCCATGTTTAGCATAGCCGGCTGATCTATAAAATTAAATTTCTTTAAAATTCTTTAACTCTGTATCTATTGAATATGAAGTATAAAATGTAATCAAATCGTATAGAGAAGAATATATTCTTTAAGTTATAATAACGTTAAATGCCAATAAATCTTATTTAGCTGTTAAAAACTTCAAATGAGGGTACTTCCGGTTGACAAATTATAACCAAAATTTAATCATTTGTTCTTTTGAATGTAAACTTTAGGAATACGGAACTATTATAATTTTTGGAATCGTGGTATTGAAGTTTGCGATCCGAAACTTTCGTCACACACACACACACACACATACACAAACATACACACACACAGACACACATATATACATACAGACATCATCGTAAAAATGGTAAAATCGTATTATATATTATATGTACCCTAAAATACCTATTCACTAAAAACTCATCATTGAATTTTTTGACCAAAGACAATACCTTCCTTACCTAAAGGTGACGGAAGGTAAAACGACAGGTTTAAACTTGTACATATTTATTTTTTCTCTTAATTTAGAATGTAAATTATTTTGGAACAGATGTATCCTTATATTTGAGTTACTTAAAAAAGATTTTTTACAGACCAGGTGTAGTTATTGAAACTTACGTTAACATTATGTTTTTTCGTTTGAAAATTTTCATGTTTCGTTTTACCGTTACTCAAAGATGTAAAGATACAATTTTTACTATCTGTTGTACTTTTTTGTACTTGCATATATTTTGCGATTACGACATTTTACGACTGGTGTGTGATCTCGTTTAAATTCCATGCTTCTGCTTCAATTATTTATTATATTCTTATTATGAAATTTAAATTGTTGTTAATATTATCATAAGATACAACTGAGGTAAGATGTTTCAATTAAAATTATACAACCTTTTTACCTTCCGTCACCTTTAGGTAAGGAAGGTATTGTCTTTGGTCAAAAAATTCAATGACGAGTTTTTAATGAATAAGCATGTTTTAGGGTCCCTATAATACGTATGTATGTACAAGATTGAATAAACATCAGCGGTCGATCAGATTGAACCAGCCAGAAAAATCTTCAGTTGCAGAGCATGCCCTGGAAGAATTCCACCGTATAAAATTCGAAGATACAAAAATACTGGCGAGACCAACACACCTAAACAACAGGTTAATTAGAGAAGCCATTGAGATTTTCAAAACCAAGAGTAATAATCTCAAATCATTGTGACGGTCTAGATCAGTGTTACCCAACGTGGGGCCCACGCCCCACAGGGGGGCAAATTGATTGTTAAGGGGGGCAATTCGAAAATGGACTCGACACGAGTTTAACCCTTTCGCTCCGGGCCATTTAAATGCAATGCTAGATTTCGGTGCCAAATTTAACGAAAAAAGCAAATTCTTAAATAATTGCGGTAAATAATTATTAGGTATAATTTCGCTTGACGTGACCAAAATATCAACTGGGTGTTTGGCGTCGTCAAGTGCTCCGCGGGGAACCCCGGACGTTTTAAAATCTCGCTAAACAACGCAGTTGTTCGCACCTAAATGGCCCATCGCAACTTCTGTAGTGTTTCACAGCATTCAGTTGGTGTTAATTTGAAATAAGTGTCCGTCAAAACTGTTGTAAAAGCTCGTTGATTTAATAAATATATACATTGTATAGATATGATTGGTAAGTATTTGATTTTATTTTTAAAATAAAATAAATAAATAAATATATCATCACGGCATATTACCTATTACTGGGTGTGCCAATCTGCTTTGTACACAGATATCGGTAATGATGAAATATTTGTACCGTGTGGGCGCTTACCAGGCGTCACCTCACGGCCACTCAATGCTGGCGTGGAGAGTGCACCACAGGGGTCAATTTAGTGCCATTAAAAATCGAAGTAATTTTTGGCGTCGGTCGGGGTCGAACCCGGGTCTACAGATTCCCGACCAGACACTTAGGCATATGTTACATAGGGGGGCATAAGAATTTTAGAAAGGCTAAGGTGGGGCATGGCACAAAAAAGGTTGGGAAACACTGGTCTAGATCTTAGTCGTGCATGGCTTCCTATATTAAATATGTTGTAATTGTCACCTTGATTACCTGTTGCTAATGTTTTTGTTATTATTTATTTATATGTTTGTTGATTTGTTATTCTTTCCTGAAAAAGGCAGTAGTTAATACTGCCGAAACATCGTATTTTAAATAAATAAACAGAAATAAAACTAAAAGTTTAATCATTTTAATTGAAATATGAGTTCTGAAAGATTTTTTAATAATATTGGTAGTGAGATCTATAATGAACAAAATATTTATAATGATTTTTATGTATCCTGAGACATTTAAAATCATATATTTTATAATAGTTTTTAATAAAATATTTTTTGTATGACAAACATAGTCGAAATATAGCTAAATTAGCTAGAAAATGGATTTTCTCAAAATTGTTAATAACAATTCAATCCTACTAGTGTACTCTATAGTAAAAATTATGAACTATTGTTTAATTGTTTGTTGTAAATAAGTACGTTGTTGTATCGTGTAAATAGGCGAAAATCAATAAAAACGATTTTTCAAATTGACCAATCATATTTCTAGAAATTTCGTGGTATTATTTATTTAAAAAATTCCAGTGCAGACGCCTTCTTTAAGGGGCCTGTTTATACGATGCCCCCAAATGCTCATATAAACAATACATGGCAAAAAAATTGTATCGACAGGCATGGAATAGACAATGTATGACGTGTGATTTTTTGATCGCGTGACGTCACACATAATCTATTCCATGCCTGTCGATACAATTTTTTTGCCATGTATTGTTTATATGAGCATTTAGGGGCATCGTATAAGCAGGCCCCTTAAAGAAGGCGTCTGCACTGGAATTTTTAAATAAATAATACCACGAAATTTCTAGAAATATGATTGGTTAATTTGAAAAATCGTTTTTATTGATTTTCGCCTATTTACACGATACAACAACGTACTTATTTACAACAAACAATTAAACAATAGTTCATAATTTTCACCATAGAGTACACTAGTAGGATTGAATTGTTATTAACAATTTTGAGAAAATCCATTTTCTAGCTAATTTAGCTATATTTCGACTATGTTTGTCATACAAAAAATATTTTATTAAAAACTATTATAAAATTTATGATTTTAAATGTCTCAGGATACATAAAAATCATTATAAATATTTTGTAAAATTTTCACATATGTAATACACATTTGTTGATTATAGATGTCCCTACAACATACAAAACATGTATAATCCCATTAGAACCACTGGTTTAAAAATTATTTTATTTTCTAATGGGATGTCTCCTACAACTTTGTTCTACAATATTTTTTTGTAACTATAATAATAAAAATAATAATGGCGGTGGTCGGTTTTGGTGTTATATATATATATATATATATATATATATATATATATATATATATATATATATATATATATATATATATAATATATAATTAATATGAAAATAATTAAAACAAGGGAATCTGCGGGCACTTAGCATAACCAAACTCATGCGTTATTTAATTAACAAACGACGATCATTAAATTACAAGCCATGCGACAGGCGATTGTTTCTAGACATGCACGGTGACTTGATGCTCTTTATACGCTATTTAGGTTTTCGTGGAAAGTGGAACAATTGAATGTGTAGATGTTCAATTATTTTTACTTGTTACCAACATAATGGTATGTAATTTTTGAGCATTAATGCAGAAGCGATGAAAGCAAAATTGTTAGTTTTGTATTTTTGATGTGATTTGATTATACGATATAAAATCGTGATTTATGTAAATGCTTCCAAGAATCTTGTTAATGGCTCGATAGATATTCTTTATCGGACGTTTTACAGAATTTTTTATTCTGATTTGTAATAACAGTATTTTTAGAGTCCTTCATATAATTTTCATTGTAATAACTATTAATATTTTATTATTTCCCGGAAACATAATATTTTGGAAATGTTCTTTTTTCCTCTCACTAAGAGGGGTATTGGATTCATGCTAAAAATCACATATCCGGATTTTAATGATTAAGCACGTTTTAAGGTCCCTACAATCCGAATTTTTTTTTTTTCGGAGATGTCTGTGCGTGTGACTATATATATGTGTGTGTGTGTAAGGGGAGGTTGGAAGGACTATTTCTCAAAAACTATAATAAAGGGTTTTCCAATAAGAGGTGTTATTTTGAATAGCCCGCTATTTCGGTAGATGTCGCTTTTGAAGCTGTCATTTTTTGACATTTGACAAGTAGAAACTACGCCATTAATAAAAATGGAACGATACACGCTTCAACAACGCATTGAAATGATTAAAATTCACTATAAAAATGGTGAAAATTTGGCAGAGACGGTTCGTAAAACTCGACAATTTTTGGGTCGTCGTGAAGCACCTTGTCGGACCGCAATACAGAAATTGGTGGAAAAATTCGAGCTGTTGGGACAAGTTAGTGATGTGAAGAATAAAACCCGTGCACGTCGCTCAAGAGCAGCCGAGAATATTGCTGCTGTAGCCGAAAGTGTTGAAGAAAACCCAGGTTTGTCCATTCCTCGTCGTTCTTTGGAATTAGGCATTCCACAAACGTCATTACACCGTATTTTGCATAAAGATTTGGGTCTTAAGGCTTATAAAGTCCAGTTAACACAAGAACTCAAGCCGGCCGATCATCAACAACGTCATGTCTTTGCTAATTGGGTCGTTGAAATGCATGAAAATGATCCGGAATTCCATCGAAAAATCATCTTGAGTGATGAGGCCCATTTCCACCTCGGTGGCTTCGTCAACAAACAAAATTGTCGCATCTGGGGCTCAGAAAACCCAAGAGTTATTGTTGAAAAGCCTCTCTATCCTCAACGTGCGATTGTTTGGTGCGGTTTATGGTCCGGCGGAGTCATTGGACCTTACTTTTTCGAAAATGAGGCTGGAGCAACAGTTACGGTGAATGGATTGCGCTATCGAGAGATGATTAACGATTTTTTATGGCCGGAATTGGATGGTATTGATCTGGACAACGTTTACTTTCAACAAGACGGCGCTACGTGCCACACAAGCAACGAAACCATTAATCTTTTACGGGAAAAGTTTCCGGACCGTGTTATCTCTCGAAGAGGTGATCACAATTGGCCACCGAGATCTTGTGATTTGACACCTTGCGACTTGTTTCTTTGGGGCCACGTGAAAGAGAAGGTCTACGCCAACTGCCCAGCGTCGACTCAAGACCCCAAAGATGGAATTCGTGAGGCTATCGAGGACATAGGACAGCCACTTTGCGATTTGGTTATGGAAAATTTCATGAAAAGGATATTGTCCTGTCAGCGTGGTCGTGGTGGTCATTTGCCTGATGTTATTTTCCACTATTAACGGCATACCTTCCTCTTTATAATGAAATAAACATCCGATCGTTTATATTAAAAAATGGCATTTTTCTTTGAATATCAAAATAACACCTCTTATTGGAAAACCCTTTAGTTAATATCTGTTTAACTACGTATTTCTCAATCGGACATTACTGGGAAGAGCTAAAAGGTTTTCCTACTCGTTACGAATTCGTTCTCGCAGTGTTGCCAAACTTTCAAATAGTAAGTTTGGTTTACAGTTTGACCCTCGGGAACCCATTCAGTCATTACGATGCCGTTGATGTCGAAAAAACGATTAGCATGGCTTTAAATCTTGATTTCGACATCTTTGCTTTTTTCATTCTTGGCGATGCAGTTTTCCAGTGCATCGATTGTCGCTTAGTTTCAACATCGTATTGGCATATCCAGGTTTCATCGCAAGTGATGATGTTTTCCATCAATTCAGGCTCTTCATCTAACCTCTCAAGAAAATCTGAGCAGATCTGTTGACGGACGAGCCTTTGGTCAGGAGTCAAATTTTTTGGGTCCAACTTCACACAGACTTTCTTCATGTTCAATTCGTCATGTAAAATGTTTCTGACAGTTTCTTTATCGGCGTTTAGAGTCTCAGCAATCATCCGAACGCTCATAAATTTCATTGATTTTGGTCACTGTTTGCGGAGTTGAAACAGAGACAGTGGACCTGGACGTTGGTAATCTTCGGTGCTCTCTCGGCCTTAAGAAAATCGTTTATACCATTGGAAAATACGCGCACGAGATAGAGAATTCTCACCATAGGCCTCTTTCAACAACTTATAGTACTCAGTCGGAGTTTTTTTAATTTAACGAGAAATTTCACATTGATCCGTTGCTCGTGTATTTCGTCACACATTGTTATCGGCAAGAGAAAAAATCTGTTGTGGCCAGCACAATACCTTCCGTCAATCCTGTGTATAATGTATAAATTCCATACATACAGAATCTTGGAAAAGATTATAAATTTCCAGTAAAATTATTTCATAAACAAAATATTCAAATTGCACTTGACACTGACATCTTCTTCCTCTTTAGCTTTTCCCATTCGTAAGGAGTCGATATTTTTGCGTGTCGTTCTCATTCGGTTCTTTTTCTCTCAAGTCTTCCGCAGTACAGTCCTTCCATCTTATCTTTGGTCTTTCTCTGCTTCTTCAACCTCCCATAAATAAACTACTCACTCTTGTTCAAATATAATTCTTCATATCTCCTCATGACATGTTCAAACCAATGTAATCGTCTTTCTTGTATCTTTCTAGAAAATTGTAACACTAGAGTTATTTTCTTACCGTATCTTTTCGTGTTTCCCCAACATCTACTTCAACATCCTCATCTCTGCCACATTAATTTACTTTTTACTCATACTGACATCTGTCAATTTGAATTATATGAATATAATAGCAGTTTCCATGTTTAGCATAGCTGGCTGAATTATAAAATTTAATTTCTTTAAAATTCTTTAACTCTGTATCTATTAAATATGAAGTATAAAATTTAATCAAATCGTATAGAGAATAATATATTCTTTAAGTTACAATAATATTAAATGTCAATAAATCAAATTTAACTGTTAAATCTTCAAATGTGGCAACTTTAGGTTCACCAATTATAACCAAAATCTAATCACTTGTTCTTCTGGATGTAAACTTGAGGAAAACGAAAAAAATATAATTTTTGGAATCGTGGTATTGAAGTTATGGGATCCGGAACTTTTGTCACACACACACAGACACACATACATACATACAGACATCATCGTAAAAATAGTAAAATCGTATTATAGGGACCCTAAAACATGCTTATTCAGTAAAAACTCATCACTGAATTTTTTGACCAAAGACAATACCTTCCTTACCTAAAGGTGACGGAAGGTAAAAAACACGTGCGTTTCTAAACTCTAAAGAAAAAATCTGATGTGGCCAGCACATAACCTCTCGCCGTATATTTTACCTGGCTGTATGCATAAAGCAAAGAATATTTTTATAAATACAAATAATATATTCATATAAATCTATGACGTATAAACTTCTTTATTATTCAATAATAGCATGTCTCAACATGAAGATATTTTACCATAAATTATGTTACAATAAATTACAAAGTAGAGTTTACCATACATAAATATTAGGCTGGTAACTGCAATTTTCAATTCGAACAACGTTGTTTACTTTCTCTTCATATTCTTCTAGTAAAAACATTAATTTTGGGCGGTCTAAAATGTATATATGGATTGTGCATCTATTCTTACATATCTTCTTTTACATTTTATTTTTTCATACATATTATATCTAAATAACACTAATTCCCTTTAATAAAGTGACGGATAGATTGCACTCCGATTATTCTTATATCGATGTGTAATTTTGTCAATATTTACAACTTACTTGAGAAGAATTTGATAGCTTTTTCGCAATTCAAAGTTACTCTAGTCTATAGTACTGGTGTACATTGTCCCATAATGTTTGAAACAAATTTAAGTCCTTCAACCTTGACTTGTCATCTCCATAATAGTCACAGATCAAGAACTAAGGGATTCTCCAAGTACATTTTTCTTTCATTACTCATTATTTCTGACACTGACATTTATCTGTCAGTTACAAATAATTTAAATTATCAACTATTTTTCATGGCATTCTTTCGGCTGTCAAATTTATTACAACAGATTATTTTATATATTATACTTCTTTTATCTCTAAATCTATGGAATATATAATAAAATATTTAAATGTATCAGATAGAGAATTTAATTTTCTTTAATATTACCACGAAAAATTTTCAAAAAATAATATTTAGAAGATTTTTTTTCAAGAATCTTATACTTCCGGTTGTCCAATTATTACCAAAACCTTTTCAGATCTTCCCATGAATGTCCGATTGGGAAATACGTTGTTAAACAAATTTTAAGTCTTATAGTTTTTGAGTAACCGTCCTTCCAACATCCCACACACACACACACACACATCCACACACACACACACACACACACACACACACACACACACACACACACACACAGACATCATCGTAAAAATGTTAAAATCGGATTGTAGGGACCTTAAAACGTGCTTATTCAATAAAATCTGGATATGCGATTTTTAGCATGAATGCAATACCTCTCTTAGCGAGAGGTAAAAATACTACTACAGCGACAAAAACGTGTTTTCGTACCGGAATAATAGACACTTCCAGCTATCCAACGCTGCATCCGTTTCCCCCCTAACTTATAGGACGTCTTCTGCGCGCGCAGTCGCGTTTTTTAATAGCCTCGTATATCTAATATTTTTGTTCTATGTCTGCAAGGAGATAGAATTCAGAAACAAGCCACCCGGTCAATTCTGTTGGCCAGCACAATTCCTTTAACATATTAACAAGCTATACTTGTGTATATTACTATTAAACCTGTCAGTACAGACACCGTATAATTGGTTATCTGAACTTGGATGGCTATAAACTATATTCCCATCTCTCTTCATCTTTACCCATTCTCATCTTTCATCTTTCTCTCTGTCAATTTACATTTCCAAACAGTTACGCCTTACACATTACCATAATAATTCAAAAAAACCGCCTTAGAATGTTACCATAGCAACATCAACAACCAACAGATAGGAAGAGTCTCAAGTCTGATGCTGCAGCATAGTGAATTAAACAAATATGATGGAAAAAAATTCAAGAAAGAAAAAATTAAGAAAGTGGCTTTTTGATGGTGCGTATTATCGCTTTTTGGACACAATTTTAAAGATTTATGGTCTTGGAATTATTTTTGTTTGTTGTTCTTGCAATTAATTGGAAAAAAAGATTAAAATAATTTCGAAAACAGAATGACAGAAGGAAAATTGAATTTTTTATAAAAGAAATCATTTGGTTATTAATTGATTTATCTGTCTTACTTTATTTCGCATTTTGCTGTGTTTGGCTAACGGATTAAAATTTGTTTGCTTTCGTATCTAAAGGAAAACATTAAAAATTGATTATTCTACTTTGCATTTCAAATTCTTTTTCACTTATTTTCCCCAAAAGAGAAAGGTTAGCTCGAACGAAATAAAAATATTTTAATTTAATCTGATATATCGCTTTTAGCGAGAGCATCAAAATATTTTCTTCGCAATTGAAGGATTTGATTCAAAGGATCAAATATAGTTCTTTAGAAATTAAACTTTTGAAGGATAAAAAAATCTGTTGTGGCCATCATAATACCTCTCGCGCCCTTTCCATTGTGGTATATATATATATATATATATATATATATATATATATATATATATATATATATATATATATAAATATATATAAAAAATCCAATTACACCTAATCTTTATTTACAGTAAAAAAATTAAAGATGTCCGATCTGCGGTTGATAGTATTTGAGCTAGAATGACCACACAAATACAAACCCACAACATCATTGTGAAAATATTAAAATCGGATTCTATGGACCTTGAAACGTGGTCATTTGTCAAAATCTCGATATTCTCAACTGCAAGTAATTTAAAGTAGATACCAATAATATACAAATCTGATGTGGACACCACATGACTTCCTTGTACGATTATTAAACTATACGTTTAATAATTAAATTACAAAATATTGACAGGCTTAAACCAAGCCCGAGAAATATTTTGATACGGAGCAAAAATAATTCATTTACTACTATCATTCTTAAATGAACATTAATCTAACCCGGTTATTTTTAAAGAGAGTTTTAATTACAACAAAGAACTATTTGATTACAACAATGAATATGACTAATTTCACAATAAAAATATAATATTTGTTATTGTACGAATCATAAAATTGCACGTATTTAACGTAATTTGACATGAACATTTTATTTTTTTGTCCTAATCCATAGCAAGCTTTATTACAAAAACAAAAAAGTATATAATTTTTAAATTTACATATCTCGCTTATAAAAGGGCTAATTTAATAATACTTGATGTGCTACACGCAGAAATTAATACTCTAAAACTTTTATTTGAAGCATTTATTTCTAAAATCAAAATAAAATCATTTTATTCAAGAAAAACTGTTAACAACTTCAAGTAATGTACCATTTTAACCAAAATCTATTATGTTATTTCGATTGACATAAAAGTCTTGTATACCAAATTTGAAAAGTTTTGGATTATATTTTAAAACAGTTTTTCATTGAAATCTATTATAGGCTTCATGTAAAGTGTCACTTCTGGAAATTGTGTAATAACCAGAAAGGGAGGTGCACAAGTAGATGTTATAGCAGTCCAAAATACAAAATACTTTTTACGGCTTACCGTTTTTGAGTTATGCGAGATAAATACGTACGTACAGACGTCACGACGAAATTAGTCAAAATGGATTCAGGGCTGATCAAAATGGATATTTCCGCTGAAATCTGAAAACCGAAAATTTTCGCGATTACAATACTTCCTTTACTTACGTACAAGGAAGTAAAAAAAATACTATAAATTTAAATTATTGATCTTTAAGCACACTAATTTAATATCGTACAAATAGGTTTTGCGAAAACTTTTTTTTTAACTTTTGGAAATATAACAATTTATTAAAAGTGGTTATGTAAAAATAACTAAATATGGAAAATTTATTTGTGTTTGGGTGTAAACAAGGTTGAACAAACCAATCATAGTTTAAATTGTATTATGGAAAGTTTTAATATAGGTATTATTAGTTAAAAACATATAATAGCATTTTTCGACGATTAATATTTTTTTCCTGGAACCATATGTCATCCATCGACCCATCTTTAAATCTGTAGTTTTACCTCTCCTTAAATTGTGGGTTCCGTACCACAATGGGCGTTCCTAACCTAAATGGTATGTTTAAAACAGCTGAAAATCGGCCCAATTTCACGTTGAGTCAAATGGACCGAAACTCAGACCCGCCCTAAATAGATGTATTATAAAAGCATTAGAGTGTTTTTCGTGTGGAAAAGAATTTTAATGTTTTCCATATATTGAAGGTATAATTCTTTTAAAATAATATTGGGTGATGCGTTATCTGCAACAGTTTTGATTGCCTGAAGTAAGAAATACACAGTTTCATGATTTCAAGATTTTCTAAATTCACGTAGTTAATTTGTCACCAGCAGTTAGGAAAATAAACCACATGAAATTGGAAAATCACTAAATTTACAATGAGAAATTATGATATTTGACATCTATATACATAATTACTAGCTATCATTCTGACATGGGCCCCCATATCTGCTTGTCAAAGCTAACAAAGTCACATGACTGCTCGCGCCCTATTGTATTTAACATTTCTTGTATACCTACACTCTACACTAAAAATTCTACTTATATCTATTCCTTATATTTAGATTGTTTAATTTTAAATTCATTTTATGAAGAAATTTTGTTCTCTCCTAATTTTTCGAAATGTTTCCAATTCATTGTCAGGACTATTAATACAATAAGAGATAAAATGTATGTACTTTCCAGAAAAAATCATCAGTAATGTCTGACATTTGTCTGTCAGTTACAAACATTTTAAATTTTCAACTATTTTCCATGGCATTCTTTCGGCTGTAAAATTTACTATAACAGATTATTTTATATATTATATTTCTTTTATCTCTAAATCTATAGAATATAATAAATATTTAAATGTATCAGATAGAGAATTTAATTTTCTTTAATTGACCCCTGTGGTGCACTCTCCACGCCAGCTATGAGTGCCCGTGAGGTGACGCCTGATAAGCGCCCACACGGTACAAATATTCCATCATTACCGATATCTGTATACAAAGCAGATTGGCACACCCAGCAATGGGTAATATGCCGTGATGAAATATTTATTTTATTTTATTTTAAATATTTCAAAAAATATTATTTAGAAGATTTTTTTTCAAGAATCTTCTACTTCCGGTTGTCCATTTGTTACCAAAACCTTTTCAGATCTTCCCATGAATGTCTGATTGGGAAATACGTATAGTTAAACAAATATAAAGTCTTATAGTTTTTGAGTAATCGTCCTTCCAACATCCCACATACATACACACATACATCCACACACACACACAGACATCATCGTAAAAATATTAAAATCGGATTGTAGGGACCTTAAAACGTGCTTATTTTTAGCATGAATCCAATACCTCTCTTAGCGAGAGGTAAAAATATAAGTATTGCAAATATAAACTGCATTAGTTTAATTTTATTTTGAACATAGAACAAGTTTTTGAATAGGTACACTCGAGTGACAACTACCTTAAAAACTGTTATAGTATATTAAATGTGAGGTGGGATGTGTTTCACTTCAGCCGAGGGCTTATTTATATTACCGAGAGGCGAAGCCCTGAGGTATGATACAGCGCGAGGCTGTGACTAAACTCCCACCGAGGTGTTTATACTATTTTATTCACAATCATCCTCTTCTTAAATTAATAATTTTCAAAATAAATCAATGAGTTCTAATATTTTTGACAGCTCTATTTGTTTAGCCTACTTTATTATAGAGATATATGACAATGTTACTAAGCAACCCCTACATAAACATTTGCTATCCGTGGGGTGGAAGTGAAATCTGTTATATCCCACTCAAAAGATTGTCATTAAAGTTAGTAATGACGGATTTCCCAACATCTAAATGGTTAGAAATCGACATATTACTATATAGATTGTGAATAAAATTCATTTCACGTTGACTTAAAAACTGTCAAAACTGTCAAATTACAAATCATAAATCAAAATTGCCCTTTGTTTAATTTCATATTGTTATTATACTTCATTTATTAATTTAATTGTTATTTTACCTATCCACCGCTAGATGGAACATCTGTTTGGGAAAAACTACTCAATTATGTTTAATAGTGTGAAAAAATGACTGTCTACCCATGTAGACAACTAAACTAATAAACAAAACACAAACAAAGACAAAACAAGCCACAAAACAACGGTTGGAGGGAGACAAAAAACAACAAGGCAGTTTAAACATCCGAACATCGTCTTTCGTCGTTCAAACATGAATCATTGAAATTCTTCAGCGACGTCTACCCATCTCTTTCTTACAAACTAACAAGATATATCTTCTGTCTTTGTCGTTCAGGTAATAAATTATCACTAACCAATACTGCGGCTGAAATATTGTTTTTTTAGCTCATTAAATAAATTTTCAAAGGTGATAGGTTCTTAAGGAGAAAATAGGAGAATAAGAAGAATCCAGCCGACCAGGTGATGTCATTAGGCCTATTTGGCAACTCTGAAGAATGTAGTGTTGAAAATTTTAATTAGCAATTTATATGGTAAACATGGCAATATATACATTATTTTGAACGAAAAGAACAGACTAGTCATTTTAATATTTTGACACAGAGTATGAAATGAATATTGGATTTTTATTAACTAGACGTCACCAATGGGGAAGTTTAGAGTGATTGAAATTACATGTGAAATATTGTTTAATCGTAAATATAGGGTCTTTCATTAGGAACTTCCGAACTTTGACAATTGATAGCGGCCATATTGTTGAAGCTACATCTGTCAAATTGGCTGTCATTTATTCAGTCTGTTTTGCCAAATCATCATGGACGGATATAGCGTTCAACAACACGTGCAAATAGTAAAATTGTTTTATCAAAATGGGTGTTCTGTTCAGGCAACGTTCCGCGCGCTTCGCCCATTTTACGATGAGGCCCATTTCTGGATGAATGGGTACGTCAACAAGCAAAATTGTCGAATTTGGGACGATACCAATCCACATGAGATTCAAGAGCGTCCAATGCATCCCGAAAAAGTTACTGTTTGGTGTGGATTTTGGGTTGGCGGCGTCATCGGTCCATATTTCTTTGAAAACGGCGAGCGCTATAGGTCGATGATTACCAACTTCTTTTGGCCTGAATTGGATAATATGGACACCAACGACATGTGATTTCAACAGGACGGAGCTACGTGCCACACAGCTCATGCCACAATGGACATTTTGCATGAGCGAGTTGAGGACATGGTCATCTCACGTGGAGGTGATGTGAACTGGCCACCGAGATCGTGCGATTTGACCCCGTTAGACTTTTCCTTGTGGGGTTTTCTTAAGTCGCAGGTCTATACGAATAAGCCACAAACCACGGCAGCCCTCAAAGCCAACATAACCCATGCCATAGGTCAAATTCAGCTTGATTTATGCGCCAGAGTCATGGAAAATTGGACATTTCGGATGCGCGCCACCCAGCGAAGCCGCGGTTTAAACGATGTTATATTCCGTACGTAATGGCATCTATAGGCCTTTCAAATGAATAAAAAATTTCGATGATATCTCACACACATTTTGTTTTATTTAAATTTAAAAATATGAAGCGCTTAATGAAAGACCCTTTATATAAATAATTAAAACTTAAAATGCAATTGAAAGTTAAAGTCATGTGCCCATTTATTTATAATTAATTATTTATCATCAAACTTTTGTGGCGTCACAAGTGACTTATGCGCATGCCTAGAAAGGATGGTAGCACCTTTTTGAACGTATGTTGAGGCATTACATTACACACTTCTGGCTAGGTCACGTGGGTTTGTTTACGTTTTCGCGGAGTGAGGTTATGAGTTTTTAGTTCGAATTGGAATTGTATTTGTTTTCAAAACTATTATACGATACTTAATTTTTAATATTGAATACAATAATACTCTAAATGAAATATATAGAACCAGTCGTTTGCACAAGAACAACAAAACTATAATAATCACAACACAGAACTATCATTGATTATAAACGTCAAAACAAGTGGATGCCATTTTTAAAACTTCCTGTTGCCATGTGAATTCAGCGCGTACCTGCTTAAGGTAGACTACGTTCTCCGTGAATATATGCATCTTTGAGGGAAATACAATATAGAATATCACTTTTGAAGACATTCTTAATAAAATAAAATGAAAATATATAAACCATTTGGAATTGTTGGCCCAAAAAATCAAAGTTTAGATGACTCACTATACTGATCAATAAAGCTTAGAAAATATGCCCCCTTGCCCTTTACCTTTTTTACCTCCCGCTACCCTTGATAAGGAAGCTATAGGGATCGTGCTAAAAATCGCATGAGATTTTAGTAAACAACCACGTTTTAAGGTCCCTACAATCCAATTTTAACATTTTCACGATGATGTCTGTGTGTGTGTGTGTGTGTGTGTGTGTGTGTGTGTGTATGTATGTATGTGGATCCTCTTTACGCTCTAACTCAAATACTATCGTTCAGAAAATTTTGAAACCTTGTATGTCGACGCCAAATATTTTAGAATTTGAAATGGCACAAAATTGACCCCTGTGGTGCACTCTCCACACAGAATTCGGTAACGATGATGACATGTTTGTACCATGCGGGCGTTTACCAGGTGTCACCTAACGAGCACTTATTGCTGGCGTGGAGATTGCACCACAGGGATTTTTGTGCCATTTAAAATTCGAAATATTTGGCGTCGGTCGGGATCGAACCCAGTATTTAAATTTAATTTTAAACATATACATGACTAAAAATTAAATTAAATATTGTGTTGGCCACATCAGATTTTTTTGTTTGAGGACACTTAAAATAAGTGTACAATGGTGAGAGAATGAACATAAAAAACAGAATTAGTGCAGCCTCACAAAATATTTCTCTCCAGCAAAAAACGAATGATATTTATTCTTTTTATAATCGTTTAGGATATTGTTTGCCAATTTTGAGCATTTGATAAGTTAAAATAAAAATTCCTCACTAGTGTAATGTAGTTCTTCAGTGTATAAACATAAATAAATAATTTCTCATTTCTTTAATTCATAATTTAATATTTATTTTAGTCTATGTTAATTATCTCTATGTTTACTGATTTTATACTGCAACCATGGTAATGACATATCCTATGTTTACCGATAAAATAAACTCTCGGTATGACAAAAAATGTGTTGTGGCCAGCACAATACCTTCCGTCATTCTCGTGTATAATGTATAAATTCCATAATTTTTCTTACAAAAGATTCTAAATTTCCAGTAAAACTATTTCATAAACAAACTATTCAAATTGCACTTGACACTGGCATCTTCTTCTTCTTTAGCTTTTCCCATTCGTTAGGGGTCGCTATTTTTGCATGTCGTTCTCATTCAGTTCCTTTTCTCTCAAATCTTCCGCAATACAGTCCTTCCATCTTATCTTTGGTCTTCCTCTGTTTCTTTAACGTCCTATTACTAAACTATTCATTCTTGTTCCAAAATAATTAATTCTTCATTTCTCCTCATGACATTTTCAAACCAATGAAATCGTCTTTCTTGTATCTTTCTAAAAACTTTTAACACTAGAGTTATTTTCTTACCGTATCTTTCCGTGTATTCCCCAATATCTACTTCAACATCCTCATATCTGCCACATTAATTTACTTTTTATTGATACTGACATCTGTCAATTTGAATTATATGAATATATTACTAGTTCCCAAGTTTGGCATAGCTGGCTGAATTATAAAATTTAATTTCTTTAAAATTCTTTAACTCTGTATCTATTGAATATGAAGTATAAATTGTAATCAAATCGTATAGATAATAATATATTCTTTAAGTTATAATAACGTTAAATGTCAATAAATCAAATTTAACTGTTAAATCTTCAAATGAGACTACTTCCGGTTGACCAATTATAACCAAAATCTAATCAGTTGTTCTTCTGGATGTAAACTTGAGGAATACGAAATAATTATAATTTTTGGAATCGTGGTATTAAAGTTATGGAATCCGGAACTTTTGTCACACACACACAGACACACATACATACAGACATCATCGTAAAAATGGTAAAATCCTATTATGTGGACCCTAAAACGTGCTTATTCAGTAAAAACTCATCATTGAATTTTTGACCAAAGACAATACCTTCCTTACCTAAAGGTGACGGAAGGTAAAAATAGAAATCCCAACAAATATTAATAAATGAAATATGATAATGGAAAACATAATGGCTGTACATATGATTCAAATTTAATTTAATAAAGAGAATTTTCTTACCGTTTATAATTAATTTATACGTACGGTTAAAATAAATCATAATGATTTAGTGGAACGTGTATCGCTGTATATGCTAAAACGACTTGTTAGCGTTATTATTAAACATGCTCGCTTTGCCTATGTAGACTGCTACTTCGTTTAATTTAATGTCACTTTAAGTATTTGCTTTACAGAATGCAATTTACTACAGCAAGTATCCATAAGAACATTCAAAGTTATTTTCTCATAACGATTTGTTTACTTATATTATTTATTTTATGAGGTTGCATTGCATGATCGGATTTGAAACCGTTTTGATTCAAATTCAATTATTCTAATATAAAAAGAGACAAAAGTAACTCCTGATGTTCTCGCTCCACGACAGCATCAACAGTAAGATACACCGTCAAAAATTGATCCCAAAAAATCTTATGTGAACAACGCAATACCTCCCGCCATAATATCAGCGAAAGTATTATCAACAACGAACATCGTTTTAATGTGGAATGTCCTAACTTAGTCGAAACAATATGAATTTTTGAAAGACAAGCGTGTTATATCCATCCTTATCGCACATGCTTATAGCCTTTACAAAGGAAAGAGATAAATGTATGCCTATTTGTTAATTCGTTCATGATACTTAATCGGACATTTTAAAAAAAAAAATACTGGATATTTTAAACAAATTTTAGGTACAAGAGATATTTTTTTTAAAAAAGGATTATAAAATTCTTACTTCTAAGTACTTAAAGCGGTAATTCGCAAAGTCAAAAACCTATTAGAAAAATTTCTTAATCTTCCTTCGGCAGACTATGGTTAACCATACACCATACCACATATTAATCCCTTATAATCTTCTTAAAGAGTCATAGCTATCTTGTTAAGAAAATACTGAAGATCTTCCCTGTCGGATGGGTGAATTTATGGTTCTTATTCGTTCGCTAGAATAATGAAACCGTTTAAACGGTTGTTATGTGGTTTGTGGTTGTTCTCGGAACGGTGTGGATTTAATGGTTGTGGTTTAGGTGGAGAACATGTGTTTTACTTTGGCGTAAATAATACAAGACAAATTGAAGAGGAAATTGGACTATTCATTTTCAAATCTACGGAATAAGAAAATGATATATGTGGGTTTATCAGTCTTTCTTAAAAAAAACAGTTAAATATCATTTATTGACATTTAATGTTTAAAGAGTAATTACAATTCATACTTCATATTCACTATGCTAACCATAGGAACCGCTAATATATTCAAATAATTCAAATAGACAGATGTCAGTAACAATGAAAAGAAAATGAATGTAACAGACATGAAAATGTTGAGATACATATTGGCGAAGACACAGAGGAAGACCAAAGATAAGATGGAAGGACTGTATTGCCGAAGACTTGAGGGAAGAGTAACTGGATGAGGACGACACGCAAAACAGAAATAAGTGGAAGAAAAAAAAAATAGCGACCCCTAACGAATGGAACAAGCTAAAGAAGCAGATGTCAGTTTCACGTTATGAAATAATTTTGCTGGAAATATAGGATCTTTTGCAAGAAAATTTATGTAAAACGATTTAATATTGAACTAAACTATATTAAATAAATTGCTAAGTATAACGGTTTCCCGGTCAAAACTATTGATAAATTAGTTCATAAATTTAAACATCGCCAATCCGTTTCTAATTTTACAACATTAACACCATTTAATAATAAAAATAATAATAATTACACTACCGTACGATAACGCTTATAAAAATTTAAACATTTTTTTTCAAAATCAAAATTGAACCGTAACTTACAAATCAAGTAATACCATTAAATCTTTATTAAGTAATCCTAAAGATAAAATACTAACAAAAAATCCGGTATTTATAAAATTAGCTGTAATGATTATAATAAAGTTTACATCGGGAAAACTAAAAGACAAATTGACACTCGATTTAAGGACATCATCTAAAAAGCGATAATCCCGAAAAATCTAGCGTAGCTCAACATAGGTTCATTAATAATTACAAAATTAACCTTTTAAAACATATTAATAATAATAGATATTTAGATGCATACGAGAGCTTAATAATAAATAAGTTACCAAATTCTAAACTATTCTATTTAATATAAACTTAAATTTTATAGGTATTCATTCACCTGTAACTCCCATCCGTATATATTCCCAGTTCTCTTCTTTGTTGTTAGACCTCTGGCATGGTTTACATGTTGAGTAATCTTAGCTACTCCGCTTAAATTTGTACTACTGACGATGAGAACTTAGTTCTCGAAATACGTATATAGCTTAATTTATTATTTTAAGGTTAAGGGGTAGTTATATTAGTTTTAGTTAAAAATTGTTTTACAATTTTTTTTCTATTTCATAGAAATAATAAAGGAAACAATGATTCCCTTTCCAGAAATTATTAAATTGTTCCAAAAACTACAAAATAATATCACGTTTTTATGTAACTATTTCTTATGAATCTACAGAAATGTATATTCAAATATTTTCAATGAGCGATGAATACAAACACCGAATTATGTTTCGAATTTTATAATTCTTTGGGAATAATAATTTATATCTATCACGTATATAATAAATCAAAAATACCATTTCTAAGTAATTAACCCGGCGCCTAAATGTTTAATTCTAAAAACTAAATCGTAAATTTAAAGATAGACAAACAACTATAAAAGTAAAGTATGGCTATATTTATACTTCTTATTCTACGAATAGTACGTGATGTTCATATAAATTTAATATCTGACATTAGTATTCTAAACATATGTTAAGGGCTCTAAATGAAATTACTGAATATACAATAAGGAATAGGAGAAATTTAAAGCTTAAACCATGAGAATTACGGAAAAATATCCCGAGATCTCAAGCAGAACTAAACAGAAATTTAGGATGAAATATACGGGGAGCGTATATAACAAACATACATACATACATAAAATCACGCGTGTCCCACTTAGTGGGTTCGCACAAACCCGATAACAATAAGAACATCAACATCATACAACAAATCCTTACTCTTAAACGTATTAAAGTGACCGATTTTCGGTAGCGAAATAGCGCATGCGGATCACAATAATAGTTAGGAAACAATCATCCTTCGCCACATATTCCTATCTAAGCAGATTTCTTTCACCTCGGCCACACTCATAATCCTTACTCTTAAACATATTAAAGTGACCGATTTTCGGTAGCGAAATACCGCATCCGGATCACAATAATAGTTAGGAAACAATCATCCTTCGCCACACATTCCTATCGAAGCAGACTTCTTTCGCCACGGCCACACTCATAATCCTTACTCTTAAACATATTAAAGTGACCGATTTTCGGTAGCGAAATACCGCATCCGGATCACAATAATAGTTAGGAAACAATCATCCTTCGCCACATATTCCTATCTAAGCAGATTTCTTTCACCTCGGCCACACTCATAATCCTTACTCTTAAACATATTAAAGTGACCGATTTTCGGTAGCGAAATACCGCATCCGGATCACAATAATAGTTAGGAAACAATCATCCTTCGCCACACATTCCTATCGAAGCAGACTTCTTTCGCCACGGCCACACTCATAATCCTTACTCTTAAACATATTAAAGTGACCGATTTTCGGTAGCGAAATACCGCATCCGGATCACAATAATAGTTAGGAAACAATCATCCTTCGCCACACATTCCTATCGAAGCAGACTTCTTTCGCCACGGCCACACTTATAATCCTTACTCTTAAACATATTAAAGTGACCGATTTTCGGTAGCGAAATACCGCATCCGGATCACAATAATAGTTAGGAAACAATCATCCTTCGCCACATATTCCTATCTAAGCAGATTTCTTTCACCTCGGCCACACTCATAATCCTTACTCTTAAACATATTAAAGTGACCGATTTTCGGTAGCGAAATACCGCATCCGGATCACAATAATAGTTAGGAAACAATCATCCATCGCCACACATTCCTATCTAAGCAGACTTCTTTCGCCTCGGCCACACTCATAATCGCATTTATGCATGCTCTTCTTCTCATACTTGGAGACTCTCTGTCTTTAAGCACCCTAACAACCATATCCATCCACTTACACACTGGTCGGCCACGCAATCGAAAACCCTCAACTTCACCAAGATATATACGCTTAACAAACCGTTCACTCGCCATTCTCTCCACATGCCCAAACCATCTCAACTGACTCACACCAACTCTCTTAACCACATTGTTCCTAACCATACATTCTTCATACACCAAATTATTACTCATTTTAATGATTAGATTGATTACATAATAATATCACTATTTTGTACTAATTCCTCTGAATTTATTAGTGCATTCAAAGCAGCAACCAATGAACTCAAGCCAAACAAAACCCTGTCAATACTTGTTTACAGTTGTTACCATTAGAAACTCGTTTGTTTAAACAGTGAACAACTTGACAAGCCAATGTATTTGAAGCTCCGCCTACCGCCTTGTTCGTTTCAAGTTAGAATCAACATTAGAACTAAAACAACGTTTCTCATTGGTTGAAATTTGTTCATGTAAGTAGGTTATGGATCGTGTTATTAGCGATAAAGATTGATTTTAATAATGTGTTTTTTTGGGATCATATATTAAATTGATTGTAGAGCGCTTTTATTATTTCTTTTATTGTGGGTACGAGATTATAATGGAATTATTAAAAAAGAAAATTACATATTTTAATTAATCTTTATATTACGACTTTTACAAATGGGCGGTAAATGGTGTGACTTTTTACTTGTCGCTAAGAGAGGTATTGGATTCATGCTAAAAATCGCATATCCAGATTTTAATGTTTAAGCACATTTTAAGGTCCCTACAATCCGATTTTAAAATTTTTACGATAATATCTGTGTGTCGGTTGGAAGAACTATAATACTTAATAACTGTTTAACTACGTATTCCTCAATCGGACATTACTGATTCTTAAAAAAAAATCTTCTAATCGTTATTTTTTGTTCTTGCTTTTAAAGAAGAGTAAATACTCTGTCTGATCCATATAAATATTTTATTTTATCTTTTATAGATTCAGAGATACAGAAATACAGTGCGACACGGGCCACCATATCTGCTTGTCAAGGCCTACAAAGTCATATAACTGCTCGCGCCCTATTGTATTTAACATTTCTTGTATACCTACACTCTACCCCAAAATTTCTACTACATTTATTCTTTATATTTAGATTTTTTAATTTTAAATTCAGTCTATGAAGAAATTTTGTCCTACTCTTCTAATTTTTCGAAATGTTTCCAATTCATTGTCGGGATTGACAGTATAATTTTAACTATTAATACAATAAGAAATAATATAATATAAGAAAAAATCTCTGGATTTTTGACACTGACATTTATCTGTCAGTTACAAACATTTTAATTTTGAATTGGTTTCCATGACATTATTTGGGCTGTGAGATTTATTACAATTGATTATTATATAACTTATATTTCTTTATCTCTAAATCTATAAATGATATAATAGAATATTTATATGTATCAGATAGAGAATTTACTCTTCTTTAATACTAGCAAGAATTAAAATTTTCTCCGATTGAGAAATACATAGTTATAGTTGGAGGAAGAAATATTTGGAACTGACTTTTGCAGGGTTTACAATCTTTTATGGACGGTTGGGTTTGTTTGTGGTGAGGACTCATAAATTATTCGAACTTGAAGGCATCAATTTTAGGGTAAGAAATGGGCCGTATTTAATAATGATGTTAGAAAAAGTGTATTTTAAACACATTGATATTTGAATACAGATTTAAAAGTACACAATTAGGAAACATCTTATAATATTTTAATCTATTTTCACTTTACAAATTGACGTTAGAAGAAATACACTTAAAACGAATTATTATTTTAATACAGATTTAAAAGTACATCTTGAATGCAAATTTCGGGTACGGCCCAGGACAGAAAACTCTACCTGGCTCCGAGTACCATTACCGCAAAGTCCATAAAACCATAGAATCTGTAATGAGTTCCAAATATTTCTTCCTCCAACTATAATCATATATTAAGTATTATACACACACATAGACATCATCGTAAAAATATTAAAGTCGGATTGAAGGGACCTTAAAACGTGCTTAATCATTAAAATCTGGATTTGCGATTTTTAGCATGAATCTAATACCTCTCTTAGCGAGAGGTAAAAATGGCTTTAGTACTGGTGTAATCTAGGTAACACACGTGTCAATACCTGTGCATAGCCCATTGCAATATTAATACCATTTTTCTTAAAATAATTGTCATACAATACCAACATGACAAACAATTTTTAGCAGTAATGAAAATAATAATTCGTGCATGTTACATAAATAACCATTGTCCATTCGACATGCAATTGCGATTTTGTTGTGTTAAAATCCAATAATAAATAAAACAATAAAATATTATTTTGTTCTTTTGTCCTAATCAGTTATGTTAAAAAATGCGAGGTGTACGCCGAGCTAAAGATTATTACTAATATAAATGTCGTCTCTCATCAGAATGGTCATAACTTAAGCGCATCTCGGATTACTCTTGAATATAAAATACATCCTGTAACGTACATGCAGAATAAGTTGAAAATATATTTGAATACGAACGCATATACACTGTGGGCTTGGTGTTATAAGTCGACTTCTCAAATTCATACATTATGGGAGGTTTACGAATCAAATACAAGGGACTTTCAAATATAAGTACGACTATCACTCTAATACGAGGGTCTTTCAATAAGTAAAGAGACAAATTCTATAATTTTAAAACTATTCAATGAATGTGTACAATCTTTTCAGGGGTGTTAGTTGGCAACCTTGGGATATGCTCTGATCAGCTGTTTCATCATTTTATGTCAACATAACCTCAAAATTTTCAGTTCACCATGGCATGTCCACTAGAAGATTGCACCTTAGAAGAGCAGCGCTCAGTCATTAGATTTTTAGTCGCAGAAGGTGTAAAACCAAGTGAATTTTTTTCTAGAATGTTAATACAGTACGGTAAAAGTTGTATGAACCGTGCGAATTTTTACAAGTGGGTTGATCGGTTTAAAAGTGGCCGAACAAGTGTAGGTGATGAACCCCGATGTGGACGTCCAGTGGAAGTTTCTGGAATCGAGGATTGACGGACTTATTCGTGATAACAGAAGAATTACTGTTGAAATGATAGCTGAGGAAGTTCAAGTAAGTGTTGGAACTGTTCACAATGTCATTCAGAACAATTTAAAGTACAGAAAAACGTGTGCCAGATGGGTTCCCAGACAGCTTACTGACGCTCATAAAGAATCAAGGCTTTCCATTAGTCAAGACTTAAAGCAACGAAGTTTGATTGAAGGAGACGCTTTTTTTATGAATAGTGACCTGCGACGAGGTCTGGATCCATCACTACGACCCTGAGACCAAAAGGCAGAGCATGGAGTGGAAACACACTAGCTCTCCAATTCGCAAAAAATTCAAGGTTCAACCTTCCGCCGGTAAAGTGATGCTGACCATCTTTTGGGACTCACAGGGTCCAGTCTATTGCGATTTCTTTGAAGATCAGCGAACTATCAATAGCCAATACTACTCTGAGATGCTAAACACAAAGTTAGACCAGCTATCAGGAGCAAACGCCGTGGACTCTTGTCAAAAGGAGTCATTCTTCAGCACGATAACGCCCGCCCTCATACAGCCCAGCTGACCCGCGATAAGCTTCAAGAATTGGGTTGGGAGGTCTTACCTTATCCTGCCTACAATCCCGACCTCGCCCCATCTGATTTTTACCTGTTTGGACCACTCAAAGACGCCCTACGTGGAAAAAGATTTGCTAACAATGACGAAGTTAAGGAAGCGGTGCAAAAGTGGCTTCGGGGTAAATCGAAAGAATTCTTCGCCAAGGGAATTAGGAAGCTGCAAGAAAGATGGGACAAGTGCATAACTGTGGGGGGTGATTATGTTGAAAAATAGCCTTAATTTTGAATGATTGAAATAAACCGTTTTTGAGCTATAGCCATTTGTCTCTTTACTTATTGAATGACTCTCGTAGTATATTAAGTATCAAGAACGGTAATTCCTTAACGTTCGTGGTGGTTATAACATTTTTGCGCGATTGGACTTCATAAAATTTTATTTTTTATTTCATTTCTAATTCTTTTCATTATAAGTATTATTGAAACTGAATATAGTAGGTAGCTTTACAGTATGCTATGACTTTATTGTTTTGTTATGGTTTCATTGTTTGTTTATGCGTTTGAATGTCAAGAAATCAAGGTGTTATTTAAACTTAATTTAAACTATTCAACAAAGAAAAATAATTAAAATGAGTGACTCTGAGAGTGAGAATTTAAATATAGAAGAATCGTGGAATATCGGATGTTCGGTAGTAATATCAGAAAAATCCAAACTGCAATATGAAAATACTTACAAAATATTCAAAGAATATATGCTAGCATATATGGCTCAGAGATCTAAGCAACTAAAAGCACCTGGAGGTTTATGGGCTGAGTATTCAATGTTAAAGAGCACAATTTTTCTTTATGAATCTATTGATATTTCAAAATTTGGTATTCATATTGCTTATCTTAAAAGAAAAAATGTTGGCTATAGACCTAAGAAATCTAGTATTGTAAAACAATTGTAATTATTGTAAAACCATATGTGAAAAATAAAATACTGACACTGTAATCAAGCATTTCTTTGTTGTAATCAAGCATTCTTTGATGTAATCAAACCCACTTTTGACTGGTCATGGTCCACTATTCTCTTTTCGACTAGGTGTATAAAAAAGTGTCCGCCATTTTACTTTTTAATAATGTAACATATGGATTATTTTACATAATTATAAAGCAAATTTGACGTACTTTTCAAATTTGTAAAAAAATATAGTATGTTCCATTTGAAATTTCAAAGTTGATATTAATTACTAATAAACCAGAAGTGGTATCATGAATGTAATCCGTCATCAAGTAGCTTATATGTTGCTGTATAAATCATGTTATATAAAAGAAATTACTTAATAAATAAACGAGATATTTGCTGGGTCCATTAAAATATAACACCCTGTATATTTTTCATCAAATTATATGCATTTTTCGCACCCACAAACCATGAAACTCACTATAAGCTTTCCGTTTACATAGCGGTATGTTTAAATTTTAAAAGCATTTCAAAATCTATTCATTCTATAACAGTATAATAGTCAACCACTTGAAAATATTTACCCAACTTTGAAAAGTGTTAGTCCAAACACTTGACTTCCTTTGTATCACAAAGATCAGTTAAGATTTAATTTTCTGATATTATTATAACGCGCAGTCTAATTTTACGCTAGAGGAATTTTCTATTCGTAGACCAGGTGCGAAGGACAAAATAGGACACTTTAAAATCTTTCAAAACAAAATTTCACGGTGTTTGTGAATTTAATTTTTGATGGTTTATCGCTGAAGCTTTTGCCACCCACAAAGAATTGGAAAAGCTTTGTGGAATATTATCTGATTTCATTTGTTTAACAACATGTAGAAAGGTATTGTTTTATTTGTTTTTAAACATTCGAGAATCACGTATGAATCCATTTTTAACATTTTCACGATGATGTCTGTGTGTATGTGTGTGTGTGTGTATGTGTGTGTGTGTGTGTGTGTGTGTGTGTGTGTGTGTGTGTGTGTGGATCCTCTTTACGCTCTAAATCAAATACTATCATTCAGAAAGTTTTGAAACCATGTATTTCTACCTTATTCTAATATGGAAAGAAGCCATTAGATTTTGGTGGCAATCGGATAACCGGAAATGGCAGTTTACTTGAAGCTCAAGATAGTTTTTCTTCAAAAAATACCTTTAATGTATTTTTTTCGCAATTAGTTATTATAAAAATTAAATTCCATTTTCTACAGGTTTGCTTTAATACTTTTTCTGTATATTCTATGGATAAATTTTTAAAGTAATATAAAAATTATACCCCATAGGTAAAGGTCACATCAGATTTTTTTAAAGTATCGTTGTCAATGAAAATATGGAATTAACTAGACAAAATTTTCGAACATACACACACACACACAGACATTATTGTAAAAATATTAAAATCGCATTGTAGGGACCGTAAAACGTACTTAATCATTAAAATTTGGATATTCGATTTTTAGCATGAATCCAATTCCTCTATTAGCGACAGGTAAAAATTCTGAAATTTAATTTAGTTTTTCTGAAATTAAATTTGCATGTTATGAAACTGATATTACTTTTTCTAAGGTAAAATTTTATTTTCTGAAAATGAATTAATTTTTCTGTAATTGAAATTGAAAAGACATAAGTAGTAACCATCTAAATAGCTGCTATAGCTGCATCTAGCAGCCATGTATTTTGATAAAATGTTCGATCAAGCTACCAAAAACCAGTTGAATGTTGTAGTAAATAAATATATAAAGTGTTTTTAGTTTTCACCATTGAAAAATTCAAGTTCTTCGTTATTTTTATTATTATATAAAGGGTTTTCCAATAAGAGGTGTTATTTTGAATAGCCCGCTATTTCGGTAGATGTCGCTTTTGAAGCTGTCATTTTTTGACATTTGACAAGTAGAAACTACGCCATTAATAAAAATGAACGATACACGCTTCAACAACGCATTGAAATTATTAAAATTCACTATAAAAATGGTGAAAATTTGGCAGAGACGGTTCGTAAAACTCGACAATTTTTGGGTCGTCGTAAAGCACCTTGTCGGACCGCAATACAGAAATTTGGTGGAAAAATTCGAGCTGTTGGGACAAGTTAGTGATGTGAAGAATAAAACCCGTGCACGTCGCTCAAGAACAGCCGAGAATATTGCTGCTGTAGCCGAAAGTGTTGAAGAAAACCCAGGTTTGTCCATTCCTCGTCGTTCTTTGGAATTAGGCATTCCACAAACGTCATTACACCGTATTTTGCATAAAGATTTGGGTCTTAAGGCTTATAAAGTCCAGTTAACACAAGAACTCAAGCCGGCCGATCATCAACAACGTCGTGTCTTTGCTGATTGGGTCGTTGAAATGCATGAAAATGATCCGGAATTCCATCGAAAAATCATCTTGAGTGATGAGGCCCATTTCCACCTCGGTGGCTTCGTTAACAAACAAAATTGTCGCATCTGGGGCTCAGAAAACCCAAGAGTTATTGTTGAAAAGCCTCTCTATCCTCAACGTGTGACTGTTTGGTGCGGTTTATGGTCCGGCGGAGTCATTGGACCTTACTTTTTCGAAAATGAGGCTGGAGCAACAGTTACGGTGAATGGATTGCGCTATCGAGAGATGATTAACGATTTTTTATGGCCGGAATTGGATGGTATTGATCTGGACAACGTTTACTTTCTACAAGACGGCGCTACGTGCCACACAAGCAACGAAACCATTGATCTTTTACGGGAAAAGTTTCCGGACCGTGTTATCTCTCGAAGAGGTGATCACAATTGGCCACCGAGATCTTGTGATTTAACACCTTGCGACTTGTTTCTTTGGGGCCACGTGAAAGAGAAGGTCTACGCCAACTGCCCAGCGTCGACTCAAGACCTCAAAGATGGAATTCGTGAGGCTATCGAGGACATAGGACAGCCACTTTGCGATTTGGTTATGGAAAATTTCATGAAAAGGATATTGTCCTGACAGCGTGGTCGTGATGGTCATTTGCCTGATGTTATTTTCCACTATTAACGGCATACCTTCCTCTTTATAATGAAATAAACATCCGATCATTTATATTAAAAAATGGCATTTTTCTTTGAATATCAAAATAACACCTCTTATTGGAAAACCCTTTATTATACAAGTTTAAAGTTAAGGTTATACAGAGTATATCAAATATTATATACATATTTCATATCTAAAACGGTCTTCTAAGTTTCAAATTCGGAGCTTATTTAAAACTAGATCATCATCAAATTTTCCTATGAATAAATTAATCTCTGAAATTATTTCAAATTATCCGTGTCGCATTCTTAAAACAATTATGTAAATAAGACGTATATATCTCAATCTAAGGCAGTGATCCGGTGCTAGGAATCTTATAAATATTAAATCGTTAAAGGCGCCTGAGTAATTTAATCAAGACATATACGTATTTGACTTAGTATATTTGAATGCATGATGAGTATAGTAGTTAAACTCAGTCCAATGGATTCTTGCACGAATGGAAGAACTTCTTGGAAATCAAATAAAACTGTTAATATGCAAAATAGACGATTTTAGTCCCGTAATTTCAAATCGTTACAATCCGCATTTAAAATTTTAACTTCCAGACAAATAAACAATTTTTGGGCCAGATATTTTCATCTCTGGTAAGACTGTTTAACTTCACTAGCGGTGGGTGAATTTAGAGCGAGGCTAGGTCAAATATTGAAAAAAAAAATCTTTTTCTTCAAACGTCATAGAAATAGCAACTTTTGTGACTAGAAATAATAAATACCCATAGAAACTATACAAAATAAACGAATAAGAAGTAACTTGTATAAAAGAAACCTGTAATATCGCCCTAAATGTCACTATAACACACTAGGTAACCGATGTATCAAGCGAAATTTTTCGTTTTAAAAGTTTCATTTAAACTAAAACAGTAAAACACTTCATTTAAACTAATTATCTCACACAGAATTCCCCAGTAATCTACTGTATAATTCCTTGTTTAAAGTCTAACAAAGAGACAGTAAAGAACGACTCTATCCCTATTGCATTGCATTGCAACAGTATCAAATATCAGTAATTACAATAATGAATTAGACATTACACCGTTGATACCTTAATAGCCGTATGGAGCGCACAGCACAGAATTATAGATAAACGAATAGGCTACAGTCACGAAATGCTAACAGAGTAGAAATACAGACGTGATTTACATGACCTAGCATCTAAAAGCGGGGATACATTTCATTTTAAAGTGTAAATAGATAGAGGGAAATAATTATGAGAATATTATAATAGTGTTTTATGCAATGTTGGGTGCGCCAATCTGCTTTTATGAGGATTTTGGTATGACGATGATATACGAGGGTCATTCAATAAGTAAAGAGACAAATGGCTATAGCTCAAAAACGGTTTATTTCAATCTCTCAAAATTAAGGCTATTTTTCAACATAATCACCCCCCACAGTTATGCACTTGTCCCATCTTTCTTGCAGCTTCCTAATTCCCTTGGCGAAGAATTCTTTCGATTTACCCCGAAGCCACTTTTGCACCGCTTCCTTATCTTCCTTATTGTTAGCAAATCTTTTTCCACGTAGGGCGTCTTTGAGTGGTCCAAACAGGTAAAAATCAGATGGGACGAGGTAGGGACTGTAGGCAGGATGAGGTAAGACCTCCCAACCCAATTCTTAAAGCTTATCACGGGTCATCTGGGTTGTATGAGGGCGGGCGTTATCATGCTGAAGAATGACTCCTTTTGACAAGAGTCCACGGCGTTTGCTCCTGATAGCTGGTCTAACTTTGTGTTTAGCATCTCAGAGTAGTATTGGCTATTGACAGTTCGCTGATCTTCAAGGAAATTGCAATAGACTGGACCCTGTGAGTCCCAAAAGATGGTCAGCATCACTTTACCGGCGGAAGGTTGAACCTTGAATTTTTTGCGAATTGGAGAGCTAGTGTGTTTCCACTCCATACTCTGCCTTTTGGTCTCAGGGTCGTTGTGATGGATCCAGACCTCGTCGCAGGTCACTATTCTTTTAAAAAAAAGCGTCTCCTTCAATCAAACTTCGTTGCTTTAAGTCTTGACTAATGGAAAGCCTTGATTCTTTATGAGCGTCAGTAAGCTGTCTGGGAAATTTATCATGTCTTTTCTTTATGTTTAGATTATTTTTATAATTTTAAATTTATTTTTGAGGGTTTTCTCCTATACTTCTAAATGTTCGAATTTCTTCCAATTTCAGAAAAATTCTTTAATAATGCCAGTTAAACTTCTTCATTTAACGTAAAAGCGTAATTTGACGTTTTACTACATGTTGCCGAAAAAGAATATCTAAGATTTATTTTCAGCTAAAATCTACATAAAACCATATTCGTACTATGACAAATTCTGAATCGGTTCTTATCCACTGTCATGTGTTTAGTTAAAATAGACTTAAGGTCAAGTTTTAGAATTGAGCCGCCAATACCGCCCAAAAAGGTTTATGAACTACTGTTGGTTTTTGACAATGACATTTTTCTGTCATTTACAAATATCTGATGGTTACTATAGAGTTGTTTAGGCTCTGAAATTTATTACAACAGATTATTTTATATATTACTTTTTTATTTCTTTATATAGAAGATATAATAAAATTTTAAAATGTATCGAATAGAGAATTTTACGGTCTTTAATACAAATTAATAATAAAAATTTTCAAAAAAATATTTAGAATTTTTTTTTAATATACTACTTAGTCCGTAGTCAAAAATATCTTTAGTTATATAGAATTTGAGAAATCGTGTTTCCAACAACCTCACATACACACATAGACATCATCGTAAAAATGTTAAAATCGGATTATAGGGACCTTAAAACGTGCTTATTCAATAAAATCTGGATATGCGATTTTTAGCATGAATCCAATACCTCTCTTAGCGAGAGGTAAAAATGCCCAAATATAGTCTTAACTATTGTAACCTAAAAATTATTTTTTTATTGGTTAATATATTAATTTCAGAAGGTACGAATACATTTTGGCTTGGGCACGTTAATGTGCTGGCCACATCAGATTTTTTGAAGATTAAACGGTTACCCATCCATATAATAACTTCACATCTTTGTCTTTATAAATCACAAATGAGTTATTGACTCCATATATCCTCGATTCACGGTGTTAAAGCTATTGTCAAATAATTGGTGTATCTGTTATTTTGTAAACCATCAAAATCTTTTTTAAAAGTCATTAATTTTCTTCAACACACCTTTTGAAATTTCTCAATCCACTAACTTGTTATACGTGTAGGCACGCTTTCTTCTTTTCCTACAGAGTATTATACTTTTCTATTCACCTATTTTTCACATTTTCAAGCACTTTGTCCATTCTATTCGCAACAAAGGTGTTCATTCATCTGTGAATATTTCAAGTGGTCTATTGTACG
Source organism: Harpalus rufipes (assembly GCA_951394225.1). Classification (NCBI taxonomy): domain Eukaryota; kingdom Metazoa; phylum Arthropoda; class Insecta; order Coleoptera; family Carabidae; genus Harpalus; species Harpalus rufipes. Next base: position 20,799,626 of record OX596290.1, on the reverse strand, counting down.
AAAAGAAGTCACTTATTTTTAAATTTAGTTCCTTTTGGTCAGTTGGACAAGAATAAGATGTAATTTTCTGTAAAGTTGAAAGATATGGTCTAGTAGTTTAGGGAGAATTCTTTAGTTTATAAGTTTTAAAATGAGATGAATGCCTAACACAAGTGTGTTAAGAGACACAAATAATATTGAGTTCTTTTATGAGTAAATTTAACGATTACTTCAGAGCGGTAACATTTTAGTTTGTATACTGGCTTCGCTGATTCGGTGTAGTATAAGTTTGTTCCAAAAAGTACTTAGTGATTCGGCGATTACCAAGCATAAATGTTCATTTTTTGCCATATTGTTGATAACACACAGAGACACATACACAAACACACACACACACACACACATGCATACATACTTACATACATACAGACAGACATCATCGTAAAAATGGTGAAGTCGTATTATAGGAACCCTAAAACATGCTTATTCAGTAAAAACTCATCATTGAATTTTAAGACCAAAGACAATACCTTCCTTACCTAAAGGTGACGGAAGGTAAAAAAGTGCGAGATATATCATTACTGATTCATATACTCTGACTATACATCAATAAATATTAATTTCAATTTACTAAATGGATACCTATTCATGTCAGCACTATAGTAACGCGTATGTATAGCATAATAAGCCAATATGTCATGTATATAATGAAGATGCTAATATACTTCAAACGGTCATTTGAATAAGAATATTGGTAGGCGTTCTCAGTTATTTCTTCAATGTTAGTTTTTTATCGTCATTAATTAAGTTTTTAGTAGTACATAAAAACAAATTCATGTCTTGGGAAATTTGTATATTATAACATTATATCGCTGATATAAAAAAAATATTGTATAGGTGGAACAAATTCGAGTTCTTTATATGATAAACTTTCGAAGAATTTTTACCAATTTATTTTTACCTTCCGTCACCTTTAGGTAAGGAAGGTATTGTCTTTGGTCAAAAAATTCAATGATGAGTTTTACTGAATAAGCATGTTTTAGGGTCTCTATAATACGATTTTACCATTTTTACGATGATGTCTGTATGTGTGTCTGTGTGTGTGTCTGTGTGTGTGTGACAAAAGTTCCGGATCCCATAACTTCAATACCACGATTCCAAAAATTATATTTTTTCGTATTCCTCAAGTTTACATCCAGAAGAACAAGTGATTAGAATTTGGTTATAACTGGTGAACCGGAAGTTGCCACATTTGAAGATTTAACAGTTAAATTTGATTTATTGACATTTAATATTATTATAACTTAAAGAATATATTATTCTCTATACGATTTGATTACATTTTATACTTCATATTTGATAGATACAGAGTTAAAGAATTTTAAAGAAATTAAATTTTATAATTCAGCCAGCTATGCTAAACATGGAAACTGCTAATATATTCATATAATACAAATTGACAGATGTCAGTATGAGTAAAAAGTAAATTAATGTGGCAGAGATGAGGATGTTGAAGTAGATGTTGGGGAAACACGGAAAGATACGGTAAGAAAATAACTCTAGTGTTACAATTTTCTAGAAAGATACAAGAAAGACGATTACATTGGTTTGAACATGCCATGAGGAGAAATTAAGAATTATATTTGAACAAGAATGAGTAGTTTAGTAATGGGAGGTTGAAGAAGCAGAAAAAGACCAAAGATAAGATGGAAGGACTGTATTGCGGAAGACTTGAGAGAAAAAGAACCGAATGAGAACGACACGCAAAAATATCGACTCCTAACGAATGGGAAAAGCTAAAGAGGAAGAAGATGTTAGTGTCAAGTGCAATTTGAATATTTTGAGTAGTACGAAAACATTTGGGGTTGGGCTGGTAAAAATATAAATTTATAACAATGTTTTAACTATTTTTATGGCAAACTTTTATCTGTAGAATATGGGCAGAGGGCGTGCTGATATATTTATAATAAACTCGGCAACAAATTCACAAATTATTCGCCTTTGTTGAACTTTATTTCAAGTTGTGTCCACAGCTTGGCTACAGTTAGTATTTATGCGTAATAATGATAGGCTATCCAAGTCCAGCTGATATATAGACACTGGGTCTTACTCCGTACGCCAACGGACGTAATTTATGTCTCTGAAGTCCGTATACTAACCGTCAACACTTCTACAAAGAACAGAATTAAGATAGAGGATATATTAATGTGATGTGTGCGCTTTTGCGATAATAGAGAGGTTTAATTTTAATGCGGGTTAAAAAATGATTTCTAGTTTTCAAATTTGATGTGGTCAGCACATTACCAAAAGCAATAAGAAAACGTCACTAAGCCTAAAAATTTTATGGCCGGTTGTAACTTAACCTAACTTAAATTTTACTTTCGTCACCTTTAGTTTTTAATGAATAAGCAGGTTTTAGAGTGCCTAGAAAACAGTTTTACTATTTGACGAATGATGTCTGTATGTATGTGTGTGTGACGAATCTTTCGGATCCAATAACTGCAATACCACAATTTAAAAAAATACAATTTTCTCGTAATCCTCTTATTTACTTTCAAATGCAGACGTGATTAAGTTTTGGTTGTAATTGGTCAACCGGAAGTACCCTCATTTAAAGTTATTATAAATATTAAAGAATATTGTATTCTCTATACCTCTCGCCACTTCCGTTTTGGTTACATAAGTATAGGGCACGAGCAGTCATACAACATTGTTGGCCTTGACGAGCAGATATTGGGGCCTGTTTCAGAAAAATTCATAGATTTTCTGAATTCACGTAGTTAATTTGTCACCAGGAGCATGGAAATTACGTGTCAAGGAAAATAAACCACATGGAATTGGGAAATCACTATATTAAGAATCTGCTTGTCAAGGCTAACATATCTGCTTGTCAAGGCCAACAAAGTCACATGACTGCTCGCGCCCTATTGTATTTAACATTTCTTATATACCTACACTCTACAACAAAAATTCTAGTTAAATCTATTATTTATATATAGACTTTTTAATTTTAAACTTTGAATATATAATACATATAAGAACGACAACGTAATGTATTTAGATTAAATATTTCGAGAGAAGGTGCCATCTATCCCTCCGTATACGAATTATTTCTGAGTTAGTTCAAAAAATACATAATAGGTGGATGTTGCACAGTGTTGCCACGTAGCTAGAACAGCAAGATAAGATTTTATAAAGGTTTTTAAGTTTGCTACTGTAAAACAAGTATACATGTACATTGAAGATTCAAAATATATTATCTAGTTATTACGAAACAATATTTTTGAATTATTGATTATTGAATACCTCTAACAAATAGTATCTGGCAATGCTGTCAGCACGATTTACCGTAGTTCATAGTTTTGTGGTAGGAGTCACTAGCTATCTATAATAATTTTGTGAATAAAAAGAGACAGATATAGTATCTTGCTAGGCCATATGCGTTGCCGTTCTTATATATATTATATATTCAAAGTTTTAAATTCATTCTATGAAGAAATTTTGTCCTTTTCTAATTTTTCGAAATGTATGTACTTCCCAGAAGAAATCTGCAGCAATGTCTCTGGATTTTTGACATTAACATTTATCTGTCAGTTACAAACATTTTAATTTTGAACTGGTTTCCATGACATTATTTGGACTGTGAGATTTATTGCAACACATTATTATATACCTTATATTTCTATATCTCTAAATCTATAAAAGATATATTTATATGTATTGGATAGACAATTTACTCTTCTTTAATAATAGCAAGAACAAAAATTAGCAAAAAATACTATTTAGAAGATTTATTTTAAGAATCTGTTACTTCCGATTGTATATAACCAAAACCTTTTCAGCTCTTCCCAGTAATGTCCGATTGAGAAATACGTAGTTAAACAGATATTATGTATTATAGTTTTTGAGAAATCGTCCTTGCAACATTCACACACATACATACACACACACACACACACACACACACATACACACTCACACACATTTTAATTAAAAATTAACAAACCTTTTGCAATAAAGAGGTCGTTATACAATTTAAGGTCTAATTTAATTATAAATGATCAAATTTCTAACTTGGTACTATATGGAAAGATTCCATTCTGGTATTTATTCCAAAAATGGAAGGCGCCAAATTCTGCCATTAATAAAATCTGTCAACCAATAAAAGACCGTAACAAATGAAAACATCTAAAACCCTCAAATACAATACTCGCTAATTCAAAAATCATTGCTTTGAGTTGGCAGCAGTGACAAAACAGCAACGCATCGGGCTGGCACACTCCACATTCACCAAACAAAAGCCGAGCGAAACAACTGCGAAGCGACCCATCGGTGGTATTTACACGTTACGGTTGTGAAGGCGACAAACAGGCTATTAAAGGACAAAAGACGATCATTTTACCCCGATTCGCTCTTCATTTGTTATGGGGATACCTTTATGGACTTCAAGGCTTGCTATAGTACGTTCAAAAATAACTTCTTTTATTAATGTTTTTATTCATTTTGTTTAAAAGCCAGTATAAAAATATGTTGTGGCCAGCATAATACCTCTCGCCACTTCCGTTTTTGATTACATAAGTATAGGGCGCGAGCAATCATGTGAATTTGTTGGCCTTGACAAGCATATATGGGGGCCCGTGTCAGAATGACAACAAGTATTTATGTACATAGATGTTAAATGTCAGAATTTTTAAATTAAAATTTCAAGATATTCTAAGTTCACGTGGCTAATTTGTCACCAGGAGTGTGGAATTTACTTGTCTAGGAAAATAAACCACATAGAAATGGAAATCATGAAATTATGATAGTTGACATCTATGTACATAATTACTAGCTATCAGTCTGACACGGGCCTCCAAAACATTTCTTTTATACATACACTTTACACTAAAAATTCAACTTATAACTATTGTTTATATTTTTTAATTTAAAATTCATTCTATGAAGAAATATTGTCCTACGCTTCTAATTTATTGGGATATTTCCAATTCATTATCGGGATTGACAGTATTTCTGAATGGTTTCTGTAATATACCCATAATTTTAAATATTTAACTATTAATACAATAAGAAGTAATATATGTATGTATTCCCAGAAAAAGTCTTCAGTAATGTCTCCGGATTTCTGACACTGACATTTATTTGTCAGTTACTAATATTTTAATTTTTCTATTGGCTTTCATGGTATTATTTCGGCTATAAGATTTATTATATTATTTTATATTTCTTTTATCGCCAACTCTATAGAAGATGTAATAAAATATTTAAATGTATCAGATAAATAATTTAGTCTTCTTTAATATCTGTAAGATTTTTTTTAAGAATCTGCTACTTTCGAATGTCCAATTGCTATTAAAACCTTCTCAACAGACAGACATCGTCGTAAAAATGTTAAAATCGGATTGTAGGGACCTTAAAACGTGCTTATTCTGGATATGAATCCAATACCTCCCGCGAAAAATAATGCGGAAGGGCGACGCCCCTTTCCACTTTCCACTGTCGTGTGCCCAAAATTGGGCATTTTTCAGAAAAACTTTCATATTTCAACAGGGAAATCTTTATTAGAATAATTAGGTTAGTGGCAATAATTTATTTTTATTTTGTTCGATGTTTCTCTTGAACATACTATACTTTATTCGATCCTTGGTTTCGAGAATAAAGCCATGAGAGCTGAGCTCTCTCGACACAAATGGTGCTAGTTTCTTATTTGCACACCAGGGGGTACAACAGGCCTAACCAAGGCCTGTATGCCATATACACTATCTGTGGAAGATCGCTTGATAACTTATGTTCAGGTATATATCGTTGTGTTTCCAAATAAGAAATGGACAAATCATTTAACGGTGGATGTTGGTGTGAAAATATTTATTTAATAAAATAAACATACAGAATTATTATTGTTGGCGATGTTTATATTATAAGCTCTTTACCTCCCGCTACCCTTGATAAGGGAGGTATAGGAATCGAGCTAAAAATCGCATATCGAGATTTTGGTAAATGACCACGTTTTAAGGTCCCTACAATCCAATTTTAACATTTTCACGATGATGTCTGTATGTGTGTATGTGTGTGTGTGTGTACGAGGTGTGTTCAAAAAATATCGCGAATTTTGTGTTTTTTCAAAAATTATTTATTTATTCATGAATATCTATTTTGTCCCCTTCAAAGTAATCCCCATGAGATATTATACACTTGTGCCAACGGTTTTTCCAATCTTCAAAGCACTTCAAAAAATCATTTTTTTTTATCTTGTTCAGCTCCTCCTTCGATGCCGTCTTTATCTCGTCAAGCGTAGCGTAACGTCGTCCTTTCATGGGCCTCTTCAGTTTAGGGAACAAGAAAAAGTCACAGGGAGCCAGATCTGGGGAATACGGTGGCTGCGGCATCATTAGTGTGTTGTTTTTGGCTAAAAAGTCGCGCACAAGCAACGATGTGTGAGCAGGGGCGTTATCGTGGTGCAAAAGCCAATTTTTGTTCTTCCACAAATCCGGGCGTTTCTGGCGGATTGCTTCGCGCAAATTGCGCATAACTTGCAGGTAATATTCCTTATTGACCGTTCTACCCTGTGGCAAGAACTCATGATGCACCACGCCCCTGCAATCGAAGAAAACTGTCAGCAAAACTTTCACATTCGACCGAACTTGGCGCGCTTTTTTCGGTCTTGGTTCGTGCGGCAGCTTCCATTGAGATGATTGAACTTTGGTTTCCACGTCATAACCATAAACCCACGATTCGTCACCAGTTATGACCCTCTGGAGCAAATTTGGGTCGTCGCGGACAGAGTCCAACATCTCATTAGCAATGTTCATGCGATGCTGTTTTTGGTCGCAATTGAGCAATTTTGGTACAAATTTCGCGGCGACCCGTCTCATGCCCAAATCATTGATAAAAATCGAATGGCACGAGCCAATCGATATGTTTAGGTCCTCAGCAACTTCTCTAACGGTGATTCGACGATTGGCCAATATCATTTTCTCCACTTCATTAATTTTTTCGTCTGTTGTTGAAGTGCTCGGGCGTCCGGCACGCTTTTCGTCGTTCACATCTTCTCGGCCTTCTGAGAACATTTTGTACCACCGATAAACGTTGCTTCGGTCCAAGGTAGCTTCTCCGTATGCCACAGTCAACATTCGGAATGCATCCGCGCACTTAATTTCGTTTTTCACACAAAATTTGATACAGGTTCTTTGTTCCATTTTTTTGAATAGGTAAAAATCGAAGACGATCCAAAACACGTGCAAGCAAAGCAGCTGTCAACAATTAAGTGAACATTCAAAATGGCCGAGCTTGTCGACATAAGTGAGAGACATGAGTACCAACATAAAGCCACAAAAAGATCGAAATTCGAATATACGTAACCCGCGAAAATTCAAAATTCGCGATAGTTTTTGAACACACCTCGTATGTGTGTGTCTGTGTGTGTGTGTTGTGAGTGTGTGTGTGTTGATCCTCTTTACGCAGTAACTCAAATATTATCGTACAGAAAATTTTGAAACCTTATATATCTCGTTGCCTAAAAACAGTTGAGATATTTAAATGTTTGTAATTGACAGATAAATACAAAATGTCAGTGTCAAAAATCAGATTTTTCTGGGAGGTACGAATACATTTAATATATATTATTGTATTATTAATTAAATATACATTTAAATTATAGGTATGTTAATATTACATATATCTCTTACAGAATACCGCTAATACTGTCAATGAATTTGAAGAATATTGAACATATTAGAAGAGTAGGACAAAATTCCTCATAGAACGAAAGAAGAGATACAATTTCAATTATTTGTATGTACAAGAAATGTTAAATTCGTCATAATTTTTCTTTCAAAATTTGAAAATATTCTGATGTTTGTAACAACAGATTTTTTTTATATCAACCCTGTCTTTTTCGTAATTTTGCGGATAAAAATTACGTGGCGCCCTTTTTTACCCTACCGTCTCCACTGTTTAAAAGCTGGCGGCCGCACACCAAACTATCCAGGGTGCGTTATGTAACTTATCGCGTTACGCGAAGCACGTTACAAAGAATTTATATAGTTTTGAACACAACATCATTTTAAGTATAAATTACCAAAAATAGGCCATCCATTTCCATCTTACGGTTAGTTACTTTCAATTTTCACCCTATTATGTTCTAATAACACCTATATTCACCAAAAGTCAACTTTTTGTCTCTTCCAAAAAAGAAATAATTCCTTTCTAAGAATTTTCACACTTCTGTAAGCCCTGAAGGGCCATATACACCGTAAAATACTTTTAAAGTGATCTTGAATGATCAGCTGTCAACTAGCTTACCTGCCTTGCCAACCAAACAAACTAACAATACCCTATCGGTAACCAGGGACAAAGCTTGACAACTGACGCGAACTGACTTGATTATGGTTGCCGACTCCTGTAGTTTGACAATTGAAACCGTTGCTATGGCTTGTTTTCACAGTAAATATTGTTGTTTCATTAAAATATGTATTGCACTGAACAGTTTAGGGATTTTTTTAGTATTAATACAGTTTATTTTAACACCTGGATAAACCTAGATACTATTTATATTGTAGGATTTTTCTAATCTGAAAAATAGTTCCCGTTAATAGCGTCCAACTAGGCTTTAATACACTTAGGGTCGGTTGTTCCAACATTGGGTTAAAATTTATTCTTTCGGATTTTGGATCCGATCTGAGTATCGGACTTTGGATCCAGATCTGTATCTGTATGTGGTGTATGTGGGTGTCAGACGGGATCGCGTAAGGAATAATTTGGTGTATGAAGAATGTATGGTTAGGAACAATATAATTAAGAGAGATGGTTTGAGTCAGTTGAAATGGTTTGGGCATGTGGAGAGAATGGCGACTGAACGGCTTGTTAAGCGTATATATCATGGTGAAGTTGAGGGTTTTCGATTGCGTGGCCGACCAGTGTGTAAGTGGATGGATGTGGTTGGTAGGGTGCTTAAAGACAGAGAGTCTCCAAGTATGAAGAGAAGAAGAGCATGTATGAATGCGATTATGAGTGTGGCCGAGGCGAAAGAAGTCTGCTTAGATAGGAATGTGTGGCGAAGGATGATTGTTTCCTAACTATTATTGTGATCCGGATGCGGTATTTCGCTACCGAAAATCGGTCACTTTAATATGTTTAAGAGTAAGGATTTGTTGTATGATTTTGATGTTGTTCTTATTGTTTTCGGGTTTGTGCGAACCCACTAAGTGGGACACGCGTGATTTTATGTATGTATGAATGTATGTATGTATGTATCTGAGCATTTGATTTTGGATCCGAATCTGAGTATCGAATCTTGAATCCGGATCCGAATATCGAATCTTGAAAACGGATTTGAGTATCGGTATGATTGGAAAATACGTAGTTAAACAAATATTAAGTCTTATAGTTTTTGAGTAATCGTCCTTCCAACGTCCCACACACATACACACACACATACATCCACACACACACAGACATCATCGTAAAAATGTTAAAATCGGATTGTAGGGACCTTAAAACGTACTTATTCATTGAAATCTGTATATGTGATTTTTAGCATGAATCCAATACCTCTCTTAGCGAGAGGTAAAAATAGATCGGCGCCTATTTCCTCTATGGCGTCCTAGGCTTTAACCTAGTCAGCCTAATGGATAATGTACACCCTGTATATTAAAATCATTTCTACGCAACCTTTTGTAATATAAAAACCTTTACTGACTGGACTAATACAGTAAAAATTATGAAAGATGTCCGATCAAGTCACTGTATCATGAACGAATTAACAAATTGGCATACATTTATCCCTCTCCTTTACAAAGGCTTTAAGCGTGTGCGATAATGATGGATATAACACGCTTGTCTTTCAAAAATTCTTATTGTTTCGACTAAATTAGGACATTACATTTTAAAACGATGCTCGTTGTTGATAATACTTTCGCTGTAACGTAAGTTTATATATTAATTCCGATACATTATCTTGATTCATAGCTGTACGAATAATGTTATTTCCTGTCAGTGTCAATAACACTGACATTGTGTCAGTATCTTAATTTTCACATATCTGGTTTTACATTTGCTAATAAACTTACCAGTTGATAAATAATAAAATAACAGTAGTATCTTATGTACCCTCACAAAAACTAAGCAAACAACACTACTGAATTTGTCAGAATGGGCGGAGCAAAAATCTGAATTCATACAATTCGTAGATAACCTTGATCGGACATCTTTCAAAAATTTTACTGTATCAATTTGAATCTTTAAATGGAAATATTTTTGAAATAAGAAGATATTAGAAGGATTTATTATCATTTAAATGAACTACACTCATGAGAAAGTTGATTATTAGACCTTTAAGTCCAAACGGCTGTATCTTTAACCGTAGTTACATTACAAGCAATTTTGTACCCCAGAAATTGATATATAATATATTATTTTACCCACGCTATAAAGAAGAAAGAGATATTCATAAATATAAAACCGATTCATATCCTTGGGCTTATAACAATTAAACTTAGCTGGGATCTAATTTACACTAGCCAATTAAGCTGAAAACAAACAAAACTAATATATCAAAACTGCACCATACAATTATCTCCAAGGGTCCTCCGTTAACCAAACCTGCTTTCCTCTTAATACATACTACAACCAATCAATTTTTCACTAACAAGCCTTAGCGAAGCTTCTGTACATGCCGCTCCAGTGCAACAAGGGTAAGACTTATAGCCCCAAGAAGAATTGAACTCAAACCTGTCCCATAAATATGAATGTATTTAACACTCTATACATTGTTAGGTATGGGAGGATCCCGAGGAGGAAAATTTTCCCTTTCTTGATTTGGTACTTGGGAATAGGTCTTTTCGATTGGATTCCAAATTGATCAAGGTCAAATTATTTACAAATACAAAAAAATGTTAATAAGCAAAGTTAAACTAGACAAAGGGGCTCATAAGATGAGCATAGCAGAAATTTTGTATCACCGGTTTTAGCGGAAATGGGTACAACTTTAAATCTAGCATAGGGAATCGGTATTTTTTTTTTCAGAATATACATAAAATTAGCTTCACAATGATACCAAATTATCATAGTTTTACTTTAACCATTTCAAAATGGCGACCATTTATCCTTAAAATATGTATTAATAAAATTCCATACAAAATAAAACATAGCAAGCTATGAAAACAATTTTATTATCTTATAACAAAAGAAAAAAAAATACCTACATTTGTGATAGTGACAATTTCTTGTAATAATTAAATAATTATGGCTCAAGTGAATTACACAAATGTAGAAATGGTTGATATGATTTTAATATTCGGAGAATGACAAAGAAATTATGTTAGAGCACTTCAACTTTATGGAGAGAGGTATCCTCACCGACGACAACCGAGAAGACAATATTTTAATGAAGTTGTTAATAAATTGAAAACACATGGATCATTTAAACTGACAATCGACGTGCAAGAAGAGGAAATGAAGTAGATAATTCGTGTATATTTTGACCTCATGGAAATGATATTGTAACGTGCGCCCCTGACTTGAGTATTCGGGCGTCGCTACTGGTAGAATAATCCCGAGCGATGATGTAATCCCCGGCGGCGGAAATACCCATACGGATAGACGTGTTAATTACCTACACCGTCGACCTGGATCCTTTGTATTCAACGTCATTAAGTCTTATAGTTTTTTAGAAATGGTCCATCCAACACACACACACACACACACACACACACACACAAATGTTCGAGGTCCATTGGCGAGATTAGAATTTACTTTTTATTGAATATATTAGTAGTTTCCATGTTTAGCATAGCTGGCTGAATTATAAAATTTAATTTCTTTAAAATTCTTTAACTCAGTATCTATTGAATATGAAGTATAAAATGTAATCAAATCGTATAGAGAATAATATATTCTTTAAGTTATAACAACGTTAAATGTCAATAAATCAAATTTAACTGTTAAATCTTCAAATGAGGCTACTTCCGGTTCACCAATTATAACCAAAATCTAATTACTTGTTCTTCTGGATGTAAACGTGAGGAATACGAAACAAATATAATTTTTGGAAACGTGGTTTTGAAGTTATGGAATCCGGAACTTTTGTCACACACACATACATACAGTAAAATTTTTGAAAGATGTCCGATCAAGGGCACCTGTATCACGAACGAATTAACAAATAGGCATACATTTATCTCTTTCTTTTGCAAAGGCTGTAAGAGTGTGTGATAAGGATGGATATAACACGCTTGTCTTTCAAAAATTCATATTGTTTCGACTAAGTTAGGACATTCCATTTATAAACGATGCTCGTTGTTGATAATACTTTCGCTGTAACGTAAGTTTATTTATTAATTCAGATACATTACCTGGATTCATAGCCTGACACTGACATTGTGTCAGTATCTTATTTTTAACATATTTGGTTTTACATTTGCTTATAAACTTACTAGTTGACTTATTTTTGAATTTTGAATGCTTTTCCTGTAATATATATATTTATAATAAGAAAATAACAGTAGTATCTTACGTACCCTCATAAAAACTAAGCAAACGACACTACTGAATTTGTCATGATGGGCGGAGCAAAAATCTGAATTCATACAATTCGCAGACAACCTTGATCGGATATCTTTCAAAAATTTTACTGTACAGCCAGACATCATCGTAAAAATGGTAAAATCGTAACTCATCATTGAATTTTTTGACCAAAAACTCATTTTTATCGAAACTAATTTCTCTTGGTTATTAATTTAAGCTGAAATTGTATATTTTCGGCGGCCGAACTAAAATGGTTTGGGGCTATCAGATAGGTACATATCCTTGTAAACTGGGATGGGTCGAATTGTACTGCCATCCTCTGCCATACACAGCTATTTACATATATGAACCTAATGGTCCCCCATAAATTCACTCTGTCAAGTCCTCCAAATTGTATTTTATAGGGTGCTGTGGTTGTTTTTGTTTTGTGGATGAGCGAAGAAAGCGATTGCCTCTAGAGCTGTTAATTTGGTGTTGATTTATTAATACACTTAATGAGCTTTGATTGGATGAACTGTTAGAAGTGTTTAAGCTTTAAACCACACTATATATACGAGCACAAATACAGCCTATAAACGGATTATAACTTGAATTCTTTGTTTACAGGCACATTGTCTTGTTTTAAGACGACGTAAAATTATACAGTTTTTGTTGTCTTGAATGGTTGGTCCTAGTGACGTCAGAATCTACAGAGAACGTGTTGACTATTGTTTACTACAAAATATGTCATATTATATTGACACTTTAATAATGCAGTTATAAAATTTGAAATCAGCAGTTTTTAAAATGTGGGACAAAATATACGATAGATGCAACAATATATTTTTGATTATTTTAAAGAATGTTCAACATACCAATATCCAATATCAATCTCAAAAATTATGAGATACGAATTCGGTTAAATTAATAAGGGAGGTACAGTAATTTTTACCTCTCGCTAAGAGAGGTATTGGATTCATGCTAAAAATCGCATATCCAGATTGTATTGAATAAGCACGTTTTAAGGTCCCTACAATCCAATTTTAACATTTTTACGATGATGATGTGTGTGTGTGTGTGTGGATGTGTGTGTATGAGTGTGGGTTGTTGGAAGGGCGATTAATCAATTAAAGAAAATTAAATTCTCTATCTGATACATTTAAATATTTTATTATACGAGGGTCATTCAATAAGTAAAGAGACAAATTCTACAATTTTAAAACTATTCAATGAATGTGTACAATCTTTTCAGGGGTGTTAGTTGGCAACCTTGGGATATGCTCTGATCAGCTGTTTCATCATTTTATGTCAATATAACCTCAAAATTTTCAGTTCACCATGGCAAGTCCACTAGAAGATTGCACCTTAGAAGAGCAGCGCTCAGTCATTAGATTTTTAGTCGCAGAAGGTGTAAAACAAAGTGAATTTTTTTCTAGAATGTTAATACAGTACGGTAAAAGTTGTATGAACCTTGCGAATTTTTACAAGTGGGTTGATCGGTTTAAAAGTGGCCGAACAAGTGTAGGTGATGAACCCCGATGTGGACGTCCAGCGGAAGTTTCCAGTCTATTGCGATTTCCTTGAAGATCAGCGAACTATCAATATCCAATACTACTCTGAGACGCTAGAACACAAAGTTAGACCAGCTATCAGGAGCAAACGCCGTGGACTCTTGTCAAAAGGAGTCATTCTTCAGCACGATAACGCCCGCCCTCATACAGCCCAGCTGACCCGTGATAAGCTTCAAGAATTAATGTCAGTGTCAGAAATCCGGAGACATTACTGAAGATTTTTTCTGGGAAGTACATACACTATATTATTTATTATTGTATTAATAGTTAAATATTTAAAATTATAAGTATATTGCACATACTCTTCAGAAATACTGTTAATGCCAACAATGAATCTCGAAAAAATAGAAGAGTAGGACAAAATTTCTTCATAGAATGAATTTATATATAAAAAATCTAAATGTAAAGAATAGATATAAGCGAGAATACAGCTCGAAGGAAGACGATATTTAAATGTTATAAACACAAGATGAAAGTGAAGATGGTCTCCACTCTGCAACGTAAAATACAGAAAAATTGTATCTCATCGAAATAATGAGTAATGTACAGTAAAAATTTTGAAAGATGTCCGATCAAGGTTGTCTACGAATTGTATGAATTCAGATTTTGCTCCGCCCATCATGACAAATTCAGTAGTGTCGTTTGCTTAGTTTTTATGAGGGTACGTAAGATACTGTTATTTTATTATTATAAAAATATATATTACAGGAAAAGCATTCAAAATTCAAAAATAAGTAAACTAGTAAGTTTATAAGCAAATGTAAAACCAAATATGTTAAAAATAAGATACTGACACAATGTCAGTGTCAGTGACTGACAGAATATAACGTTATACGTGCGGCTATGAATCCAGGTAATGTATCTGAATTAATAAATAAACTTACGTTACAGCGAGCATCGTTTATACATGGAATGTCCTAACTTAGTCGGAACAATATGAATTTTTGAAACACAAGCGTGTTATATCCATCCTTATCACACACTCTTACAGCCTTTGCAAAAGAAAGAGATAAATGTTAATTCGTTCGTGATACAGGTGCCCTTGATCGGACATCTTTCAAAATTTTTACTGTACTTGGAGAATCTCTTAATTCTTGATAATAAGCTCCCGCTATTTCGAACATGAAACAATACGGGATTTTAATTTGCACGTCTTTCTATCACTTTTTTAAGAACTCTTGCGAATAGTGCTTCCAAATTTTATCTTCAATTAATAGATAATATGTGGTCAAGGATAAATAAAAGATAATCAGACATGTTATACTCTTATACAGTTTTCGCCTGTACCGGGTTAACAAACCACTGAATCAAATGATTATTCCAAACAAATTCTTCCTTCCAATTCCATGGTTACCTTCAAATTTGTTTGCCTTCTATCCATTGTCAAATTTTCTACGGTTTTTACCTTTGAGTTTCACAAATCATATAAATCATTTTCTAAAGACCTGCTCAACCGTAGATTTTAAAATTGATATCCGTTTCACGCTTTGAAAACCTTTTATTTGGACCTTAGTCGAACTCGAATGCATTTCTAATTTTAGAAATATTATATCCATTTAACTCGAACCATTAATTAATTACTAAACACCTGGTGAAAGAAAAAATAAAAGTTTCAGACCGCCTAAGGTAGAGATGGAGTGATTTAATGCAGTGTGTACGGATTATATTAAATATTAAACTGTTATTATTGTATAATATTAAAGAGGAGAAATTTTTCTTACTGTTTTAACAGATCGTAAATCAAAAGATGAGAACACTTGCAATTAGTGTAAGTATGTTGATACAAAGTATTATTGTTGAAAGGGTTTACTTTGATTACTTTTGTGCAATAAAATTAAGCAAACAAATAGCTATTTGTGTATTAAGAGCGCAAAATAGGACATTGTCGATTGAGAGGTTGTCCATTTGCGCTCGAAACACAAACAATATTTTTTCTACAGTCGCCACAGTGGGGTCCTCCACCATAACAAAAAATAATAAAATGTACACTTTGATAAACTACTAATCAATTAATAACGATTAATATAAAGAAAAAACGTCTTTTATATTTAATTTTAATTTATCGTTATTTCCCATTCTTCTTGACCTATTGATTCAATCTAATCTAAACATTTTATACTTTCGTTTTTGTAAATGAATGCCCTATTTTATTTTCACAATAGTGCAGCAATTTATATGTCAGATTGATTTGTAAAGGTGGTAAATGTGTCACTACAGTGCCATTAGTTCCTGACTAAACGTTTCCATTAAAAATGTAGACAAGTGACATTTCTCAACATTGTGTAGTTAGAAATTTAAACAGCGAACGTTTTTTCTACTTTCTCGCGCTAGAGCGGTATTAATTTGATGATGTTCCAACACCCAATCAGCAAATCCACGGCGCTGCGCATGGTCCCTTGGCTTGATTTCTTGCACCAATTGAACCTTGTATGCGTGCAAATGCAGATCTTTTACAAAATTCGTTGCATAGTGCTTCTGGTAATGTTTAATTCTTGACTACGATGCCGGATGGAAGTTCCTGGATTCTCGGCCACAGATTCCCTTACTGTGGCTATATTTTCGAGTGACCGACGACGAACAATGATCTTCAAATCCATCAGCGTAAATTTGGTCTCATATTTTGTAATTAAACGCCTGACTGTAGATTCATTTGGCGCATTATTGCGACCGAAAACTTGAAGTAATTGGCAAAACTTTCACCATTTTTGTAATGTGTTTTTACAATAATTAAACCTTGTTCGTTTGAAAACTTCTCCATATTCTTAAATCGTGTGGTCTGTACGTGACAACTGTCAAAAAAACCTTACAACTCGTATTAACAAAATGGCGGCAAATTTAAATCCGGCGCTCTAGTTGGGACACCCGCTACAAGACAATCGATTCATTCCGTTCCTCGGCGATTAAATGAAATAATAGCTCAAAATGGTAGCAAGAAATGATATGAAATAATTATAACTTTTGGAATCGTGGTATTGAAGTTATGCGATGCGATGAACCCTAAAACGTACTTATTCTCTAAAAACTCATCATTGAATTTTTTGACCAAAGACAATACCTTCCTTACCTAAAGGTGACGGAAGATAACAACTTCATACACTAATAGATTAAATGAATTCCATATCTTTGCAAGTCTCTCATTATCATCTTTACCTTCCATATCCTGTATCTAATATTTCCTTTTAGTTACGACTTCTATCCAAGAAATAATTTAAAACTTTTAAAGGTGGTCTAATCAGTATTCCTCAACAATAATCACTAACAATGGTCTCCGTTGACACGGACGCTGTATATACTTATAAATTACTGTGTGAGTGTGGTTCAGAAATACTTAACACGACGACAAAGACAGAAGATACGAATTTATAAGTGAGAGAAAGAAATAGTGATATGCCTATACGGTGGCAGTATGAATTATGTATAATAGTACTTTTCTGTAATTATGAAAATTGGTGTGTAAGACACTACAAAAACAGATATTGAAATTTATGTATATGTTTGGTTTGAGTGTTTTAATGTATGAGCTACTGTCTTGTCTGCTATTTAATTTATGATTTTTTAACGATTCTTGTTTGATACTTTTACAATCATTGGTAGGAAAAACAGCACTTACTATTGTCTTGAATATTTTGGAAACTGCATTATCTGCAATCTGCAACAAAAGAAAAATATTTTAGCCAACATATTACATATAGTCAATTCCATTTTTACCCCTCGCTAAGAGAGGTATTGGATTTATGTTATAAATTGCATATACAGATTTTAATGATAAGCTCGTTTTAAGATCCATACAATACGATTTTAACATTTTTACGATAATGTTTGTGTGTATGTGTGTGAGACGTTGGAAGTACGATTACTCAAAAACTATAAGACTTAATATTTGTTTAACTACGTATTTCCCAATCGGACATTACTGGGAAGAGCTGAAAAGGTTTTGGTAACAATTGGAGAACAATCCTATTTTAATACCTTTACGATGATGTCTGTGTGTGTGTGTGTGTGTGTGTGTGTGTGTGTGTGTGTGTGTGTATGGGACGTTGGAAGGACGATTTCTCAAAAACTTTAATACTTAATATCTGTTTAACAACGTATTTCTCAATCGGAAATCACTGGAAAGAGCTGAAAAGGTTTTATTATTTTTTGAAAAATTTTGTTCTTGCTTGTATTAAAGAAGAGTAAATTCTCTATCTGATAAATATAAATATTTTATTCTATTTTTATAGATTTAGAAATAAAGAAATATAAAGTATCAAAAATCCAAAGACATTACTGAAGATTTTTTCTGGGAAGTACATACATTATGTTATTTCTTATTGTATTAATAGTTAAGTATTTAAAATTATAGGTATATTACATATACCCTACAAAAATACTGTCAATCCTGACAATGAATTGAAAGCATTTAGAAAAATTTAAAAAAAAAAAGAATTTTTAGTGTAGAGTGTATGTATACAAGAAATGTTAAATGCAATAGGGCGCAAGCAGTCATGTGACTTTGTTGGCTTTGACAAGCAGATATGGGAGCCCATGTCAAAATGATAGATAGTAATTATGTACATAGATGTCAAATATTATAATTTTTCATAATAATTTAGTGATTTTTCCAATTCCATGTGGTTTAATTTTCCTCGACAAGTAAATTACACACTCCTGGTGACAAATTAACTATGTGAATTTAGAAAATCTGTGACGAAAGTATCAGATCGCATAACTTCAATACCACTATACCAAAAATTATATTTTATGTATTATAACTTAAAGAATATATTATTCTCTATATGATTTGATTTCACATTCAATAGATACAGAGTTAAAGAATTATAAAGATTTTAAATCCATGGAAACTGCTAATATATTCAGATAATTCAAATTGGCAGTTTTCAGTATCAATGAAAAGTAAATGAATGTGGTAGAGATGAGGATAAGGAATGAAAGAATAAGGATATCTCTAGTGTAAGAAGTTTCTGGAGAGGCACATTGGTTTGAACATCAACGATAAATAGACCAAAGATAAGATGGAAGGACTGTATTGCGGATTGAGAGAAAAGTATCTGAATGAGAACGACACGCAAAACAGAAATGAGTGGAAGAAAATAAAAAATAGCGACCCCTAACGAAAGGGGAAAGCTAAAGAAGAAGATGTCAGTGTCAAATGCAATTTGCATAGTTTGATTATAAAATAATTTTACTGGAAATTTAGAATCTTTTGCAAGAAAATTTATGTATGGAATTTATACATAATATTGTGCTGGCCACATCAGATTTTTTAATACCCTATATAAAAACGCATGTTTGTAGTCTCTCTTGTATTTTCTATATCTCCTAACCCTTTTAGAATGCCTCATCTCTCTGTCCAATTTAAAAATGGCTTTTAATTTCGTTCGTTAATTAGTTTGGCGTGGTTGGTATACCTTAGCCGTCTCGCTCGTGGTATATTAGGGGATTTTAATTTTTAATGGGCTAGTTATTTATGTGGGGCGTGGTTGGTTAAACTGTTGAAGGGGTAATTGGCTCAGGATTGAAGAAGTGTTAGCAGATTCATAATTGGACAATGTTTGTTGCTAGTGAAATAATCACGAGCATATAAATATCTCTTCCACTAAGCAATTTGTATTTCAATTAATATTTTTATGGTGATAGTTATGTACAGTAAAATTTTTGGAAGATGTCCGATCAAGGTTGTCTACGAATTGTATGAATTCAGATTTTTGCTCCGCCCATCATGACAAATTCAGTAGTGTCGTTTGCTTAGTTTTTATGAGGGTACGTAACATACTACTGTTATTTTATTATTATAAAAATATATATTACAGGAAAAGCATTCAAAATTCAAAAATAAGTAAACTAGTAAGTTTATAAGCAAATGTAAAACCAAATATGTTAAAAATAAGATACTGACAATGTCAGTGTCAGTGACTCTGACAGAATATAACGTTATACGTACGTCTATGAATCCAGGTAATGTATCTGAATTAATAAATAAATTTACGTTACAGCGAAAGTATTATCAACAACGAGCATCGTTTATAAATGGAATGTCCTAACTTAGTCGAAACAATATGAATTTTTTAAAGACAAGCGTGTTATATCCATCCTTATCACACACTCTTACAGCCTTTGCAAAAGAAAGAGATAAATGTATGCCTAATAATAATTCGTTTGTGATACAGGTGTCCTTGATCGGACATCTTTCAAAAATTTTACTGTATGTTATATGCCAAAAACACTACATTTTTGAAGCCATAACGTCTTTAGTAACCTAGTAAATTTAATTTAAAAAAGAAAAGATCTAAGTAAAATCTAATGTGTTAACTCTTTAGCAAGTTTATAATACAACCATCTTGTTTCGTATTTCTTTTTTCGTCTGTCCAGAAGCCTTTAACTAAACAAATACAAATACCATGGCACCCTACGTTGCTTGATTGATGAGTAAGGTGATTGCCAAGCCTTATTAACTTGTTCAACAAGCACAAGATACCTGGGATTCCATCCCTGGAAGCGAAGACCAAAAACCTGAAGTAAATTTTATAGTTTGAATGACTGTTTCTGATTTTGACGATTCAAAATATAAAATATCAATCTCTCTCTCGTTGTCGCATATTTTTTGAGCCTCGTCTCGTTCTCGGCGTAGTATTTTACGTCACAGTTTAAGGTAGTTGTCACTCGAGTGTACCTATTCAAAAACTTGTTCTATGTTCAAAATAAAAATTAAGCTAATGAAGTTCATAGTTGCAATAACTTATATCTTTTAACATTATTTTATATACACAGATTGCATCAAAATAGCTAAAAGCTAACACATACACAAGTGTCGTATTTCAATGTTGAAAAATAACTGTGGCAACGTCGCACCTAGACATTTATTGGTACATTCGGGTATAAAAGTAATAAGATATTTTGAGATATAATACTAATTCTAAACTACATATGAAAACTGCAAAACAAATTTATATATTTCTTTCTTAAAATTACAAAAGTAGTATTATACTGTTTAAAATTTTCATACTTTTCACGTAAAATACCAATTTAAAAAATATATATTTATTTCTGTATTCGCGTTTGACGTTTTAAAGTTTTGAACATTTTTAGAGTTTTTTGTTAAGTTTTACAGGTTTTTGGAGTTGTCCAGAGTAATAAGTTTATCTAAATAATAATATATTACTTAGAAAATTAACTGAAGATATTTTATAGAAAAGCATATAAAGTGGAAATGAAGATATAGATATGGAATATACGTCGCCAGAAATAAGGGAACTTGCTAATGATACAGGGAGTCAGTTATTACCAAATAAATCAAAAGAAATATATGAATGGAGTTATTATAAGCAATTTATGGATTGGCGTCAAAAAAAATATTTAATGGTATATGATAATATATTGTTATTATCAATCAACATTTTGTATTCATATTCCTCATACACGAATAATTTTTCTCTCTATAATAGTTTCCGTTCCCATAATATTTTTTTTTTTTAAATGTTCAAATTGAATTGTCATTTTGATTTTAAACAGAGTCAAATTCCTTGTTAGTATAAATACAATAAATCATAACGTCAGACGCAATTGGCAAGGGTTAGTTAATTTCACGGGCCGCCGATTACTACCATAAGATTATATTGGTTCCATATACTACCGATGCTTAGCAAGGTTATAGTCTTATGGTATTGGTATTCGTTTAAATAGAGATGTATAGCTATTCAAACAAATTGGATTCAACAAAAAAAATATATTACGTACTCGTACTTACGAGTTTTATTTAATATTTCGGAGTTTGAATTATTGTTATTATTTATTTTTATACTCAAAATTAACTGTCAATGTCATAAATAAAGAAAACAAATCCCTTAGTAACGACTATAAATACGGTGATAATTTCCTTGTTTTTTAACATCGCTGTGATAGGCATGTAACTAGGGAGATTCTGAATGTTGATTGGCGGAAAACATGTCACGTGACTAAGGAATTAATTATATTCTTATTAATATATATGTTTCTTTAATACCAAAGTATAGTCTAATCAAGTCAGCAGTAAGGAAGTGGAATACGTAAAAATTGTAATTTTTGGAATTCTAGTATTGGAAATATCGCGGCCGAAATTATTAACACACGCACACACACACACACACACAATCGTATTGTAGGGACCCTAAAACGTGGTTATTCATTGAAAACTCACCACCGATTTTGAGGTGACGGACGGTAAAAATCCCCAGATATATTTGTGACATTTTACAGAGTCAAAAAATCGCACTTCTATTGTCAATTGGTAAATTTGTGCCCCTCCTAAAATTTTCTGGCACCTGCGCCCATGTCCCGTCATCCTCTCACTGGGGAATTAATACATCGTTCTCCTGTCGCTTTTTTTCTGAAGATTTTTTTTTTTTTGCTTCTTAATTGTGTAAAATTCACGCTTTTATTTATTCATGGCGTGCCCCCTGCTGACTCTACGCCTATGCTTTTTTATTCTACATCGCAGTAGGCTGCCTGGATGCTTATTCGACGTTCTTTTTTCATTTTCCTAACCTCATCGCACAGCCTCCTATATGTATGTATCTTATACATATAATATAGATGTATTGAGTAGATTATGATTTTTTTATACAACTGAATTGATTTTTTATTAAATGAACTTAGTATAACTAAGTGTCTATAGTTGATAGGTATATTAAAAATGCGGTAGTATATTTTAGAGTTAATTTTTGTAATTAATGACTACTCTGACAGCTGAAAAGGTGAAGATTTTAAATTAATTTTTAAGAATGGCTAATCATTTTACTTAATTTGGTCTATTGTATTGCTTTATTATCGTGAATAAATAAATAATATAATTGGCTCCATAAAAAAACGTATTATAAAAAGATCTTTAGCTTCTTATTATAAAGCATATGACATCTGGTGGCAAAATAATGAACTACAGGTTGACTTGTTATTAAAGTATGTAATATTAGAAATTTGTTAAATATTATACGTATTTGTGTATCTAAATTGACATATATATTGTAGTATGAGTAACAATTATTGCTGCTTACTAGAGTGCACATTGTCACGTTAGAAAGGCAATAAATTATATTGTCACGTATTCACGCGTAAACGAAAAGTTCGTGTTTATTTTAAAAATATGCTTGACAAGATGGAAAAAATCTGTTGTGGCCAGCACAATACCTTCCGTCATTCTCGTGTATAATGTATAAATTCCATAATTTTTCTTACAAAAGATTCTAAATTTCCAGTAAAATTATTTCATAAACAAACTATTCAAATTGCATTTGACACTGGCATCTTCTTCTTCTTTAGCTTTTCCCATTCGTTAGGGGTCGCTATTTTTGCATGTCGTTCTCATTCAGTTCCTTTTCTCTCAAATCTTCCGCAATACAGTCCTTCCATCTTATCTTTGGTTCTTTAACGTCCTATTACTAAACTATTCATTCTTGTTCCAATATAATTCTTCATTTCTCCTCATGACATGTTCAAACCAATGTAATCGTCTTTCTTGTATCTTTCTAAAAACTTGTAACACTAGAGTTATTTTCTTACCGTATCTTTCCGTGTATTCCCCAATATCTACTTCAACATCCTCATATCTGCCACATTAATTTACTTTTTATTGATACTGACATCTGTCAATTTGAATTAAATGAATATATTACTAGTTCCCAAGTTTGGCATAGCTGGCTGAATTATAAAATTTAATTTCTTTAAAATTCTTTAACTCTGTATCTATTGAATATGAAGTATAAATTGTAATCAAATCGTATAGAGAATAATATATTCTTTAAGTTATAATAACGTTAAATGTCAACAAATCAAATTTAACTATTAAATCTTCAAATGAGACTACTTCCGGTTGATATATTATAACCAAAATCTAATCAGTTGTTCTTCTGGATGTAAACTTGAGGAATACGAAAAAATTATAATTTTTGGAATCGTGGTATTGAAGTTATGGAATCCGGAAATTTTGTTACACACACAGACACACAGACACACATACATACAGACATCATCGTAAAAATTGTAAAATCGTATTATATGGACCCTAAAACGTGCTTATTCAGTAAAAACTCATCATTGAATTTTTTGACCAAAGACAATACCTTCCTTACCTAAAGGTGACGGAAGGTAAAAATTCCGTCATTTAGTAGCAATGGCCATGAATTTAATATTATTATAACTCAAAGAATATATTATTCTCTATACGATTTGGTTGCATTTAAATTGACAGATGTTAGTGTCAATGGAAAATAAATGAATGTGGCAGAGATGAGGACGTTGAGAAAGATGTTGGGAGAGACACGAAAAGATACGGTAAGGAAATAACTCTAGTGTTAGAAGTTTCTAGAAAGATACAAGCGAGATGATTACATTGGTTTGAACATGTCATGAGGAGAGATGAAGAATATGTTGGAAGAAGAATGAATTAGTAATAAAAAGTAGAAGAAACAGAGGAAGACCAAAGATAAGATGGAAGGACTGTATTGGGGAAGCCTTGAGAGAAAATGAACTGAATGAGAACAACACGTAAAACAGAAGATGTCTGTGTTAAGTGCAATTTGCATAGTTTGTTTATGAAATAATTTTACTGGATATTTATACATAATATTGTGCTGGCCTCATCAGATTTTTTAGTATAAAAGAAAGTTATTAAACGAAGGACCGCATTTCGATATCTTAAAAATCTTGGGGGAAAAAAATGTTGAATGTTTTATCAAGATTACGCACAGGTACCTAAATCGAACAACTAATTAAATGTATCCCATTTTGTTAACGTCTCACATCTGATTCTAAGGTTTATTTGATGTCAACTTATTAGACTTTGATTCGTTATCTTAATAGTTGAATTATTTAAATACAGAACGTTTCAATTAATTTTGACCGATAGTTGTTTTTTTTCTTTTAAGTCAATCAAAAAGATAATATTAATTTAATACATTATTTTTACCTCTCGCTAAGAGAGGTATTGGATTCATGCTAAAAATCGCATATCCAGATTTTAATGATTAAATACGTTTTAAAGTCCCTATAATCCGATTTTAACATTTTTACGATGTTGTCTGTGTGTGTGTGTGTGTGTGTGTGTGTGTGTGTGTGTGTGTGTGTGTGTGTGTGTGTGTGTACTTCCCAATCGGATATAAATGGAAAGAGCTGGAAAGGTATTGGTAACAATTGGACTACCGGAATTAGCAGATTCTTAAAAAAAATCTTCTAAATATTATTTTTTGAATTTTTTTTTGGAAATATTAATGTGCCTAGGTGAAGTAAATATTACATTGTAACACTGACGAGAAGCTATGTGCAGGCCACATCATTTTTTCATCCAAACGTGAGTATTAAATTTTCTGGCAAGAATCGAACTCAGCTTGTCAGATTTCCTGATTACAAACCCTAATCAAAATTCGAAAACGGCGCCACAAAAAATAGAATATCAAATTAAATTTAATTACTAATAAGCCATCAATTAGCTCGTTTTTGAAACCAGTGCTTGACGATTTAATAAAATTGTCAAGGAACGTTTACTAACATTTTGTTATTTCTCTGACAAGCGTGTATACCTGTCCAAAGTTATTTCAAGAATTCATTCTCAGAAGAAAGGAAAGAAGGTTTGATATAAGATGAATAAATCAAGGAAAAGATGCGGTGGGAAAACCATCAATATTTTTTCCGCCTAATTTTTTCTGGTAATAAAATGAACACTTGTTTAGTTATTGGTTGGAATTGGGTTTTATTAATTTGATTAATAGTAAACATTATTTTGATTGGTGTTTTCAAAAATATATTTCATAGATAATTACCATTTGTTGGGCATAGTAATTTGGTTTACACTGATTTTGGTTTCAATTTGAAGATACGAGTATGTACGCACAATATTCGGTCCAAATTTTCCAAGCGCTCGTCTTTTCATTTTATGTTGCATAGGGCGCGAACAGTCATGTGACTTTGTTGGCCTTAATAACAGCTATTAATAATGTACATAGGTGTCAAGTAGCATAATTTTTTATTCAAAACATTATTTTCCAAATGCATGTGGATTATTTTCTTCGAAAAGTAGGTATATTCTATACTATTGATGACAAATAAACATAATATGTAAAAAACTACTAACCGTCATTCTGACACGGATCCTCATTTCTGCTTGCCAAGACCAACAAAGTCACATGACTGCTCGCGCCCTGTAAGTAACGAATTTAACATTTCTTGTACATACAAATAATTGAAATTGTATCTGTTCTTTCGTTCTATGAGGAATTTTATCCTACTCTTCTATTATGTTCAAAATTCTTAAAATTCATTGAAACTATTTCTTAAGGATATACGAGGGTCATGTAGATTTTAGCTGAAAATAAATCTTAGATATTCTTTTTCGGCAACATAGTAGTAAAACGTCAAATTACGCTTTTACGTTAAACGAAGAAGTTTAATTGGCATTATTAAAGAATTTTTCTGAAATTGGAAGAAATTCGAACATTTAGAAGTATAGGAGAAAACCGTTAAAAATAAAATTAAAATTATAAAAATAATCTAAACATAAAGAAAAGACATGAGAAATTTATAGGGCGCGAGCAGTCCTGTGACTTTGTTGGACTTGACAAGAAAATATGGTGGCCTGAATTAGAATGACAGCTAATAATTTTGTACATATATGTCAAATGTCAATTTTTCATCCAAAATTTCATGGTATTCCAATTCCATGTGGTTTACTCTCCTCGACAAATAAATTCCACACTCCTGGTGACAAATTAACTACATGAATTTAGTAAATCTTGAAATTTTTGATGAAAAATTCTGACATTTGACATCTATGTACAAAATTACTAATTGTCATTACTTATGTAACCAAAAACGGAAGTGGCGAGACGTAAATCCAAAATATAAAAATACGAGGGTCATTCAATAAGTAAAGAGACAAATTCTATAATTTTAAAACTATTCAATGAATGTGTACAATCTTTTCAGGGGTGTTAGTTGGCAACCTTGGGATATGCTCTGATCAGCTGTTTCATCATTTTATGTCAACATAACCTCAAAATTTTCAGTTCACCATGGCAAGTCCACTAGAAGATTGCACCTTAGAAGAGCAGCGCTCAGTCATTAGATTTTTAGTCGCAGAAGGTGTAAAACCAAGTGAAATATTTTCTAGAATGTTAATACAGTACGGTAAAAGTTGTATGAACCGTGCGAATTTTTACAAGTGGGTTGATCGGTTTAAAAGTGGCCGAACAAGTGTAGGTGATGAACCCCTTCCGCCGGTAAAGTGATGCTGATCATCTTTTGGGACTCACAGGGTCCAGTCTATTGCGATTTCCTTGAAGATCAGCGAACTATTAATAGCCAATACTACTCTGAGATGCTAGAACACAAAGTTAGACCAGCTATCAGGAGCAAACGCCGTGGACTCTTGTCAAAAGGAGTCATTCTTCAGCACGATAACGCCCGCCCTCATACAGCCCAGCTGACCCGTGATAAGCTTCAAGAATTGGGTTGGGAGGTCTTACCTCATCCTGCCTACAGTCCCGACCTCGCCCCATCTGATTTTTACCTGTTTGGACCACTCAAAGACGCCCTACGTGGAAAAAGATTTGCTAACAATGAGGAAGTTAAGGAAGCGGTGCAAAAGTGGCTTCGGGGTAAATCGAAAGAATTCTTCGCCAAGGGAATTAGGAAGCTGCAAGAAAGATGGGACAAGTGCATAACTGTGGGGGGTGATTATGTTGAAAAATAGCCTTAATTTTGAAAGATTGAAATAAACCCTTTTTGAGCTATAGGCATATGTCTCTTTACTTATTGAATGACCCTCGTATGTAATATTAACATACCTATAATTTAAATATATATTTAATGTACTCACTCGTACTTCCCAGAAAAATCTGCTTACATTAAATATCTCAACTGTTTTTTGGGGAACGAGATTTTATACAATAGATTATTCTATATTATTATATACTATATTTCCAAACCTATACGAGATATAATAAAAAAAATTAAATGTGTCAGATTGACAATTTAATTTTCTTTAAATTTAAAACACCTACATATATTTACAAGATAAGATAAAAACATATAAAAATTTATTTTTCTATACTTATAATACATTTTAAAAAAACATTCACTGATTGGTGTTGAACAAACGAACATCGCTACATCCTACATCGCAACTGTTTAAATGAGTGACAATCCAGAAAAACAAAGAATCAAAAGAAGAACCAACACAAGGAACAAATGAAGGAAAACAAAAACAGCCATGTAAAGGATGTGGAAGATGTGAAGAATGTGAAGAAGATTGGGCAGACGAATCGCTAGACTGGTGAGTATTACCATATTATGCAACAAGTACGGAAATATTGTTTACTTGATAAAGAAATAGCAAATTTCAATAAGTATAAGGTACCATATTTAAATTAAGAGTTTGATATTTTATAATTCGTTAACAATGATTTTTATGTTATAATTTTTTGCAACATTTTTGTCAGTCAAAACGCGGAACAATTGTCCGAAAAAAAAACTGATTTCCCATGTTAATATCTTACGTGCACCTTTAAAAAGAACACCCGGTATATTAAACCTGTAATAATGTATACCATAATTTACGAAAAACGAATGGACCTAACTGATTAGTAAAAATGTGGAACTCTAATAAATTATTTGTATGTTACAGACTTATTCCATCAACGTGGCAGATAAATACAAATATTAAGTTACAAATATTGTACTTATCAATTATTTGTTGTTGTATTTAATCATAAATAAACAATGTAATTTATACAATTTATTTTTTTATTTGTGACATACCATAATACGATTATACCATTTTTACGATGATGTCTGTATGTATGTATCTGTGTGTGTCTGTGTGTATGTGACGAACAAAATTTAAAGAAACGAAAAAGAAATAATTTCCGTCAATAGTTAACGATATTTGAAGAACATTAATACTTTAAGATTAGATAACATTATGTTAATATTGACACATAATATATACCTTCTTATAAAGATAACATGCGCATATATGTAATTACTTCACTAATTGTTTTATGGTGTTTGGTATAAATATGACGACAATTCGATATAAATATATAATTTAATGTGCGAAGAAAATAAGTCCAATAAAAATAAATGTAAATCTGATGGTACAAGAAAAGGAAATAATCAATTATCGATTATTTTTTTCGAACGTCCTTCTTACAAAATAAAATGATAATAATTATTACATAAGGTAAAGGCATCGGTAGTTAATATAGTATTAGTAGTTCACCTTTAGTAAGGAAGGTATTGTCTTTGGCCAAACAATTCAGTAGTGAGTTTTCAATGAATACGCATGTTTTAGAGTCCCTATAATATGATTTTACTCTTTTTACGATGTTGTCTGTACGTATGTGGCTGTGAGTGTGTGTGTGTGTGTGTGTACGTGAGACTATAATTTCGATCGCGAAAACACCAATACTATAATTTTACAAATTAAATTTATACGTATTCCTCTTCCTTTCTTTGATTAGATTTTGGTTATAATTGGTCAACTGGAAGTATCCTCATTTGAAGGTTTTAACAGTTTTTGTTGAAAAAACGCTGTTCAACAATTTTTTACCTTCCGTCACCTTTAGGTAAGGAAGGTATTGTCTTTGGTCAAAAAATTCAATGATGAGTTTTTACTGAATAAGCACGTTTTAGGGTCCATATAATACGATTTTACCATTTTTACGATGATGTCTGTATGTATGTGTGTCTGTGTGTCTGTGTGTCCGTGTGTCCGTGTGTCTGTGTGTCTGTGTGTGTGTGTGTGTGTGTGTGTGTGTGTGTGTGTGTGTGTGTGTGTGTGTGTGTGTGTGTGTGTGTGTGTGGTGACAAAAGTTCCGGATTCCATAACTTCAATACCACGATTCCAAAAATTATATTTTTTTCGTATTCCTCAAGTTTACATCCAGAAGAACAACTGATTAGATTTTGGTTATAATTGGTCAACCGGAAGTAGTCTCATTTGAAGATTTAACAGTTAAATTTGATTTATTGACATTTAACGTTATTATAACTTAAAGAATATATTATTCTCTATACGATTTGATTACAATTTATACTTCATATTCAATAGATACAGAGTTAAAGAATTTTAAAGAAATTAAATTTTATAATTCAGCCAGCTATGCCAAACTTGGGAACTAGTAATATATTCATATAATTCAAATTGACAGATGTCAGTATCAATAAAAAGTAAATTAATGTGGCAGATATGAGGATGTTGAAGTAGATATTGGGGAATACACGGAAAGATACGGTAAGAAAACAACTCTAGTGTTACAAGTTTTTAGAAAGATACAAGAAAGACGATTACATTGGTTTGAACATGTCATGAGGAGAAATGAAGAATTATATTGGAACAAGAATGAATAGTTTAGTAATAGGACGTTAAAGAAACAGAGGAAGACCAAAGATAAGATGGAAGGACTGTATTGCGGAAGATTTGAGAGAAAAGGAACTGAATGAGAACGACATGCAAAAATAGCGACCCCTAACGAATGGGAAAAGCTAAAGAAGAAGAAGATGCCAGTGTCAAGTGCAATTTGAATAGTTTGTTTATGAAATAATTTTACTGGAAATTTAGAATCTTTTGTAAGAAAAATTATGGAATTTATACATTATACACGAGAATGACGGAAGGTATTGTTTACATTTAATGTTATTATAAATATAAAAGAATATTTTATTCTCTATATGAATTGATTGCAATTTATACCTCATATTCAATGGATATAGAGTTAAAAATCTAATGTGACCAACATAATAACTTCCGCCATTTAATTTTTATTCATTTAAATACATATACTTATGTAGTCGCGTGGCCGCATGCCTCCGTGTCTAGTCGCGAATCAGGGGAACCGGATTCAATCCCTACCAACACCAAATATTTCGAATTTTAAATGGAGAATAGAAAATATTTTGCAAAAACTTTATTTGTCATATATCATATTCAAATAAAAATGTATGTAATTTTCCGGCTTATCCGGACTTTCGAACATCCGGACCAGTCTTAATTTCGTCAAATCCGGATACACGGCTTTCCACGTCAAAATTATTACATTTTTATTTTAGAATCAACCTTGACTGAACTCAAGGACAAATAATCCATATGTGTTACAATGTAATATTTACATAACATCCTTTAAATACATCTATATTTACAAGATAAGATAAACAGATTAAAAAGCCATACCTAAGTTTATTTTTCTATACTTATAAATACATTTCAAAACGCATTTACTGTTCACTGTTTAACAAACGAACATCGCTACGTTCTACATCGCAATTGTCAAAATGAGTGACAATCCAGAAAAACAAGAAACAAAAGAAGAAACACCACAAGAAACAAATGAAAATCCACCACCAGAACAATTAATTTGTCAAATGCCTACTCCAAAGAATTTAATAAGTGCTGGAGTTAATATCCCAGATGGCTGTGGTATCGACCATGAAGGCAATCTTAGACAAGCTTTCGATTGGTGAGTAATAGCATATTATACAACAAGTGCGGGAATATTCTTCGCGAATTAAAATGTGCTTTTGTCTGCTCAAAATAGTAGATCAAGTAGCATCACTTTAATTTTATTATTATTTTTGCTCCCCTAAGTATTTGAGACAAAAAGTTTTAATTGGATGTTGTAAAGCAAAAATGTGTACATCCGAATCAATAAAAAAAATTCATTCATTCATAACTGCAGAAATAAAATTTGAAAATTCACGGAATTACAATTGTATTAGCCATGGAATTAGAAACAAGAGACGAACAAAAGCGTAACGTTTTATTACGTCAGTGACAGAATAATGATTATCAAAATAATTACTAATAATTTGACGTATTAGTACAAAAATTAGGAATATATCTCTAATTTAATGTATATTTTTTACAGATTTATTTAATCAGCAATGGAACATAAACACAAATATTAGGATACACTTATTATACTAATCAATTATTTGTACTTGTATTTTATCATAAATAAACAATCTAACCTGTATATTTTATTCTTTATTTGTAATACGGTAGGTATAGATTTGTTTGTAATTTTGTTTCAATATTTGTTTATAATTTTTTATAAAACTTCCAAATTAAATGAGATCTATAGTTCTACAAAGTTTTATAGCGTTTTCAACTTATATTTTTTTACCTCTCGCTATGAGAGGTACTGGATTCATGTTAAAAATCGCATATCCAGATTTTAATGTATAAGCACATTTTAAGGTCCCTACAATCCAATTTTAACATTTTTACGATGATGTCTGTGTGTGTGTGGATGTATTTGTGTATGTATGTGTGTTATGTGTGGATGTTGTAAGGACGATTTCTCAAAAAATATAAGACTTAATATCTGTTTAACTACATATTTCTCAATCGGACATTAATGGGAAGAGTTTTGGTAGTAATTGGACAACCGAAAGTAGCAGATTATTATTATTATTTGAAAACTTTGTTCCTGCAAATATTAAAAAATCTGTTGTGGCCAGCACAATACCTCTCGCCACTGTCTTTTTTTGATTACATAAGTATAGGGCGCGAACAGTCATGTTTCATTGTTGGCCTTGACAAGCAGACGTGGGGGCCCGTTTCAGAATGATAATTATTAATTATGTACATAAATGTCAGAACTTTTCATTAAAAATTTCAAGATTTTCTAAATTCACGTAGTTAATTTGTCATCAGGAGTGTGGAATTTACTTGTCGAGGAAAATAAACCACATGGAATTGGAAAATCATTAAATTTAGAATGAGAAATTATGATATATGACATCTATATATATAATTACTAGCTATCATTCTGACATGGGCTCCCATATCTGCTTGTCAAGGCCAACAAAGTCACATGACTGCTCGCGCCCTAATGTATTTAACATTTCTTGTATACTTACACTCTACACCAAAAATTCTACTTATATCTATTCCATATATTTAGTTTTTTTAAATTATTCCACATAATTAGATTCTATGAAGAAGTTTTGTCCTACCCTTGTTTCTCGAGATGATTCCAATTCATTGTCAGAAATAACAGTATATATGAAGGGTATTTGTAATATACCTATAAATATTTAACTAATAATGCATTTAGAAATAATATAATGTATGTACTTACCAGAAAAAGTGTTCAGTAATGTCTCCGGATTTCTGACACTGACATTTATCTGTCAGTTACAAATAATTTAAATTATCAACTATTTTTCATGGCATTCTTTCGGCTGTCAAATTTATTACAACAGATTATTTTATATATTATACTTCTTTTATCTCTAAATCTATGGAATATATAATAAAATATTTAAATGTATCACATAGAGAATTTAATTTTCTTTAATATTACCACGAAAAATTTTCAAAAAATAATATTTAGAATATTTTTTTTCAAGAATCTTCTACTTCCGGTCGTCCAATTATTACCAAAACCTTTTCAGATCTTCCCATGAATGTCCGATTGGGAAATACGTTGTTAAACAAATTTTAAGTCTTATAGTTTTTGAGTAACCGTCCTTCCAACATCCCACACACACACATCCACACACACACACACACACACACACACACACACACACACACACACACACACACAGACATCATCGTAAAAATGTTAAAATCGGATTGTAGGGACCTTAAAACGTGCTTATTCAATAAAATCTGGATATGCGATTTTTAGCATGAATCCAATACCTCTCTTAGCGAGAGGTAAAAAGATTAAATTCTCTATCTGATACATTTAAATATTTTATTATATCTTTTATTGGTTTAGAGATAAAAGAAATATAATATATAAAACAATCTGTTGTAATAATACCATGGAACACAATTGAAAATTAAAATGTTTGCAACGGACTGATAAATGTCAGTGTCAGAAATCTGAAGACCTTACTGAAGACTATTTCTGGGAAGTACATACATATATTATTTCTTATTATATTAATAGTTAAATATTTAAAATTATAGGTATATTACATATACCCTTCACAAATACTGTCAATCTCGCCATGAATTTAAAACACCTCGAAAAATTAAAAGAGTAGGACAAGTTTCTTCATAGAATGAATTTAAATTTAAAAAAATCTAAATATAAAGAATAGGTATAAGTATAATTTTTGATGTAGAGTGTAGGTATAAAAGATATGTTAAATATAATAAGGTGCTGGCAGTCATGTGACTTTCCTGGCTTTGACAAGTAGATATGGGGGCCCGTGTCAAAACGATAGCTAGTATTTATGTACATAGATGTCAAATATCGTAATTTTTCATTCTAAATTTCGTGATTCTCCAATTCCATGCGGTTTATTTTCCTCGACAAGTAAATTCTATACTCCTGGTGATGTGAACTTGGAAAATCTTGAATTTTTGAATGAAAAATTCTGACATTTGACATCTATGTACATAATTACTAGTTTTCGTTTTTTTATCTACAATCATCGTCGTAATAATTTTATAAAAATGACCTTTAGCCATAACGATATAACGTTTTAACGATTCGTTATGTCATAACGATGCTTACAGAATAGCCCTATTAGGGCCGAAACGTCCACGTTTTTGTAATTGTAATAAATATGTAACTTAATGCCCAATAAATAAATATATATGAAGACTAAAGTTCCCATTTTCCTTCTAACTGACTTATTAAGAAAGTATAAATGTGCTTAAAATAACTTTCATGATCAATAATTATTGGGTACATGTATAGATAATAATCAATTTAATATACTATAGTAGAGGACCCATAGTTTTATAAACACATTATTACTGTTTGAAGAGCACTGCAACTAAAAACCAAAAACATCTAATTTTTATTTCTTCTCTGATGAATAAAAACTTAAGAATTCAAAACGACAAAATGCCAATCTTTTTGTCATGGTTTTAGTGTTAAGCGAGCTATTGCCTACAGCTATATCAGTATCTTAAGATTCTTTAATCACTCGATTCATCAAATAAAAACAAGAAGAATGACGAATGTCTCATTTCGCTCGAAAGGTGACGAAAATGGAAATTGAAGATAATAAAAATATGATCTAAAACAACCGTCCTTTTGGATCACATGGGAAACGCAATAAATTTTGTAGAAATTTATAAATTCGGAATAATTATATTTAAATTAACAAAATAGAACATTTATACGAAATTGCAACAACTTTTTTTTTGCAATATAAAATCCATTTACTTAAAGTTTTGTAATGCTTAATAAATAACTGTTTCATAGGCAACATAATTATAAACTAAAATTAAATAAAGGTTTGGTTTTGGACGACATTTCTCGGTCATTGGATACAAAGTTAAAAAAATCTGGTGTTACCATCACAATACCTCTCGCCTTTTCCATTGTGGTATATATAAGTATTGTATGTAACATTTCTTGTACACACAAAAAATTCTAATTACACCTAATCTTTATATTTACATATTTTCTATAATTTTAATTCATTCTATGAGCAAATTTTCTCCATTTCTTCTAAATGTTCGAGGTTTTTCCAATTTATTAATGGAATTGACGGTATTTCTGAAGGGCGCCGCCACTGGTAGAATATTCCGAACGATGACGAAATCCCCTCGCCGGAATTACCCCGATGACGTAATCCCCCGGAGAAAACCCATACGCGTTCAGACATGTTAATTAAACTGTTGACCTAAATCTATTGTATTCGGTGTCATTGAGGCGTCGGAAGGTTCCAGAAGGACGCTGGGCTGTATAAATACCGTCCGAACGGCAGCGGAGATATAGTTTGTGATATAAACAGTCTACGGGTTGTGAACATAAATAAATGTTGTTATATAAATAAATGTAGTAATATAAATATTGGTTATATAAATAATCTTAGTGTTTAAGCATTTAATAATATTCTTAGTCTTAAATTAGTGTTTATAATTATTTATTCATAGTGTTAGGTATTTTTATCTTTCTAATATTTACCCTAATTATTTATCGTTTAATAAAGGTATTCTTTTAATTAATAATATTTCCCTTATTTTTATACTTCACCCATATAAATAAAACGTTACAATATAATGTTATATATAATTTTATTTTCTACTTCTAACTTTAAGAAACATATGTTCTTTTTAGGTATAGTTCAATTCAGTACGAGGTAAGATCAAATCATTTCTCCCCTAAAATGAAAATGCCTATAGAATAGTTTGCAAAAAAAAAATCTGTGTGGAATTTATACAAAATACGTAGAATTGACGGACATTATTATTTGTAGATTTAATCTTATTAGAACTAAGAATAAAAGTTTCGGGTAGAGTACATAAAATTCATAAAGTCTCTTTTCATTGTTAAATTTTTAGAACGTCTGCGATCCAAAAACATGTGTAAACCAGCGCAAAAAAATCCGTAGCTGTAGATTTGATTGATAGAAAACAGACGACAGTCGAAAAAAGTGAGTTTCGTATTCGCGTTCGCGTCGCCTTCTTTTGTTCTCCTCATCTTATTGTCAACATTTACGCTTTTGTTTTTCCCGGACTCGATTCGTTTGTTTCCATTGTCAGCGTGTTTCGGAAATCGCACAAAGTTCACATTAAGATTCCTGAATTCTGTCGCATCCACCGATCGGGAAAGATAAAAACCTATTTGAATTGTTTGCAGCCAGAGAAATTTAAATTTGGCACTTTGGAGGCTTAGAAACAGGTGGACGATATTTCTAACAAATTGGAGAAAAGAGTGCCGGCATCAAATTATTAAAAAAAAATGGTTTACTCTTACATAATGTACCATCGAAAAATATGGATATACATATTCTTATAATTGTTTCGGCATCATTCAATGAAAATAAAACACCAACGTGCTATTTGACTTCATCTCTCAAAACGTTAATATTTACACGAATTTTGTGAAGAATTTATTTTCTTAAATATACTTTTCCTAAGTGTTGAAAACAATGGCCGCTAGTATGAACAAGTGATTAACGGTGATTAGCGAACATTTGACAGGCATTGTTTTATCTCTGTCAATCTTTTATGTATTATTTTAGAAAAAATACTTCAAATAGTAGTTATAGAAAAATTAATTGCACGCATCTTTTATTTGAAGCATTTTTCTTTAAAATAATCTATAAACGATTAACAGAGATAAAACAATGCTAATCAAATGCTCGCTAATCACCCTTAATCACTGTTCATACTAGCGGCCAATATTTTTACCTCCCGCTACCCTTAGTAAGGGAGGTATAGGGATCGTGCTAAAAATCGCATCTCGAGATTTTGGTAAGTGTCTACGTTTTAAGGTCCTTACAATCCAATTTTAACACTTTTACGATGATGTCTGTGCGTGTGTAAGTGTGAGTGTGTGTGTGTATGTGTGTATGTGTGTCTGTGTGTGTGTGTGTGTGTGTGTGTGTGTGTGTGTGTGTGGATTTTCTGGGGGCTCCAACTTAAATACTATCATTCAGAAACTTTTGAAACCATGTATTTCTACCTTATTCTAACATAGTAAGAAGTCATTAGATTTTGGTGTCAAGCTCAAAATAGTTTTTCTTCAAAAAATACCTTTAAATGTTATTACAAAAATTAAAGATTATTCCATTTTCTACAGGTTTGCATTAATACTTTTCTATATATTTGATGGATAAGTTTATAAAGTAATATAAAAATTATATCTCGGAACATATGCATTAAACACTACTCCATGGTTAACAGTTTAGCTCAAATGTATGTAAATGACAGATAAATGTTAATGTCAAAAAAAAAGATTTCAAATTAATAAGAGTAACGTTTTAAAAAGAAAATTGTAAATAGAACAATAGTTTGTAAACAGATTTCGATAATGATGATGACATATTTACATCGTGCGGGCGTTTATCAAGCGTCACCTCATTGCTGGTGGACAGTGCACACAATTTTGTGCCATTTAAAATTTGAAATATTTGGCGTTGATCGGGATCGAATCGGGTTCCGCAGATTCGCAACCACACATCAGGCACGCGACAACAAGACCCCATAAGGTATGTATTTAAATTAATAAAAATTAAATGGCGGGTGGTACTGTGTTGGTCACATCATATTTTTAAAGTTTCTCGTCTCGCTGAGACGAGATTCGAGAATTAAAATGATAAAACCAATTTTAGTTTTATTTCTGTTTATTTATATAAAAACCCGACGTAGAGATTATTTAATTGAGAATATAATTCATTAGTCACGTGATATGTTTTCCCCCAATCAACATTCAGAATCTCCCTAGTTACATGTCTATCACAGCGATGATAAAAAACAAAGAAATTATCACCTTATTTATAATCGTTACTAAGGGATTTGTTTTCTTTATTTTACGCCATTGACAGTTAATTTTGAGTATAAAATAAGTAATAACAATAATTCAAACTCCGATATATTAAATAAAACTCGTAAGTACCATGTTTTAATACATTATGAATATGTATATCAAAAGTTAGGCTAACATAATGTGTTACAAAAATTCATTATATTCTCTCGTGATATGATTAATAATCGAAGATATTGCTCGTGAAACCGAAGCAGCACATTTCAACTCATCCTTCGGACTCGCGAAATCTGCTGCTCGGTTTCACTCGAGAATATCATCGATGATAATCATATCACTTGTTATATTACGTATGAATATATTGTCAGTTTCCTTTACCTTCAGTTTTATAAATAATACTAACATAAATTTTGTATTATTTACTGTTGGAACTAAAATAGCACGTGTTTGTTGTCATATATTTGCGCGTAGATAATTGTTAAAATGATAAATTTAGGTAATAACATTACATTTAAATCCAGTAACACTTTATTAATACATACAAAAATTGCCCAAATATAGTCTTAACTCTTGTAATTTAAAAATTTATTTCTTCTTGCTGTTAATATATTTTTTACAGAGGGTACAAAAACATTTGGCGTGTTGGAAAAAAATCTAATCATTACCGAACAATATTTATTTATTTAAGTAAATTTCCCATAAAATTATCCAACTAACATTTTATTATCTTGTCTTCTGTAGATAATTCGTTTCAAAAAGTAAAAAACTTTAAAAAATTCCTCTGTTTACATGAAAACAAAAGCCTGGCGGTCATCTCAAAACCAGTGTCATTCTCCTCGCATTCACAATGTTTTTGCACTTGTCTTTATTTAAATAAACGAACAAAATACTTGTTAATACTACACAACACTTAGATTGTTCCTATAACCCTTACTGTCCTATTATAATAGCCGGAATTGTTATCCTCGCCCGCCGAAATTCTCACAGTCTCATGAAAAAATTCTCGCAAATAAATAGCTGTTTATTCTCGACGTTTTAAGCAGCTGACGAAAATATATCGTCGGCCGAAATCAGAGAATTGACATGAAATCTTCAATTCAGACAACGAAACAAAAGAATAAAAGTGTGGAGAGGAATTTTTTGCAGAGTTGAAATTAAAGTTAATGTACGAAATTTCAAAATAATAAATGTTTTTTATCTGCAATTGAGTGGAAAAGAGACATTTCCCGCACTATTTTTTAATGAGTAAAGAACTGTATAAATCGCATATTTACGAGTAGTGGCCAGCACAATACTTCTCGCCGCTTCCGTTTTTGGTTACATAAGTGTAGGGCGCGAATGTCTAAATGTCAGAATTTTTCATTAATTTCTTAAGATTTTCTAAATTCTCGTGGTTAATTTGTCACCAGGAGTGTGGAATTTACTTGTCGAGGAAAACAAACCACATGGAATTGGAAAATCACTAAATTTAGAATGAAAAATTATGATATTTGACATCTATGTACATAATTACTAGCTATCATTCTGACACGGGCCCACATATCTGCTTGTCAAGGGCAACAAAGTCACATGACTGCTCGTGACCTATTGTATTTAACATTTCTTGTATACATATACTCTACTTCAAAAATTCTACTTACATATATTTTTTATATTTAGATTTTAAAATTCATTCTATGAAGAAATATTGGTCTACTTTTCTAATTTTTCGAAATGTTTTCAATTCATTGTCGGAATTCACAGTATTTTTGAAAGGTATATGTACTATACCTATAATTTTAAATATTTAACTATTAATACAATAAGAAATAATATAATGTATGTACTAAAAAAATCTTCAGTAGTGTCTCTGGATTTATAATATTTCAATTGGTTTCCATGACATTATTTGGGTTGTGAGATTTATTACAACAAATTATTATATACTTTATATTTCTTTATTTCTATATCTATAACAGATATAACAAAATATTTATAACATATCAGATACAGAATTTACTCTTCTTTAATAAGCAAGAACAAAAATTTTCAAAAAATAATCTTTAGAAGATTTTTTTTTAAGAATCAGCTACTTTCGGTTTTCCAATTATTACCAATACCTTTTCAGATCTTCCCAATAATGTCCGATTGAGAAATACGTAGTTAAACAGATATTAAGTATTACAGTTTTTGAGAAATCGTCTTTCCAACCTCCCCACATACACACACACACAGATACATCCACACACACACACACACACAATTTTCTTCAATATCTTTCGAAATATCTACGTACATAATTAATTTCAATATATTTATTTAATTTATTATAAGATCGTAAACATTTCAAAATCAATTTATCATAATCGTCTGCTTACAATCTTTCGAATCATTCTCCGAATAATATCTAAGTCATTTGTTCTCGCCCAAAACAAAACACTAACAAAACAAAACATCGGAACATCGCCGCATTGGAACATCTGAACAGTGTTGTGTGCTGTGTGAAACAATTGAAATGCGGACAGAAACATTGGTTTTCTCACGGCGGGACAAAACGACATCGTTTTGTGTCTCTGTCGGTTGCTTTGTCACGTAGATTACTTTTGTCTTTTTCTATTCAAACAGTTGAAAGTTTAAAACAGTTGAAAGGATTGGAGGTGTGTGGAATTGGAAGGTGTCATGCAAGGTGATGACTTTTTGATGTTAACTTCAAATATATCTTAGTTAGCTGTGACAATCAAATTCATACATCATAGCATGGTGTAAAATATACAGTGTCCAAAAAAAATCTGTTGTGGCCACCACAATACCTTCCGTCAATCCTGTGTATTATGTATAAACTCCATACATAAATTTTCTTGCAAAAGTTTCTAAATTTCCAGTAAAATTATTTCATAAACTATGCAAATTGCACTTGACACTAACATCTTGTTTTTAGCTTTCCCCATTCGTTAGGGGTCGCTATTTTTTATTTTCTTCTTCCACTCATTTCTATTTTACGTGTCGTACTCATTCATTTCCTTTTCTCTCAAGTCTTTCGCAATACAGTCCTTCCATCTTATCTTTGGTCTTCCCTGTTTTTTCTACCTTCTATTAGTAAGCATTCATCCAATATATTCATTTCTCCTAATGACATTTTCAAACCAATGTAATCATCTCGCTTGTATCTTTCTAGAACCTTGTAACACTAGAGTTATTTCCTTACCTATCTTTCCGTGTCTACCCCAACATCTACTTCAACATCTTCATCTCTGCCACATTAATTTATTTTTTATTTATACTGACATCTGTCAATTTGAATTATATGAATATATTAGTAGTTTCCATGTTTGGCATAGCTGGCTGATTTATAAAATTTAATTTCTTTAAAATTCTTTAACTTTATATCTATTGAATATGAAGTATAAAATGCAATCAAATCATATAGAGAATAATATATTGTTTAAGTTATAATAACGTTAAATGTCAATAAATCAAATTTAACTGTTAAATCTTCCGGTTCACCAATTATAACCAAAATCTAATCAGTTGTTCTTCTGGATGTAAACTTGAGGAATACGAAAAAAATATAATTTTTGGAAACATGCTTATTCCCTGAAAACTCATCATTGAATATTTTGACCAAAGACAATACCTTCCTTACCTAAAGGTGACGGAAGGTAAAAATTCTCAATAATTCTACCGTGACCATAGTAAAGCAGTATTCTTTTAAACAAAACAAAATCCACTCTTGTTAATAAAATAGAAAACTTGGCAACAATAAACCAAAATCGAATCCAAGTTTATGTCGCTATTTCACAAAACGATTGTAATATGATCTGTATAACATTAACTTGTGCGTTCAAATTTCAACATTTTACATCTTTTGTACAATAAAACCAAATTGAAAAAATCCGTTTTATCCGCTGAAATCGTTTTCTCTCTAGAGAGACATTTTGTCGTGATCGAAAATCGTATAATTCTGAAAAAGCCTCGGCGACTATTGAAAATAATTGTCAACTGGTTTCTTATGTTTCGTTGTTTTTCAACCATGGCCAACTGACGACTCCCTTGGTGATCGTCTTTTCTTGCCATTCAATTTATTCCTTTCGGTTAACAAAAGTATTGTTTTGGGGAAAATAAAATAAGAAATACGGACGAGGTTTCGTTTCCTGTTTACTGGCGCGAAATTTGAAATTTGATCCGAAATTGGAGGGATCATATTACACTTTTATTATAAACTGTGATTTCCTATTATATTAGGGAACGACTATATAAACGTGGAATCGTTTAATCCATTGCTGACAAAAAATATCTGATGTGGCCAGCACAATACCTTCCGCCAATCCTGTGTATTATGTATAAGTTCCATACATAAATTCACTTGCAAGATTCTAAACTTCCAATAAAAACTATGCAAATTGCACTTGACACTAACATCTTCTTCTTTAGCTTTCCCCATTCATTACGGGCCGCTATTTTTTATTTTCTTCTTCCACTCATTTCTGTTTTGCGTATCGTTCTTATTCAGTTCCTTTTCTCTCAAGTCTGCCGCAAGACATCACGGCATATTACCCATTGCTGGGTGTGCCAATCTGCTTCATACACAGATGTCGGTAATGATGGAATATTTGTACCGTGCGGGCGCTTACCAGGCGTCACCTTACGGGCACTCATTGCTGGCGTGGAGAGTGCGCCACAGGGGTCAATTTTGTGCCATTAAAATGCGATGTAATTTTTGGCGTCGGTCGGGATCGAACCCGGGTCCCCTAGATTCGCGACCAGACATTCAGGCACACGGCCACGAGACCCCATTAAAATTTTAATATCTTTATAATTCTTTAACTCTACATTTAAAGGGTTTTCCAATAAGAGGTGTTATTTTGATATTCAAAGAAAAATGCCATTTTTTAATATAAATGATCGGATGTTTATTTCATTATAAAGAGGAAGGTATGCCGTTAATAGTGGAAAATAACATCAGGCAAATGACCACCACGACCACGCTGACAGGACAATATCCTTTTCATGAAATTTTCCATAACCAAATCGCAAAGTGGCTGTCCTATGTCCTCGATAGCCTCACGAATTCCATCTTTGAGGTCTTGAGTCGACGCTGGGCAGTTGGCGTAGACCTTCTCTTTCACGTGGCCCCAAAGAAAGAAGTCGCAAGGTGTTAAATCACAAGATCTCGGTGGCCAATTGTGATTACCTCTTCGAGAGATAACACGGTCCGGAAACTTTTCCCGTAAAAGATCAATGGTTTCGTTGCTTGTGTGGCACGTAGCGCCGTCTTGTTGAAAGTAAACGTTGTCCAGATCAATACCATCCAATTCCGGCCATAAAAAATCGTTAATCATCTCTCGATAGCGCAATCCATTCACCGTAACTGTTGCTCCAGCCTCATTTTCGAAAAAGTAAGGTCCAATGACTCCGCCGGACCATAAACCGCACCAAACAGTCACACGTTGAGGATAGAGAGGCTTTTCAACAATAACTCTTGGGTTTTCTGAGCCCCAGATGCGACAATTTTGTTTGTTGACGAAGCCACCGAGGTGGAAATGGGCCTCATCACTCAAGATGATTTTTCGATGGAATTCCGGATCATTTTCATGCATTTCAACGACCCAATCAGCAAAGACACGACGTTGTTGATGATCGGCCGGCTTGAGTTCTTGTGTTAACTGGACTTTATAAGCCTTAAGACCCAAATCTTTATGCAAAATACGGTGTAATGACGTTTGTGGAATGCCTAATTCCAAAGAACGACGAGGAATGGACAAACCTGGGTTTTCTTCAACACTTTCGGCTACAGCAGCAATATTCTCGGCTGTTCTTGAGCGACGTGCACGGGTTTTATTCTTCACATCACTAACTTGTCCCAACAGCTCGAATTTTTCCACCAATTTCTGTATTGCGGTCCGACAAGGTGCTTCACGACGACCCAAAAATTGTCGAGTTTTACGAACCGTCTCTGCCAAATTTTCACCATTTTTATAGTGAATTTTAATAATTTCAATGCGTTGTTGAAGCGTGTATCGTTCCATTTTTATTAATGGCGTAGTTTCTACTTGTCAAATGTCAAAAAATGACAGCTTCAAAAGCGACATATACCGAAATAGCGGGCTATTCAGAATAACACCTCTTATTGGAAAACCCTTTATTTGAATCAAGTATCCCTTGAAGTTTCAGTGCTTTGTTGTGAAAAATCAGTGCAAAATATAACGAATAAAAGAATTCGATGTCTCGCCAAAATCATTAAATTAATCGAGTAATCTATGACAAAGACAAACCACGCCACTTCATCATGATTGGACTAATAATATAGAATAATTACTTAAATAATAGCCAGGATCGTAAAATGGCTACCAGATACATTTCCTAAGGGGAACATCAAGAGTAAATACTCCACTAGACAATTCCTTTTCTATACTTCATTTCTCTCACCCTCTCACATTCTAAACTACAATAATCCACACCGCTTAATGTCGAGGGCGACACGGTAGTTTAGACTGTTCCTTCCACACAGTCAAAAGATGGATAATAGCAAGTTTTCTCACAGTCTTAGCGCTGGATCGATGAGAATGTCCGCTAGTCCTGTATGCAAGACTAGCGAACGACACATTCACAAGTTGAAATAGGGGTTAGACTGTGATTACTCGCGAATCTTGCAATGGAAAGGAGCAGTCTAATATCAGAGGGTAAAACGTGAATAGCTAGTTAATTTCAGGGCG
Source organism: Harpalus rufipes (assembly GCA_951394225.1). NCBI lineage: Eukaryota > Metazoa > Arthropoda > Insecta > Coleoptera > Carabidae > Harpalus > Harpalus rufipes. The sequence continues at coordinate 20,754,668 of OX596290.1, read as the reverse complement.
ATTTTCTAAATGTTACATTAACTAACTACATAATACGGTTATACGCGGTATTGTGATTTAAGTTTTGATACATGTAAGGGTTGAATATAAGGGTGAGTTATATAAATAAGGGTTGGAAATTGCTTGATGTTTTTTTAGCTGGTGATATTTATATCATCGGTGCGCTAAGGGAGGAAACGCAATTATTTTTATTATTAAATGGGGTATGAAGTATATTTAAATTCCAATGACTTAAAGGATATACTGTATAGTTTATTATTTTTTAATAAAAACTATACAAGATGTATCACGGAAAATGAAACAAAGGCGTTTAACATGGGAAATCAGTTTTTCCGTGCGCAATGTTCCCATAATTATTTTATTAATAATAATGATAATGATAATAATAATAAAGAAAAAGGTTTAATAAGATTTATTGTTCAATACCACGATTTCAAAAGTTATAATTTTTCATACGAGGGTCATTCAATAAGTAAAGAGACAAATTCTATAATTTTAAAACTATTCAATGAATGTGTACAATCTTTTCAGGGGTGTTAGTTGGCAACCTTGGGATATGCTCTGATCAGCTGTTTCATCATTTTATGTCAATATAACCTCAAAATTTTCAGTTCACCATGGCAAGTCCACTAGAAGATTGCACCTTAGAAGAGCAGCGCTCAGTCATTAGATTTTTAGTCGCAGAAGGTGTAAAACCAAGTGAAATTTTTCCTACAATGTTAATACAGTACGGTAAAAAGACCCTGAGAACAAAAGGCAGAATATGGAGTGGAAACACACTAGCTCTCCAGTTCGCAAAAAATTCAAGGTTCAACCTTCCGCCGGTAAAGTGATGCTGACCATCTTTTGGGACTCACAGGGTCCAGTCTGTTACGATTTCCTTGAAGATCAGCGAACTATCAATAGCCAATACTACTCTGAGATGCTAGAACACAAAGTTAGACCAGCTATCAGGAGAAAACGCCGTGGACTCTTGTCAAAAGGAGTCATTCTTCAGCACGATAACGCCCGCCCTCATACAGCCCAGCTGACCCGTGATAAGCTTCAAGAATTGGGTTGGGAGGTCTTACCTCATCCTGCTTACAGTCCCAACCTCGCCCCAGTTTTTACCTGTTTGGACCACTCAAAGACGCCCTACGTGGAAAAAGATTTGCTAACAATGAAGAAGTTAAGGAAGCGGTGCAAAAGTGGCTTCGGGGTAAATCGAAAGAATTCTTCGCCAAGGGAATTAGGAAGCTGCAAAAAAGATGGGACAAGTGCATAACTGTGGGGGGTGATTATGTTGAAAAATAGCCTTAATTTTGAAAGATTGAAATAAACCGTTTTTGAGCTATAGCCATTTGTCTCTTTACTTATTGAATGACCCTCGTATTTCTCAAGTTTACATCCAGAAGAACAAGTGATTAGATTTTGGTTATAAATGGTCAACCGGAAGTACCCTCATTTGAAGATTTTAACAGTTTTTCTTGAAAAAAACGCAGTTAAATATCATTTATTGACATTTAACGTTATTATAACTTGAAGAATATATTATTCTCTATACGATTTGATCGCATTTTATACTTCATATTCAATAAATATAGAGTTAAAGAATTTAAAAAAAATTAAATTTCATAAATTAGCCAGATATGCTAAGCATGGAAACTGTTAATATATTCAGATAAGACAAATTGACAAATGTCAGTTTAATGAAGTAAGCAGTTCAAGCAAATGCTAGGTAAGCAAACGAGACATGTTGCTTAGTACACTGAAAGATTTGCTAGCTATATGACGAACTGATATCCACAAATGTCATCGAGAAAGTTATACAGATGTCAAATATAAAATGTGTATATCTTATATCCCTTTTATTGGTCTGGAAAGTTATACAAAATGAATTTATAGATAGGTACAGTTATTTGCAGATAGAGGAATTAATTTTGTACATTTTTTTAGGTCTAAGAAAATATTTCAAATTTAACAATGTTATGAACATTCACCACACAACTTTGAAAGCCTTTTTGACATTGATATAAACATAGCATAAAATGAGATAGAAATAGTACAAGTTAAATTCATGTATGTATAATTTTCATTTGCCGCCATTATATTTCATAAGTTAGCAAGACAGCGAGACATTTAGCGCTTGGTTTTCTTGCGAGCAAATCAAACAAATGCTAGGCTAGCTAAGTCGTCCAACAAATTTTAATTCCGATTGTTTGTTTTCCTGAATGAATAGCTTGGTAATAGAATGTTGAAGAAACAGAGGAAGTCCAAAGATAAGATGGAAGGACTGTATTGCGGAAGGCATTTATTATGGCCTGATATAGGAAACATGTACAAAAAGTGTTACTACCTTCCGTCTAGGTAATGTCTACTATTCCGGTACGGTCACTGTAGTAGTATTTTTTCTATAGAGGTTAGAAACGAACGCGTTTTTACGTTCCGTCACCTTTAGGTAAGGAAGGTATTGTCTTTGGTCAAAAAATTCAATGATGAGTTTTTACTGAATAAGCACGTTTTAGGGTCCATATAATACGATTTTACCATTTTTACGATGATGTCTGTATGTATGTGTGTCTGTGTGTGTGTGTGACAAAAGTTCCGAATTCCATAGCTTCAATACCACGATTCCAAAAATTATAATTTTTTCGTATTCCTCAAGTTTACATCCAGAAGAACAACTGATTAGATTTTGGTTATAATTGGTCAACCGGAAGTAGTCTCATTTGAAGATTTAACAGTTAAATTTGATTTATTGACATTTAACGTTATTATAACTTAAAGAATATATTATTCTCTATACGATTTGATTACAATTTATACTTCATATTCAATAGATACAGAGTTAAAGAAATTTAAAGAAATTAAATTTTATAATTCAGCCAGCTATACCAAACTTGGGAACTAGTAATATATTTATATAATTCAAATTGACAGATGTCAGTATCAATAAAAAGTAAATTAATGTGGCAGATATGAGGATATTGAAGTAGATATTGGGGAATACACGGAAAGATACGGTAAGAAAATAACTCTAGTGTTACAAGTTTTTAGAAAGATACAAGAAAGACGATTACATTTGAACATGTCATGAGGAGAAATGAAGAATTATATTGGAACAAGAATGAATAGTTTAGTAACAGGACGTTAAAGAAACAGAGGAAGACCAAAGGTAAGATGGAAGGACTGTATTGCGGAAGATTTGAGAGAAAAGGAACTGAATGAGAACGACATGCAAAAATAGCGACCCCTAACGAATGGGAAAAGCTAAAGAAGAAGAAGATGCCAGTGTCAAGTGCAATTTGAATAGTCTGTTTATGAAATAATTTTACTGGAAATTTAGAATCTTTTGTAAGAAAAATTATGGAATTTATACATTATACACGAGAATGACGGAAGGTATTGTGCTGGCCACAACATATTTTTTTTAATTGCATTTATCTCAAATTTGAGATGGTTAATCAATTTTAAATTAAGACAATATATAAATAAAATTTCATAAGATTCTCACGAATCGTAATTCGCACGTATACTACCTCAAGGCGGGTTACAAAGTGGGTGCATTAGTTTACAATAACCTGTCTTAGGGGGTGGTTACAATTTCAAGCATAAAAAAAAATCTAAATTTAACATAAACCTAGAAACTTTCCTTTGATTTAAGCAAACATCAATGGTTATTCATAAACACATTCATGTCGATTCCAAAAGTTTTAGAGATACCAACCATACCTTTGTAATAAATTTACGCTTTTGTGTGTAAAACGAAATCAGCATTTCAATTTGCCATCGCCTAAGTCCGCCATGTTATTCAAATGGCTGCATTCAGCTGTTTGTGTCCATTGATCGGATCGAAGCAAGCGTTGCTTCGACGTTCGACTGTCACGGCTTCAAGTTAAATTGGAGAGATGAGCCAGATAAGCACGAACAAATCGTTATTTTAATATGTCTCAAACGAAGAGAAAGACGCCGACTCCAGAAATAGGGTAATTAAATTAAAAAAGTGACGCATAACAGAGACAGCCAAAATGTTGGAGAAGAAGAATAAGAAGATGAGAAATCACGGACGTTACATATGTATCAGATTCAGGCATATACCTTTAACTAATACGAATCCCTTGCTCTCCGTGAATGAGTTAAATTGAAAGTATCTACCAGAGGAAGTGGGTTTTTGGTACCAATGGTGCTGTTTTTACCTTCCGTCACCTATAGGTAAGGAAGGTATTGTCTTTGGTCAAAAAAATCGGTGGTGAGTTTTCATTGAATAAGCACGTTTTAGGGTCGTTACAATACGATTTTACTATTTTTACGATGATGTCTGTATGTGTGTGTGTGTGTGTGTTCGTGTGTGCGTGTGTATGTGCGTGTGTATGTGCGTGTGTATGTGTGTGTGTGTGGACCGCGGTTTCGTCAACGATATCTCCAATACTAGAATTCCAAAAATTATAATTCTTGCGTATTCCTCTTCCTTACAACCATATGCAGACTTGATTAGATTTTGGTTATAATTGGTCAACCGGAAGTACCCTCATTTGAAGATTTTAACAGTTTTTCGTGAAAAACTCAGTTAAATGTTATTATAACTTAAAGAATATATTATTGTCTATACGATTTGATTGCAATTTATATTTCATATTCAACAGATATAGAGTTAAAGAAGAATAAAAATAATAAATTTCATATAAATTTCATAATTCAGCCAGCTATGCCAACTTAACCATGGAAACTGCTAATATATTCCGGTAATTCAAATTGACAGATGTCAGTATCAATAAAATGTAAATCAATGAAAGACTAAGGGAAGTAACTCTAGTGTTAGAAGTTTTTAGATATAATAGTGACGATTACATTGGTTTGAACCTGTCATGAGGAAAGATGAATATATTAATAGAAGATGGAAGAAACATAGGAAGACCAAATATAAGATGAAAAGACTGTATTGCAGAAGACTTGAGAGAAAAGGAACTGAATGAGGACGACACGCAAAACAAAAATGAGTGGAAGAAGAAAATAAAAAATAGCGACCCCCAACGAATGGGAAAAATCAGTGTCAAGTGCAATTTGCACAGTTTGTTTATGAAATAACTTTACTGGAAATATAGGATCTTTTGCAAAAAAATTATGTATAGGGCGCGTGCAGTGACTTGACTTTGCTGCCTTTGGCAAACAGATATGGGGATCCGTATCAAAATGACAGCAATTAATTATGTCCATAACTAACAAGTGTCATAATTTTTCATTCAAAATTTCATGATTTTCTTATTTCATGTGGCTTGTTTGTTATCAGGAGTATGGAATTAGTTGCCCAGGAAGGGAATCATAAAATACCAAAAATTTAGAATCTTTTGCAAGAAAATTTATGTATGGGATTTGTACATAATACACAGGATTGACGGAAGGTATTGTGCTGGCCATATCAGATTTTTTTTATAACCTTGCTGTATCATAAAATACGACGTAAGTATGTTTCAAAATATTTATTTCACAATGTAAATTGTTTAACGATTTTGTAATTGGTAAGTGAACAATTATTCTAATGTTAAAAATGTGAATTTTTACTTTTATTCAGCTGATGATGGGTGAGTTTTACACCCGAAACGTCCAAATATATTATTTTCAATTATATAATGTTAAAAAATATAAGTTATTGCAAATATAAACTGCATTAGTTTAATTTTTATTTTGCACATAGAACTACCTTAACGTACTATTGATGTATTATTTTATATATGCTAACCCATTTCATATAACAGTATGTAAATAATAGTATTCCCAATATCCCATATCCCTTGAATAGTGTTATACTCTCTTGTGTTTATTGGCCCTTCAGATGTTGACAAATGACGTACGATGTGAAATAAAACCATTTGCCTATTGGCTCAAGGGAAATAACAGCATTCGCTTTGAATTTGATTGGTGATATTTTTCATACGTGGTATTTGGTTCGAATATCGTATGTGGCGATTTTTACTCTACAATAACTCCAATATCACAATTCTACAAAATCCATTTTTTTATATTTATTGTTCCATCAGATATTTTTTCCGTTTATCGTTTATTAATGGGTGTCATTAATACGAGGGTCATTCAATAAGTAAAGAGACAAATTCTATAATAATTATAAAACTATTCAATGAATGTGTAAAATCTTTTCAGGGGTGTTAGTTGCCAACCTTGGGATATGCTCTGATCAGCTGTTTCATTTTATGTCAACATAACCTCAAAATTTTCAGTTCACCATGGCAAGTCCACTAGAAGATTGCACCTTAGAAGAGCAGCGCTCAGTCATTAGATTTTTAGTCGCAGAAGGTGTAAAACCAAGTGAATTTTTTTCTAGAATGTTAATACAGTACAGTAAAAGTTGTATGAACCGTGCAAATTTTTACAAGTGGGTTGATCGGTTTAAAAGTGGCCGAACAAGTGTAGGTGATGAACCCCGATGTGGACGTCCAGTGGAAGTTTCTGGTCCCTCGTTGGAATCGAGGATTGACGGACTTATTCGTGATAACTACTGATGCTAGAACACAAAGTTAGACCAGCTATCAGGAGAAAACGCCGTGGACTCGTCAAAAGGAGTCATTCTTCAGCACGATAACGCCCACCCTCATACAGCCCAGCTGACCCGTGATAAGCTTCAAGAATTGGGTTGGGAGGTCTTACCTCATCCTGCCTACAGTGCCGACCTCGCCCCATCTGATTTTTACCTGTTTAGACCACTCAAAGACGCCCTACGTGGAAAAAGATTTGCTAACAATGAGGAAGTTAAGGAAGCGGTGCAAAAGTGGCTTCGGGGTAAATCGAAAGAATTCTTCGCCAAGGGAATTAGGAAGCTGCAAGAAAGATGGGACAAGTGCATAACTGTGGGGGGTGATTATGTTGAAAAATAGCCTTAATTTTGAAAGATTGAAATAAACCGTTTTTGAGCTATAGCCATTTGTCTCTTTACTTATTGAATGACCCTCGTATATAGAAAATTATACTTTAATGGAACATTGTGTTCCTCTGTTTCATCTACCTTCTATTAGTAAGTGTTCATTCTTGTCATTTTTAAGTAAGCTATGATCGTTGTTTTGTTATCGTTAAAGCTTTAAAAATTGTACATTTATTTTTTATTTATGTAATTTTCACCGCTTCCAAATCGGTAGGTAGTCACATCACTTACTGATCAGTACCACATCACTTACTGATCAGTAATTTGTAAACAAAACTTACTGCCTTGGAAACCCTGTCGGTAAAGTTTAAAAAAAACCTGATCGTGCAAAAAATAATATAAAAAGCGTGCTTATCGAAATAATCTATCAATTTTCGCTGGGACATAAAATTAACGGCTCATTAATTTAAAATAAACAATTCCATAATCTTTACATTGAAATTCAATAAAAATTATTTGAACTCATATGCCGAATTCATAATTACAGTAATCATTTATCCGCTGAAAAATGTAAAAACAACATTTGTGTAAAAAACAATATCGCATCGCATACATCACGATAACAATGGAATAAATTGAGCAGAAAATGAAACAAGTGAAATCCGATACAAAATGGTGGCGCTCTCGATGTTCGGATGTTTGTTTAGAGAGATAGTCGTTTGTTACTGAATGGATTTTTTTAAATTTTTAAAAATGATATTTGATATTACAGTTTTATGAAAAAATTACATATTCAAAAAAGGTGAACATATATTATCAAGGATTATTACCTATTGTTTGGTGTGCCAGTCTGCTTCTTTTAATCGCAAATTTCGGTAGGCGTTCAACTTGGGGAAACAGTATAATTCCTATAAATCAGACATCACCAAAAACTGGGGTAAACACCCCTCAGTGGTCTCCAACCTCCCCTTACAACCACCCCTTACCACACAGCTGACCTTACCTAAAAAGAAAAGTGTTATTTATATATGAATAAGTCAAGAATTAAATATACTTACTTTTAATTTTTTCACTATCTCACTTCACTAGTCACTAATCTTTTGTAAAATTCAGTGTACAAGCAGGGTCAAGATATATAATTAAATGAAATTATAATTACCGATTCTAAGTTTATTTGTATATTTTACTTTAAAAGTAATTTCAATTTGTTTTACTTATAATTTAACCGTAGACTCCTTATTAATCATTTCAAGTGTCTTTAAATATTATTAAAATTCTCTTTTACTTATAAACTACTCTCAGCAGCTCAGGAACTCAGCAGCGCAGCATTCTGGATCTCAGCAACGCAGGAACTCAGCAGCACTGGATCTCAACATCAATTAGAATTCACATATCCCCAATATTTTGAAAAATATAAGACAAACAACCAGCAGAAGAAACATTGATACACACATATGTTTGTGTATGAAGCATGAAAAGAAGACGAAAAATCTTCACACACTTAGAATAGTGACATAATACACTATAATCCCTCTGATGAATAAATCAATTCGAATGACAATACTTCCAACAAGAACAACAATTAAATATATACCCTAAATAACTCAAACTACATTTGTAGCAAGAAGAACAACAATTAAATGTATACCCTAAGAAAATGAAACGACCATAATCTTTCTTACAAAAGCACCAACAATTACGTTTTGGGGATAGTGAAACAACAATATATCCATTATTTTGTGTGTGTATGTGTGTTATTATGTAAGTAATCTACTCGCGAAACTGACCCTGCTTGTATTTTACGTAAAAGCGCAAAACAAGTGTAATTACATGTGTAAGTGTTAGAACCTGAAAAAAGTGTAAAAGTTGAATGTCAGTGTACATCTGCATAAGCAGGAGCACCCCTGGCCAGACCAACAATTTGTTGCGGCATCTCAAAACAGGGCGAACATATACAAATAAGAAACATATAAATAGGATAGGAATTGGTAAGGAAACGACGAAACCGCGGCGACGAACGATAAAAGCTAACTTAAACTAAGACAAAATAAGTGTAACATTTAGTCGCAAATATCTTCTATCTTTGCTCTCTTCACCTGAAAAAGAAGTGTGTGTATGTGTGAAGTTAAAACAAATATATGTGTAGTTTCATTCTTAAATGGAATGCCAATATTTTTCATCATAAGGGTTTTCTCTACCACAAACCAGGGTAAAGTAGATTTATTTTATCTACTGTATAAGTGTCACATATTCAGAAAATCGCAAACTAATCAATGAAACATACTGCAATATAATCCCTCTCATGACTTTATATTTACTGAGATAGTTTGGACTCTAAGGCCTAAATCTGAGAATCAGACGCAAAGATTACTCAATCACCCTGGTGACCAGAGGTCCATACGCCCTATCCCAGGAAGAGAAGCAGCAGAGGATATCTGAGTTGGCCACAATGGGGCCCAGCACCTCGAGAGGACAGATTGGAAATAAAGGGGCATATAAAAACAAACTAAATGGAGTGATGCATTGCAGCATGTGGTGGAATGAGAAGCTAGGACACCAAAGGCTTAGTTAGAAGGCTATGTAATAAAGCCAAAAATATCGTTAATCCGGAGAGTTGGGGGCAATACAAAAATGCCTTAACTACTTATAACAAAGAAATACGCAAATCCAAGAGAAAAACGTGCCCACAGCGGCACGCCTACAAAAAGTCCTCTCACAGGATCATGCGAACGAGATTGGATTCCTGAAGTAACCAAATGGCGACTTCACGGAGGATTCAAAAGAAACTCTAAAGCCTAAATCTGAGAATCAGACGCAAAGATTACTCAATCACCCTGGTGACTAGAGGTCCATACGCCCTATCCCAGAAGGAGAAACTGCAGAGGATATCTGAGTTTGCCACAATGAGGCCCAGCAGATCAAGAAGACATATTGGAAATAAAGGGGCATATAAAAACAAACTAAATGGAGTGCTGCTTTGCAGTATGTGGTGGAATGAGAAGCTAGGTCACCAAAGACTTTTAGTTACAAGGCTATACAATACCGTTAATCCGGAGAGTTGCGGACAATACAAAAATGCCTTAACTACTTGCAACAAAGAAATACACAAATCCAAGGGAAAAACGTGGCAAAACATCTGTAAGGGCCTATCAGATATGCCCACTGTGGCACGCCGGCAAAAAGTCCTCACAGGATCATGCGAACGAGATTGGATTCCTGAAGAAACCAAATGGCGACTTCACGGAGGATTCAAAAGAAACTCTAAGGCCGAAATCTGAGAATCAGACGTAAAGATTACTCAATCACCCTGGTGACTAGAGGTCCATACGCCCTATCCCATAAGGAAAAACAGCAGAGGATATCTGAGTTTGCCACAATGAGGCCCAGCAGTTCCAGAAGACAGATTGGAAATAAAGGGGCATATAAAAACAAACTAAATGGAGTGCTGCATTGCAGCATGTGGTGAAATGAGAAGCTAGGACACCAAAGACTTTTAGTTACAAGGCTATACAATACCGTTAATCCGGAGAGTTGGGGGCAATACAAAAATGCCTTAACTACTTACAACAAATAAATCGCCTTCAGTGGACAGTAGGAGGGCCACACTTCCCAAGGGATTGTTTGTCCTGGTTTACGGATGGTTAAAACTAGAGTCAGTAGAAACTGGGTGTATTTGGTCCAGATTACCAAATAAAGGAATCCACAGGCACCATATTTCAAGCAGAGATCTACGCAATAATTCTCTGTGCTCAAATAACCTAAACAAAGATCTCAAAGGAGCAACAATTAAAATATTCAGACAGTCAGGCTGCTTTAAATGCAATTAGTACCTTCACTTGTGAGTCAAAGCTAGTCTGGGATTGCATAAACACCCTACAACTGGCCAAAGATAACCACGTCACTTTGTGGTGGGTGCTGGGGCATGAGAGAGTTCTAGGCAATGAAAAAGCAGATGAGCTTGTTAAAAAGGGCGCTAAACTACCGTTTTACGGGCCTGACTCTTGAAAAGCCATATAAAGAAGGAAATCAAAAACTGGGAGGAAGCAGCCATAGCCTCACATTGGAGAGACATCCCGGGCCTTAGTCGAAGAAATTCATTTTACCCTCGTTGCCAAACGCCAAAGAGCTATTAGCTCTCAACAAGGACCTTAGAACTATGACAAGTATCTTTACTGGTCATTGCCCTCTGAAATACCATCTATGTAAGATTGGTATAGCTGAGAACAATATTTGTCGACTCTGCGAAGAGGACGAAGAAACTTCAGAACACATTGTATGTGACTGTTTGGTAAAAGTTACCTCGCGGCAAATGAGATCGGGAAACTGACTCCTAGAGCAGTAATTGGCTTCATAAGAACTCTGGAACTACTTCCAGAAAACTAAGATAGGGCCATGTTACAACCTTACAGGTCGCAGTGACAAAAGCGGTTAACGCTTAAAGCCCGCAACTTAATGAATGAATGCAATATGTATGGGAGACTTATTTTATGTTATATGTAAAGTGAAAATATGTACCAACTTTCGACTGAGGTCCGACTGCATTTTTATTAATGATAGTGAGTAGTATAGACATTTTTATGGGGAAAAGCATTCCAAGTAAGAACTACACTACACTAATCGCGTAACCGACCCGAACCCGAAAAAATATCGCGAAATTTAATCCATAAAACCAAAGCAAAGTAAATGTTTGAATTTAACTATAAGTGTGTATGTATGAATTTAATATAAAGCAACCTATATCTTTAAAACTATTATTACTACAAAAATATTGGGGCCCTAACAGTCTTCATTCTTCTCGCCGGTCTTCTCAAGCATCAAAAGTATTCGTATACGCATGTAAAACAGACCAGAGGATCATACTTTCTAGCGTAAATTGTAGTCCCAGGATAGGTTCTTCCGTAGAGCCTTAATTGGTTTCTAAAAGGTCCTTAGTAAGCTCCAAGTTAAGTATCAAAGGTAAGAGCGTACACATATTACTATGTTAGAGGCCCATACCTACTAGCTTAACTTAAAGCCCTGAAAAGCTAAACTAAACAACCGACTACATATCGACCATACTTGTTTAAATAATATTTAAACAAATATGATCTGTAGTGTATTTCGTATTCTAATATTTTATCTATTAGTTACTAACTATTAATATTAACATACTGTTTTGTATACTATTTAAAACAAAATGCGAGACTCTAATAACGATATATTTTAATGCGGGTTTCGACGCGCGCCCTGAAAAACTAAAAATACTACAAGTACATGTGCCCCGGAAAGAAGTATGAGTAATTGTGACTTCCCTGTATTTCAATTTATCAATGTAATATATACAGAGTGACCCACAAAGATTGAAACTATCTTTACTTTTAAACAAATACTACAAAATGCCATGCTAACTAAATAAATCTACTTAAAAGTTTTAAAATAAAATGAGGCACATGACAATTAAAGTAAATTAAACCTCGCCCACTATTAGTCACTAGACTGACAGAGGCATCGCAGATCTCAGCAACCAGGAACTGGAGACTTCGGAACTGCAACCCATGGGGAGACGAGTTCGCAGGCACAGGAGTCCAGCACTACAAACAAAAATAGTTTATATCAGAAAAAAATTAGGGCCCACATTTTGAGAACCGCTGATACATTTTTTGCATTTTAAATAAAAATAATTATTAATTTGTTCAGATTATTATTTAATCTTACTATTGTTTTAATATTTAATATTTCATGTGCAAAAATAAATTGCCAGATCACAGAACATTTTAGGAAATTCTTTGACAAATAGTTTATCTTCATAAGACAGTTGATTAAATGGATTTTTGTTAATTAAAAAATTAACAATATCTTCAGAATTCCTTATATTGTCACTCAATTATTTTAAAGTCGAAGCCATTATTTGTTTTTGTTTTCTATTATAATTTAAAATACAAAAACACTACGTGGGTAAACTATAAAAACGAAAAAAAAAAAAAGAAATACATACTGTAATACGTATCAGTCGCAAACCAAAGTCTATTATAATAATAATGCTAGACAGGACAGGTTATGTTATGTTTGTTTATTGTAGCTAATATTATTTAATCTTGCTTGCAAAAATATGCAGTAATGTCGTGAACCTACTTACAAAATTTATCAGTACGTTGATTGTATTTGCGTATGGTAACGGTCTCTATAGGGCTGCGTAGAAGGTAAAGTGAAGCAGTGCCTTAAACTTTGTCTAGCGCACGTATTTCGTACCGGAATTAATGCTTTATCAAAAACATTAGGCAGTTATACTATTCATTCCGAGAGGCACTTTACAGGGTGTAAATTAGGTGAACTGCATTACATATTAGTTATGGTCGTGGCTTAAATTTTTGATATTTATAAAGACAAGCATTAACGGAACAAGTTAAAATTTAATTTACATTCTACTTATTTCCAGGTTTATATATTTTCTGGTGAGGCACTGCCTCACCTGCCTACCCTGACAAGCCGCCACTTAACTCGGCTTAAATATATATCACAAGACTTAGAATATCATTTAAACAAACATTTACTATATAAATTTTATTAATTATGCACTGATTTTAATTAAAAAATGATTAAAAACTATGATACAATGGTCAGTTTCTAAGCACTTGTTTTCGGAACAAAGGAATTATGGTTTTATTGTGACGTCACTGGTCACGGGACTCTAATGGAAAATTCCAGAACTTCGAAATATTAAAATATTAACTTTTTGATAAAAATAAGTAATAATTTAGTCATTCTAAGTTATTTTCTATGTTAATAAAGCGATACATTGTTATTATTATGTAAGATATACTTACAAATTGTAGTCAGGTTATGTCACTTATATTTCCAAATATTAAATAATTCCAAACTCAAATTATATGTTCATATAACCGTTAACTAATACTGAATCGATTGATATATGATTTTATATTGATATCATTGATTTAAAGCTTGAATTTTGCACAAATAATCAGCACAATTTCACATAGCGGACAACAGATGTGAGCTTTCAGTGCTAGGATACCACGACCATCATGGCAATGAGGTTTGATGTAGTTCGCTCCGATTCCGCAATACCCAACAGAGCGCTGCTGTTCATATTTTACATTTAAAATTTAATTTTTCAATTAATTTTAAAATAATACATAGTATTTACGTACACAGGAATATTTATTTACATAAAAATAATATGTATAGAAACGTTTAAACATTAATACTTACAAATAAATACATAAATTAGTTTGTTCCGATTCTGTGATTGGCGCTGTACGTATCATAGCGTGATTTTTCCTGATTCTTCTAGAGTACAAGAAACGCCAAAACAAGAAAACCATGTTCCACCAGATGTTTAATACAACATAAAATTATAGCGGCAAAATATTTCCCCAAATATGAATTAAGTTATTCAATTAATGTATTATAATTAAATAATAAATGCAGTAGTATATAATTTAAGTTGGAATACCACTTGAACGAATGTTGAGGAATTACACTACACACTTCTAGCAAGTTCACGTGGGTTTGTTCACGTTTTCGCGGAGTGAAGTTAGGATTTTTTAGTTTGTATTGGAATTATTTTCAAAACTATTATACGATATTTAATTTTTAATATTGAATACAATAATACACTAAATTAAATAAATAGAACCAGTCGTTTGCACAAAACAACAAAACTATAATAATCACAACACAGAACTGTCATTGCTTATAAACGTCAAAATATGTGGATGCCATTTTTAAAACTTATGTGACGTCATTATTTCAGAAAAAATCATTTTTTTGCGAAATAGGCATCTTTGAGTGAAATACAATATAGAATACCACTTTTGTTTCTTAGTAAAATAAGAAAATAAAAAATTCGCTAAAATTCCCCACTGACGGAGGTAAGATTCTGGCCACATCAGATTTTTACTTATTGAGATCCTAGAGTGTATGTTTAAATATTTATTAAATGACCATATTTGACCAAAAAAATCTTGTTCCTATAAATAAAATCATATCAATAGCCCGTATTTTCTAGACTCATTAAATTTTTGTTTACAAAATAAAAATTGAAATGGCAAGATGATACATTTTTACCTCTCGCTAAGAGAAGTATTGGATTCATGCTAAAAATCGCATATCCAGATTTTAATGAATAAGCACATTTTAAGGTCCCTACAATCCGATTTTAACATTTTTATGATGATGTCTGTATGTGTGTGGATGTATGTGTGTGTGTGCGTGTGTGTGTATGTGTGTGGGACGTTGGAAGGACGATGACTCAAAAACTATAAGACTTAATATTTGTTTAACTACGTATTTCCCAATCAGACATTCATGGGAAGATCTGAAAAGGTTTTGGTAACAATTGGACAACCGGAAGTAGCAGATTCTTAAAAAAAATCTTCTAAATACTATTTTTTCAAAAAATTTCTTAGAAATACTAAAAAAAATTAAATTCTCAATCTGAAACATTTAAATTTTTTAATACATCTCGTATAGGTTTGGAGATATAGTATATAATAATATAGAATAATCTGTTGTACAAAAATAATCTCGTTGCCTAAAAAACAGTTGAGATATTTAAATGTTTATAATTGACAAATAAATGCAAAATGTCAGTGTCAAAAATCAGATTTTTCTGGGAGGTACGAGTACATTTAATATATATTATTGTATTATTAATTAAATATATATTTAAATTATAGGTGTTAATATTACATATATCCTTAAGAAATACCGCTAATACTGTCAATGGATTTGAAGAATTTTGAACATATTGGAAGAGTAGGACAAAATTCCTCATAGAACGTAAGAAGATTTCAATTATTATGTGTACAAGAAATGTTAAGTTCGTTACTTATAGGGCACGAGCAGTCATGTGACTGTGTTGGCTTTGGCACGCAGATATGAGGATCCGTGTCAGAATGACGGCTAGTAGTTATTTACATAGATGTCACAGTTGTCATAATATTTCATTCAAAATTAAAAATATTCTGATGTTTATTTGTCATCAATAGTATGGAATATACTTGTCGAGGAAAATAATCCACATGGATTTGAAAAATCATGATGTTTTAAATGAAAAATTATGATACTACATTATTACAAGATGTCATTTTGACACGGGCCCCCATATCTGCTTGCCAAGGCTAACAAAGTCACATGACTGCTCGCACCCTATGCAACATAAAATGAAAATGGCGAGAGGTATTGTGCTGGCGACAACAGATTTTTTGTTGAGGTACATTGACATCTATTTCAAAAATTCCAACAAATATGCAAAATTAATTGCTGCAATCAAAGTTTCGCACAAAATCAAGTAAAACTCTTTAATCTAAACACAAAACAACATTCTTTTAATTCTTCCATGCCTTAAAACTTGATCTTTTTTGTTTTCTGTGGAATAAATTCTAATTTAGAAAGAATTACAAGCATCTAAAAATTCCTCTATTTAGTCCCTCTAATTAATAACATAAAACAACGTTTTTAACTCTAAAATCTCTAAACAGATGTCTCTATTAAGCACACTGTTAATCAACTCGTAAATTGTCGGCTGACTTCGGAGGACTTCGTATCTTTAATCTCGACACCAGCGCTTTTCTCAGAATTTGAAGTAATCTGATATCACCTGTGCTGTATGGCTATCTCTTTCTAGAAAATATAATTGTGTATATGGTTGTCTTTGTCGGGCATATGGTACCATGAGGTTAAAATTAATGTTTATGTGTAAACTTCGCCGTCCATCTTGAAAATACTATCAAGATGTTCGTTTGTTTAATGGTGTAACCGAACCGACTTGACTCATTTGTTTCTGGGCTGAATTGTTGCGCTTTTCTTTGTTTGTTTATTTTTTATATTAAGTTGGTGCTGTATTAAACAAATGAACAACAGAATACCAAAGCGAGGTTATTTTCATTTTTGTTTCAATATCTTTGCTAAGGGATGTATGTATTTTGATAAATTACCACGTGTCAAGGTCCACAGAATTCGATTTTAATATTTTCACAATGTGGATGTGTATGTATGTGAGTGTAGATCTTCTGGCCACTTAGCTCAAATACTATCAATCGCAGAATTTTGAAACGTTGTAGTTCAACCTTACTTTAATATGGAAAGAAGCCATTAGATTTTGGAGTAAATCGGATAACTGGAAATCGCACTTTAGTAGAAGCTCAAAATAGTTTTTCTTCCAAAAACACCTTGAAATATCATTTCGGCTCTAAGCACCATCTGCTATTTTCTTACGTGAAGTATACATCAAAAAGACAGTATATAGTTTTGAATTATTTTAGTCAGAACCCTTCCTAAACTACCTTCTATATCTCTCTATCCAAACACCGGTTTCCATGGAAACAATATAACCCGACGCGCAGTCATTTGTTTGCAGTGTACACGAGCGAAGCGACACTCATTTGTCCACGGAACAAATGAAAATCAGCCAAAGTGACACGGAAATTTCATCATTATGTACATGGTCTATAAGGGTGCCTTTTGTGTGTTATGTTTTAAGGGAGCAGTAGAATATAAAACCACGATGCTATCGCAATACTATGAAAAAGAATATATCTGATTTAAACTGAATAAGTTTACACCTGTAAAGGAATTAGTTGGGGACTTTTTGGAACATTTAAAATTTAAATAAATATATCATAATATTATTTTTAAATATATGAATAAGAAATGTGTTTTTATCTTCCGCTACCCTGAATAAGCACTTTTTAAGATTCCTAGGATCCAATTTCAGCATTTTTATAATAAATAAAAATAAAATTAATAAAAATACTAGAATTACAACAACAATCCACATTAACTTTGATTTCTGTGTGTGTGTGTGTGTGTGTGTGTGTGTGTGTGTGTGTGTGTGTGTGTGTACGATTTCTAAGACCTGTGTAACAACGGATTCCTCAATCTAATAGTAATGGGAAGAGTTGAATAGGTTCTGGTAACAATTGGACAACCATAAGTGGTAGTTCAAAAAAAAATCTAAATATTATTTTTGAATATTTTACTACAAATAATAAAAATAATTAAATTCTCAATCTGATACATTTAAAATTTGTATTGCATCTCCTATAGGTTTAGAGATATAGTATATAATCTGTTTAATAAATCTCGTTGGCCAAGAAACAGTTGAGATATTTAAATATTTGTAATTGACAGATAAATGCATTATGTCAGCATTTTTTACTAACATTACTGGAAGATTTTTTATTTTATGTATTAATAAAGTGTACTGTTATTATAGAACTTGAATACATTGCTTATAATAAAAATTCTTAGGTTTAATAATAATTTATTTGCAAATAAACCATTGTCTGCATGTGACAAATGTTTTCGTCTTTAATAATTCGCAAATAATTTTTATTAAAGTAATAAAATTTAAGATGGCAATTAATTGAGTATATTGTCAGTTACCTTTACCACCAGTTTTATAGATAATACTAACATTTATGGAACTTGTATTTTGTTATATATTTTCCCGTAGATTATTGTTACATACATACATACATACATAAAATCACGCGTGTCCCACTTAGTGGGTTCGCACAAACCCGATAACAATAAGAACAACATCAATCATACAACAAATCCTTACTCTTAACATATTAAAGTGACCGATTTTCGGTAGCGAAATACCGCATCCGAATCACAATAATAGTTAGGAAACAATCATCCTTCGCCACACATTCCTATCTAAGCAGACTTCTTTCGCCTCGGCCACACTCATAATCGAATTCATACATGCTCTTCTTCTCTTCACACTTGGAAACTCTCTCTCTTTAAGCACCCTACCAATCACATCCATCCACTTACACACTGGTCGGCCACGCAATCGAAAACCCTCAACTTCACCAAGATATATACGCTTAACAAGCCGTTCACTCGCCATTCTCTCCCCCCAAACCATCTCAACTGACTCACACCAACTGAGAAATTTAGTTAAATCCAGTACACTTTATTAATACATAAAATAAAATGCCGAAATATAGTGTTAACTATTGTAACCTAAAATTTTAGTTATTATTGCTGTTAATATATTTATTTCAGAGGGTACGAATACATTTTGAGTTGGGCTCGTATATTGTAGAACACAACGAAACGCATCCTACATAGTTATAATATAACTACAAACTTGTACTATGCGATTAAACAAAAAATAAAAAATAAGGATTTGCTTATTTAAAATAAAATCTGGCTCTCTTCAAAATGGAAAACAAGTTACCTATATGAAAAATTATACAATCCCACTAACCATTCTAATTTTCGCTAGTCGCTATCCATTTAACTATTTCGTTGCTCTCCCAAACTCCCATCCCAACCCTCGGCGTTTGTGCTCCCGTCAATTGAGTTGAATTACCGTCGTTTGCGACTTTATTTACCCTTGATAATTTCGTATCCATGTACAGCGCGTATCGATTGTCATGGTTGCCTGGTAACGCGGGATGTTGTCACCACTACGTCATCTCCCCACCAGCTAAGCGTTTCCCTAACAACGTCGAGATGCGAGATGGAGATGTAACTGATAGCGACATCGTAGCGTGTCACACCGCGCAAACAACCCTACTTTCGATGTATGGTTGTTATATAGGGGTAGGGGCAGCAAGTATATTCGTACTAAGTAGTTGATAGGTGCTGATTAGATGAGGAAATGAATTGCTTTTTAACTCTCGCTAAGAGAGGTATTGTATTCATGCTAAAAATCGCATATCCAGATTTTATTGAATAAGCACGATTTAATGTCCATAGAACCCGATTTTAACATTTTTACAATGATGTCTGTGTGTGTGTGTGTCGGGATGTTGGAAGGACGATTTCTCAAAAACTATACAACTTTATATTTGTTTAACTACGTATTTCCCAATCGGCCATTCATGGGAAGATCTGGAAAGGTTTTGCTAACAATTGAACAACCGGAAGTAGAAGATTCTTAAAAAAAATCTTCTAAATATTATTTTTTGAAAAATTTTCTTGGTAATATTAAATAAAATTAAATTCTCTATTTGATACATTTATATATTTTATTATATATTCTATAGATTTAGATATAAAAGAAATAAAATAAATAAATATTTCATCACGGCATATTACCCATTGCTGGGTGTGCCAATCTGCTTCATACACAGATATCGGTGATGGAATATTTGTACCGTGTGGGCGCTTACCTGGCGTCACCTCACGAGCATTCATTGCTGGCGTGGAGAGTGCGCCACAGGGGTCAATTTTGTGGCGCTTTAAAAGAAATATAAACTATATAAAATAATCTATTGTAATAAATTTTACAGCCGAAAGAATGCCAGGAAAAATAGTTGAAAATTTAAATTGTTTGTAACTGACAGATAAATGTCAGTGTCAGAAATCCGAAGACATTACTGAAGACTTTTTCTGGGAAGTACATACATTATATTATTTCTTAATGTATTAATAGTTAAATATTTAATATTATAGGTATATTACACATACCCTTCAGAAATACTGTTACTCCCGACAATGAATTGGAAACATCTCGAAAAATTAAAAGAGTAGGACCTAATTTCTTCATAGAATGAATTTAAATTTAAAAAATCTAATATAATGAATAGAGTGTAGGTATACAAGAATGTTAAATACATTAGGGCGCAAGCAGTCATGTGACTTTGTTAACCTTGACAAGCAGACATGGGGGCCCATGTTAGAATGATAGCTAGTAATTATGTATGTATATAGATCAATTATCATAATTTTTCATTCTAAATTTAGTGATTTTCCAATTCCATCTGGTTTATTTTCCTCGACAAGTCCACACTCCTGGTGACAAATTAGTTATGTGAATTTAGAAAATCTTGAAATTTTTAATGAAAAATTCTGACATTTGACATCTATGTACATAATTACTAATTTTCAAGGCCAACAATGTCACATGATTGTTCGCGCCCTATACTTATGTAACAAAAAAGTGGCGAGAGGTATTGTGCTGGCCACAACAGATTTTTAAAATAAAATTCTAATAAATAAGAATAATGTGATAATATGATTCTAGCGTGACCATCATATAACTTTCAAGTAACAATAAATAATCGGTAAAATATGCATGAATCATTTAACAAATGCTGAACTAACAATGCCGTCATCTGGTTTACGGTCAAATTTCGGGTAAACGGTTAAAATTCCTATGGATTCCCAAAACCCAAAAACTGGTAAAAAGAAGAAAGGTTACGATTACAAGCCAATTACGTTTATCTTGAACAAAATGTCTTAACAAGTCGACACGGCGATAAAGATAAAAAATAACATAACCATAAAAACACGGCACAAGAATGTGACCAAATGCGAAAGGAGAGCTACCACAGACTGAAAGTTTACCAAGAATAGACAAGACGATTCTAAAACAGAACCACTAGCTTTAGATAAGATAAATATTAAAGGATGGTCAGAGAAGAACGACATCTGTTGAAAATAAAAGTGAGGATATGTATATACATATTTGCATAGCAAAAAATGTAGAAAAAGATAAATATAGTGTCAGACGGTCAGTTTGTCTGTCAGTTTAATGCATGATTTCTCCAAAGTTGTAGAAGACAATAAAATCTTAAAATACCTATTTGTGTATTAAGAGCGCAAAATAGGACATTGTCAGTGGCGTCTTATCAGGGTAGGCAGGTGAGGCAGTGCCTCACCAGAAAAGAAATAAAGCTGTAGTAAAAATTTAAGCCACGACCATAACTAATATGTAATGCAGTTCACCTAATTTACACCCTATAAAGTGCTTCTCGAAATGAATAGTATAACTGCCTAATGTTTTTAATAAAGCATTCATTCCGGCAAGAAATACGTGCGCTAGACAAAGAGCTGTTTGAGACACTGCTTCAAATGCTACATTCAATGAGTGCGTAAAGGATAAAAGACAGTCGCTTTACCTTCCACGCGGCCCTATAGAGGCCGTTACCATACATGAATACAATCAACGCCACGTACTGATAAATTTTGTAAGTAGGTTCAAGACATTACTGCATATTTTTGCAAGCAAGATTAAATAATATTAGCTGCATATTGCATTCGACAATAAATAAACATAACATAACCTGTCTTGTCCAGCATTTTTATTATAATAGGCTCTGGTTTGCGACTGATACGTATTCCAGTAAATATTTAATTCTTTTATTTTTTTTCGTTGTTTTTATAGTTTACCCACGTAGTGCTTTTGTAATTTGAAGTTTAGTTGAAAACAAATAATGGCTTCGACTTCAACTTTAAAAGAATTGAGTGACAATATAAGGAATTCTGAAGATATTGTTAATTTTTTAATTAACAAAAATCCATTTAATCAACTGTCTTATGAAGATAAACTATTTGTCAAAGAATTTCCTAAAATGTTCTGTGATCTGGCAATTTAGTTTTGTACATGAGAGGAAAAAAATATGCATTTGCACATCCCTTGAAAAAATGTAACTTTCAATTATAAGACATTTGACTTTGAATGAAAAAAAAATTTCGCCCGCGGCGTATTTTTTTCTGGATACCTTGCCTCACCAAAGTTTTAGGACATTGTCGATTGAGAGGTTGTCGTTACGTCGAGTTGCTAATCTAAGGAAGGAACCCTAAATTTCGAAGACCTGAATTCATCTCCTTCTAGCAACCATTACGTTTTCAAAATTAAATTAGGTTTACCGTTTTTAAACTCAACTGGTCACGCTGTTACGCATTTAATATGAGGCAACCATTAAATTTCTAAAATACGACAAATTCTGGTAACTTGTAAATTACTTAAACTATGTTTCAAAACTAGTTTCTTTGATAGTATTTCTTAATTCAAAGAAACAATAACCCATGAAAAAACCACTTTGCATATCTTTACATCAATTTGAATAAAATTTGCACATTTATTGTCGTTCGCGCGCAAAATTATTATGTGTGAATTATTGCAAATATTTCAAGTCACCTTTTTTGATGCTTATATCTTAGTTAATTACTTTAAAAGATAGTTGTAATTAATTTGAATAAAACTCGCATTAAAAATGCAAATTTGCTTAAATGGGTTTTAATTTTAAACAGGATCTAATAAAAGCAAAACGTGGTTGTGGTTGCTTAATAAACGACAGATCACGGGTTCGAATGTACTTTTTAATTTTCTTTTTCATAGCCCTTTACTTCTGTATTTTGTATAAGATGCGTTCTTTTACTTCCGGTCTGGAGTATGGATACCAACTTTGAAATTTCAAATGAAATAGGCTATATTTTTACCAGATTTTTTAACTATGTGTTTCTCAATCGGAATAAATCTCACAGCCCAAATAATGCCATGGAAACCAATTGAAAAATTAAATGTTCGTAACTGACAGATAAATATCAGTGTCAGACATTAGTGAAGATTTTTTCTGGAAAGTATACGTACATTATATTATTTCTTATTGTATTAATAGTTAAATATTTAAAATTATAAGTATATACCCTTCAAAAATACTGTCAATCCCGACAATGAATTAGAAACATTTTGAAAAATTAGAAGAGGACAAAATTTCTTCAAAAAATGAATTTAAAATTAAAAAATCTAAATATAAAGAATAGATATAAGTAGAATTTTGGGTGTAGAGTGTACGTATACAATGTTAAATGCAATAGGGCAAGAACAGTCATGTCACTTTGTTGTTCTTGACAAGCAGATATGGGGGCCCGTGTCAGAATGATAGCTAGTAATTATGTACATAAATATCAAATATATTTTTTTATTATAAATTTAGTGATTTTCCAATTCCATGTGGTTTATTTTCCTCCTGGTGACAAATTAACTACGTGAATTTAGAAATCTTGAAATTTTTGGTGAAAAATTCTGACATCTGACATTAAACATAGGGCAAAAATTGAAGGGATTATTCCCTGGACCATTCTAAGATGATTTTGTCCTTTGGTGATTTTTGAAAAGCCGCTTTGTTTCGAAGATACAGGGCGAAAAAAAATTCGACAAAACCAATTTTGATATTTTTCAAATTATTAATCTAGTAACAGCTGGCAAGTTATGTGTCAAATTTGTTGAGACGTTTGGCTGTTTGACGTGTATTTTCTGTCTATAATACTTAAACTTTTGTTAGTGAAGTCCTCTTATCATGAATAGCTATACGAACGCCGAGATGACTGACATGCATTTCATTTATGGACTTACCGGCGAGGTGTATCGCAACTTTTGGAACATACTCTTCCTCAGTTTCTGGAGGATGTACCATTGGCAACAAGAAATGCAATGTGGTTTATGCACGATGGTGCACCAGCGCATTTTAGTGTGGTTGCTCGTGATTTTTTAACAATATCATACGGAGATCGCTGGATTGGTCGAGGTGGACCTCACTTATGGCCTGCTCGATCCCCGGACTTAAACCCCCTGGATTTTTTCCTATGGGGCCATCTAAAATCATTAGTAGGTATATGCTACTCCATTGGCAAATTTGGAAGATTTAAGATATCGGATAATTGCTGGCTTTAACTCCATAAGAAACGACCCTGGTGTTTTTGAAAGAGTTCGGCAATCAATAAGAAGATTGGATTCTTGCATCGTAGCTGGAGATAGTAATTTTCAACAGTACTTTGTAGATTAAGAAACTTTACATGTAATTTTTGGTATTAAATGTTGTTATTGTCGAAATTATTTTCGCCCTGTATCTTCGAAACAAAGCGGCTTTTCAAAAATCATCTAAGGACAAAATCATCTTAGAATGGTCCAGGGAATAATCCCTTCAATTTTTGCCCTATGTTAAATAAAGGCCAACAATCTCACATGACTGCTCGCGCCCTATACTTATGTAACCAAAAAGTAGCGAGAGGTATTATGCTGGCCACAACAGATTTTTTATACCAAATAAGAAATTATTTTTACCGTGTTCTGGTTGGGGGGTGCCATACGGCCTCACTGACGAGTCGCCCCTGTTCTTAGTTTTTTGTTTTGCTAAAAATTCTGATAGGTAACTAGATAATGACGAAAAACTGATTTTGTTCGCAATTCCCAACAATTTAAGATGATAGTATGAAACTGAAACCTTCAATATAATAAATAATTTATGTTTCCTATGTATACTAATTTAACAACTTCAGAAAGAACACACCATATAGAAGGAAATTAAACTCATATATACGAGTACCAACCTAATTAACTATTTCAATTGAATTCATATAAATCACTATATATGACGGCGAATAAATTGCATATCAATCTCATTATTTCTGAAATAAGGTCTAAATTACTCAGGTTACAATATACAACTTAATTCATCGTATTAGCCTTGGAATTTTAAACGTACGAATAGAGTCATAAATGTCAATCTTGGCTGATATTAATTTTAAAATTTCAATTTAGATTTGCTGAGCTGCGGTGGACCAATTAATTTTAGAGCCAACAGATTAATTCTGCTACAGTATCCACGACTGAAACTGAGAATGAGACATATGGCATCGAATTTTAAATTACTAAAAGACGTACACTTGTTTTATAAACAAGGATAATCTGTCTGAAGTTTTGAATTTGAATATTTTGAAAAATATTACTTAACTAATAATAATTAAGATTTTTTAGAACTAGTTTCATAAAAAAATATTATCAATCAAGGCTATTTTAATATTGAGTGTACTAAAAAATCAATTTAAATAAGGTGGGTATAATAATCACAGTTCAATTTTGAAACTAAATTGCCATATCGTTATTTAAAAATTGAGTATTATGAGATTAATAATATAATAACTTTCAAGTGCAATAAAAATTATAATGGAAAAACCTATTTTCAATTATTAAACATAAAGTAAATTAATAATTCAATAAATTTGCATCTCAACAGAATATGAATAATTCACACGAATATACAGGGTGTCTCGAGAACTATAACAGCAGTAATAATAAATAATTTCCTATTTCTAGATTAGGTATTGCGAGAATATCTCTTAACCCTGTGTTAAAATGACGTTTATGGAGGGTTTATTCTAGAGTTAAGTCTTATTCCATGTTTATTATTATACATTTGTGGGTTAAGCTCGTGATAAATTAGGAATAACTTAGTGAAATAGGAACTCGTGCTGTTCAAATTTGAATTAAGCATGCATTTTTCTATAAGGAAACTAATTTTCAGAGTATTGAAATTAATGAAAAATTTTTCATACTTGCGTGTTTCGAGTCAAATATTTGTAAAAGGAATGTTGACTTTAAAAATTTAATATCGCGAAAACTTAGTGCTGTTCAAATATGAAGTCATCATGCATTTTTCTATAAGGAAACTAATTTTCAGAGTATTGAAATTAATGATTTTTTTTTCATATTTGCTTGTTTCAAGTACATTTGTGAAGGAAATTTGACTTTAATAAATTAATATCGCGAAAACGTAATGAAATAGGAACAGCACGTTCAAATTTGAATTCAACATGCATTTTTACCTTCCGTCACCTATAGGTAAGGAAGGTATTGTCTTTGGTCAAAAAATTCGGTGGTGGGTTTTCATTGAATAAGCACGTTTTAGGGTCACTACAATACGATTTTACTATTTTTACAATGATGTCTGTATGTGTGTGTGTGTTCGTATGTGCGTATTCCTGTGTTAAAAAGAAGCTATTCTGAACTTAACCCTTGTTTATTATTACCGCTATAAGTGTTACAAACTCGGTTAACTTAGAAAAAAATCTGATGTGGCCAGCACATAACCTCTCGCCGTATATTTTACCTGGCTGTATGCATAAAGCAAAGAATATTTTTATAAATACAAATAATATATTCATATAAATCTATGACGTATAAACTTCTTTATTATTCAATAATAGCATGTCTCAACATGAAGATATTTTACCATAAATTATGTTACAATAAATTACAAAGTAGAGTTTACCATATAAAAATATTAGGCTGGTAACAGCAATTTTCAATTCGAACAACGTTGTTTACTTTCTCTTCATATTCTTCTAGTAAAATTAATTTTGGGCGGTATAATGTGTAAAATGTATATATGGATTGTGCATCTATTCTTACATATCTTCTTTTACATTTTATTTTTTCATACATGTTATATCTAAATAACACTAATTCCCTTTAATAAAGTGACGGATAGATTGCACTCCGATTATTCTTATATCGATGTGTAATTTTGTCAATATTTACAACTTACTTGAGAAGAATTTGATAGCTTTTTCGCAATTCAAAGTTACTCTAGTCTATAGTACTGGTGTACATTGTCCCATAATGTTTGAAACAAATTTAAGTCCTTCAACCTAGACTTGTCATCTCCATAATAGTCACAGATCAAGAACTAAGGGATTCTCCAAGTACATTTTTCTTTCATTACTCATTATTTCTGACACTGACATTTATCTGTCAGTTACAAATAATTTAAATTATCAACTATTTTTCATGGCATTCTTTCGGCTGTCAAATTTATTACAACAGATTATTTTATATATTATACTTCTTTTATCTCTAAATCTATGGAATATATAATAAAATATTTAAATGTATCAGATAGAGAATTTAATTTTGTTTAATATTACCACGAAAAATTTTCAAAAAATATTATTTAGAAGATTTTTTTTCAAGAATCTTCTACTTCCGGTTGTCTAATTATTACCAAAACCTTTTCAGATCTTCCCATGAATGTCCGATTGGGAAATACGTTGTTAAACAAATTTTAAGTCTTATAGTTTTTGAGTAACCGTCCTTCCAACATCCCACACACACACATCCACACACACACACACACACACACACACACACACACAGACATCATCGTAAAAATGTTAAAATCGGATTGTAGGGACCTTAAAACGTGCTTATTCAATAAAATCTGGATATGCGATTTTTAGCATGAATCCAATACCTCTCTTAGCGAGAGGTAAAAATGACCCATTTTTAATTGGAAATAATCTCTAATTTTACTGTTTTAAATTGAATGTTATATTTTTACTTTCCGTCACCTTTAGGTAAGGAAGGTATTGTCTTTGGTCAAAAAATTCGATAGTGAGTTTCTAATGAATAAGCACGTTTTAGGTTCCCTAGAATACGAACTTCCTATTTTTACGATGATGTCTGTATGTGTGTATATGTGTGTGTGTGTGTGTGTGTGAGTGAGTGTGTTTCGAATCGCATAACTCCAATACCACGCTTCCAAAAATTATAATTTTTTCGTATTCCTCAACTTTACATCCATATGCAGACATGATTAGATTTTGGTTATAATTGGCCCACCAGAAGTAGCCTCATTTACAACTTTCAACAGTTTTTCTTCAAAAAATCAGTTAAATATCATTTATTGACATTTAATGTTATATAAATTTAAACAATATACGATTGGATTGCATTTTATACTTCATATTCAATAGATATAGCATTAAAGAATTATAAAGATATTAAATTTTATAAATCAGCCAGCTATGCTAACCATGGAAACTACTAATATATTCAGATAATTCAAATTGACAAATGTCAGTATTAATGAAACGAAAATGAATGTGCCAAAGATGAATATGTTGAGATAGATGTTGGGAAGACACGGAAAATGGCTTGAATGATAGAAGTTTATAAAAAGTTACGGAACAAACAATTACATTGCTTTGAATATGTCATGCGCAGAGATGAAGAATACATTGGAAGAAAAATGAATAGCTTAGTAGTAAAAGGTAGAAGAAGCAGAGGAAGACCAAAGGTAAGAAGGAAGAACTGAGAGAAAAGGATCTGAATGAGGACGACACGCAAAACAGAAATGAGTGGAAGAAGAAAATAAAAAATAGCATAGTTTGTTTATGAAATAATATTACTGGATCTATAGATGTTCCTTTGGCACATATGTCACAACCGCTGGAAGACATAAACTTGTCAAATGCTGGATGATGCACTCTTAAAATTATCCAGAGTTGACTTGGATGGCACCCATTTACATTATTATTTCATTGTTTTTATCCTATGTGCACCCGTATCCGTTTAGATAACTATATATACCCGGGTAGGTTATAAACCTGCATATTTCTTGCTCCGTTTCGTAATTCGGTCGTCGGCAGGTATACTAAGGCTCCGGAGACCTAGCGGGCTCTTCTACTGCCGCTAAAGCGCCAAGATAACATATCTTGGCACTTTGGTACGACTTTACGTCGGTGGCAGTATCGAAAGAATCGGAATAATTGTTTGTTTTCGCGATGGGTGGGATGGGTTTCTGGGTTCAATTCCCAGAAAGTGATTTGATATAATCACTTAATAATCAAACAAACAAACAATGGAACATTATTAGGGAAATATAGGATGATAATAGTTGTTTCGACATTCCATTTTAAAACGATGCTCGTTGTTGACAATACCTTCGCTGCAACGTAAGTTTGCTATCTGCTTTCAAATATTCCTGGTATTTTGGTGACATCCCTTATTCATACGATTAGTAAGTGAAGACTATACATTCCCTAAGGGAATTTCCCAGTTAATAGAAGTGTATCGCCTATGTATTTAGTATATAAGGGTAGCATCACCCTTGTTAACGCCCATATAATTGGATAAGCACTTAATATCGAATTTGCCCCCCTCGTCTGGTGGTTTGTAGCTTTTAATACAAGGGTGGAAAAGCTTTTTATTAGAGGGTGTGACAAATTTTCCCCGAAGAGATAAAAGCTTTATAGATAGTGAGCTATGAGCTATGCTAACAGATGTATAACAGAATCGATGTCCTTTATAACGAAGAGATGAATTGTACTTGCGCAATTGCTTTTTACTTATCGCTAAGAGAGGTATTGGATTCATGCTAAAAATCGCATACCTAGATTTTAACATTTTTACAGTGACGTCTGTGTGTGTGTGTGTATAAGTTTAAAGATCTGTTTGACTACGGATTCCTCAACCTAACATTAATGGGGAGAGTTTCATATATTTTGGTACAAATTGGAAAACCGGAAGTAGTAGTATCTTAAAAAAAATCTAAATATTATTCTTTTGAACTTTTTTATTAGTAGTATTAAAGAACATATAATTCTGTATTCGATACATTTTAAAATTGTATTATATCTTCTATATATTGAGATAAAAAAGTAATATATAAAATAATCTGTTGTAATAAATTTCAGAGCCTAAACAACTCCATAGTAACCATCAGATGTTTGTAAATGACAGAAAAATGTCAGTGTCAAAAACCAACAGTAGTTCATAAACCTATTTGGGCGGTATTGGCAGCTCAATTCTAAAACTTGACCTTAAGTCTATTTTAACTAAACACATGACAGTGGTAAGAACCGATTCAAAATTTGTCATAGTACGAATATGGTTTTATGTAGTGTTTAGCTGAAACTAAATTTTAGATTTTTTTTGGCAAATAGTAGTAAAACGTCAAATTACGCTTTTACGTTAAATGAAGAAGTTTAACTGACATTATTGAAGATTTTTTCTGTGATATTGGTAAGTTTACTACAGTAAAATTTTTGAAAGATGTCCGATCAAGGGCACCTGTATCACGAACGAATTAACAAATAGGCATACATTTAACTCTTTCTTTTGCAAAGGCTGTAAGAGTGTGTGATAAGGATGGATATAACACGCTTGTCTTTAAAAAAATCATATTGTTTCGACAAGTTAGGACATTCCATTTTAAAACGATGCTCGTTGTTGATAATACTTTCGCTGTAACGTAAGTTTATTTATTAATTCAGATACATTACTTGGATTCATAGCCGTACGTATAACGTTATATTCTGTCAGAGTCACTGGCACTGACATTGTGTCAGTATTTTATTTTTAACATATTTGGTTTTACATTTGCTTATAAATTTACTAGTTGACTTATTTTTGAATTTTGAATGTTTTTCCTGTAATATATATTTTTATAATAATAAAATAACAGTAGTGTATCTTACGTACCCTCATAAAAATTAAGCAAACGACACTACTGAATTTGTCATGATGGGCGGAGCAAAAATCTGAATTCATACAATTCGTAGACAACCTTGATCGGACATCTTTCAAAATTTTTACTGTATTTCTTGTTGTATGACAATAATATCAATTAAATATTTCAAATTATAGCTACCCGTCAAGAAATTGGAAGAAATTCGAACATTTAGAAGTGTAGGAGAAAACTCAAAATTTAAAATTATAAAAATAATCTAAACATAAAGAAATGAGAAATTTATAGGGTGCGAGCAGTCATGTGACTTTGTTGGACTTGACAAGCAGATATGGGGGCCCGAGTTAGAATAACAGCTAGTAATTATTTACATAGATGTCAAATGTCTATTTTCCATCCCAAATTTCATGATTTTCCAATTCCATGTGGTAAGTTCCACATTCCTGGTGACAAATTATGACATTTTACAAGGGCCTCCATAACTGTTTGTCTAGGCCAAGTGTAACAAATCCCCCCCCACCCCCACCCCCCTGGGCGGATGGCTTCAGTCTATCCATCTGTTTGGGGTGAATTATTGATTTCGATGATGAAAAATCGATGATACTAAAAGAAGTCTTCTGCATTTAATGAAAATTATATTTAAACTAATGGATAGCAAATTTCAAATTCAGTACTGCCAACAACCTAATTAGTAAAAGAAAAATATTCCTTTAATTTATAACTTTCCTTGTGGTTACTGAAATTTTCATAAACTAGATTGGCAAACCTAGTATTGGATAAAAAAAAACCTTGATATCTTTATTTATTGTATACAGGTGACCCAAAAACATTATGTTGAGGAAAAAACAACCCAATCTATACAATGTATAAGCAGCAGTCAGTAAAAATGTCCCCTAAATTTCACACCCCATATTTCAAGGAAAAACATGGTAGAAAGTAAAGGGACGACAGCAGAATATGTGTATTGTAAACCAATGCTATCTATAAGACACTAGGGAAAATATATCAACGAATATTGCTTGAGGTTTTAGATTTGTAAGGAAATAGATGCAGCAAAAAATATGCAGTATAGAAGGCACACAAAATACATTTTAATATAATGGTCAAATGCACATTTTGAGGGACAATGTGTTTTTACCTTCCGTCACCTTTAGGTAAGGAAGGTATTGTCTTTGGTCAAAAAATTCAATGCTGAGTTTTTAGTGAATAAGCATGTTTTAGGGTTCCTATAATACGATTTTACCATTTTTACGATGATGTCTGTATGTATATATGTATGTGTGTGTGTGTGTGTGTGTGTGTGTGTGTGTGTGACGAAAGTTTCGGATCGCATAACTTCAATACCACGATTCCAAAAATTATATTTTTTCGTATTCCTCAAGTTTACATTCAGAAGAACAACTGACTAGATTTTGGTTATAATTGGTGAACCGGAAGTAGCCTCATTTGAAGATTTAACAGTTAAATTTGATTTATTGGCATTTAACGTTATTATAACTTAAAGAATATATTTTTCTCTATACGATTTGTTTGCATTTTATACTTCATATTCAATAGATACAGAGTTAAAGAATTTTAAAGAAATTAAATTTTATAAATCAGCCAGCTATGCTAAACATGGAAACTACTAATATATTCAGATAATTCAAATGGACAGATGTAAGTATAAATAAAAATTAAATTAATGTGGCAGAGATGAGAATGTTGAAGTAGATGTTGCAGAAGACACGGAAAGATTGGTAAGGAAATAATTTTAGTGTTATAAGTTTCTAGAAAGATACAAGCGAGATGATTACATTGGTTTGAACATGTCATGAGGAGAGATGAAGAATATATTGAAAGAATGAATAGCTTAAGTAATAGAAGGTTAAAGAAACAGAGGAAGACCTAAGATAAGATGGAAGGACTGTATTCCAAAAGACTTGAGAGAAAAGGAACTGAATGAGGACGACACGCAAAACAGAAATGAGTGGAAGAAGAAAATAAAAAATAGCTAAAGAAGATGCCAGTGTCAAGTGCAATTTGCATAGTTTGTTTATGAAATAATTTTACTGGAAATATAGGATTTTTGCACAAATATGTATGGAATTTGTACATAATACACAGGATTGACGGAAGGTATTGTGCTGGCTGCAACTCCCAACATAAACCGTCTAATATCCCTACATTCTTTCTGTTTATTTCTTATACATAACCAGTCTGATATTTTAATATAATGAAACTAGAGAGCTGCCATAAAACTCGTATAAAACTGTAGGGATCCGTGATCCTTCGATTTAAACCTAAACCACGGGTATATTATATAAGATTGATGACTAATATATCTCTCTTAAACACCGGACAAACGGTTTGATTAACACCACATAC
Organism: Harpalus rufipes; assembly: GCA_951394225.1. Lineage (NCBI taxonomy): Eukaryota > Metazoa > Arthropoda > Insecta > Coleoptera > Carabidae > Harpalus > Harpalus rufipes. Next base: position 20,721,671 of record OX596290.1, on the reverse strand, counting down.
TAAACAAGCGGGAAACTAATTAATTATCGAGGGATTTTTATGTTATTTTGTTGGTAGTAATAGTAATTATATTGTTAAGAATGTTTGGAGGATTTTATAGGGGTTTTAATGGCTGTGAAAAGTTCCTAAAAGAATGTTGGCCATACTGGGTATCACAGTCGTTTAAAACTATATTTTTTTTTGGAATATTAACACTGTATTTATTATAATTATAATTGTAGCCAGCACAATACCTCTCGCCACTTAGGTTTCGGTTACAAAAGTATAGGGTGCAAGCAATCATGTGACATTGTTGGCCTTGATAAGCAGATATGGGAGCCCGTTTCAGAATGATAATTAATAATTATGTACGTAGATGTCAAATATTAGAATGTTTCATTCAAAATTTCAAGATTTTCTAAATTCACCAGGAGTGCGGAATGGTCGAGGAAAATAAACTACATGGAATTGGAAAATCACTAAATTTAGAATGAGAAATTATGATATTTGACATCTATGTACATAATTACTAGCTATCATTCTGACACGAGCCACCATATCTGCTTGTCACATGACTGCTCGCGCCCTATTGTATTTAACATTTCTTGTATACCTGCACTCTATACCAATAAATCTACTTACATCTATTCCTTACATTTAGATTGTTTAATTTTAAATTCATTCTATGAAGAAATTTTGTCCTACTCTAATTTTTCGAGATGTTTCCATTTTATTGTCGGGAGTAACAGTATTTCTGAAGGGTGTGTGTAATATACCTATAATATTAAATATTTAACTATTAATACAATAAGAAATAATATAATGTATGTACGTCCCAGAAAAAATCTTCAGTAATGTCGTCGGATTTCTGACTGACATTTATCAGTCAGTTACAAACAATTTAAATTTTCAACTATTTTCCATGGCATCCTTTCGGCTGTAAAATTTATTACAACAGATTATTTTATCTATTATTTATTATTGTAAAGTATATAATAAAATATTTAAATGTATCAGATATAGAATTTAATTTTCTGTAATATTAGCAAAAAAATTTTTCAAAAAATATTTGGAAGATTTTTCTTCAAAAATCTTCTATTTCCGGTTGACCAATTGTTACCAAAACCTTTTCAGATCTTCCCATGAATGTCCGATTGAGAATCAAATAGTTTACATGTTGCTGTATAAATCATGTTATATGAAAGAAATTAACTTAATAAATAAGCGAGATATTTGCTAGGTCCATTAAAATATAACACGCTGTATAAGCAGTTTGAAAATATATTGAATATTTAAAATATTGTATTTTTTATTAGTTTCTTTAGAGTCGCCATATTCATATCCAATTCTGTATATATTTTTTCTTGTATACTAATTATAAAGTATGGGCTAACCATTGTGGATTAGGGATCATATTTTCTGTTAGAAGAATACAGTTATTAACAAAAATTTCGTTCGCCCCAGTCTCCAAAATTTCTTGTCGTCTTTATTCTTCCAAGTGATAAAATATATCACCCGTCCAAATGCCTTGTTATGTGTCAGACGAGCAGTTAAATCGATGGCCAGCACGGTTTAAACCCGAGATACATGCCCGTTTAACAACCAGAACATCTATGAAATCTGATACGTTTACGAAGAAAACTCTAAACAGAGAATTATGGTTTGGTGTAGCTTATTTTGGACAGTTCAAAATGACACTAAAGATGGATATATTAGTTTGGGTATTTGAAGTGAACTGTTAATAAAAACTAGCACATTACCTCCCGCCAAACTATATCCAAGAATTTTGGAGAAATATAGCGGAATTAAAAGATTTACTCTAGCATGAAATATGCGTTTTAAAAAAGCGATTTTAACGAAAAAGATATTGGTTTCAAATTACAAGAATGTGACCTAAGCCCTATCCCTTTAATGATTTGAAAAACAGTCTTTAAAACGTCTAACAACTTCTTAGAAATATGAGAAATTTATTGGGCACAACTAATCTTTTAATATGACAGTAATTATTAAAAATTCAAGGTCCATAGTATTAGATTTTAACATTTTCACAATGATGTCCGTTGGTGTGTGTGTGTGTGTGTGTATGTGTGTGAGTATGAATCTTCTGGTCACTCTGGCACACACTTCTCCATACTCGAAATGAATGTTTTTGATACTGCTTTCATCCCGGTTATCGATACGTGCGCTAGACAAGGAGCTGTTTGAGGCTAGCCTCAAATGCAATATGCAATGAGTGCGTAAAGAATAAAAGATAGGTACTTTCCACACGGCCTAATAAAGACCTTGCCCGTAGGTGAATAGAATTCTGATTCTCTGTCTGCATAGTAGCAAATTTTGTAAGTGCAGGAGAACGTACGAGGGTCATTCAATAAGTAAAGAGACAAATTATATAATTTTAAAACTATTCAATGAATGTGTACAATCTTTTCAGGGGTGTTAGTTGGCAACCTTGGGATATGCTCTGATCAGCTGTTTCATCATTTTATGTCAACATAACCTCAAAATTTTCAGTTCACCATGGCAAGTCCACTAGAAGATTGCACCTTAGAAGAGCAGCGCTCAGTCATTAGATTTTTAGTCGCAGAAGGTGTAAAACCAAGTGAAATTTTTTCTAGAATGTTAATACAGTACGGTAAAAGTTGTATGAACCGTGCGAATTTTTACAAGTGGGTTGGTCGGTTTAAAAGTAGCCGAACAAGTGTAGGTGATGAACCCCGATGTGGACGTCCAGTGGAAGTTTCTGGTCCCTCGTTGGAATCGAGGATTGACGGACTTATTCGTGACCACTCAAAGACGCCCTACGTGGAAAAAGATTTGCTAACAATGAGGAAGTTAAGGAAGCGGTGCAAAAATGGCTTCGGGGTAAATCGAAAGAATTCTTCGCTAAGGGAATTAGGAAGCTGCAAGAAAGATGGGACAAGTGCATAACTGTGGGGGGTGATTATGTTGAAAAATAGCCTTAATTTTGAAAGATTGAAATAAACCGTTTTTGAGCTATAGCCATTTGTCTCTTATTGAATGACCCTCGTATATGTACTGTATAGAATGCCCTATATACAATCCAGTACGTAAGCACTTTCTCCAAAAATATAATTTAAATTATTTGGACACAACCAACTTTTACACATTATTTACTAACTTGCCTACAAGCAAAATAAATGATTTATTCTATTTTACAATATCAGCATTAAAAATACGAAGCTTTTCTTTAAATGAATAAAATAAAAAAAAAAAATAAAAAAAAAGAATTTTATAAATATAAATCATAATATTGTGTCGAAAAAACCCTCTTTATAATTTATTTAGAATTTAATATATAGATATATAAATATATCAAAAGACCACTGCTCACACTTTGCATAAACTTAGATACCTATTATATAGATAATATCAGTATCGCTTCTTATATTTGGCAAAAATATTTATTTTATATTACTATTAAAAAAAAAAAAAAAATGTGGATGTATATTCTTGATTATTATATTATATTTATTATTTAAATTTCAAACTAAGGATAATAATATTTGTGTGGCAAATTATATAAGCCTTTTGTTATGTATATGTATATACTATGTATGTTTAATCTCTTAAGCCTATTATGCCTATTTATTTATTGGGAAAATGTAAATTTATTGGAAAAAAAAAATGTCTAGCTATATTTTCTTTTTTTGGTATTTAAATTTTATATACTTTTGAGCAATTATATTTAATATGCATGGAATGTAATTAGAATAGGAATTTGTGAGCTACACATATTTTGTGTAAGTTAATCCTATAAACAATGTTCTTAAGTTACCATACCCCTTGGTATGAAGCATGTACGCTTGAAAACCAATAAACATTATTATTATTATTATTATTATTATTATGTACTGTACGTTGTTGCGAGTCAAATTAAGTATTATTAACTGCATATTACATTCGAAAATATACATAACAGTATTTAATCCTTATATCTTTTCCTTGTGTTTATATGTTTACATAATGTTTTTGTATTTTAATTGAAAACAAAAAATATAATGGCTTCGGCTGGGAGTTCTATTTAACAAATATAATTTCCTGAACTAATTAAAGAAAATATAGATTTTGTTTTAAATGAATCAACTGGCTAAATAAACCTTTAGTTATAGTACTCAATTATCTTATGACGTGTTGCATCACCGAAATTTTGATACTATCTGATAGTATTCAAAGGAAAGACAAGGATGGCAATACAAGGGTAAAATCGACAGTGTCACTATAATACGATTAGGGTTACAAGCCATTGACTAGGGTGATTACCCGTGAAGACTCAAACCCGGGAACGCTATCTACAGGAAACGATGGGAACTAACTTAATTTTTCATCCATTATACTCGCAAAGTTTACAAAAGGGTAAATACAATATACAGTACAGAATAGGGGTTCTTTTATTGAAATAAGTACGAGCAAATGTGCCCTGGCCTAAAATTACAATTCATTTAAATACACTTCCGATTTGAAAAATTTCAACACAATTCTCCAACCTTAAGTTTCTTGAAATGCCACATATCAGGGATGATAGTGTTACGTTTTTATTTATAAGGGTGAAGTGTAAAACACAGACAAATATTATTAACTAAAGAATACGTTTATTAAACGATAAATAATTAAGGATTAAACATTAAAAGATTATAAAAACAACTAACACTATGATTAAATAATTATAAACACTAAGAATATTATTAAATGCTTAAACACTACGATTATTTATCTAACTAACATTTATATCACTACACTTAACTACATTTATTTATGTTACCAACTTGTAAACTGTTTATTTATATCACTGAGTTCATTTCTGGTTGCTTGTATATATGAGACTATCCGTCCGCTTTCTTTCGGCCGGTATTTATACAGCGCATACCATTCTAGAAGCCTTCGAAGTGACAATGACCTGTATACAAAGGAATGAGGTCACGGCGTTATTAGAGTCTAGCCGCTGCGGCGCCAGGGATTGCGTCATCGCTCTGGAACGTTCTGTCAGTGGCGCCGTGGTATACTCTTCTCGCAGGGGCGCACGTCACAATAGCAACAACATTAATGTAAGAACTGATGTACAAGGACTTAATAGCGTATATTTTGGTGTATTGGAAAAATTCAATAAAGAAAAAGAAAATTTCAAGCCAAATTAAGAGTTTCATGAATTCTTCACAATCATTGGTGTACAGACGACCAATAGGAGTCTGTATCAATAAATAAGTTATTACTAGAATTTATTTTTGATGTGTCCAGCACAATACCTTCCCTCAATCCTGTGTATTATGTATAAATTCCATACATATTGCAAAAGATTCTAAATTTCCAGTAAAAATATTTCATAAACAAACTATGCAAATTGCACTTGACACTGACATCTTCTTCTTTTGTTTCTCCTGTTCGTTAGGAGTTGCTATTTTTTAGTTTCTTCTTCCACTCATTTTTGTTTTGCGTGTCGTCCTCATTCATTTCCTTTTCTCTCAAGTCTTCCGCAATACAGTACTTCCGTCTTATTTTTGCTATTCATTCTTCTTCCCATATATTCTTCATCTCTCCTCATAACATGTTCAAACCAATGTAATCGTCTCTCTTATATTTTTCCGTGTTTTCCCCAACATCTATCTCAACATCCTCATCTCTGCCACATTCATTTACTTTTCATTGATATTGACTTCTGTCAATTATCTAAATATATTAGCAGTTTCTATGGTTAGCATAGTTGGCTTATGGATGAAATTTAATATCTTTATAATTCTTTAACTCTTATTTCTATTGAATATGAAGTATAAAATGCAGTCAAATCGTATAGAGAATAGTATATTCTTTAAGTTGTAATAATGTCCGCATATGAATCTAAACTCGAGGAATACGAAAAAAACTATAATTTTTGGAATCGTGGTATTGGTGTTATGCGATCCGAAACCATCGTCACATACACACACACACACTTACAGACATCATCGGAAAAATAGTAAAATCGTATTATAGGAACCGCAAAACGTATGCTTCATTTGAAACTCACTATCGAATTTTTTAACCAAAGACAATACCTTTTTACCTTCCGTCACCTATAGGTAAGAAAGGTATTGTCTTTGGTCAAAAAATTCGGTGGTGAGTTTTCATTGAATAAGCACGTTTTAGGGTCCATATAATACGATTTTATTATTTTTACGATGATGTCTGTATTATTATACCTTAAAGAATATATTATTGTCTATACGATTTGATTGCATTTTATATTTGATATTCAACAGATATAGAGTTAAAGAAGAATAACGATAATTTTATATAAATTTCATAATTCAGCCAGCTATGCTAGCTTAACCATGGAAACTACTAATATATTCAGGTAATTCAAATTGACAGATGTCAGTATCAATAAAATGAAATCAATGAAAGAATAAGGGAAGTAACTCTAGTGTTAGAAGTTTCTAGATATAAGAGAGACGATTACATATTGGTTTGAACATGTCATGAGGAGAGATGAATATATTAATAGAAGGTGGAAGAAACATAGGAAGACCAAATATAAGATGAAAAGACTGCATTGTAGAAGACTTGAGAGAAAAGGAACTGAATGAGGACGACACGCAAAACAAAAATGAGTGGAAGAAGAAAATAAAAAATAGCGACCCCCTAACGAATGGGAAAAACTAAAGAAGAAGAAGAAGATGTCAGTGTCAAGTGCAATTTGCATAGTTTGTTAATGAAATAACTTTACTGGAAATATAGGATCTTTTGCAAGAAAATTTATGTATGGGGCGCGTGCAGTAACATGACTTTGACCCGTGTCAAAATGACAGCAATTAATTATGTCCATAACTGACAAGTGTTATAATTTTTCAATCAAAATTTCATAATTTTCTTATTTCATGTGGTTTGTTTGTTATCAGGAGTATGGAATTCAGTTGCCGAGAAAGGGACTCACATAATACCAAAAATTTATAATCTTTTGCAAGAAAATTTATGTATGGAATTTGTACATAATACACAAGATTGACGGAAGGTATTGTGCTGGCTACATTAGATTTTTTAACTAAACGTGATGGAAGGTAAAAACAGGAAATGACATTTGGATCTTTTGGACTTTAATTGCAGCAATGCTTTAGTTATTAAATCAAAGATGTATATTTTTTTCAATGTCACAATATTAAATCATGAATGAGTAAAACGGTACTAATTCTTTATTCATATCTACCAGGGGTCAAAGGTCGGTGTTTATACAAAATAATTACCGGATATCTTGACCTTTGACATCATTAAATAACTTGCAAATCAGCAATTAGTACAAAATATAATGTTTTTAATTGATACAAGGGCCATAAATAAAAATATCTTATCAACGGATAGTAATTAATATACATATTTAGAATTGATAGAATACTCGTAAAATAGTCATTATATTGTACATTTGTAATTTGCTAAGAAGCTAAGGATACATTATTAAAATTTGTGTTAAAAAATCAAATTTACTCAAATTCTGGTATCTGTAAATCACTTTTAACAAGGTGTTAGCAATCAGCATTTGTTTTAAGCTGAAAGCGTGACATTCATTTTTTGTGGCGCTTGTCGCTTGTCTAATGTTTTAAGTAAAAACAGCAGAACATCTGTTCATCACCAAAATTTTTACGCTCGTAAATTTTTATCTAGGAATTTTTTAAATGCGGAAAAAACTAAAACTATTTTTGGACAAAATTGATAAATTTATATTTAGATGCATTTTGTATAATTTCAAAACAAAACACAGAAAAATAAATTAACAATACTTTGTTGCTAAATCATTATTGTAATCATTTTTACGATGATGACTGTGTGTGTGTGTGTGTGTGTGTGTGTGTGTTTCTGTGTGTGTGTGACAAAAGTTTCGGTTCGTATTCCTTTACATCCAGAAGAGCAACTGATTAGGTTTTGGTTATAATTGGTGAACCGGAAGTAGCCTCATTTGAAGATTTAACAGTTAAATATGATTTATTGACATTTAACGTTATTATAACGTAAAGAATATATTATTCTCTATATGATTTGATTGAATTTTATACTTCATATTCAATAGAGTTAAAGAATTATAAAAAAATAAATTTTATAAATCAGCCAGCTATGCTAAACATGGAAACTACTATTTTATTCATATAATTCAAATTGACAGATGTCAATATAAATAAAAAGTAAATTAATGTGACAGAGGTGAGGATGTTGAAGTAGATGTTAAGGAAGACACGGAAAGATACGGTAAGGAAATAACTCTAGTGTTACAAGTCTCTAGAAAGATACAAGAGAGACGATTACAGTCCATACGATGTAACTTGGCGAGCCAAAAGAATGTAATTCAGTTCACTATTCCTAAGTTGCGTTTTGTCAAATATTTACTTTTACTTCGATACCGCACAGCTTCAGAAGTGAAATAGTGATTTTACAATGTTTTATTGCCTTACACAAAGCAAATTTCACCCTAATACATTCAAACTCGGGGTGTCAGGTACTTTTCAGCCCTAGAAGTTATATTCATACATAAGCGTTGGTGCATTTTTTCTCAATAGCAATAGAAATTTTATTTTCTTAACTTAATTTAAAAAATAATTAATTATGATTTATATAATAAATAATTCATTCCAATATTTGTAATATTTTTTTTGTATAAATATTTTTTTTGTTTGTAATATTCGTAATTTTATTGAACTTCATTCTTCTTCGGTACGCCTTGGATTTTATAACATTCCCATTACCGCAGTGATAATGTGAATTGCCCCAACTCGCCAAGTTACATCGTATGGACTGTACATTGGTTTGAACATGTCATAAGGAGAGAATTTTAAATGATATTGCAATTTTTGTTTTCCACGGCCTATCTGATTTTCCTAATCTCCATAATTCTTTTGTGAGCCTGTTATAATATTTATTATTGATATTCCCCATCAAATTGAACAATTGTGTACTGTTTATTTTAGTTTGAACGTTCAGAAATATTCTGAAAATAAGTATTTCAATACATCAATAACATAGACGAGCACTTAGTATAATCGCCAACAAATTTTCGACTGATGACAGCCTAAAAGCACAGAAATGTGCCACAATTTATCATAAAATGATTCAACGAACATCTCTTCAGTAAACAATAAACATATCTTATTGCTTCTTTCATCTAGTAGGCATATATTCATTTATTTATAGACTATAAGATACTGTAACACGCACGCAAAGTGAAACATCATTGGAAAAACCATATCATGAATATAATTTTGTTTAGAGTATGATGTATATGATATGTTAACATAAAATAAAAATAGTCTGTTTTGACATCAATTTATAAACAGATATAAATACAGTGGGGTTGGTTCACGAATATATGTTGACAGGTATCAGTCTTGAAACAAATGAGGGTAAGTCAAAAAAGGGTAGGCGAAGGCAATCTCGATGACAGAAACTTAAAAAAATCTGTTGTGGACAATACCTTCCGTCAATCCTGTGTATAATGTATAAATTCTATACATAATTTTTCTTGCAAAAAATTCTAAATTTCCAGTAAAATTAATTCATAAACAAACTATTCAAATTGCACCTGACACTGACATCTTCTTCCTCTTTAGCTATTTTTGCGTGACGTTCTCATTCAGTTCTTTTTCTCTCAAGTCTTCCGCAATACAGTCCTTCCATCTTATCTTTGGTCTTCCTTTGTTTCTTCAACCTCCTATTACTAAAGTGTTCAAATATAATTCTTCATTTCTCCTCATGACATGTTCAAACCAATATGTAATTGTCTTTCTTGTATCTTTCTAGAAACTTGTAACACTAGAGTTATTTTCTTACCGTATCTATGTCTTCCCCAACATTTACTTCAACATCCTCATCTCTGCCATATTAATTTACTTTTTTATTGATACTGACATCTGTCAATTTGAATTATATATTAGTAGTTTCCATGTTTAGCATAGCTGGCTGAATTATAAAATTTAATTTCTTTAAAATTCTTTAACTCTGTATTTATTGAATATGAAGTATAAAATGTAATCAAATCGTATAAAGAATAATATATTATTCTTTAAGATATAATAACGTAAAATGTCAATAAATCAAATTTAACTGTTAAATCTTCAAATGAGGCTACTTTCGGTTCACCAATTATAACCAAAATCTAATCACTTGTTCTTCTGGATGTAAACTTGAGGAATACGAGAAAATTATAATTTTTGGAATCGTGGTATTGAAGTTATGGGATCCGGAACTTTTGTCGCACACACACACATACACACACACAGACACACACACATACATACATACATACATACATACATACATACATACATACATACATACATACATACATACATACATACATACATACATACATACAGACATCATCGTAAAAATGATAAAATCGTATTATAGGGACCCTAAAACATGCTTATTCACTAAAAACTCATCATTGAATTTTTTGACCAAAGACAATACCTTCCTTAACTAAAGGTGACGGAAGGTAAGAAAATCACTCTTAGCACATACAATTTGGTGAATTTTTAGTTTCGTGTCTACCTGGGAGTAAGGCAGGTTTTCCTACCCTAAACAGAGATTGGTGCATCAACCTTTTATAAAGGAAGGATTGTTCAACCTTGAGGTTGCATATAGTTTCAACCCAAAAAGATAGATGCAGCTATAGTCAATTTTTTTGACTCTGTCGGGTACAGTAATAAAACTATAAATGAACTATAAATATCGCAATTATGATAAAGCGGCATATCCTTTACTTTCTGTAGTATAATACTGTTTGGCTTCGGCCCATATTTTTGAGCCGCTCTATTCATGCATTGAATCAAACGTCTACCAGGTATGTATAGGAAAATAGCCTTACAGTCCTTTAACATAAATGAATAGAGCGGCTCAAAAATATGGGCCGATGCCAAACAGTATTATACTACATAAAGTGAAGGATATGCCGCTTTATCATAATTCCGATATTTATAGTTCATTTATAGTTTTATTACTGTACCCGACAGAGTCAAAAAATTTGACTATACGTCAAAATTTTACAGTGTACTATCGACCTACCGATAGTTAGATCACATCTAATAGAAATCCCTATTTCAAAAGTATTCAAATAAAACTGATAGAAAGTTCTTCTATATTTTCTGTATCTGTTCAGTACGTCATATCGTCGAAAATGACTATGTATTATAACAATCTAATATAAGAGCAAATGTATTTGCACCCCTTGAGCAAACGTTAATATCTTTTGAGTGTATTTTGCTCCTCCCCCCTTGCCCCTCGCCTCGTATACTTTCGTATATGCAACATAAAGTTATGTACGGCAAAATGAGTTTGAGAAAAACCGCCATCATAACAGTAGGGCTCTGTTTACACAAAACACGCCGAGTTTTCTATCAAAACATACGGCGTTCGCCCGACTGTAACGTGAAAACGGTGCTTCAGGACTTTGTTACAAAATGAATACATAAAATGTAATGGTTTTGTCTTTTGTCACACAGATATAATAAAAAAAATCTAGTCTACATAGAAAGTAGCCATTTGCGCTCTCTTTTGTCAACGCAAAATGGCACTATGCCGCTCTAGCGCGACAAAGTAGAAAAAACGCTCGCTGTCCAAATTTCTAACTATACAATGTTGAGAAATGTCACTTGTCTACATTCTTAATGGAAACGTTTAGTCAGGAATTAATGGCACTTTAGTGACACATTTACCACCTTTACAAATCAATATGACATAAACTGCTCTCTTAGTATATTACATAACCAAAACAAAAATGTCGCACTATTGTGAAAATAAAATAGGGCATTAATTTACAAACACAAAAGTATAAAATGTTTAGATTAGATTGAAGCAATAGGTTAAGAATAATGGGAAATAACAATAAAATAAAATAAAATATAAAAGATGTTTTATCTTTATATTAATCCATATTAATTGAGTAGTATTGAAAGTACAAAGTGTACATTTTTTGTTATGGTGGAGAACCCCCACTGCGGCGACTATAGAAAAAATCTGATGTGGCCAGCACATAACCTCTCGCCGTATATTTTACCTGGCTGTATGCATAAAGCAAAGAATATTTTTATAAATACAAATAATATATTCATATAAATCTATGACGTATAAACTTCTTTATTATTCAATAATAGCATGTCTCAACATAAAGATATTTACCATAAATTATGTTACAATAAATTACAAAGTAGAGTTTACCATATATAAATATTAGGCTGGTAACAGCAATTTTCAATTCGAACAACTTTGTTTACTTTCTCTTCATATTCTTCTAGTAAAAACATTAATTTTGGGCGGTCTAAAATGTATATATCTGGATTGTGCATCTATTCTTACATATCTTCTTTTACATTTTATTTTTTCATACTTGTTATATCTAAATAACACTAATTCGTTTTAATAAAGTGACGGATAGATTGCACTCCGATTATTCTTATATCGATGTGTAATTTTGTCAATATTTACAACTTACTTGAGAAGAATTTGATAGCTTTTTCGCAATTCAAAGTTACTCTAGTCTACAGTACTGGTGTACATTGTCCCATAATGTTTGAAACAAATTTAAGTCCTTCAACCTAGACTTGTCATCTCCATAATAGTCACAGATCAAGAACTAAGGGATTCTCCAAGTACATTTTTAATTCATTACTCATTATTTCTGACACTGACATTTATCTGTCAGTTACAAATAATTTAAATTATCAACTATTTTTCATGGCATCCTTTCGGTTGTAAAATTAATTACAACATTATTTTATATATTATATTCCTTTTATCTCTAAATCTATAAAATATGTATAAAAATATTTAAATGTATCAGAAAGAGAATTTATTTTTCTTTAATATTATCAAGAAAAATTTTCAAAAAATAATATTTAGAAGATTTTTTTTCAAGAATCTTCTACTTCCGGTTGTCCAATTGTTACCAAAACCTTATGTATCAGAAAGAGAATTTATTTTTCTTTAATATTATCAAGAAAAATTTTCAAAAAATAATATTTAGAAGATTTTTTTTCAAGAATCTTCTACTTCCGGTTGTCCAATTGTTACCAAAACCTTTTCAGATCTTCCCGGGAATGTCCGATTGGGAAATACGTTGTTAAACAAATTTTAAGTCTTATAGTTTTTGAGTAACCGTCCTTCCAACATCCCACACACACACACACACACACACACACATCCACACACACACACACACACACACACAGACATCATCGTAAAAATGTTAAAATCGGATTGTAAGGACCTTAAAACGTGCTTATTCAATAAAATCTGGATATGCGATTTTTAGCATGAATGCAATACCTCTCTTAGCGAGAGGTAAAAATCTTGTGTGTGTTTCGAGGGCAATGTCCTATTTTGCGCTCTTAATACACAAATACAGAAAATAATATTTAGAATTTTTTTTTAGAAACTACAACTTCCGTTTGTCCAATTGTTACCAGAACCTATTCAACTCTTCCCATTACTGTTAGATTGAGGAATCCGTAGTCAAACAGGTCTTTAGTCTTATAGAATTTGAGACATCGTTTCTCCAACAACCTAACACACATCCACACACACACACACACACACACACATATATACACACATACACATACACATACACACATCATTATAAAAATGTTAAAATCGATTTCTATTGACCTTAAATCGTGCTTATTCAATAAAATCTGGATATGCGCTTTTTAGCATGAATCCAATACTTAGCGAGAGGTAAAAATCTGATGTGACCAACACAATACCTCCCGCCATTTAATTTTTATTAATTTAAATACATATAGCTATGGGGTCTCGTGGCCGCGTGTGTCTGGGGAACCAGATTCAATCCCTATTAACACCAAATATTTCAAATTTACCCGTGAGGTGACGCTTGGTAAACGCCCGTACGATAGAAATATGTCATCATCATTACTGAAATCTGTGTAGAAAGCAGATTAGCACACCCAGCAGTGGGTAATATGCCGTGATGATATATTTTGAAAATGCCAAATTTCAATATTTAATTTCACCCTCATGTTTAAAGAACAATTTCTTTCATAATTATTTATTTGAACACAAACTATGTTCTGCTTTAAATTATACTAGATGGCGCTATTGTTGTTGATTGGCAACAAATTTTTCACCTTTCATGAGAGTACGCCAACGTGTTAAGCGTTTGCTGCATGTATTTTGAAATACCGTTGCCTAAATACAGTGAAAACAAGTGGATTTGTCACCATGGTAACGATATGATCCCATATTCTGTTACAATATAAAGCTGAAAGATGCGTACGCATTTTGTCTTTCTTTATATCTCGAATATTTTACACAGGAATACATTTTTAGTTTTTTTTTTTTTAAAAAGTGGCCCTACGTAAGTTTTAAAATATGATGACATTTAGCAGAAAATTTTAAATCGACTATTCAGCTACATTTTAAGAAAAAAACTTAACTATAGAAAATGAGAAAATTAGAATAATTTTGGCTTTTTATGTGGAAAAAATCTGTTGTGGCCAGCACAATACCTTCCGTCAATCATGTGTATAATGTATTAATTTTTCTTGCAAAAGATTCTAAATTTCCAGTACAATTATTTCATAAAAAAAAGTTTCAAATTGCACTTGACACTGACATCTTCTTCCTCTTTAGCTTTTCCCATTCGTTAGGGGTCGCTATTTTTGCGAGTCGTTCTCATTCAGTTCCTTTTCTCTCAAGTCTTCCGCAATATAGTCCTTCCATCTTACCTTTGGTCTTCCTCTGTTTCTTTAACGTCCTATTAATAAACTATTCATTCTTGTTCCAATATAATTCTTCATTTCTCCTCATGACATGTTCAAACCAATGTAATCGTCTTTCTTGTATCTTTCAAAAAACTTGTAACACTAGAGTTATTTTCTTACCGTATCTTTCCGTGTATTCCCCAATATCTACTTCAACATCCTCATCTCTGCCACATTAATTTATTTATTTATTGATACTGACATCTGTCAATTTGAATTATGTGAATATATTAGTAGTTTCCATGTTTAGCATAGCTGGCTGAATTACAAAATTTAATTTCTTTAAAATTCTTTAACTCTGTATCTATTGTATATAAAGTATAAAATGTAATCAAATCATATAGAGAATAATATATTCTTTAAGTTATAATAACGTTAAATGTCAATAAATCAAATTTAACTGTTAAATCTTCAAATGAGGTTACTTCCGGTTCACCAATTATAACCAAAATCTAATCAGTTGTTCTTCTGGATGTAAACTTGAGGAATAAGAAAAAAATATAATTTTTGGAATCGTGGTATTGAAGTTATGGGATCCGGAACTTTTGTCACACTCACACACAGGCACACACACACAGGCACACACACACACACACACACACACACACACACTCAGACACACATACATACATACAGACATCATCGTAAAAATGGTAAAATCGTATTATAGGGACCCTAAAACATGCTTATTTAGTAAAAACTCATCATTGAATTTTTTGACCAAAGACAATACCTTCCTTACCTAAAGGTGACGGAAGGTAAAAATTACTTATTAAAATAATTTGTTTGTACTCTTTGAAAGGTAAGATTTGAATTTCACATAACAATTGAATAATATTATTCCATCGAACTGTTAATATTATTCAATTAACAAAAGTAACGATGGTCATTAAAACTCAAAAACAACCTTCTCAGAGAACGTGTTAATATGAACTTAATATCAAGAACAAAAATCCATAAAGAAATTCCGTATAATCTCAATCTAAAATCCCCCATTCGCGTCCATTTTGTTCGGAAGCTGCGAAGCTCGGTTGTTCGTTTTTCCTTTGTTTTTCATTCGGGCGGCGTGCGTCAGGATTTAGCGTTGCTATTTGAGGCGCAAGGGGCCTATTTTAAAGCTGAAAGCGTACTTTGAGCCGCCGGAGCCCTCGATGGCCCTCTAAGGGCCCACCATAAAATCATTGCTATCGGAACGTGCAGCGCAGAGAAATGGACCAGGAATTATGAGGCATTATCTAGTGAGAAGAATCGATTCTATAAGAAGGAACGAAATAAATTCTAGTGTGGTAAATTATGTCTATGGTAATATTATATTATTATCAATGACTGGTTTATGATGAATTTAATAAATAAGTTTAAATTTTGATTTAAAAAATTATTTTAATAAGTAATTTTTACCTTCCGTCACTTTTAGGTAAGGAAGGTATTGTCTTTGGTCAAAAATTCAATGATGAGTTTTTACTGAATAAGCATGTTTTAGGGTCCCTATAATACGATTTTACCATTTTTACGATGATGTCTGTATGTATGTATGTGTGCCTGAGTGTGTGTGTGTGTGTGTGTGCCTGTGTGTGTGTGTGACAGTTTTATTATATATTCTATAGATTTAGATAAAAGAAATATAATATATAAAATAATTGGTTTTAATAAATTTTACAACCGAAAGAAAGCCATGGGAAATCTTAACTCACTTGGTGTATAAACATCTATTACTATTAGTACTTGCAAAAATTAGTGGAATTACAGTTACCGCCAAATTCTAAATAGGCTTTATATTTTCTCACACTATGGAAATGTGTAAAAAGAGCCAAAATAATTCATGAACACGCAGTGAACGTGTTAATATCCAAGTTTTACAATTTCACTGATCTATTCCCGAAATAATCTTCGGGTTCTTTATCTTTCAACACTTCATAACAAACACACTGCGGGTTGCTAAGATACATTCAGTAGTTTTGTTTACTGTAGAGAGCAGCACTTAACACTTAGAAGTTTTAAGTTTTAAGCCTTATACAAGTGAGTTTAACAGCTTTTGTTAAAAGTTTAAAGATAAAAAGATAATCACCCATTTTACACACAAAATTGTATTAGGTTAAAAGCAAAAAATTACGGTCCAATTCATCATTTCTTAATCAAGGGTTGATCCACAGATCAATGATAATTATTGAATCAATCCAATACACTCTTAAAGATCTGTTGTGGCCAGCACAATACCTCTCGCCACTTCCGTTTTTGGTTACATAAGTATAGGGCGCGAGCAGTCATGTGACATTATGGGGCCCGTTTCAGAATAATAATTAGTAATTATGTACATACATGTCAAATGTCAGTATTTTTCATTAAAAATTTCAAGCGCAACCCAAATGTATTCGTACCCTCTGAAAAAATATATTAACAGCAAGAAGAAATAAATTTTTAGATTACAATAGTTAAGACTATATTTGGGCATTTTATTTTATGTATATTAATAAAGTGTACTGGATTTAAATATAATGTTATTACCTAAATTTATCATTTTAACAATAATCTACGGGCAAATATATGACAAAAGACACAATATTTATGTTAGTATTATTTATAAAACTGAAGGTAAAGGAAACTGACAATATATTCAATTTTTTAGTAAAATTATTTGCAAAGTGATATTTATTTATTAAAGTGTTACCTACAATTATATTAAAAACAAAAATAAATAAACTTCTGGATGATTATTAATAGAGTGTATAGAACTTAAATACATTGCTTATAATAAAATTTCTTAGATTTAATAACAATTTATTTGCAAATAAACCATTGTCTGCATTTGACAAATGTTTTCGTCTTTAATAATTCGCAAATAATTTTTATTAAAGTAATAAAATTTAAGATGGCAATTAATTGAGTATATTGTCAGTTACTTTAACCCTCAGTTTTATAGATAATACTAACATAAATATTGTATTATTTACTGTTGCAACGAAAAATTTTGGGACACGCGTGATTTTATGTATGTATGTATGTATGTAAAATGCCCAAATTTAGTCTTAACTGTTGTAACCTAAAAGTTTTTGTTTGCTGTTAATATATTTATTTCAGAGGGTACGAATACATTTAGGGTTGGACTCGTATATGTTACTTGAAATAATTTTTAAACATAGTCAAATTATTTGAGACAAATTGTTCGAATTATTATCTATTCTCGGTGAGACACTAAGTTATTATTGGCAGATTAACCAATATTAATAATCTGTAGAAGAATTATAAAATAAAATGAGATAAATGTTGGACCAACCTCGCCTACTATTAGTCCAATTTGGCCAACAGAGGCCTAGCAGATCTCAGCATCTCAGGAAATCATTTACCACTTCTGCTAGGAACGTTTATTGGAACAAAATTTCAGTTATTTCACTATTTAGTCCACCGAAAAGCATCACAAATTAATAATTCACAACACGAAAGTTAGTTTGTCACTAAACACTATTTTAAGTCCCCCAACAAAAGTTTTTCTCGAGAATTGCACTTATTACGAGCATAACATATTCTCATTTGTAGGTAAACAAATACATTGACAAAAGACAACAATAATAAACAACAAACACCAGTCTTGATGTTAGCTCGAACTTGTTTGTTAAGAGCTGATCTGTTGTTTCACTGATTGATACGGAATTTAAATAAAAATAATAATGAATTATTTATGCAATTAACTAGTGCAGAATAACAAAATTTAATAATCTGATGTGGCCAACACAATACCTCTCGTTTAATTTAATTTTTATTCATGTAAATACTTAAAATTAAATTAAATTTAAATATTGGGTTCGCTCCCGACCGACGCCAAATATTTTGGATTTTAAATGGTGTGGTGCACTCTCCACGCCAACAATAAGTGCTCGTGAGGTGACACCTGGTAAACGCCCGCACGGTACAAATATGGCATCATTGTTGCCAAAATCTGTGTACAAAGCAGATTGGCAGACCCAGCAATGGGTAATATGCCGTGATGATATATTTATTTATATACTTACAGTAAAATTTTTGAATGATGTCTGATCAAGGTCTTCTGTATGATGAACGAATTAACAAATTAGCATACATTTATCTCTTTCTTTTGCAAAGGCTATAAGCATATGCGATAAGGATAGATATAACACGCTTGTCTTTCAAAAATTCATATTGTTTCGACTAAGCTAGGACATTCCACTTTAAAACGATGCTCGTTGATGATAATACTTTCGCTGTAACGTAAGTTTATTTATTAATACAGATACATTACCTTAATTCATAGCCGTACGAATAACGTTATTTTGTGTTAGAGTCACTGACACTGACATTGTGTCAGTATCTTATTTTTCACATATTTGGTTTTACATTTGCTAATAAACTTACCAGTTGACTTATATTTGAATTTTGAATGCTTTTATTGTAACATATATCTTTATAACAATAAAATAACAGTAATATCTTATGTACCCTCATAAAAACTAAGCAAACGGCACTACTGAATTTGTCATAATGCGCGGAGCAAAAATCTGAATTCATACAATTCGTAAACGACCTTGATCGGACATCTTTCAAAAATTTTACTGTACCTATATTCAAAATTCTAAAATATTTGGTGTCGGTTGGGATCGAACCCGATTCCCCAGATTCGCGTGAAGTGACACAAGGTACAAATATGTCATCATTATTACCGATATCTGTGTAAAAAGCAGATTGGCTCATTCAGCAATGGGTAATATGCTGTGATGATATATTATATATTTTTATTATTTTACCTATATTCCTACATATTTACTTTTGCTGGAAACTGTATTAAGTTCCTTTGCATATAATTATTGAACTCAAATACTATCGTTCAGAAAATTTTAATCATAAATAAATGTGAATCTGTATATACGGCCTTTGGCAAATTTTAAAACGGCAAGGTATTTTCAAAACCCGTCCCTGGCGAAATCAACAAAATCACTACTACCCATCATCCCCGTCGCCATTTTAACCTATTTCTACTACCCTCTGATGGTGATATTGCTTTTCCCCTATTACAAAGCGCATGTGTTCACCCGACCATCATACGATGTTCTGCATTATTGGGGTTGATTTTGAATGCATCCCTTCACAGTTAACGATATAATAGACTGGGTAATAGACTCAATGGAATCGCGTTGTATGGTCAAAAGTTAATCACTTGTAAAATGGAAATTTATTACTCGGAGGTTAGCTGCAGATTGCCTTTTGTATGAATAAGATAATTTAATTGTCAAGCAGATGGTATAGTGATAGTAGATAAGTTAGGAGCGTTGTATTTGTCAAGTTTGTTGTTATTTGAAGAATTGTTACACTGATTTAAATGAAAATTTATTGAATTAATTTACCAAAAATATGTAACGAAATGAAGTTAACACCAAACACCAAACGCTGTAAAGGTTCGACGTAGCTACAGCTACATTTTTGGGTTGAAAATGCAACTCAAAAGTTGAACAATTCTTCCTTTTTAAAAGGTCGATGCACCAATCTTTGTTTAAGGTGGGAAAACCTGCCTCACTCCCAAAAGACACGATGCACCCCTTCATATAGTGGGATGTTTACAATGGTTTATACACATGCTTTGTTAAAAAAAATAATGTAGATATAGCGCGCTCCCCTACTTAACATAAGTAAAAATAAAGAAAATTGTTGATTCTGTTTTTGAAATATTAATTTTTATGTTAGCTTTTGTACCAAAAATGACACTTTTTCTTTAATTACACAAAATTGTGCTGGTCAATTTTAATTAAATTGTATATGTGTGTTGGTGGGATATATACACATAACATACAAAAAAAAATAAAAAATTGTTGATTTGGTTTTGGAGTAATTAATTAAAATTTAAAAAAATATACATATTTTCCCATTTATCTATAATTTGACTGAAACTATCATATATATCGTTTGTTGAAGAATAAACCTTAACTATTTTCTTCATGATTTTAACAAAAAAATTGATTATTTTTATAATTTTGCTGTTTAAATAACTAAATTCATTTGTCAGCGTTCTGACCAACGTTCGAACGCGCGCCACTAGGGGTTCCATTTAACCTTAAAGTGCTTATACAGGCTGTTTCAGGACTGAACAATCGCATGTGGATTTTCAATGCTTCATAAATGGTAATTATAGAAATTGTTTACTCCATCTCTTGTAAATTGGGCTTCATCAGACCATAACACTCTTGAAATAAAGTCAGGATCATTTAAATTTTGACGGAGAAACCAGCGACAAAATTCTAAACGAGGACCATAGTCTCCGGGTTGCAGTGCTTGAACTCGCTGAAAGTAATAGGGATTAATATCCGCCAAACAGTGCTGTGAGACATGTGTAATTGAGCAGCGATGCGTCTGGTGCTGATTTCAGGATTATCGAGAACAGCATCAATGGGGACTTATACAATTCAAATATTTTGGTCGCCATCTAGTGTGTAAAAAAGTATTTAATAATTAGTTATGTAGTGAGCAAGATTTAGCTCTAAGTTTGACGTTTATCACGTGATCCATATTTGGTCCCACGTGATCACAACAACCATTGTTTGACAAGAAACATGAACATGTCTGAGACTGAACACGGAAGTTGAAATAATATGATTAATATAAATTGAATATGAATTAGTAATGTATTTACAGGAACCTGTGATAAAAAGGAAGTTTAATTATGTACAAAATAACAATAAAATGACGCAAACCTAAGTTTGTAAAGTGGACAAACATAATCAAATTTATTTTGGAAAAACAAGTACAGCAACTTTAATAAAGCTGTCTACTAATAAAGAGACACAAGTTTATATTAATAAAAACACATATAAAAATTGATAATAAGCAGAACAACTCCACACAAACAGAAATAAAGATTAATAAGGAAAGTAGTACCCAAACAGTCAACAATTATTATGTAAGAAATTTATTTGGTGCTGTAGAGACATCGAGAAATGAAACTAAATTTGTCAATAATTGGAAACTAAATTATAATTTATTAAGCAATGATGCTGTAAAATTTATATATTTCACCGGCTTATCAGTAGAACATTTTAATGTTCTATATCATTTGTTAAATCCCAGTTATGCCAAAGTTAAAATACAGATATTTCCAAAAAAAACGCCAAAGAAAACTAAATTTAATAATTTAACATCCAGAGACAAATTATGTATGACTTTAATAAGATTAAGACGTGGATATACACTAAAAGAACAGTGGAACTTGTAGTGTTTACATGGATTCAGTTCGTGTTTTTTCAAATTGAAACGATGAAATCGAATTTGTTTTCCCTCCGTGAGAATCAGAAAGATTCGATTCCGCAATGTTTCATTAATAACAATCACTACACATAATAACTTAACCAAACTTTGCTGACTAAATAACAAATTATGGAATCAACGGGGAGGTGCAGAAGAGGGAAAGCATTTGATCGACTCGGCCATGGTATATCACCTCGCTCTTTCTAAAAATTTCTTGTCCCTTTCTAAATTATGTGGAGGGAGGTCCGCTGCCAATCCGCCGCCGATGACGTCAAAATCATAAGTCCCCATTACATTCTATTCATCTTCAACGTTATTATTAACACCAATGCCATCATTTTGAACACCTTCCCGTACAGTTGTTGATCCAGTTTCACGTAGACGCTGAAAAATGCTCGCAAATAGGCGATGGGAAGGTTGGCGTCTATTTGAATATCTGTCTTGGTATTCTCTGCATTACCATTACATAATCCATAAATAAAAAACATATCTGCATATTCAGCAGTACTAAAACCATCCATTATGAAACAAAAATACAATCAAAAGTACAACAATTTTTAATTATACAATTAATTAATTAATACAAATAAGGTATGACTTTTCAATAATAACTCTTGTTTTCCCAAAGTACCTTGATTACAAAAATTAGAAAATATTATTTATAGAACTTCAACCTCTTGTATTTTGGTAACTAGAAGGAATAGGACCTATGTTCATATGACATTTTTGGCTCAAAATGACCTCAGGAATAAGCTGTTACAGAAGAGTAAATTATCTATCTAATACATATATTTTATTATATCTTTATAGATTTAACAAGAATAAAGAAATATAAGGTATGTAATAATCTGTTGTAATAAATCTCATAGCCCAAATAATGTCATGGAAACCAATTGAAAAATAAAAAAAGGTTTGTAACTGGCAGATAAATATCAGTGTCAAAAATCCAGAGACATTACTGAAGATTTTTTCTGGGAAGTACATTATATTATTTCTTATTATATTAATAGTTAAATATTTAAAATTATAGGTATATTACACATACCCTTCAGAAATACTCTAAATCCCAACAATGAATTGGAAACATCTCGAAAAATTAGAAGTGTAATCTAAATATAAAGAACAGATATAAGCGAAGGAAGACGATATTTAAATGTGATATACAGAAGATGAAAGTGAAGATGGTCTCCACTCTGCAACGTAAAATACAGAAAAATTGTATCTCATCGAAATAATGAGTAATGAAAGAAAAAAGTACTTGGAGAATATCTTAATTTTTGATCTGTGACTATTATGGAGGTGACAAGTATAGGTTAAAGAACTTAAATTTGTTTCAAACATTATGGGACAATGTACACCAGCACTGTAGACTAGAGTAACACTGAACTGCAAAAAAGCTATCAAATTCTTCTCAAGTAAGTTGTAAATATTGACAAAATTACGTATCGATATAAGAATAATCGGAGTGCAATCTATCCATCACTTTATTAAAGGAAATCAATGTGTTATATCCAGATATGTACATCTTAGACTAGAAGAATATGAAGAGAAAGTAAACAAGAACGTTGTTCGAATTGAAAATCCCTGTTACCAGCCTAAAATTTATATATGGTAAACTATACTTTGTAATTTATTGTACATAATTTATGGTAAAATATCCTACAGATTTTGTAAATATATGTGCAAATTGTTTTGTGTTGAGACATGCTCTTATTGAATAATAAAGAAGTATATACTTATAGACTTATATGAATATACGAGGGTCATTCAATAAGTAAAGAGACAAATTCTATAATTTTAAAACTATTCAATGAATGTGTACAATCTTATCAGGGATGTTAGTTGGCAACCTTGGGATATGCTCTGATCAGCTGTTTCATCATTTTATGTCAACATAACCTCAAAATTTTCAGTTCACCATGGCAAGTCCACTAGAAGATTGCACCTTAGAAGAGCAGCGCTCAGTCATTAGATTTTTAGTCGCAGAAGGTGTAAAACCAAGTGAATTTTTTTCTAGAATGTTAATACAGTACGGTAAAAGTATTATGAACCGCGCGAATTTTTACAAGTGGGTTGATCGGTTTAAAAGTGGCCGAACAAGTGTAGGTGATGAACCCCGATGTGGACGTCCAGTCACAGGGTCCAGTCTATTGCCATTTCCTTGAAGATCAGCGAACTATCAATAGCCAATACTACTCTGAGATGCTAGAACACAAAGTTAGACCAGCTATCAGGAGCAAACGCCGTAGATTCTTGTCAAAAGGAGTCATTCTTCAGCACGATAACGCCTGCCCTCATACAGCCCAGCTGACCCGTGATAAGCTTCAAGAATTGGGTTGGGAGGTCTTACCTCATCCTGCCTACAGACCTAACCTCGCCCCATCTGATTTTTACCTGTTTGGACCACTCAAAGACGCCCTACGTGGAAAAAGATTTGCTAACAATGAGGAAGTTAAGGAAGCGGTGCAAAAGTGGCTTCGGGGTAAATCGAAAGAATTCTTCGCTAAGGGAATTAGGAAGCTGCAAGAAAGATGGGACAAGTGCATAACTGTGGGGGGTGATTATGTTGAAAAATAGCTTGAAATAAACCGTTTTTGAGCTATAGCCATTTGTCTCTTTACTTATTGAACGACCCTCGTATTATTTGTATTTCTAAAAATATTCTTTGCTTTATGCATACAGCTAGGTAAAATATACGGCGAGTGGTTATGTGCTGGCCAGTAGGTACACTACTAATATAGTCCCTTAATGGTCGAGGTGGACATTTTGTATAGTGTAACCTAAACCTAATTGGGATAACGGGCACTCAAACCTGGTGTGAAAAGTGCGCCATGAACATTGCTTAGAAAGCCAAAAAATGATAACGGTTAATATTATGTACACATATGTTATTATTTCAAACATGAAATTATACAGTTTATATTGCTACACATGGTCCGCTATCAAAAAAATGCCAAAAATTTACATATAATTTCTAAAACTACCTACCTAAGCACCTCGCATCAACTTTATATTACAATATGACACTGCATCGCTTTGCTACTCAACGCACGTACCCAAACGCTCTTTTATTCCACTTTATTCTTTAACCCCTCTGCTGTAAAGCCCAAATTCGCTTGCGCTAAATGCTCACAGAGATCCAGCAAGCCATGCAAGCATAACAACTGCGAATCTGAACAGTGGAACAGCTCCCGTGACAATTGACTGCTGTAAACTCATTACTGTAACAAAAGATGTCATTGGTCTGCATAAAAACGTCATTACTTCGTGTCGTTACCAGGACGAGTTCATTTGTTTCCAGAGTGGGGGAAATAAAGTTAAGTGGAGGGGGTTATCAAAGGAGGGAAAACAATGGAATTTGAATTTTGGAGAGGTTTATATTCTGAGATAATGAAATGGAAATGAATATTTGCATTTTTTTGCAGTCACGTTGTGCTATTCATTTGCTTATCCACTACTTTTGACTCAAATTATAGTTATTTAAGTATTACGGGTAGGGTTTCATCAAGTCAACTAGCTTGATGTTTTTGTAAATTACTTGACTTGACTTGAAATTCAAGCTTTTCAATAATTCATTACTTGACTTGACTTGATTTTCTATCGTTACTACTTGACTTGATCAAGCAAATTCAAGCTACTTGATAACGAACCGATTATGTACGAAAACGGGCGAATCAGTAGAATCATAACCTAGCTGTGTGTGGTACGGCGTGGTGTGCCATATGCTGTGCTGATTCACTACTGCAAGTTAAAATCTGTGCAGAGGTTTAAAAAATTCACTCAATATTGGAATATATACTAGAATGACCCGAGAATATGTCAACAAAATTTGAAGTCTTAATCATTATTATTAAGTTAACTGTAGATGGTTAAACTATCGCACAAAAGCCCAAAAAGCTATTCTCTATTCGAAATAAGAATAATAATTGGGACTTTAGATTTTGTTCACATATTCTCGACTCATTCTAGTATATATCCCATTAATGAATGGGTTTTTAAACCTCTTAATATCTCGGAGAAAAATAAAGTTCCAAAATGTGCCATGTTATTTAAATGGGAAAAAATCAAGTGCATTTAGGCACAGACAAATATTAAAATTAAGCGGAATCTTTGTCAGTATAATTTGTTTTTATTCATTAGGAACCATTTTAGGGGTGGTCCAGTTAAAATTCGACTTGCCCCCTTTTAAGGTCCACCATAATACATATACTATAAATAGTTTTTTAATTCATATATTATACTTTTAAATCTTTATTTTTAATATTTGAATGTATGATTTATTTTTATGAATAAAAGTCTATATTTCAAGATATATTATTGATATTGTTATAAAACATAAGGAACTATATGAAAATTAAATGTAGTCTTGAAGAACTTCTTGATTTTTCTGGCAATTAAAAAAAATACTACTTGATTTTTACCTCTCGCTAAGAGAGGTATTGGATTCATGCTAAAAATCGCATATCCAGATTTTATTGAATAAGCACGATTTAAGGTCCATAGAATCCGATTTTAACATTTTTACAATGATGTCTGTGTGTGTGTATGTGTGTGTGTGTGTGAGGTTGTTGGAGACACGATTTCTCAAATTCTATAAAACTAAAGACCTGTTTGACTACGTATTCCTCAATCTAACAGTAATGGGAAGAGTTGAATAGGTTCTGGTAACATTGGGACAACCGGAAGTGGTAGTTTCTAAAAAAAAAAAATTCAAAATATTATTTTTTGAAAATTTTTCACTACAAATATTAAAGATAATTAAATTCTCAATCTGACACATTTAATTTTTTTATTATATCTCGTAGGTTTGGAGATAAAGTATATAATAATGTAGAATTATCTGTTGTAATAAATCTCGTTGCCCGAAAAACAATTTAAACTTTTGTAATTGACAAATAAATGCAAAATGTCAGTCAGATTTTTCTGGGAGGTATGAGTATTATTATATTATTAATTAAATATGTATTTAAATTACAGGTATGTCAATATTACATATATCCTTAAAAAATACCGCTAATACCGTCAATGAATTTGAAGAATTTTGAACATATTAGAATAGTAGGATATAATTTCTCATAGAACGAAAGAAGAGAAACAATTTCAATTATTTGTGTGTACAAGAAATGTTAAATTTGTTACTTATATAGGGCGCGAGCAGCCATGTGACTTTGTTGGCTTTGGCAAGCAGATATGAGGATCCGTGTCAGAATTACAGTAAGTAGTTATTTAAATAGATGTCACAATTGTCATATGTCATAATTTTTCATTCAAAATTTCATAATATTCTGTTTATTTGTCATCCATTAGTATGGAATATACTTGTCGAAGAAAATAATCCACATGGATTTGGAAAATCATAATGTTTCGAATGAAAACTTATGATACTTGACACCTATGTATATTACTAGCTATCATTCTGACACGGGCCCCCATATCTGCTTGCTAAGGCCAACAAAGTCACATAACTGCTCGTGCCCTATGCAACATAAAATTAAAATGGCGAGAGGTATTGTGCTGGCCACAACAGATTTTTTCAAGTAGTAATTGAAAAATAACTACATGATTTTTCAAGTACTTGATATTGTAATTACTTGACTTGACTTTCGGCTACTATTACTTGACTTGAGCTTGACTTGATTTCAAGTCAAGTCAAGTAACTTGAATATGAAGTCAAGCCGTGAAACTCTAATTAAGGGCAGTAAGTAGACGCTCTAACTCAAATACTATCGTTCAGAAAATTTTGTCCAAAAGTCAATGTCTACTAGTTTTGCTGAATATTAAGAGAACAGCCGCAAATAGAGAAAACGTTCTTCTTCTAGTTTAAAAACAAACTATTCCTATTATTATATGGTTATACAATAGTTACAAATAGTCAGCGTTACCATTCTTCAGTAAATAATAAATTATTTCAGTCCACTATCTAAACAAGATGTCAGATTAACTAGAAGCTATATTCACATGATAAGATCATTCTTTTTAGTACCTATGTTCACACCCATATAACCTAAGCTACTTATCATAACGTTAGTCATACAATACTAGTTCAGACAGGTCTAAATTACAATGCTGGATTATAATAAGTCAAATTAGATCTGTAACAATCTGGCTATAATTTGTAAGGAGATAAATATATTTAAATTATAATTAGGTATATACCTACGTAGAAAAGTATCATATATACAATTTATTCCTTCGGGATGATCCTCAAGTCTTCAATTTCTGCTGCAAGAATCCCAAACTTGACATAGGCGTTTAACATGGGAAAACAGCTTTTTGCAAATAAAAAGTGTCCGTCAGAAAATTAAGCCATACAATTGAACATAATTGTGCATAAATTAAAGAAAATTATAAATCTGTCAATAAATATTTGTTATGTAATAAAAAATATTTGCAATTGTCATTGTGGCTAAATGGTTAGCATGAAAGAACTTTTGAATGTTGGGGTTCGAGTTTCCATCAAGCTAAATTTTTCATTATTTTTTTTTGTATTTATGAATTAATTACGAATTGTAAAACATTTTTATAATATTCACTCGCTCGTTAGCGTTTAAGAAATTCATTTTGACACGAATATTTGATATAAACAAAACAAAAAACGATACGAAAAGAAAAATACTTTAAATACTTTTTTATAGAAAAAGCTTATTTCTAAATTATTAATTGGAAATAGAAGATAGATATTGAAATGGATAACAATATTTTATAAATAAAAATAATTGGTTTTAACAATGATACAAATTGATTACAACAATTAAAATATATATTTAATAAAAATGCATAATTCTTTCTTTTGATCTTATTAAAATATGATAATAACACAATGAATATTTGTATGTATTTAAATAAATTTGATTTTTTAACTTTTTATAGTTGTTTTTCAGTAGGCTATGTATGAAAAACAATTTAACTTACATTAAAGTGAAGCAAATAATAGCAGTTTTTGATTTTCAAACATAGCCTACTGAAAAAGACCATAATAATCATATTTATTTAAATTTTAATTGAATTTTTTCAATATATTTATTAGTAAAGTTTATAAAGATATAAAATTATTACATGGGTGAAGTCACAAAAAAATATATGTAAATAAATGAAAAAGTAAAAATTATTATGTAAATAGATTATTTAAATACTTCGATATCAGTTATTAAATAAGTAATTGTATTTAAGTAACGATTATTTCAATAATTACTTTAAAGGTGACAGCAATATTATAAATTCAATTTTACAGAAATTTAATTATTTCAACACATATAATATATCAAATTTTTAATTATTTAAACATGAAAACATAAATAAAATTTAAAATATCTTAATTAAAATCTGTATTTATGACTTAAAACTGGTTTAATTATTAAAATCAATAACTATAATTAATAATTTCAACATAATTTTAAAAATTTAAAATACACTGACATCTGTTTGTTTTTAATTTAATTAGAAAGTCAATTGCATTAATTTATATTGCAAATCAGAGGCATCTCTGCTTTTATATTTAAACTTAAAACTGTGTTACCATCACATATAACGTTTATTTTTTATGCATTTCTCACCTTTTTTATCATAAAATTATAGATTTCTATTTTTACCATATCTGATGTTACAGGTTTCTATTTTATAACATCAGGTATTACAGATTACTGCCTATTTCATCATATAGATATTACAGGTTTCTATTCACCATACTCGGTATTACAAGTTTCTATTTTTGCCATAACTGATGTTACAGGTTTCTATTTTATAACATCAGGTATTACAGACTGAACTGAACTATTTTCTAGATAAAAGAAATCTTTTTAACCATACAATTACAGATATCTATTTTATCGTAGCCGGTATTACAGGATTCTATTTGTTATATTAAATTTTACAGATATCTTTTCTTATTATATGGCGCCATCTCGTATGTAATTTCCAAACTATTTTCTAGATAAAAGAAATCTTGTTAACCGTACAAGTTATTACAGATATCTATTTTATCGCACCCGGTATTACAGGTTTCTATATTATCATATTACAGGTCACTGTTTTTTATTTACTGCCATCTATTATATAACATTAGTACTAGGTTCAAGGACACCAATTTATGAATGCATTTAAGTTATAGATTTCTATATTTAGCAACCAAATAAATAGAAATATGGCAGAAAAGCATACTGTCAAACAAGGCATGTGAAAAGGCTTATAATTTTAAGATAAGTAAATATTTATCAAATGTTGTTAACTAAGTGATGCTGGTGAGAAAAATGGCTGAAATTGATATTAAATACGGTTTACAAGCCGTTTTAAGTAAAATAGAATCTGCAAGTAATAAAAGAAGTCAGGTAAAACTGTTGTTATAAACTGTGATTTGAAATTATAGTCAATATATTCACACCTTTTGTAAAATCTACATTTTTACCTGTAAGTAATACATTTTCTTTTTTAGGAATTGAAATTCATAGACCCTATTTTGGTCGCTGTTAGTAAAACTAAGCCATTTGACTCAGTACTAGCTGCATACAATTGTGGCCAACGACATTTTGGAGAAAACTACGTAAAAGAATTAGTGGAAAAAGGAAATAATAGCGAAATATTAGAGAAATGCAAAGAGATAAAATGGCATTTTATAGGACATCTTCAAAGGAATAAAATAAATAAAGTTTTATCAATTCCTAATTTGTATTTAATAGAAACGATTGATGATGAAAAATTAGCTACTGCTTTAAATAATGCTTGGCCAAAATATAGCGAAGATAGAAAACTTAAAGTTATGATTCAAATTAATACTAGTGCTGAAGAAGGTAAGCACATTTTGTCTTCTAATCAATGGTGAAAATTGGTCTGGTATTATTTGGCGATTGACTTGACTTGCTAATGGCAAAGGCTGGTTCTTCTCAGCAGGTATTAAGCCTAATTGTAATTTTTGCATTTCCTTTCTCGAGATTGGATTTCGGTTGTTTCTATCAACGTAATCTTTTCAATACAGTTGTTACAAAACTATTAAGTAGCAAATAGTTGTTCTCTAGAACGACATTTTAAACTCATTAGTTCAGCAGCATTGTCGCAGTGAACATTGATGAAAATGTTGCTGCGAACGATTGAAGAAAATACCACAACCGCGAATCAAAAACGCAAACATTTATCAGACGATGCAAAACAAATATGAATGTGTTTAACTTTTTAAAAAGTCACGATAACGAGAGTGCGCCAATACAGTTAGAAGGATAGTTAGTGAAGGTGTACATCTCAAAAATATCTGTTGTGGCGAGCACAATACCTTCCGTCATTCTCGTGTATAATGTATAAATTCCATAATTTTTCTTACAAAAGATTCTAAATTTCCAGTAAAATTATTTCATAAGCAAACTATTCAAATTGCACTTGACACCGGCATCTTCTTCTTCTTTAGCTTTTCCCATTCGTTAGGGGTCGCTATTTTTGCATGACGTTCTCATTCAGTTCCTTTTCTCTCAAATCTTCCGCAATACAGTCCTTCCATCTTATCTTTGGTCTTCCTCTGTTTCTTTAACGTCCTATTACTAAACTAATTCTTCATTTCTCCTCATGACATGTTCAAACCAATGTAATCGTCTTTCTTGTATCTTTCTAAAAACTTGTAACACTAGAGTTATTTTCTTACCGTATCTTTCCGTGTATTCCCCAATATCTACTTCAACATCCTCATATCTGCCACATTAATTTACTTTTTATTGATACTGACATCTGTCAATTTGAATTATATGAATATATTACTAGTTCCCAAGTTTGGCATAGCTGGCTGAATTATAAAATTTCTTTAAAATTCTTTAACTCTGTATCTATTGAATATGAAGTATAAATTGTAATCAAATCGAATAGAGAATAATATATTCTTTAAATTATAATAACGTTAAATGTCAATAAATCAAATTTAACTGTTAAATCTTCAAATGAGACTACTTCCGGTTGACCAATTATAACCAAAATCTAATCAGTTGTTCTTCTGGATGTAAACTTGAGGAATACGAAAAATTATAATTTTTGGAATCGTGGTATTGAATTTATGGGATCCGGAACTTTTGTCACACACACACAGACACACATACATACAGACATCATCGTAAAAATGGTAAAATCGTATTATATGGACCCTAAAACGTGCTTATTCAGTAAAAATTCATCATTGAATTTTTTGACCAAAGACAATACCTTCCTTACCTATAGGTGACGGAAGGTAAAAAACATGTATCAGACGATGCAAAACAAATATGAATGTTTTTAACTTTTTAAAAAGTGACGATAATGAGAGTGCGCTAATATCAAAAACTGCAGAAATGACTAAAGTGCCTTGTTCTACAGTTAGAAGGATAATTAGTGAAGGTGTACCTCTCAAAAAACACAGAATTGATGCTGGTAATTTTTGTCAACAAGTGTTTATAATATAAACGTATCAAAATAAAATAAGTATTTGGTTTCCTGCAAAATTTCTTCTCTTTATTATTTGCATCCCTTTATGAAAAACTCAAGTGAACAAAATGTTATTAAATACTACCCTGGTAAGTATGGCCTCATAAATTTCTTTAATCCTCTTGCGGAATACCTGCTGAGACGCCAATCGCAAAATAATTTCAACCAAACTATACTATGCTATTCAGTAATATTGACTTTGATTCCCATTCCCTTTTTCTTAATCCTTTCATATTTAAATAATTTTCAATTCGTTCAACATAATGTTCGAACTGTTCCTTATTTTTGTCGTAGTTTTCAAAATTGTATATTATATTTGAATTAAATTTCAAAAAGCAGCTATATGCTACATATAACCATAGAGACAGCTAGATACTACAGGGTCTTTCATTAAGCGCTTCCTATCTTTAAATTTAAATAAAACAAAATGTGTGTGAGATATCACCGAAATTTTTTATTCATTTGAAGGGCCTATAGATGCCATTACGTACGGAATATAACATCGTTTAAATGTCCGCCGCGGCTTCGCTGGGTGGCGCGCATCCGAAATGTCCAATTTTCCATGACTCTGGCGCATAAATCAGGCTGAATTTGACCTATGGCATGGGTTATGTTGGCTTTGAGGGCTGCCATGGTTTGTGGCTTATTTGTATAGACCTGCGACTTAAGAAAACCCCACAAGAAAAAATATAACGGGGTTAAATCGCACGATCTCGGTGGCCAGTTCACATCACCTCCACGTGAGATGACCATGTCCCAAATCGCTCATGCAAAATGTCCATTGTGGCATGAGCTGTGTGGCACGTAGCGCCGTCCTGTTCAAACCACATGTCGTTGGTGTCCATATTATCCAATTCAGGCCAAAAGAAGTTGATAATCATCGACCTATAGCGCTCGCCGTTGACGGTGATGGCCTTGGCTAACATCGTTTTCAAAGAAATATGGACCGATGACGCCGCCAGCCCAAAATCCACACCAAACAGTAACTTTTTCGGGATGCATTGGACGCTCTTGAATCTCATGTGGATTGGTATCGTCCCAAATTCGTCAATTTTGCTTGTTGACGTAGCCATTCATCCAGAAATGGGTCTCATCGCTGAAGATGATCTTTCGGTGAAAATTAGGTTTTCAACTGCTCCAAGGCCCATTCAGCGAACACATGTCGTTGTCTATAATCGTTTACCTTCAGCTCCTGGGTCAGTTGAATTTTGTACGGGAGCAAGCTCAAGTCACGACGCAAAATTCGCCAAGTTGTGGTCTGCGAAAGGCCTAGTTCTTGTGCGCGACGTGAAATCGACTGCCTCGGATTCTCCTGCACCCTCTCACGGACAGCGGCGATGTTTTCGGCAGATCTTGCGTTTCGTCGACGTACGGGTATTAGTTCTTTATTTACTGAACCAATAGACTCAAATTTATCCACCACACTGCGAATAGTCCTCGCGGTAGGACGATTATAGCGACCGTAAAATGGGCGAAGCGCGCGGAACGTTGCCTGAACAGAACACCCATTTTGATAAAACAATTTTACTATTTGCACGTGTTGTTGAACGCTATATCCGTCCATGATGATTTGGCAAAACAGACTGAATAAATGACAGCCAATTTTACAGATGTAGCTTCAACAATATGGCCGCTATCAATTGTCAAAGTTCCTATATATTAAGAAAATTCTAATTTGTACAAAATACATAGAATTGACGGAAGGTAATGTGTTGGTTCACATTTAGATTTTTTTTATTTTAGCTAAAAATGGAGTTGAACCCAGCGAGTCAGTAATATTAGCTAGACATATTATAGAAATGTGTCCAAACCTGCAACTAGAAGGTCTAATGACTATTGGAAAATATGGGTATAATCCCGAAGATGGACCAAACCCTGATTTTTTGTGTTTAAAAAAATGTAGAGATGATGTTTCTACAGCTTTAGGAATAGATTGGCAAAAACTGCATTTATCTATGGGAATGTCTACAGATTTTGAACAAGCTGTAAGTATAATGCTAAATAAATAAATTATACGAGCCCAACTCCAAATGTATTCGTACCCTCTGAAATAAATATATTAACATCAAAAAAAAATCTGATGTGGACACCACACGACTTCCTTGTACGATTATTAAACTATACATATTTTTTTAATAAATAAATTACAAAATATTAATTTTAACTTCAAAACAGTAAGATATATAGTGACCATAATCTAACCCGGTTCTTTTTAAAGAGAGTTTTGATTACAACAAAGAAATATTTGATTACAACAATGAGTATGACTAATTTCACAATAAAAATATAATATTTGTTATTGTACGAATCATAAAATTGCACGTATTTAACATAATTTGACATGAATTTTTTTTTATGTTTTTGTCGTAATCCATAGCAAGCTTTATTACAAAAACAAAAAAGTATATTATTTTTAAATTTACATATCTCGCTTTATACAAATGGCTAATTTAATAATACTTGATGTGCTAGACGCAGAAATTAATTCTCTGAATCTTTTATTTGAAGCATTTATTTCTAAAATCAAAATAAAATCATTTTATTCAAGAAAAACTGTTAACAACTTCATGTACCACTTCCGGTTAGCCTATTTTAACCAAAATCTATTATGTTATTTCGATTGACATAAAAGTCTTGTATACTAAATTTGAAAAGTTTTGGATTATATTTTAAAACAGTTTTTCATTAAAATCTATTATAGGCTTCATGTAAAGTGCCACTTCTGGAAATTGTGTAATAACCAGAAAGGGAGGTGCACAACTAGATGTTATAGGAGTCCTAAATACAAAATTTCAATTTTCTACGGCTTACCGTTTTTGAGTTATGCGAGATACGTACGTACAGACGTCACGACAAAATTAGTCAAAATGGATTCAGAGATGATCAAAATGGATATTTCCGCTGAAATCTGAAAACCGAAATTTTTCGCGATTACAATACTTCCTTTACTTACGTACAAGGAAGTAAAAATTGCCCAAATATATTCTTAACTATTGTAATCTAAAAATTTATTTTTTATTGCTGTTAATATTTCAAGTAAAATTATTAAGCAACCTCCAAATCAATTGTTAATGTATCTCAAGTGTTTCTATCTTTAATGGACTATAATTAAATTAACCTGTTTTGTTATTTTTAGATTGAACTCGGCAGTACTATGGTAAGAATTGGAACATCTATTTTTGGAGCTAGAGCACCCAAAGTACAATAAGAAGAAGTATCCAAGATATTCTAATATTGGACAATAATTTTGTTACGTTATTAATGTATTTTTGTTGAAATAAAGAATATTTTACAACTTTGCACTTTTTATCATAAATTTGTACTACCTTTCAAATGTATTTAATTACTTAATTCATGACTGTAACACATGTAGACATATTTAGTGATTCTTTCAGTAAATTTAAAAATAAATATCAATAATCTATTAATCTGAGATTTAGTTTAATTTTTACCTCTCGCTAAGAGAGGTATTGCATTCATGCTAAAAATCGCATATCCAGATTTTATTGAATAAGCACGTTTTAAGGTCCCTACAATACGATTTTAACATTTTTACGATGATGTCTGTGTGTGTGTGTGTGTGTATGTGGATGTGTGTGTGTGTGTGTGTGTGTGTGTGTGGGATGTTGGAAGGACGGTTACTCAAAAACTATAAGACTTAAAATTTGTTTAACAACGTATTTCCCAATCGGACATTCATGGGAAGATCTGAAAAGGTTTTGGTAATAATTGGACAACCGGAAGTAGAAGATTCTTGAAAAAAAATCTTCTAAATATTATTTTTTGAAAATTTTTCGTGGTAATATTAAAGAAAATTAAATTCTCTATCTGATACATTTAAATATTTTATTATATATTCCATAGATTTAGAGATAAAAGAAGTATAATATATAAAATAATCTGTTGTAATAAATTTGACAGCCGAAAGAATGCCATGAAAAATAGTTGATAATTTAAATTATTTGTAACTGACAGATAAATGTCAGTGTCAGAAATAATGAGTAATGAAAGAAAAATGTACTTGGAGAATCCCTTAGTTCTTGATCTGTGACTATTATGGAGATGACAAGTCTAGGTTGAAGGACTTAAAATTGTTTCAAACATTATGGGACAATGTACACCAGTACTATAGACTAGAGTATCTTTGAATTGCGAAAAAGCTATCAAATTCGTCTCAAGTAAGTTGTAAATATTGACAAAATTACACATCGATATAAGAATAATCGGAGTGCAATCTATCCGTCACTTTATTAAAGGGAATTAGTGTTATTTAGATATAACATGTATGAAAAAATAAAATGTAAAAGAAGATATGTAAGAATAGATGCACAATCCATATATACATTTTACACATTATACCGCCCAAAATTAATTTTACTAGAAGAATATGAAGAGAAAGTAAACAACGTTGTTCGAATTGAAAATTGCTGTTACCAGCCTAATATTTATATATGGTAAACTCTACTTTGTAATTTATTGTAACATAATTTATGGTAAAATATCTTCATGTTGAGACATGCTATTATTGAATAATAAAGAAGTTTATACGTCATAGATTTATATGAATATATTATTTGTATTTATAAAAATATTCTTTGCTTTATGCATACAGCCAGGTAAAATATACGGCGAGAGGTTATGTGCTGGCCACATCAGATTTTTTTTATTGTTTGTTAAATATTGTTCATTATGTAATTTCTCTATTGTCCTCATTTGTCTATTTGTACCATTTTGCAAATTTATACATTTTGTATAATCCTGTAATTGGGATCCTAGATCCTGTTGGATAGATTTGTAGCGACATCAAGCAATCATAACTAGCATAGCCCATTGTTACAATTGTTTTCCGAGATTTCTTGGAAACAAAAAGAAAATGGGCTATGCTAGTTATGATAGCTTCATGTCGTTGCATGATAGCTTGATGTCGATACAGATTTAACAATAAATAAATAAATTATGGGGTCGGGGGCGCTGAAATATAATTTTTCACAAAGGCTGACCGCCTCAAACCAAGAATGCACGCTATACAACCGTGCATTAGACCTACGAATAACTGAAGTAGGTATATAACCACATGATTCGTATGTTATGCGTTTGAATGTGCGTGTATGTGTGTTTCTTTTAATACAACGCGTGATGTCTATGTTTAAAGTGAATCACGCTCAAAAATTTTGTTATGTATTTTTAAATTGAGATCACTCTAAGTTTTTGTAAGAACGATCAACGTATGAAAATATAGTTTGGCAGTTTATTGTATTCATTAAGGAAGTCATGGTGGAATTATTGAGACGAAAATACATGGTTTATATTTTTACCTCTCGCTAAGAGAGGTATTGGATTCATGCTAAAAATCGCATATCCAGATTTTATTGAATAAGCACGTTTTAAGGTCCATAGAATCCGATTTTAACATTTTTACAATGATGTCTGTGTGTGGATGTGTGTGTGTGTGTGTGTGAGGTTGTTGGAAACACGATTTCTCAAATTCTATAAGACTAAAGACCTGTTTGACTACGGATTCCTCAATCTAACAGTAATGGGAAGAGTTGAATAGGTTCTGGTAACAATTGGACAACCGGAAGTGGTAGTTTCTAAAAAAAAAAATTTCTAAATATTATTTTTTGAAAATTTGTTACTACAAATATTAAAGATAATTAAATTCTCAATCTGACACATTTAATTTTTTTATTATATCTCGTATAGGTTTTGAGATATAGTATATAATAATATAGAATAATATGTTGTAATAAATCTCGTTGCCAGCAAAACAGTTGCGATATTAAATTTTAGTAATTGACAAATAAATGCAAAATGTCAGTGTCCGTTCTGGGAGGTATGAGTACATTTAATATATATTATTGTATTATTAACTAAATATTTATTTAAATTGCAGGTGTCAATATTACATATATCCTTAAGAAATAGCGCTAATACCGTCAATGAATTTGAAGTATTTCTCATAGAACGAAAGAAGGGAAACAATTCAATTATTTGTGTGTACAAGAAATGTTAAATTCGTTACTTATAGGGCGCGAGCAGCCATGTGACTTTGTTGGCCTTAGCAAGCAGATATGAGGATCCGTGTCAGAATGACGGCTAGTAATTATTTACATAGATGTCACAATTGTCGTATGTCATAATTTTTCATTCAAAATTTCATAATCTGTTTATTTGTCATCCATTAGTATGGCATATACTTGTCGAGGAAAATAATCCACATGGATTTGGAAAATCATAATGTTTCGAATGAAAACTTATGATACTTGACACCTATGTATATTACCAGCTGTCATTCTGATACGGGCCGCAATATCTGCTTGCTAAGGCCAACAAAGTCACATAACTGCTCGCGCCCTATGCAAGATAAAATGAAAATGGCGAGAGGTATTGTGCTGGCCACAACAGATTTTTTTTGTGATGAAACATTGATTATTGTATGTATATTTGTATATATTTTGCATCCACCCTGTAATTGGAATCTTGATCCTGTAGGATGGATGGGTTACTTACTAAATAAATAAATAAATAGCATGACTTAATTTTCTGCCGGACACTTTTTATTTACAAAAAACTTTTTCCATGTTAAACGCCTATGCCAAGGTTTGCTTGGGACACACGGTATAGTATATTTCGTAATTTAACTGCGATGAACAAGATTGGTTAAGCGTTCCGTAATGTCTTTTGTCTTAATTATTGTCAATAATTCTAGCGTAGCCCTCCTGTACGAATTTTGTCCATTCTTCTTTTTCTTCACAAGTCTTCTCTTTCTACTAGCATTTATTTCAACAATATATTTTCTTTTTTTCATTTATGTAGGTGTCTTGTTTTCTATTTTTAACAATTTCTATTTTTACACCTAGGTACTGATTTTTTTTCTCTCTCTTGCAATAAGTATGAAAACTAAATTTGAAGATAATTAAATTCGTTTCATTAATACTTTGGCAAAATAAATGTAAACTAAAGGAAATCCAACTTTATTTGCGTAGTAGTCTAGTACTTTTCCTTAATTAATTCTCATTGGCTAGTTTTCTGGTGTATACCATTTGCGAAAATGTATATGGGATAAATAAAATTACTTAATATCTGAAGAAACTTGGCAATATAGGCTGCCAATGTTTATTTTCATTTCTTTTTAAATAAATAACCAGGAACCTCCAACAAAATTTTTGAGTCATTAACGAACACATTTTTACCTTCCGTTACCTCTAGGTAAGGAAGGTATTGTCTTTGGTCAAAAAATTCAATGATGAGTTATTAGTTAATATGCATGTTTTAGGGTCCCTATAATACGATTTGTGTGTGTGTGTGTGTCTATGTGCGTGTGACAAAAGTTTCGGATCGCATAACTTCAATACCAAGATTCCAAAAATTTTATTTTTTTCGTATTCCTCAAGTTTACATCCAGAAGAACAACTGATTAGATTTTGGTTATAATTGGTGAACCGGAAGTAGCCTCATTTGAAGATATAACAGTTAAATTTAATTTTTTGACATTTAACGTTATTATAACTTAAAGATTATATTATTCTCTGTACGATTTGATTGTATTTTATTCTTCATATTCAATAGATATAGAGTTAAAGAATTTTAAAGAAATTAAATTTTATAAATCAGCCAGCTATGCTAAACATGGAAACTACTAATATATTCATATAATTCAAATTGACAGATGTCAGTATCAATAAAAAGTAAATTAATGACACGGAAAGATGGGTAAGGAAATAACTCTCGTGTTACAAGTTTCTCGAAAGATACAAAAGGGATGATTATAGTGGTTTGGGGAAAGCTAAAGAAGAAGATGTTAGTGTCAAGTGCAATTTGCATAGCTTGTTTGTGAAATAATTTTACTGGAAATTTAGAATCTTATGCAAGAAAATTTATGTATGGAATTTATACATAATACACAGGATTGACGGAAGGTATTGTGGTGGCCACAACAGATTTTTTAATTTTAAATTCATTCTATGAAGAAATTTTGTCCTCTTCTAATTTTTCGAAATGTTTCCAGTTCATTGTCGGGATTGACAGTATTTTTGAAGGATATATGTAATATACCTATAATTTTAAATATTTAACTATTAATACAATAAGAAATACAATGTATGTTCCCAGAAAAAAATTCAGTAATGTCTCTGGATTTTTGACACTGACATTTATCTGTCAGTTACAAACATTTTAATTTTGAAATGGTTTCCATGACATTATTTGGGCAGTGAGATTTATTACAATAGATTATTATATAATAATAAATCTATAAAAGATATAATAAAATATTTATATGTATCAGATAGAGAATTTACTCTTCTTTAACAAGAACAACAATTTTCAAAAAATAATGTTTAGAAGATTTTTTTTAAGAATCTGTTACTTCCGGTTGTCTAATTATTACCAAAACCTTTTCAGCTGTTCCCAGTAATGTCCGATTGAGAAATACGTAGTTAAACAGATATTAAGTATTATAGTTTTTGAGAAATCATCCTTCCAACGTCCCACACACATACACATACACACAAACACATACATACATCTACATACACACACACACAGAGACATCATTGTAAATATATTAAAATCGGATTGCATGGACCTTAAAAGGTGCTCAATAATTAAAATCTGGATATGCGATTTTTAGCATGAATCCAATACCTCTCTTAGCTAGAGGTAAAAACAGCGATGATATCGCTTCCTGCGAAACCGGAAGTAGAATTATGGGCCGCTAGAGAAATTTGCGTTTCACATTTGAACAAAATACAAGATTCATTATAAAGGGTTTTCCAATAAGAGGTGTTATTTTGATATTCAAAGAAAAATGCCATTTTTTAATATAAATGATCGGATGTTTATTTCATTATAAAGAGGAAGGTATGCCGTTAATAGTGGAAAATAACATCAGGCAAATGACCACCACGACCACGCTGACAGGACAATATCCTTTTCATGAAATTTTCCATAACCAAATCGCAAAGTGGCTGTCCTATGTCCTCGATAGCCTCACGAATTCCATCTTTGAGGTCTTGAGTCGACGCTGGGCAGTTGGCGTAGACCTTCTCTTTCACGTGGCCCCAAAGAAACAAGTCGCAAGGTGTTAAATCACAAGATCTCGGTGGCCAATTGTGATCACCTCTTCGAGAGATAACACGGTCCGGAAACTTTTCCCGTAAAAGATCAATGGTTTCGTTGCTTGTGTGGCACGTAGCGCCGTCTTGTTGAAAGTAAACGTTGTCCAGATCAATACCATCCAATTCCGGCCATAAAAAATCGTTAATCATCTCTCGATAGCGCAATCCATTCACCGTAACTGTTGCTCCAGCCTCATTTTCGAAAAAGTAAGGTCCAATGACTCCGCCGAACCATAAACCGCACCAAACAGTCACACGTTGAGGATAGAGAGGCTTTTCAACAATAACTCTTGGGTTTTCTGAGCCCCAGATGCGACAATTTTGTTTGTTGACGAAGCCACCGAGGTGGAAATGGGCCTCATCACTCAAGATGATTTTTCGATGGAATTCCGGATCATTTTCATGCATTTCAACGACCCAATCAGCAAAGACACGACGTTGCTGATGATCGGCCGGCTTGAGTTCTTGTGTTAACTGGATTTTATAAGCCTTAAGACCCAAATCTTTATGCAAAATACGGTGTAATGACGTTTGTGGAATGCCTAATTCCAAAGAACGATGAGGAATGGACAAACCTGGGTTTTCTTCAACACTTTCGGCTACAGCAGCAATATACTCGGCTGTTCTTGAGCGACGTGCACGGGTTTTATTCTTCACATTACTAACTTATTCCAACAGCTCGAATTTTTCCACCAATTTGTGTACTGCGGTCCGACAAGGTGCTTCACGACGACCCAATAATTGTCGAGTTTTACGAACCGTCTCTGCCAAATTTTCACCATTTTTATAGTGAATTTTAATAATTTCAATGCGTTGTTGAAGCGTGTATCGTTCCATTTTTATTAATGGCGTAGTTTCTACTTGTCAAATGTCAAAAAATGACAGCTTCAAAAGCGACATCTACCGAAATAGCGGGCTATTCAAAATAACACCTCTTATTGGAAAACCCTTTACCTTCAGTACACTGTATTTATGAATAGCGCCGTGCGGTGGTATTTTGACTACTTCCGGTTGTCCAATTATTACAAAACCTTTTCAGCTCTTCCCAGTAATGATTGATAAATAAGTAGTTAAACAGATATTAAGTATTATTGTTTTTTGAGAACACACACACACACAGACATCATCGTAAAAATATTAAAATCGGATTGTAATTAATTAATCTTAGCGAGAGGTAAATCACGAATAGAAAACAGAAAATATTAAAAACTGGATGATATATATTCTATATTTAAAACATAATATGGCAGTTCGATGTGTCACTCTCAAGTGTAAAATGAATATAATCCACAAAATCATTAACAATATCTACCTCCTTTAACGATTATTGGTTCTACCCTATCGTCCCACCACGGAAATAACCCTTATTCTTTTACTGTTCGCTCTGATTCTATTTTTGTCTAGGTCTATATAAGGCGTCGGTGGATAGGTGGGGACGTTACGTATCCGGCGTCTGGTCAGTTTATTTAAACGGGATTCTTTCCACGACTCGCAGTTGTTCTGTGGTAGCGTTATAGACATCAGGAACAATGGTAAGTTGGTGATCATATCGAATAGTGATTGTGGTATAAATTTATGTGGTCGTGAAGTGTAGTGGTAGTAACACAGGACTTACTATTGCGAGAAGGTGGATATGAAAGAATGGAAGAAAAATGTGTAATTGGTGTATTTTGTAATTCGTCATGTTAATATTAACATCCTATATAATTTTTTCAACAATAGTAGACATTGAATAAAAAAATTAAATGTTTCTACTGTTAAAATTAACATAGTACGGTACAAAATGCATACATTTTTTTTTCTTCAAGTGTATTA
Source organism: Harpalus rufipes (assembly GCA_951394225.1). Classification (NCBI taxonomy): domain Eukaryota; kingdom Metazoa; phylum Arthropoda; class Insecta; order Coleoptera; family Carabidae; genus Harpalus; species Harpalus rufipes. The sequence goes on along the minus strand of OX596290.1, from coordinate 20,678,335 downwards.
TAATATTCATATTATGCTACTGTACACACTATAGAAGATATTCATTATCTAGTACAAAAATGTTCATTATTGTACTAGTAAAATAATATTAGCTTCTTAGTTCACCGCTAGCGGCAGCAGTCACCGCAGCAACAAATTTGTTTTTTGTAGTGCACACAGCCAGCTTTGACTACAATTAAAATAATTGCAAAAAAATCTGATGTGGACACCACACGACTTCCTTGTACGACTATTAAACTATACATACTTTTTTAATAAATAAATTACAAAATATTAATTTTAACTTCAAAACAGTAAGATATATAGCGACCATAAAGGGAGTTTTGATTACAACAAAGAAATATTTGATTACAACAATGAATATGACTAATTTCACAATAAAAATATAATATTTGTTATTGTACGAATCCATAGCAAGCTTTATTACAAAAACAAAAAAGTACATAATTTTTACATATCTCGCTTATACAAAGGGCTAATTAATAATACTTGATGTGCTAGATGCAGAAATTAATTCTCTAAAACTTTTATTTGAAGCATTTATTTCTAAAATCAAAATAAAATCATTTTATTCAAACTGTTAACAACTTCAAGTAATGTACCACTTCCGGTTAGCCTATTTTAACCAAAATCTATTATGTTATTTCGATTGACATAAAAGTCTTGTATACCAAATTTGAAAAGTTTTGGATTATATTTTAAAACAGTTTTTCATTAAAATCTATTATAGGCTTCATGTAAAGTGCCACTTCTGGAAATTGTATAATAACCAGAAAGGGAGGTGCATAACTAGATGTTATAGCAGTCCTAAATAAAAAATTTCAACTGTCTACGGCTTATCGTACATCACGACGAAATTAGTCAAAATGGATTCAGGGATGATCAAAATGGATATTTCCGCCGAAATCTGAAAACCGAAATTTTTCGCGATTACAATACTTCCTTTACTTACGTACAAGTAAGTAAAAACATGAAAAAAATCCTCAAAGTTTTCTTTCAAACGCTTGATGACAAAATAGTATATCTGATTCGGAGTACAACGCCGTTTTTATGAACGCTTATACTCCTAATAACATAATATCCTATTTTCTTGTAACTCCAAGAAAATTTTGATACCTAGTAACTATTTCAGTCTCAAATATACGTGATGGTATTAATACTTGGAATTTAAATGAAATTTCAATTCTAAAACTTTTACATTACCTTCTAGATGAATTGGTCAAGATTTGATTTTTTAATAATTTGATAATAAATTGTTTTTAAACTGGAGGACTTAACTTTTTAAGTGGCAAAACTTTTAAATTGAAATTGAAAAGTATTAAAACAATTTTAATGTATAATATTTCAATATTAAATTGTTTTTTAAAATTTGAATGAACTATTACTAATTTTTTTTAAAATAAAAAACTAAAACAATATAAATTGTGAAAAATATTTTAACATTTAAATCATTTTCATAACGAAATAAAATGTATAGTTTTTAATCATTTAAATTGACTGAGTTTTTTCAGAACGTCTAACCAATTAAAAATAATCAGGCAACAAAATAAATTCAGTTTAAATATTTAAGTTTCGAGATAATCTATTTTTAATTTTCCTTGCCTGCTCTTACGTTCGGTCTATGTTTGGTTGCTCGCCAAAATCTATTTTTATTTCGAGGTATCAAGTAACTGCTAAGTTACTACATGTCCTACATTTTTGGAATATTGGGGATGGGCCAAAAGTCAAAAGAATGTGGGGGTGTTATATAATTTTAAAAGTTTACTTTGGGAAACCATCAAAACGAAATGGAAATAATATCATTATATTTCAATGAATGTTTAATGGGGTAATAGTTTTTTCTTTTTCTTTTTTCTACTTAAAATTAATGTAGAGAGTTTTACGCCTTTTTATAGCAATGATTTCTGAATAGTAGTGTCGATTAGGTATACTAATAGGAATATTCTGTAAAATATTTAATTAACAAATCGTTATCTTCGTATCCGTATTCTGTAACACATTTTGATCAAGTTAAAAACTTTATTTCCTAAATTAAAATTATAATTTTAAATGTAATATCTAAAATAATTCAATATAAAAATTTCTAGGTTAGATTAGTACTGGTGGGAATCAGCTGTCAACCTGTCAGCTGCCGGATCCTTTCTTTTTCTTGTTGTAGGCTATGCTAGAGCTACTACTACCATCTGTAGACAAATTGGGAAGCTTGCGCTAGGCGCTACGAATAAAAACTTATTAAATTAATATTACCTTGTACAGAACTGTAATATGACGGGTTTTCGAGATCACTATTCAACATAATAGCAATTTTGACATGAATAATAATACTGACTTATTGACAAAACGTTTATGTAACGAATGATTTTTCCAGTCGTTAAAAAATAACGGTATAACAATAAATAATGTCATACGATCGTTTACAGAATAAGCCTATTAAACGATTTAATGTTTTAACAATTCGTTATCATAACGATGCTTACAGAATAGCCCTATCACTTTTGATGTCAGTTACCGAATGAATATGAGAACCAAAGATTGAATATCTCCTTTAATTTTCTATTCGGAATATTACAATATCACTGTTTCTGTGTTAATAGGCGGATAAGGAGAAGAAGGTCAAGAAGAAGAAGGCGAAGGAAGATGCACCCGCAGAGGAAGCCCCCGCCGCCGACGCTAACCGTCAGAGCAGCCGTTCGTCCTCCAAGCGCCAAGTCAAGCGCTCTGGATCTAACGTCTTTTCCATGTTCTCTCAGTCACAGGTATACAAAAGACATAAATATTGATCCATGGCTAGACTATAATATTAGCACACCTTTGTGCGTTGTCTAATTTCCTAGAAATAATATTCCATTCTAATCCAATTCCAGACACTAGATCAAACATTCCAGTTTCATCATTTTACCCCCTAACTTCCTGTATAACGTATGTAACAAAAGTTTTCGGAATTTTTTTTAGAATAAATGATTAACAGAATGTATAATTTAAATAATACTTAAAGGTCCATTGTTTTCAATAGCACGCAATTTTTGATTAACATGTCGCATAATGTTCTAGCCGGTGATATTGTCTACTTCGTAGCTGTTCTTCAATTTGGGCTTCCCAGCCATTATCGTAAACCTTTCTACTTAATATTGACCAAAATTCTTCAATGGGCCTTGCCTCGGGAACATTGGGGGCACAAATGGGATGTTGTGAGCATCTAACCATTATCTGGTTATTCTAGCGTAATGGCAAGATGCTAAATCCGGCCAGAATATAATATTATCATTAGGATGATGTGTATTAATAAAATCAACCAGTTTCGGGAGGCATCTCTCGGTATAAATGTTAGCATCAACCGCCTCACCCCTCACATGTCCAACATAAGGACGTGAAATACCTGCCGCTGATATGGTGCACCAGACCAAAATCTTGTCTTCAAATATCTTTTTTGTTTTATATTTCACATTATTTGGACAATTTTCTATATCATCCGTATAAAATCCATCATTAACTTTAATTTCCGAATTAGAAAACGTGAAATATTTTTCATCATCCATGATCAAAACTCTGTTAGCTGTAAAATCTTTTTAATGCACGGCAACATATCGGAATTCTACGTAACTGATCTTCTGTAAATTTTGGACACTTCTTCCTTTTTCGATGTTTAAGTCCATTTCTGCTGAGTTCTCGACTGATTGTCATGTGTGAACCCGAAGTCGGCGAGCCAATTTTCGAGTCGAAGTTCCCAACCGGTCTTTTGCATTTTCCACCAACCTATTTGACTAGGCATTAGTCAAAGCTTTAGGCCGTCCACTTTTTGGAAGGTTTACACATGGTACGCCTTCCTCATATTCACTTATAGTTTTATAAATGATCGAAACAGCAATATTTTTTCTTCTAAATATATTTACTATTTCAGATTTTGACACCCATCCAACCAAATTGTATATATTTTTTCGAATATCTAGTTTGTACGACATAACTATGTTAATATTCGACAAATTAAAATTTAAACAATATTGAACATTTGTTTTCAATGACAACTAGATGCTAAGTTTTTTTGAATTAATTTATAGACAACGAAATTTTTCCAAAAACTTTTGTTGCATACAACCTGGATTATTTCATAACTATAACGTCTAATTCTTGACCATAGCCCTTCCGAATTAGATACATTTTTTAAATTAAACTATGCGTCCCTTGACAAATTGAGCATGTACTTGATTAACATACAGGACCCCATAGAGCCAATGCCTTACCCATGTCCACTCAGACCACGCCAACATTCTGTAACAGTTTCCTGGTCCAGTGGTATGGTAAGTATAAACAACACCCTCTTTTGCTTCCTATAGTCCCAAGTCCTAATGCTTCTATATATTGCTGACGCTATATTAAACATCTGTACATCGTAAATTAAATCGCTATTGTTATCTCCAATCACCATATTGACCCACTATCTTCTTCTTCCAGGTAGCCGAATTCAAAGAAGGCTTCCAGCTGATGGACCATGACAAAGACGGCATCATAACCAAGAGCGACTTGCGCGCCACTTTCGACTCTGTCGGCAAACTCGCCAACGAGAAGGAAATGGACGAGATGATCAACGAAGCTCCCGGTCCCATCAACTTCACCCAACTGTTGTCTCTCTTCGGCAACCGTATGGCTAACTCCGGTGGCTCTGATGACGATGATGTTGTCATCAATGCCTTCAAGACCTTCGACAACAATGGAAGCATTGATAGCGAGAAGTGAGTATTGGGAAAAACAACTTTTCTCTTGACGATTTTTTAAAAATAATGTCTTTAAGATGGCGGTCGTTAGCTGCAATACATTGCTGGAGCCGATTTCTGAAGTTTTGAACAGACGGTTGACACATTTCGCGGGGTATCGCGTTTACTTCTTCAACAATCTGCTCCCTTAGCTCTAGTAGGTTTTGGGGGCGACGTTTAAACACTTTTTCCTTAAGATATTCCCAAAGAAAGTAGTCGCATATGCTTAAATCGGGCGACCGCGCAGGCCACCCCACGTCACCTCTCAAAGACACTAGACGTCCAGGAAACATTTCTCTTAAAGCCTTTAGAGAATTTCGGGCTGTGTGGGCTGTAGCCCCATCCTGTTGGAACCAAAATTTTGCAACATTGAAACATAACGCCCGGAATTTACGGTAACTGTTACGCCTCCCTCTTCAAAAAAGTACGGGCCTATAACGCCAAATTGTGATACGGCACACCACACCGTTAGTTTAGGAGAATGTAGCGATCTCAAAATTTTGTTTATTCACAATCCCGCTTAGGTGAAAATGTGCCTCGTCGCTGCTGAAGAATGCTGCCTCAGGAGGGATCACTGCAAGAATTTCCTCACACAGATTTTGGCGGTTGGCGTAGTCTGCTGGGTTCAATTCTTGAACCATCATTATTTTGAAGGGATGGAAATTCAAATCTAAATGCAGAATCCTCCTCAAACTGCGGTCTGAAACCTCCAATGCAATAGCGTGCCTTCGAGCAGAACGTCTTGGCGATTGTTCGACTGCTGCTCTCACTAGCTCCACCTGGTGTTCTGATGGATCTTCGTCGGCCATGTGTACCTATTCTTAGTGTGCTACCAGTTTCCTCCAACTGCCGAATCCAGGACCGAATTGTGTTCGCAGTAGGAACAGCAATATTGCGCGGAATGTTGAACCGTCGCTGAAAAGCTCTTTGAGACGCAATCACAGATCGGTTGTTTTCATAAAACGCACGCATGTACTTCTGCCCCTCCAAACTGCTCAATTGGTTCTGCCGCACCCCGTATTTTCGTTACTAGGCATCTTATCATGTCCACTTCAAACCATAAAATATTTTTTGTGCTTTAATTATTTTTCTTCTTTTCAGGTTGAGACACGCCCTCATGACCTGGGGTGACAAGTTCTCCGCTAAGGAAGTCGACGATGCGTACGACAACCTCATGATCGACGACAGAGGAGGCATTGACACCACACATCTCCTCGGCCTGTTGACAGGTGGCGCTGGAGACGAAGAAGAAGGTGGTGAAGCTGCCTAAACCACTCATTACACCAACAAACAAACGTTATGTATACAACAACCACTACAAGAACACCATTCCTAGATTAAGGATATGTATCAGAGGTTAATACATCTTTCTCTGTTTTTTATCCGTCTTTTATTTATTACATCCTTTTGTCCTTTCTTTTTTCTTTCTGGAAGTTATAGACAGTGATCGCCTTCCGTACGAACCTAACTTATAGCCTAGAATAAGCCAATGGGGGATACCGAAGGTGCTTGGGTACTATGAAATGTTTCAGGCAAATACACCTTCAACAAATTTTTATATACGACAGTAACACTGCAGCAGTAGATCCGCATGGGTGATAAGTACGGCCGTGTTAGTGCGTATTTAATTATGCGGCCGTACTTGTTCGCCAAACGGATCCAGTGTGACCGTACTGCAAGTACATTGCAGCGTCTCTTTTATTCAAGTATTGTTTCCGAGAAAATTACTAGGGTTTTGGAGGGACATGTCCCACTTAGTGGGTTAGCACAAACCCGAAATTAATAACAACATCAACATCATAAAACAAATCCTCACTGTTAACATATTAAAGTGACCGATTTTCGGTAGCGAAATACCGCATCCGGATCACAATAATAGTTAGGAAACAATCATCCTTCGCACACTTCTTTCGCCTCGACCACACTGATAATCACATTTAAACATGCTCTTCTTCTCTTCCCACTTGGAATTTTTCTCTCTTTAAGCACCCTACCAACCACATCCATCCACTTACACACTGGTCGGCCACGCAATCGAAAACCCTTAACCTCACCAAGATATATAGCTTAACAAGCCGTTCACTCGCCATTCTCTCCATATGTCAACTGACTCACACCAACTCTCTTAATAACATTGTTCCTAACCATACATTCTCCATACACCAAATTATTCCTCACGCGATCCCGTCTTACATATCCACATACACCACGTAAATACCTCATTTCCACGGCAGTCTCTTTTTATGCTTTCCCGTCCATGCCCAACATTCGTTTCCATACATCAAAGCAGGCATTAGCATTCCATTAGATACACTTAAACGAGCATCCCTTTATAAGTTAACCTTTCGTGCAAACGTACCAAGAGCATCCATTACCTTACATCCCGCATTCACTCTCCTTTCTATCTCTCGATCAATTCGACCATCCCTCGACATCATGCTACCCAAATATACAAACTCATTTACTCCATCCACCAATACATTGCACTCAGTTACCAATTTACTCCTTTCAAATACTAACACTTTGGATTTATCAACATTCAACACCAGATTCATACTTCTTCCAACTACATGTATTCTCTCTATCATTCTCCTGAGTTGCTCTTCATTTTCTACTAAAACAACTACATCATCAGCATACGCTAATGCAGGCACTATACTTTCACCAATATGTACACCATCCATTTCACTCAAAGCTCTCCGCAATAACACATTCATATACAAGTTAAACAACTATTTATACGAAACCAATCCTTCAATCTACCATCTATTCTCACAGCAGCCTCACTACCCTCATACAACGCTCGAATCGCTCCCAGCCAGTTTCCCAGTGTGGCCGTACTGCAGTCACTCTCTTTTTATGCTTCCCCGTCCATGCCCGGCATTCGCTTCCTTACATCAAAGCAGGCACTAGCATTCCATTATATACACTTAACCGAGCATCCCTTGATAAGTTAACGTTTCGTGCAAACGTACCCAGAGCACCCATTACCTTATATCCCGCACAACTCTTTTTTTTGTGAACATGAATTTTGCATACTAATTAAATTAAATAATTGTGGGTAAATTCCCGACTGTCATATGGAGTAGGTCTTAACAATTACTCAAAAGTTCAGTCAAACAGCATTTTTTATTCTTACTATACCAACGTTTCAGTGCACCCTTGTAACTTCTTGATGTAAAATGTAATACATACAAAATAATATGGACCTTGTACCAGCTGATTTTTAAGTGTTCCCATGGCTAAAAATCTGTTGTAGCTATCACAATACCTCTCGTCCTTTCCATTGTGGTATATATAAGTATTGTATTTAACATTTCTTGTATACACAAAAAATTCTAATTTCACCTTTATATTTACGTATTTTCTATAATTTTAAATTCATTCCATGAGCAAGTTTTCTCCATTTCTTCTAAATGTTCGAGATTTTTCCAATTCATTAACGGAATTGGCGGTATTTCTGAAGGGTTCATGTAATATACCTATAATACGAGGGTCATTCAATAAGTAAAGAGACAAATGGCTATAGCTCAAAAACGGTTTATTTCAATCTTTCAAAATTAAGGCTATTTTCAACATAATCACCCCCCACAGTTATGCACTTGTCCCATCTTTCTTGCAGCTTCCTAATTCCCTTGGCGAAGAATTCTTTCGATTTACCCCGAAGCCACTTTTGCACCGCTTCCTTAACTTCCTCATTGTTAGCAAATCTTTTTCCACGTAGGGCATCTTTGAGTGCTCCAAACAGGTAAAAATCAGATGGGACGAGGTCGGGACTGTAGGCAGGATGAGGTAAGACCTCCCAACCCAATTCTTGAAGCTTATCACGGGTCAGCTGGGCTGTATGAGGGCGGGCGTTATCGTGCTGAAGAATGACTCCTTTTGACAAGAGTCCACGGCGTTTGCTCCTGATAGCTGGTCTAACTTTGTGTTCTAGCATCAGTAATTCTTCTGTTATCACGAATAAGTCCGTCAATCCTCGATTCCAACGAGGGACCAGAAACTTCCACTGGACGTCCACATCGGGGTTCATCACCTACACTTGTTCAGCCACTTTTAAACCGATCAACCCACTTGTAAAAATTCGCACGGTTCATACAACTTTTACCGTACTGTATTAACATTCCAGAAAAAAATTCACTTGGTTTTACACCTTGTGCGACTAAAAATTTAATGACTGAGCGCTGCTCTTCTAAGGTGCAATCTTCTGGTGGACTTGCCATGGTGAACTGAAAATTTTGAGGTTATGTTGACATAAAATGATGAAACAGCTGATCAGAGCATATCCCAAGGTTCCCAAATAACACCCCTGAAAAGATTGTACACATTCATTGAATAGTTTTAAAATTATAGAATTTGTCTCTTTACTTATTGAATGACCCTTGTATATATTAAATATCGTTCCCAGAAAAGCCTTCAGTACTATCTCTGAATTTTTGACACTGACATTAGTGGCATTTATCTGTCAATTACAGACATTTTAATTTCTGAAGTAGTTACCATGAAGATGTTGGGGCTGTGAGCAGGCTGTGAGATTTACTACAACAGATTATTTTATAGATTATATATCTATATCTTTAAATCTATAGAAGGTGTAATAAAAAAATTAAATGTGTCGGATAGAGAATTTTGTTTTTTAATATTTGTAATAACATTGTTGAAATACTATTACTTCCGGTTGTCCAATTGTTACCAGAATCTATTCAACTCTTCCTATTACTGTTAGATTGAGGAATCCGTAGTTACACAGGTCTTTAGTCTTATAGAATTTGAGAAATACACACAACAATCTCACACACACATCATCGTAAGAATGTTATTATCGGATTGTAGGGACCTTAAAACGTGCTTACTAAAATCTGAATATGCGATTTTTAACATGATTCCAATACCTCTCTTAGCGAGAGGTAAAAATGAACCGGAAAATGCATTTTGAGCATTGCAAATACAGTTATTTGTTGGTAGGTATGTGTGGCAATTCTAATCAGATCGTTAAGTTTATAATTCCAAACAGCAACGTATGTTAGAAAAGCGAAAGTGATTTCCAGTATTTAAGTATATACTTATATTACCTCTGGAACGCGAAGCGATTGACTACAGTTGACTTACATCAGTCAAACGAAGAGAATATGTTAGTATATGTCTACGTCCATATTTATATAGCGTGTATGTATGTACATTAAATTATTGTATGTGCTGTTATAGTAAATTCCTGTCGGTATAAATGTGGGTTTTCTTATATTAAAAATGTAAGTATGTATATATGTATTTTTAATATTTAATATAATGTAAAAATCTGATGTGGCCAACACAATACCTCTCGTTTAATTTAATTTTTATTCATGTAAATACTTAAAATTAAATTTAAATATCGGGTTTGATCCCGACCGACGCCAAATATGTCGAATTTTAAATGCGCCCTGTGGTGCACTCCCCACGCCAGCAATAAGTACTCGTGAGGTCATATGTCATCATTATTACCGACATCTCTGTACAAAGCAGATTGGCTCACCCAGCAATAAGTACATATTTATTTATGCTGTAGACTGTATTAGATTCCTTCCATATATTGTTCCATTTACTATTTTCTTTTTAAATCGTTACTTTTATTATTTGAAATGATTAGTTTGTTGACAGTGACACATATCTGTCAGTTACAAAGATTTGAGATCTGAACTGTGTAACCATGGAGTAGTGTTTAAAGCGTAGGCTCCGGGGTTAAAATTATATATAATTTTATAAATTTATCCATAAAATATATACAAAAAGTATTAACGCAAACCTACAATAACAAATCTAGAAAAATAACATTTAAAGGTATTTTTCGAAGAAAAACTATTTTGAGCTTCCAGTTAAGTGCCGTTTATCTCCCTTACCCTCAGTAAGGGAGATATAACCACGTTGTAAGGTCCGTAGAATCCAATTTTAACATTGTGTGTGTGTGTGTGTGTGTGTGTGTGTGTGTGTGTGGATGTATGTGTATGTGTGTATGGTTGGAAGGACGATTTCTCAAAAACTATGATACTTAATATCCGTTTAACTACATATTTCTCAATCGGACATTACTGGGAAGAGCTGAAAAGGTTTTGGTAATAATTGGAAAACCGGAAGTAGCAGATTCTTAAACAAATTCTTCTAAATATCATTTTTTGTATAAAAGATGATTAAATTATCTGATACAAATAAATATTTTATTATATCTTTTATAGATTTAGAAATAAAGAAATATTAGGTGTATAATAATCTATTGTAATAAATCTCACAGCCCAAATAGTCATTAAAATGTTTGTAACTGACAGATAAATGTCAGTGTCAAAAATCCAGAGACATTACTGAAGTTTTTTTTCTGGAAATACATACATTATATTATTTTTTATTGTATTAAAATTATAGGTATATTACATATACCTTTCAAAAATAATGTCAATCCCGACAATGAATTGGAAACATTTCGTAAAATTAGAAAAGGACAAAATATCTTCATAGAATTAATTTAAAATTAAAAAATCTAAATATAAAGAATAGATGTAAGTAGAATTTTTGGTGTAGAGTGTAGGTATACAAGATATGTTAAATACAATAGGGCGCGAGCAGTAATGTCACTTTGTTGTCCTTGACAAGCAGATATGGGGGCCACACACTTGGTAACAAATTAACTACGTGAATTTATAAAATCTTGAATTTTTAATGAAAAGTTCTGACATTTGACACAAATAAAAATAAAATAAATATTTCATCACGGCATATTACCCATTGCTGGATGTGCCAATCTGCTTCATACACAGATATCGGTAATGATGGAATATTTGTACCGTGCGGGCGCTTACCAGGCGTCACCTCACGGGCACTCAATGCTGGCGTGGAGAGTGCGCCACAGGGGTCAATTTTGTGCCATTAAACTGCGATGTAATTTTTGGCGTCGGTCGGGATCGAACCCGGGTCCCCAGATTCGCGACCAGACACTCAGGCACACGGCCACGAGACCCCACATTTGACACCTATGTACATAATTATTGTTATTCTGTCACGGGCCCCCATATCTGCCTGCTCGCGCCCTATAATTATGTAACCAAAAACGGAAGTGGCGAGAGGTATTGTACTGGCCAAAACAGATTTTTTTCCTTAATTCCTTGGGAGTTATTTTTAACCATACATACACACAAACACAAACAGGAAGAAAAAATACTGTTACACATTTAACTTTTTTTAGACCATGATATTCAAAATTCTAACGATTTATCGGAAAGTTTTGGTTGAGATATACAGTTATATCTAACTGTTTCGAGTAGTAAAAATTTACATAAAAATTTGCAAACTAATTTCACTACCAAATTATATTTAAACTTTGAATGTCAATAACATTTTAACGCCTTAAAAGAAAGTAATATTTAATGATTTCAAGATCACTTTCTAAAAAATCTGATGTGACCAACACAATACCTCCCGCCATTTACCTATGGGGTCTTGTTGCCGCGTGGCTGATGTCTGGTCGCGAATTTGGGGAATCCGATTCGATCCCGATCAACGCCAAATAATAGAATTTTAAATGGCATAAAATTAACCCTTGTGGTAAACGCCCGCGCAATACAAATATGTCATCATCATTACCGAAATGTGTGTATAAATTAGATTAGCACACCCAGCAATGGATAATATGTAACTATGTAACCATGGAGATGTGTTTAAAGCATAAGCTCCGAGATATAATTTTTATATTACTTTATAAATTTATCCATAAAATACATATCGTAGAAATAGGCTATTTGGATCGAGGAGAAATTAAATAAACAAAGAAAGAAATAGTGAAAAAATTCATGGACCTCGCTGGGATATGAACCCAGGGCCTTCCTATATCTAGTAACCAACTCCATGAATTTTTCACAATTTCTTTCTTCGTTTATTTAATTTCTCCTCGATCCAAATAGCCTATTTCCACGATTTAAAAAGATTTAGGATGTATCTCAAATATTTATAATCTACATAAAATTCATAGAAATAGTAATTAACGTATCAAGGGTGTTATAAGGACAATAACGCCTGAGGTCAACAGTGTGCTTTCCGAGGGCCTCCGGCCCGAGGTGTGTACGTTGACCGAAGGCATTATTGTCCGTTTAACGCCCGTGGTACGTTCAACGGTTAATGTCCGACCGATATATTATTTTATTAAAGATTTTTGTCCTATCATTGTGATTTTTGTTAGAGATATTAATCTATTTGCTTGCAAACGCTGTAACTAGGTAACGCGATATTCTTCTTTGTATCCTCCCCAGAGTTTCTGTATTCTGTACCCAATAGCAACAACGTCAAATTTATAACACACCCTAGGGTGTTATTTGGTATATAACAACCCTGAAAGCAGGGTTGTTATGATAACAATAACGTAATGGTCGGACATTAAAGTATAAAAGCAACCTTGTAGAAAATGGAATAATCTTTAATTTTATAATAACAAATTGAGAAAAAGATACATTTAAATTATTTTTTGAAGAAAAACTATCTTGAGCTTCAAGTAAACTGCCATTTCCGGTTATCCGATTGCCACCAAAATCTAATGGCTTCTTTCCATATTAGAATAAGGTACATGGTTTCAAAACTTTCTGAATGATAGTATAGTCTCATTTAATAAATATAGTAATTTAAAATAACATGAAATATGCGACTTTTCATTCATAAATTTGCTAATAAACTTTCGCGGTTGTAAAATTCGTGACGTCACGGCTTGTTACTCACACAAAGACACTCCTCTCACACACACACAACGGTCCACGTGGTATCCGTTTGCTGCTGTAAACAAGCTAACCTAAAATTGTGACAGGTAACAGCGTTAAGAGTAATGGTATATAAATAAAACATTTATTAAAATAAATACCAAAAGTTGTATGAAATATGTTTTTCGTTAACAATATGTTGCTGTCACAAAATCAAACTGACAAGTGATAACCCAAACACAACCGTTAGAGGGCTGCTGCCGTGACGTATAGCAGTGACGTCAGCGTCCAAATATTTGAAATTAAAGACAACTTTTAAAAAATCATATCTCTGATTGTAAAGACTTGTAAGGTGTAAAACATACACCTACATATTTAATTTGACCTATTCTTTCAAGAAAAAAATAAATTAGAAAATGTGAAATTTATAAATTGAAAAAGACTATTTCTATTTCATGTCCGAAGTTATAAAGATTCAATTTGAAAATGGTTCTAATCTAAACGTACGATTAATCGAAACAGTCGGTAAAGGGGGTGACTGACTCTATTACAAATAAGAAATCTGTAAGGACGAAATCGAACCTTGATTATTCAGCTATGTATAGTAGTATGTATAACCAATATTGTACAATGTATCCAAGGTTGTCACGCATATCTATCGCAATTTAGTTCAAGAATACTTCAATAGAATAACAAATTATTGTGCAAAAATTAATTAAATCTCAATTTTACAATTAAATAATAGAATTGTAAGAAAATAGGATTTTTTTCAATTACAAATATGTGCTTTAATTGCAAAATAATGATTGAAATAAGTAAAATTATCATAAAAAAAAAGTAATTGTAACAAAGTAACAGAGATGATGCACATTACTTGGAAACATGGAAACTAAAATAATTTCAATTTTCAAAAAAATTTTAACTATTATAATTATTGTTTAATTATTTGTATATTGAACTCAGACATTGTAACTCTTATGTCCGTTTTTTCAGTGGCGGTTTAAACTAGATATTTGGTTAAGTTCAGGTTCAGGGTTTATATGGTTTTTCATTATATTTTTTACCTTCCCTCACCATGTATTTCTACCTTATTCTAATATGGAAATATCTGATTAGATTTTGGTGGCAATCGGATAACCGGAAATGGCAATTTACTTGAAGCTCAAGATAGTTTCTCTTCAAAAAATACCTTTAAATGTATTTTTTTTCAATTTGTTATTATAAAAATTAAAGATTATTCCATTTTTTACAAGTTTGCTTTAATACTTTTTCTATATATTGTATGGATAAATTTAAAATACATGGGTAAATGGTGGGTGGTACTGTGTTGGTCACATCAGATTTTTTAAATGTAACACCTGTATATATACATACTGGGTGTCCCAAGAAATCCTTGACATAGGCGTTTAACATGGGAAAACAGTTTTTTATAAAATAAAGTATTCGGTACACACTAACATACTGAGATACTTACGAGGGGCATTCAAATATAAACGAGCCTTTTACTTCTGAGGGCCTAAAAAGTGTGTCGGAGGTAGGTGAAGCATCGAAAAAGGTAGGGGGGGATCCGCTCCAGATGATGCAAGGCCCAGCTGACCGCCCGACCGATTTCGTTAGCTGCCCGCACAATGAGCGAAAGAGAGGTTCATCCTTCGAATAAGGCGTTAAAGCAGCCGAAATTCGGGACCGACTGCGTGCACAGTTCTGGGAGAATACACTTTCATAGCCACGAGTGCGCCTGGTGTACAGACTTCAAAGAAGGGCGTGAAAAAGTAGAAAATGTGAGTCACCAAAGACGCCAAAACTCGCTTGTCAGCCGGGAAGGTGATGTCAACTGTGTTTTGGGATTCTCAAGGAGTTTTACTCGTTAATTTTCTTCACGATCATCGCACAATAAACGCTGCCTACTACTGTGACCTTCTTGACCAGGTACGAGCTGCATATCGGTCAAAAAGGCGTCGTCAGCCCATCCGAGACGTCCTGCTCCTGCATGACAATGCAGGACCCCACACTGCAGTCCTAACAAACCAAAAATTGGCTGAAATGCACTGGACTACACTTGACTACCCTCCCTACAGTCCTGATCTTTCACCATGCGATTTTCACATGTTTGGACCTCTCAAGGAAGCACTTGGAGGAGAGCGTTTTGTGAACGATCAAGAAGTTGAACAGTTTTGCGCAATTTGTTGGATACCCGCCCAAAGTCATTCTTCGAAACTGGCATAAAAAATACCTGTTCGATGGGAAAAATGCATAACTAAGGAGGGGAACTATATAGAAAAATAATTATAAAGTGTGATTTCTGCTTAAATGTAAAATAAATTTTCTTTTGCAAAAGGCTCGTTTATATTTGAATGACCCTCGTATATTGCAATTTGAAGCAACATTTCGTAATAACTTTCTAAGTTTATTTATACTTATTTTATTTTATTTATATTCTCTACATGCTGTTACTAATTGTGTATTGAAACAGTACATAAAATATAATAATTTATACATCTATTTAACACACATATATTTGGTTTAAGTTATTATATAATAAATAATGTAATTTGTTTTTTACAGATATACAATGAAGTTTACGTAAGAAAAATTATTAAACAAATAATTTTGAAAATAAATTAAAAATGGTGCAACACACAATATCATCATGGGGCAGTAAGTATTTTTTATATACAGGCGTTAAAAAAAGGGTAATTTTTTTGAGAATATCCTGATTCCCAGATTTCAGAACTTATTAGAAAAATGACGTTTCAGCAATGAGCTCATTGTTATTTTATTTGTAAACAAAAATTAAAATCGTTTTAGAATAACTTAAACAGTTATTTACAAGTTGTTTGCAAAATATTTATAATTTATTATACTTTATTACAATTTTTCTTTATATTTGAGAATTTCATAATTACATGATTTAAGTACTGTAAATAAATTCTATTTTTTTTGATAATAATGCACAACTATGTATTTAACAGTACGTAATAATATGCTTAGTTTAATTATTAATAATTTTCATACGAAGGTTCCTCTCCTACAAATTTGTTAATTCATTCTTTCAATTAATACTTAAAATTGCAGGAAAAATTGGTGCGTATTTTGTTAATTCTTGTATTGAATAGTATATTCTTCAACAAGTAATGGAATGGCCCATATTCCACACGAGCAAAAAGTTTGTGGCGCGAGCCTAAGGCGAGGAATACGGTTTGCGAGTGTGGATTATGCCATTCCAAACGTATTGTAGACTATATTTTCTCTAAAAAGATTTTAGAAATTATACATAAAATATTGATTGCTAATAACAATATACGAGAGTCGTTCAATAAGTAAAGAGACAAATGGCTATAGCTCAAAACCGGTTTATTTCAATCTTTCAAAATTAAGGCTATTTTTCAACATAATCACCCCCCACAGTTATGCACTTGTCCCATCTTTCTTGCAGCTTCCTAATTCCCTTGGCGAAGAATTCTTTCGATTTACCCCGAAGCCACTTTTGCACCGCTTCCTTAACTTCCTCATTGTTAGCAAATCTTTTTCCACGTAGGGCGTCTTTGAGTGGTCCAAACAGGTAAAAATCAGATGGGGCGAGGTCGGGACTGTAGGCAGGATGAGGTAAGACCTCCCAACCCAATTCTTGAAGCTTATCACGGGTCAGCTGGGCTGTATGAGGGCGGGCGTTATCGTGCTGAAGAATGACTCCTTTTGACAAGAGTCCACGACGTTTGCTCCTGATAGCTGGTCTAACTTTGTGTTCTAGCATCATTAATTCTTCTGTTATCACGAATAAGTGCGTCAATCCTCGATTCCAACGAGGGACCAGAAACTTCCACTGGACGTCCACATCGGGGTTCATCATCTACACTTGTTCGGCCACTTTTAAACCGATCAACCCACTTGTAAAAATTCGCACGGTTCATATAACTTTTACAGTACTGTATTAACATTCTAGAAAAAATTGCACTTGGTTTTACACCTTCTGCGACTAAAAATCTAATGACTGAGCGCTGCTCTTCTAAGGTGCAATCTTCTAGTGGACTTGCCATGGTGAACTGAAAATTTTGAGGTTATTTTGACATAAAATGATGAAACAGCTGATCAGAGCATATCCCAAGGTTGCCAATTAACACCCCTGAAAAGATTGTACACATTCATTGAATAGTTTTAAAATTACAGAATTTGTCTCTTTACTTATTGAATGACCCTCGTATTATCATATACTATTAAATATTTTTTTTGACGCCAGTCCATAAATTGCTTATAATAACTCAATTCATATTTTTCTTTTGATTTATTTGGTAATAACTGACTCCCTGTATCATTAGCAAGTTCCCTTATTTCTGGTGACGTACGTTCCATATCTATATCTTCATTTCCACTTTAAATGTTTTTCTACAAAATGTCTTCAGTTATATATTATTATTTAGATAAACTTATTACTCTGGACAACTCCGAAAACCTGTAAAACTTAACAAAAAACTCTAAAAATGTTCAAAACTTTAAAACGTCAAACGCGAATACAGAAATAAATAAATATACCATAGCAACCGAACCAAGATATTTGATATACCGCGCTAATATGCGGCTAAATAGATTCTGTTTTGAGGAAAGCCGTGCGGAATTATTCCACACGGCGTACGGAATTATTCCACACGGTTTGTTGGAATAAATTCCAACATAATTTTTAGTTGTGGAATGTGTAGTTTCCAAAATAGTGTAGTGGTGCTTATATACAGTGTGTTTGAAAAAGTGGTTACACCCTGTTTTCTCGCTTATTATTACAGATACATATATTGCTTATAGGACATGATTTAATCAGTGCAATATTTGTGATTGAAATGTGTATAAGCTGTAATTGTAGAGCTTCCGGTATAACCGGAAGTGACATCAACTTTGTGAATTTAAATACAACCTATACTATTTTTTTTATAAATTTGGATTGCATTTTTTGTCCTCTTTCCGACATTACTAAATTTATTAGTGTTAATGTTATTCATTTGTTAAAAGTATTTTTTTTCTTTTGCACAATTTTTATCGTTGAGATGTAGTTTAATACTTATGTGAGAGTGCTATGACAGCAATTAACGAAAGTATTTTATTACATTGGTACTGACTGTAGAAGACAAAGTGAAGATAGTATTATTAGTTGAAGGATAATAACAGAAGTTTTAGAGAAGCGACTGAAGAATTTAATAATGTTATGAGTGAATTAAGAAGCCATACTTTAAAAGTATTAATGTAAATGGAGGACATGATGAATAAATGTTTTGTTACTTGTAAATTTCTTATTTCATATTCATTAAATTAAAAATAAATGAATTTATTAACATAATATCATGAAAACAATTACTGTCATAGCCCTCTCACATAAGTATTAAATTACATCTCACGATAAAAATCGTGCAAAAGAAAATAATTATTTTTAACAAATGAATAACGTTAACACTAATAAATTTAGTATTGTCGGAAAGAGGACAAAAAATGCAATCCAAATTTATAAAAAAATAGTATAGGTTGTATTTAAATTCACAAAGTTGATGTCACTTCCGGTTATACCGGAAGCTCTACAATTGCAGTTTATACACATTTCAATCACAAATATTGCACTGATTAAATCATGTCCTATAAACAATATATGTATCTGTAATAATAAGCGAGAAAATAGGGTGTAACCACTTTTTCAAACACACTGTATATTCAAACAGAAGTATCTCAGATTCAAAGAGAAAATTCAATATCAATGCGTACGACTTTTAGTTCTAATTAATGATATTGTTTTCTTTTTCAGAGCGAATACCATCACGTCTTATGGTTGCCGTTATGATTTTTGTAGCATGTTTTTTCAGCTATATGTTACGAGTTAATATATCAGTCAATATTATAGCTATGGTTCAACCTAGCAGAGACTCTAGTAGTAATAAGATTCATATACCAGAATGTAGTTTAAGTACCAATAAAACTGTAAACGAAAATATGAATATTAGCGTACCTGATGTGAGTATAATATTTCTAGAGAAAGAGAGTTACGAAAAAGGAAAAAAATATTAATTTTGCACTTTTTAAAATCCTAATACGTATGTATATACGAGGTCTGGCTATTAAATAACGAGACTGCTTATGAAAAAGAGTTTTATTTTAAAAATTATTTTATAATCGAATGCTCCCCTTCAATGTACTCCCCTCCCCTCGCCACACACCGTTCCATTCGTTTTTACCTTCCGTCACCTATAGGTAAGGAAGGTATTGTCTTTGGTCAAAAAAATCGGTGGTGAGTTTCCATTGAATAAGCACGTTTTAGGGTCTTTACAATACGATTTTACTATTTTTACGATGATGTCTGTATGTGTGTGTGTGTGTTCGTATGTGCGTGTGTGTGTGTATGTGTGTATGTGTGTATGTGTGTGTGTGTGTATGTGACCGTTTTTTCCTGCACGATATCTCCAATACTAGAATTCCAAAAATTACAATTCTTGCGTATTCCTCTTCCTTACAACCATATGCAGACTTGATTAGATTTTGGTTATAATTGGTCAACCGGAAGTACCCTCATTTGAAGATTTTAACAGTTTTTCTTGAAAAACTCAGTTAAATGTTATTATAACTTAAAGAATATATTATTGTCTATACGATTTGATTGCATTTTATATTTCATATTTAACAGATATAGGATTAAAGAATAATAAAGATAAAAAAATTCATATAAATTTCATAATTCAGCCAGCTATGCTAACTCAACCATGGAAACTGCTAATATGTTCAGGTAATTCAAATTGACAGATGTCAGTATCAATAAAATGTAAATCAATGACAGAATAAGGGAAGTAACTCTAGTGTTAGAAGTTTCTGGATATAAGAAAGACGATTACATTGGTTTGAACATGTCATGAGAAGCGATGAATATATTAATAGAAGGTGGAAGAAACATAGGAAGACCAAATATAAGATGAAAAGATTGTATTGCAGAAGACTTGAGAGAAAAGGAACTGAATGAGGAAGACACGCAAAACAAAAATGAGTGGAAGAAGAAAATAAAAAATAGCGACCCCCTAACGAATGGGAAAAACTAAAGGAGAAGATGTAGATGTCAGTGTCAAGTGCAATTTGCATAGTTTGTTTATGAAATAACTTTACTGGAAATATAGCATCTTTTGCAAAAAAAAATATGTATCAAGCAGATATGGGAACCCGTATCAAAATGACAGCAATTAATTATGTCCATAACTGACAAGTGTCATAATTTTTCATTCAAAATTTCATGATTTTCTTATTTCATGTGGTTTGTTTGTTATCAGGAGAATGGAATTCAGTTGCCGAGAAAGGGAATCATAAAATACCAAAAAATTAGAATCTTTTAGAAGAAAATTTATGTATGGAATTTGTACATAATACACAGGATTGACGGAAGGTATTGTGCTGGCCACAACAGATTTTTTCCATTGGTCAAAGCAATGTTGGAAGTCTTCTTTTGTAAAAGCGTTTAGGAGCTTCACCTCTTCCATCGACTCGAACCGGGTTCCTTTTAAGGCAGACTTGATCTTTACAGAAAAAAGTCACAGGGTGCTAAATCAGGCGAGTGTTCGAGCACTGTAGTGCCTCTAGCGGCTAAATAACGCTTCACAGACAGCGTGTTATGGGCAGGTGCAAAATCCACGACTTGTTTTTCCGCAACTCCGGCCGTTTCTTACGAACTCGTTCTCGCAGTGTTGCCAAAACTTTCAAATAGTAAGTTTGGTTTACAGTTTGACCCTCGAGAACCCATTCAGTCATAACGATGCCGTTGATGTCGAAAAAAACGATTAGCATGGCTTTAAATCTTGATTTCGACATCCTTGCTTTTTTCATTCTTGGCGATGCCGGAGTTTTCCAGTGCATCGATTGTCGCTTAGTTTCAACATCGTATTGGAATATCCAGGTTTCATCGCAAGTGATGATGTTTTCCATCAATTCAGGCTCTTCATCTAACCTCTCAAGAACATTTGAGCAGATCTTTTGACGAACGAGCTTTTCGTCAGGGGTTAAATTTTTTGGAACCAACTTCGCACAGACTTTCTTCATGTTCAATTCGTCATGTAATTTTTTTCTGACAATTTAGAGTCTCAGCAATCATCCGAATGCTCACACGACGATCTCCGCGCACAATTTCATTGATTTTGGTCACTTTTTGCGAAGTTGAAACAGAGACAGGTCAACCTGGACGTTGGTCATCTTCGGTGCTCTCTCGGCCTTCAGAAAACCGTTTATACCATTGGAAAACACGCGCACGAGATAGAGAATTCTCACCATAGGCCTCTTTCAACAACTTATAGCACTCAATCGGAGTTTGTTTGACTTTAACGAGAAATTTCACATTGATTCCGTCATCTCTAGGTAAGGAAGGTATTGTCTTTGGTCAAAAAATTCGGTGGTGAGTTTTCATTGAATAAGCACGTTTTAGGGTCTTTACAATATGATTTTACTATTTTTACGATGATGTCTGTATGTGTGTGTGTGTGTTCGTATGTGCGTGTGTGTGTATGTGTGTGTATGTGACCGCCTTTCATGCACGATATCTCCAATACTAGAATTCCAAAAATTACAATTCTTGCATATTCCTCTTCCTTACAACCATATGCAGACTTGATTAGATTTTGGTTATAATTGGTCAACCGGAAGTACCCTCATTTGAAGATTTTAACAGTTTTTCTTGAAAAACTCAGTTAAATGTTATTATAACTTAAAGAATATATTATTCTCTACACGATTTGATTGCATTTTATATTTCATATTCAACAGATATAGAGTTAAAGAAGAATAACGATAATAAATTTTATATAAATTTCATAATTCAGCCAGCTATGCTAACTTAACCATGGAAACTGCTAATATATTCAGGTAATTCAAATTGACAGATGTCAGTATCAATAAAATGAAATCAATGAAAGAATAAGGGAAGTAACTCTAGTGTTAGAAGTTTCTAGATATAAGAGAGACGATTACATATTGGTTTGAACATGTCATGAGGAGAGATGAATATATGAATAGAAGGTGGAAGAAACATAGGAAGACCAAATATAAGATGAAAAGACTGTATTGTAGAAGACTTGAGAGAAAAGGAACTGAATGAGGACGATACGCAAAACAAAAATGAGTGGAAGAAGAAAATAAAAAATAGCGACCCCCTAACGAATGGGAAAAACTAATGAAGAAGAAGAAGATGTCAGTGTCAAGTGAAATTTGCATAGTTTGTTAATGAAATAACTTTACTGGAAATATAGGATCTTTTGCAAGAAAATTTATGTATGGGGCGCGTGCAGTAACATGACTTTGACCCGTGTCAAAATGACAGCAACTAATTATGTCCATAACTGACAAGTGTTATAATTTTTCAATCAAAATTTCATAATTTTCTTATTTCATGTGGTTTGTTTATTATCAGGAGTATGGAATTCAGTTGCCGAGAAAGGGAATCACATAATACCAAAAATTTATAATCTTTTGCAAGAAAATTTATGTATGGAATTTGTACATAATACACAGGATTGACGGAAGGTATTGTGCTGGCCACATCAGATTTTTTTAATTTAACGAGAAATTTCACATTGATCCGTTGCTCGTGTTTTTCGTCACACACTGTTATCGGCACGAGAAAAAAAAAACACATTCGTTTCTGACCTCTGTAGAAAAACAACGCTGCATTCGTTTCCCCCCTTTCCCTTCTAGGATGCCTTCTGCGCGCGCAGTCTCTTTATTTAATAGCCAGACCTCGTATATACCGTGTATCCCAAACAAACCTTGACATAGGCGTTTAACATTGGAAAACAGTTTTTTGCAAATAAAAAGTGTCCGGCAGAAAATTAAGCCATGCTATTGAACATGATAATAGTACAAAGAAAAATATAAATAACTGTCAATAAATATTTGTTTCAATATTTTATCATGTAATAAAAAATATTTGCAGTTGTCATTGTGGCTGAATGCTTAGCTTGTCTGCCTGTGGGACGAAAGAACTTTTGAAGGTTGGGGTTCGAATCTCCATCAAGCTAAACTATTTCCTTTTTCTAGTATGGAGTAAGATACGATTGGGACCAAAAAACACAAGGACTAATTTTAGGAGCCTATTTTTGGGGATACATATTCACTCAAATTCCTGGTGGCCTATTGGTTGAAAAATTCGGAGCGAGGAATCTGATTGGTTTGGTGGGGTTAATATCAGCTATTTTGACAATAATTACACCAATGGCTGCTTCTCTTCATTTTAACGTTGTTATTGCTATACGATTTGTTATCGGACTTGCTAATGTAAGTTGGTATTGTTAAAAGGGAGAATTATATGTAATTAACTTAAGATAGTTGTCACTCGAGTGTACCTATTCAAAAACTTGTTCTATGTTCAAAATAAAAAATAATCTAATGCAGTTTATATTTGCAATATATATTTTTTAACATTATATACACAGATTGCATCAAAATAGTTAAAAGCTAATATCAAACACTGTAACAGATGAATTTTCTTTATTTTTCCGTAGAAAAGTTATTTTTTAACTGTACCACTCGCACTAACACATAAGCAAGTGTCGTATTTCAATATACTCACACTACAGTATGAATGTTGAAGAATAGCTGTGGCAACGTCGCACCTAGACATTTATTGGTACATTCGGGTATAAAAGTAATAAGATATTTTGAGGTATAATACTAATTCTAAACTACAAATGGAAACTGCAAAACAAATTAATATATTTCTTTCTTAATATTACAAAAGTAGTATTATACAGTTTAAAGTTTTCATGCTTTTCACATAAAATACCAATTTAAAAAATACTGATACTCCATCTGGAACGCTTGTACATGGTTGTCAAGTTTAATTCTACCTATTTATTATATAATTAAATCTGGATGGTAAATAATTTTCAAATTTTTACATAAAATCCGTTAATTAGTTTTCTATAACATACTAGTCGATTAAATGTCGATATGGATATAAAAGTTATAATTTAAAATGTTGTTTATTTTGCCATTTCCTATTCTTCACGTGTTAAAAAGGCCAAATTTAATTGCAAACATCTCAGGTACCGCGTGTCCAATTGTTTTAAAATTTGGAGAGAAGGTAGATTATACTTCAGTTGAGATGTACTTAAAATTTCAATTAATTCTGGGTAAAATGGTTTCACGATATAATTACCTTAACTAATAAAAAATTTTTTAGTCTATTTACTAGCAAAATTCTTTTAACTTCTCAGGGGGTCCTATACCCATCGCTCCAATGGCTGATCTCCCAGTGGGCCCCCGCTTGCGAAAGAGGTAAATGGACTGGGGCCCTACTCGGGGGTAGCTTAGGCCCCGTCGCAACGTGGCCTTTGTTAGCGTCTATGGTCCCAAGATTTGGTTGGCCATCTGCTTTTTATTTACCTGGGGGTCTGGTACTAGCTTCTCTAGCTGCTTGGTATATGTGGGTATACGACAGACCCAATCAGCATCCGAGGATATCGGAGGAAGAGAAGGGGTATATTGAAGAAAGGGTGGGGAGAAGCAATGCAAAAAGAAAGGTATTCTAAGTTTTGCGAAGATTTCATATGAAAATATTATTATTATTTTTTTAGCAACTACCACCATACAGAAAAATTTTGAGTTCCCTGCCATTTTGGTCCCTTCTTCTTCTACATTTTGGGAACTGCTGGGGCCTATCTCTAATCCTAACAAATGGTCCAAAATACCTATCAGAAGTATTGGGCTTTAATCTTAAAGGAGCTGGTAGTATAGCAGCTCTACCATATCTGGCACGAGTTATTATGGCATTTGTATTTGGCGCCATTGGGGACAAAATTAGAGAAAAAAAATTGATGAGTGTCACTGCCATTAGGAAATGGTTCGTCATATTTTGTAAGTATTAAATACTGATTAAAGATAAATAATTGGAGTTGCAGTCTTGGAGAAAAATGTTTATTAGGATTTCATCTATTTAACATTCTGACGTTTCGATTCCAAATGAATAGTCATCAGGGATCTGGAATACATTTTTTTTAATACGCATAATACAGAATTCAAGAAAATATTTTACAAAAATTTGCTGAAGTATAGTTGAGAAACAATTCATTACAATACGAAAATTAAATAATAAAAAATCTGTTGTGGCCAGCATGACCTTCCGTCATTCTCGTGTATAATGTATAAATTCCATAATTTTTCTTACAAAAGATTCTAAATTTCCAGTAAAATTATTTCATAAACAAACTATTCAAATTGCACTTGACACTGGCATCTTCTTCTTCTTTAGCTTTTCCCATTCGTTAGGGGTCGCTATTTTTGCATGTCGTTCTCATTCAGTTCCTTTTCTCTCAAATCTTCCGAAATACAGTCCTTCCATCTTATCTTTGGTCTTCCTCTGTTTCTTTAACGTCCTCTTACTAAACTATTCATTCTTGTTCCAATATAATTCTTCATTTCTCCTCATGACATGTTCAAACCAATGTAATCGTCTTTCTTGTATCTTTCTAAAAACTTGTAACACTAGAGTTATTTTCTTACCGTATCTTTCCGTGTATTCCCCAATATCTACTTCAATATCCTCATATCTGCCACATTAATTTACTTTTTATTGATACTGACATCTGTTAATTTGAATTATATGAATATATTACTAGTTCCCAAATTTGGCTGAATTATAAAATTTAATTTCTTTAAAATTCTTTAACTCTGTATCTATTGAATATGAAGTATAAATTGTAATCAAATCGTATAGAGAATAATATATTCTTTAAGTTATAATAACGTTAAAGGTCAATAAATCAAATTTAACTGTTAAATCTTCAAATGAGACTACTTCTGGTTGACCATTTATAACCAAAATCTAATCAGTTGTTCTTCTGGATGTAAACTTGAGGAATACGAAAAAAATTATAATTTTTGGAATCGTGGTATTGAAGTTATAGGATCCGGAACTTTTGTCACACACATACACACATACATACAGACATCATCGTAAAAATGGTAAAATCGTATTATATGGACTCTAAAACATGCTTATTCAGTCAAAACTCATCATTGAATTTTTTGACCAAAGACAATACCTTCCTTACCTAAAGGTGACGAAAGGTAAAACAGTCAAATTTGTTTATTTTATTGTAAATTAAACTCAAACTGTCAACTACCGTTGTTGTTACATTACTCGCTTGTACCAAAAATAACTATTTTTTTTCAGCACATTTTATACCTGGTGTACTTATTCTAATTCAGCCAACAATGGGTTGCAACGTTACTCTAGCAGTTTTGTTAATAATTTTGTCTCTTGGATTTAATGGAGCTTGTACCTTAACTAATATACAAAACGCCCAAGATCTGGCGCCGAATTTTGCTGGTACCATATATGGTATTATCAACTGCGCTGGTTCGGCTACCGGATTTATAACACCTATGCTTGCTGGCTACATCACCCAAGAAAATGTAAGTAAAGGTTTTCGAAGTATAGTTTAGCCAGCACTTTAATTTCCAAATTTTATATTAACAGAAATTTTGACATAGTATAATGGAACATTTAGTGCTGAATAATTTTCTTCAAATAAACTTTTTTTAAAAATTAATAATAAAGCCAATTTATCAATAAATCCAATACAATATCAGTATGGCCATCTATTGTATAAAATTATAAACAATCACTGACATTGCTAATATTCTTATATGTACTTTCAGAAATTAATATCTCACAACTGGGGCATTAAATTGAAAAAAGTTTCAAATAAAATTTTCTCAAAATAATATATTTTAGTTATTAATATATTAATGCTGTTTATTTAATTTTTATTTGTACAGATATAAATGCATACATAAATAAATCATTTTTTCAAAAACAAAATATAAATAAAATGAATTATTAGCCAAAATATATTTAAAATTAAAAAATAATACATGTTTATTTAGAAAATTTGTTCGTATAAAATAAAAACTTGGTTAAATTATTCTAATTATTATCTATTCTCAATGACACAATCTGTACTATTGACAGATCAACTAATATTAAAAAGGCGCAGAAGAATTATAAAATAAAATGAATTAAATGTTGACCAACCTCGCCTACTATTAGTCCAATTTGGCCAACAGAGGCATCGCAGATCTCAGCATCTCAGGAAATCACCTACCACAGCTGTTAGAAACGTTTATTGGGGCAAAATTTCACTTATTTCACTATTTAGTCCACTGAAAACCATCACACATTAAAAATTCACATCAGGAAAGTTAGTCGACACTATGTAACAAATAGACACTATTTTAACTCAACCAATAAAAGTTTTTCACGAGAATTGCGCTTATCACGAACGGGACACATTTTCTTTTGTAGATAAGAGATATACTAACAAAAGACAACAACAATAAACAACAAACACCGGTCTTAACAATGGCTCGAACTTGTCTATTGAGTTGATCTGCAGTGTGACTGAACGCCACGAAATTTAAATAAAAATAATAATGAATTATTTTTTACTTTTAAATTTTGGTATAATTAATAAATATTGACATAGTATAATGGAATATTTAATTCTGAATAATTTTCTTCAAATAAACTTTTTTTAAAAATAAATAATAAAGCCAAAAATTAACGTTTTATTTATCAATAAATCCAATACAATATAGTATGGCCATCTATTACATAAAATTATAAACAATCACTGACATTTGTTAATATTTATATATGTATTTTCAGAAATTAATATCACAAAACTAGGGCATTAAATCGAAAAAAGTTTCAAATAAAATTTACTCAAAATAATATATTGTAGTTATTAATATGTTAATTCTATTTATTTAGTTTTTATCTGTAGAGATTTAAATGTATACGTAAATAAATCATTTTTTCAAAAACAAAATATAAATAAAATAAATTATTAGCCAAAATATATTTAAAATTAAAAAATAATACATGTTTATTTAGAAATTTTTTTTGTATAAAATACTCCCTACATATAATAAACAAATATAAAATCTACTCATTATCTCTGAAACAAAAGCGAAAATAAAAAAAAGATTCTACAAAACTCCCCTTTATTTTTAATTATAATCAATTTCTATTTAACAAATATGGTCGAAAAGTTGCTAGTTTAGCCAGAAAATGAGTTTTTTCGAATTTGTTAATCCAAAACGAGACTACTGCTGCAATCTATGATGATAATTATGAACATTAAAAAATAGTTCATAAGTATCATCATAGATTGCAGCAACAGTCTCGTTTTGGATTAACAAATTCCAGAAAATACATTTTCTGGCTAAACTAGCAACTTTTCGACAATATTTGTTAAATAGAAATTGATTATAATTAAAAATAAAGGGGAGTTTCGTTGAAGCTTTTTTTTATTTTCGCTTTTGTTTCAGAGATAATGAGTAGATTTTATATTTGTTTATTATATGTAGGGAATATTTTATACAAAGAAATTTCAGTGATTGTTTATAATTTTATACAATAGATGGCCATACTGATATTGTATTGGATTTATTGATAAATAAAACATTAATTCTTGGCTTTATTATTAATTATTAAAAAAAGTTTATTTGAAGAAAATTATTCAGAATTAAATGTTCCATTATGCTATGTCAATATTTATTAATTATACCAAAATTTCTGTTAACATAAAATTTTAAAATTTGGAAATTAAGGTCCTGGCTAAACTATAATTCGAAAAAGATAAAAAAAATATTGCTATTAGCAGCGATGACTCATAAACATAACTTTTGTGAGTCTTATAAAGAAAAATATAATATCCTTAAAAAATACCGATAATACTGTCAATGATTTGAAGAATTTTGAACATATTAGAATAGTAGGACAAAATTTCTCATAGAACGAAAGAAGAAATACAATTTCAATTATTTGTGTGTACAAGAAATGTTAAAATCGTTACTTATAAGGCGCAAGCAGTCATGTGACTTTGTTCGCCTTGGCAAGCAGATGAGGATCCGTATCAGAATGACGGCTAGTAGTTATTTACATAGATGTCACAATTGTCATAATGTTTCATTCAAAATTTCAAAATATTCTGTTTATTTGTCATCAAGAGTATGGAATATATTTGTCGAGGAAAATCATAATGTTTGAATGAAAACTTATGATATTTGACACCTATGTACATAATTACTAGCTATCATTCTGACACGGGCCATCATATCTGCTTGCCAAAGCTAACAAAGTTACATAACTGCAACATAAAATGAAAATGGCGAGAGGTATTGTGCTGGCCACAACAGTTTTTTTTTTTTAGAATGGACTTCATGAATGGCAAATCGTATTTACCATAGGTGCCATAGTTTACATAGCAAGTGGAATTATATTTTGTATATTTGGTTCTGGCGATATGCAACCCTGGAATGAATTTGAAGCAGCTGAAAATCCAACCGATGAGGGACAGGAAAACAAAGGTTTTGACCAATCGGAAGAGCGAACAGAAAAAACAAATGAAAATATTGAAAGTACAAAAGTATGACATACGTACAGTATTAATTATATAATTTTGTAAATATATATAATAAATTAATATATTTATTTTGCCATTTTTTACCTCCCGCCAATCTACATACATTGGTAAAGAGGATAGTGTTTTCGGTCCAAAATTCGTTTTTACTATTTTTGCAATAATCTGTGTGTGCGACGATTTTTTTCTTCCACGATAACAAATCAAACTACCAAAAATTTCTATTTTCCGGATTTAAGCTATACCTGCATTAATATAAAGAGTTGATTAGATTTTGGATAAAATTAGACAACCGGAAGTGGTACTTTACTTGAAGCCCGTAATACTTTTAATGAAAAACTATATAAAAATATAATTCAATACGTTTTCAATTTTAGTATTTAACACATATATATATACAGTGTGTTAATTAAAAACCTGGCCATAGGCGTTTAACATGGGAAATCAGTTTTTCCTTGCGCAAAAGTTCCCAAATTATTTTAGACAAAAATACTTCAAATAAATGTTGTAGAGAATTAAATTATGCATCCAGATTAGTAATAAGATTTTATTTTCGACGTTTCATAACCGAGAAAATCAATTTCAAAGTTTTTCGAAAATTGCTGATTTATAGCGATAGCCATGAAACTCAAACAAAATTACGAACAATTGTATGACATTGACACAATGAATTAGAATTTAACTTTTTTAGAATACATAGCTGTCAACATATACAAAATAAAATAAAAATGAAAACAAGAATAATGTATTTATTTAAAAAGAAAAACAGAAAACTAGAATGAATATAATTTTATATTAAATGTTCAAATAACCCTCCATTTTGCGCTAAGCAATACCCAAGTCTATTATAAAAGCCATGTCGAACATTATGCAGCTGTCTGGCATTTATTTTTCTACATTCATTGGAAATTACAGCTTTAAGTTTTTGTAATAAGATTCTATTGTGGTTTTACTTGGAATTTGTCGATGTGACCACATTACACTTATTAAATCACGTATTTTTCTATAGCTTTGTCCACAGTAACACCATTTTATAATCTGAAGCTTTTCTTCATGAGAAAACTGTTCCATACTTCCAAAAAAATATGTTACTGAACGAAAATCACAAAACACAAACTTTCTTTGACAGTTAAGATGTCATACAATTGTTTGTAATTTTGTTTGACTTCCATGGCTATCGCTATAAATCAGCAATTTTCGATAAACTTTGAAATTGATTTTCTCGGTTATGAAACATCGAAAATAAAATCTTATTACTAATCTGGATGCAGAATTTAATTCTCTACAACATTTATTTGAAGTATTTTTGTCTAAAATAATTTGGGAACTTTTGCGCAAGGAAAAACTGATTTCCCATGTTAAACGCCTATGGCCAGGTTTTTAATTAACACACTGTATATATATATATATATATATATATATATATATATATATATATATATATATATATATATATATATATATATATATATATATATATTAAAATATAATCCAAAACTTTTCAAATTTAATATTTAAGACTCTCATATTATTGAGAACGACATATTAGATAAACCGGAAGTAGTACCTTCATTGAAGCTCTGAACAGATTTCCTTGAAAAAATATATTAAAATATGATTCAAAACTTCTCAAATTTTCTATTTATTGAATCAACAAATTAGATTTTGTTTGCAACTTATCAACCGGAAGTGATACTTTACTTGAACATGGATTTGGCGGGAGATCATGTGCTGACCACATCAGGTATTTATAGAAACATATAATAACAAAATAGTTTTATTTATTTTTATTTTCTATAATACTTTTTATTACTTTTCGATTAGTTTTGTAAAAAATAAATCAATAAAATATAATTGCTCTAGTAATCAATATAAATATAATAAAATTACTTAATACTTAGCAAATATTTGCGAAATTATAGAATTATTATACTTTGGACATTTCATCATAACGGAAAAACAATTTTAAGAAATTTTATATTTTATCTGCAAAACTGGAAAATACAAATAAATTAATAAAAAAATATATGCAATTGATTGCTTCAGGTTTATTATTATTATACAAGATTATAAGATATATAGATCAATAATCTTATCAATGGGAATTCTGTTGACACTATTGACAGTAGTTATCTTCCAATATATAAGTAAGGTAAGTATATAAAGATCTTAAAGAGTAGAAATTAAAAATATTCCCGAATATATCCCAATATTCATTATGTTTGGTAATATTAAAATATTGTTTACAATTACTTTTGCTGTAATAGGTAAGTACTAGGTTTTATTTGCATAAATGAATACACTAATATGTATAGGAGAATCACGTTAGAGAATGAGACACATTTTTTAGCTTCTTATTCTAAATAATTCTAGCGTAGTCCTTGTCTTTTGATTATTATTTTTCTCAAGGTGTTACCGGCATTGACGATGGACGTATTATTGGCGGGAGAGCAGCAGAAGATAACGAATTTCCTTATCAAGTAAGTTTTATACATCTTTATACCTTTTTTTATTGTTTTTCGAATTATACACAAATACTAATGATTCAAATTGCTAAAACTTATGCAGATTAGCGCACCAATTAATGGGTAATAACAAAAAGTGATGGTTTATATTTATTTATATTTTCTAGATATCTATTAGGCGATCATTTAACGATAGGCACTTTTGTGGAGGGACTATCATAAGTCCAAAACATATACTAACTGCAGCCCACTGTATGTTTTATATTTGGGGCGGTAGACTCCCGCCGATGCTCGTAAGCATCGTAGGAGGTCAAAATGAGTTAACAATGAATGATAATAGTATTTATCGTAATGCTACTAAAATATATGTACATGAAGAATTCGACAATGAGTTAAAAAAGGATGATGTCGCAATTATAGAAGTAAGTTATAATTTAATTAGATCTCATCCTACTCGGCGATAAATGCATCTCTACCGGCCTAATATCATACATAACTATTAATGATAAAATTTTATTTTAGTTGGACCGATCACTGCCTTTTGATTCAGATCAGTTAGCTATAGCAGCTTTACGAAGCAATAGAATTAAGGCTGGTACCAAATGCACAGTAACTGGTTGGGGAGTCACAGAATTCGTAAGTCTAATACAAGCTTTACTATAATACATATTCTGGGCGGTCTGAGCGCTCGATGCGCACAGAGTCCGATTTGTTCGTTCTCTACCCATGGAGCATCCTGAGCAGTTGTCTGGCGCATGCGCATTTAAGCGCAAATTTAAAATGTTTGCCGGCAATGCAAACAGTGTCTGTTCTAAAAGGTGTCCCAACTAGAGCGCCGAATTTAATTTTAAAGAAAAACAAATTTATTTTTTGAATTAAGCAAACATTTTTATTTCAACATAAAGAAAAATAGTTCCGATTAAATGTGAAATACAACATCAGGCAAATGGTCACCACGAAACCTCTGGCACAGGGTTATTCTTAAAATACGCGCCGTATTTCCTCTTTAAGATGTTCAACTGTTTCAGGCTTACACCTTTTCCTTCACATAGCCCCAAAGAAAAAAGTCCAACGGTGTTAGATCGCACGATCTTGGTGGCCAATGTTGATGGCCAAATCGAGAAATGACACGGCCTGGAAACTTGGTCTGCAGAAACACCATTGTTTCACGTGCGCATGGTCCCTTGGCTTGATTTCTTGCACGAATTGAACCTTGTACGCGTGCAAATGCAGATCTTTTACCAAAATTCGTTGCATAGTGCTTCTGGAAATGTTTAATTCTTGACCACGATGCCGAATGGAAGTTCCTGGATTTTCGGCCACAGATTCCCTTACTGTGGCTATATTTTCGAGTGACCGACAATGATTTTCTCATCCATCAGCGTAAATTTGGTCTCAAATTTTGTAATTAAACGCCTCACTGTCGATTCATTTGGCGCATTATTGACGTAATTGGCGTACTGTTTTCGCAAAACTTTCACCATTTTTGTAATGTGTTTTTACAATAATTAAACGTTGTTCGTTTGAATACTTCTCCATATTCTTAAATCGCGTGGTCTGTACGTGACAACTGTCAAAAAAAAAATTACCTTACAACTCGTATTAACAAAATTGCGGCAAATTTAAATCCGGCGCTCTAGTTGGGACACCCGCTATGAATGAATCTTGTCGTTTTCGTATATCAATCAAAAATGTTTGAAATGTATAAATTAGTCATTTCAGGAAACATTTTTTAGTCCGCGAGCCAGCAACAGATTTTCATGACCAAGTTTCTCTCGGGCGATAACTTGTAAAATGCTTCAGAGACTTGTATCATGAAGCTCCGTGAACGTCAGCTGCGGTTCGGTGGGTGGGTTAAGCAGCGGTAGCCTCCCACGCACGTTGAACAAAAAATGAATTTTAATCATTTCCTCCCGATTGAAAATTTATCAAATTATAGCTAATCCAATATCTTAAAGAAAAAAAAAGTCAGCTGACTATAAAGTGGTGGATAATACGTCAGCTGATCACACGAACATGATAAAAATATATATATGTTCAGTCATTTCTTCTCAATTGAAAATTTATCAGATGACAGTTTATATGATAGTGTGAATAAATAAACATGTCAGCTGGCTATATCTCGGTGGGAAGATTGTCAGCTTATGCTCTGAAGGGTGTAACGCAGGAGCCAGACAGGAGCATCTATCGCCTATTTAAATGCACCAGCTGACGAGTTTTCCCTCGGCATATTGCTAGCTGATTTTTTTTATTACTTACAGGATCATATTAACTATCAGCTTACAAATTTTTATCCGGGAGGAAATGACGTATCTAAAGTTATTCGACATTATGCTTCATGCTCTAACTGAAAGATATAATCTTTTTTATATATTTTTTTATCATGTTCGTGTGACCAGTTTACGTATTATCCACCACTTTATAGTCAACTGACTTTTTTTTTCTTTAAGATATTGGATTAGCTATAATTTGATAAATTTTCAATCGGGAGGAAATGATTAAAATTCTTTTTTTTTCAACGTGCGTGGGAGGCTACCGCTGCTTAACCCACCCACCGAACCGCAGCTGACGTTCACGGAGCTTCATGATACAACTCTCTGAAGCATTTTACAAGTTATCGCCCGAGAGGAAATGATTGACCAAATTTGTACCCTGGCTCGCGGACTATTTCTACATAATTTTTAATCAGAATCATCAAACAAACGTTCATAACTCGCGCACAGTACACATGTTAACAGTTCTTTATTATTTTCCGTTGTTATTCTGGCGCAAATAAATAAGTGTCAAAATGGCAACTAAACGCTCTATCCGTTCGGTTATTCAAGCTTAAGATTGGAAATCGCAGATGAATCTGTGACGTGATTAGATTGCTCAGAGTGCTCGACAGATTTAAAAACCGAAGCACTTCGTATTTCGTTAGATAATCGACATACCAATAATAAGGGTCAAAAGGGATAAACAAAGCCGTATCAACACTAAATATAAACAATTTTAGGGACACCAAGATCCAGTTGAAAATTTATTAGCAGCCGAAATAGAAATAATTGACTTCAACTTATGTCAAGAATTATATTCGAAAGCTGAAGTCACTTTGCAACCAGGAATGTTATGTGCAGGATTAAAAGATGGGTCTAAGGATGCTTGTCAGGTATATACCACGCACATATAAGAAAACAAAAACTAGTGTGCGTTTTTTTTTTTTTTTAGGGTGATTCCGGAGGCCCTCTATTTTGTAATGGTTTACTAACCGGTGTCGTTTCTACAGCTATAGGATGTGCTAATGCCAAATACCCTGGGATTTACTCCGAAATTAATTATTATTTAAATTGGATTAATGATATCATATACACCAGAAGATAAAATAAAAAATCTGTTGTGGCCAGCATAATACCTTCCGTCATTCTCGTGTATAATGTATAAATTCCATAATTTTTCTTACAAAAGATTCTAAATTTCCAGTAAAATTATTTCATAAACAAACTATTCAAATTGCACTTGACACTGGCATCTTCTTCTTCTTTAGCTTTTCCCATTCGTTAGGGGTTGCTATTTTTACACGTCGTTCTCATTCAGTTCCTTTTCTCTCAAATCTTCCGCAATACAGTCCTTCCATCTTATCTTTGGTCTTCCTCTGTTTCTTTAACGTCCTAATAATAAACTATTCATTCTTGTTCCAATATAATTCTTCATTTCTCCTCATGACATGTTCAAACCAGTGTAATCGTCTTTCTTGTATCTTTCTAAAAACTTGTAACACCAGAGTTATTTTCTTACCGTATCTTTCCGTGTATTCCCCAATATCTACTTCAACATCCTCATATCTGCCACATTAATTTACTTTTTATTGATACTGACATCTGTCAATTTGAATTATATGCATATATTACTAGTTCCCAAATTTGGCATAGCTAGCTGAATTATAAAATTTAATTTCTTTAAAATTCTTTAACTCTGTATCTATTGAATATGAAGTATAAATTGTAATCAAATCGTATAGAGAATAATATATTCTTTAAGTTATAATAACGTTAAATGTCAATAAATCAAATTTAACTGTTAAATCTTCAAATGAGACTACTTCCGGTTGACCAATTATAACCAAAATCTAATCAGTTGTTCTTCTGGATGTAAACTTGAGGAATACGAAAAAAATATAATTTTTGGAATCGTGGTATTGAAGTTATGGAATCCGGAAGTTTTGTCACACACACACAGACACACATACATACAGACATCATCGTAAAAATGGTAAAATCGTATTATATGGACCCTAAAACGTGCTTATTCAGTAAAAACTCATCATTGAATTTTTTGACCAAAGACAATACCTTCCTTACCTAAAGGTGACGGAAGGTAAAAATTATCATTATTTATTTTTGCCCTCACTAAAACACCCCAACCTAGTTAATATATTCATATTCTCTGACATGTATAAATCTAGCCAATAAATATATTTTCTAGATAAGATTGTTTTCATTTCATATATATAGGTATTTACAATAAATAAGTTTTTTTTCTACATACCCAAGATCCAGTCCAGTATCCTGCAACAAAAACAAAGTATTAGATTAGTCGAGGTATTAGTAGATGACAAAAAAAACGTTTTAAATAAATCCTGGCTTCAAATTAAAACTTTATATTATATTTCGAGCGTTGTATGAGGGTAGCGAGGCTGCTGTGAGAATAGATGGTAGGTTGAGTGATTGGTTTCGTATAAATGTTGGTGTGAAACAGGGCTGTGGTATGTCTCCGTGGTGGTTTAACTTGTATATGGATGTGTTATTGCGCAGAGCTTAGAGTGAAATGGATGGTGTACATATTGGTGAAAGTGTAGTGCCTGCGTTAGCGTATGCTGATGATGTAGTTGTTTTAGGAGAAAATGAAGAGCAACTCAGGAGAATGATAGACAGAATACATGTAGTTGGAAGAAGTATGAATCTGATGTTGAATGTTGATAAATTCAAAGTGTTAGTATTTGAAAGGAGTAAATTGGTGACTGAGTGCAATGTGTTGGTGGATGGAGTGAAACTGGAGCAGGTATATGAGTTTGTATATTTGGGTAGCATGATATCGAGGGATGGTCGAATTGATCGAGAGATAGAAAGGAGAGTGAGTGCGGGATGTAAGGTAATGGGTGCTTTGGGTACGTTTGCACGAAACGTTAACATATCAAGGGATGCTCGGTTAAGTGTATATAATGGAATGCTAGTGCCTGCTTTGATTTATGGAAACGAATTCTGGGCATGGACGGGGAAGCATAAAAAGAGAGTGACTGCCGTGAAAATGAGGTAAAGGGTTTTCCAATAAGAGGTGTTATTTTGATATTCAAAGAAAAATGCCATTTTTTAATATAAATGATCGGATGTTTATTTCATTATAAAGAGGAAGGTATGCCGTTAATAATGGAAAATAACATCAGGCAAATGACCACCACGACCACGCTGACAGGACAATATCCTTTTCATGAAATTTTCCATAACCAAATCGCAAAGTGGCTGTCCTATGTCCTCGATAGCCTCACGAATTCCATCTTTGAGGTCTTGAGTCGACGCTGGGCAGTTGGCGTAGACCTTCTCTTTCACGTGGCCCCAAAGAAACAAGTCGCAAGGTGTTAAATCACAAGATCTCGGTGGCCAATTGTGATCACCTCTTCGAGAGATAACACGGTCCGGAAACTTTTCCCGTAAAAGATCAATGGTTTCGTTGCTTGTGTGGCACGTAGCGCCGTCTTGTTGAAAGTAAACGTTGTCCAGATCAATATCATCCTTAAGACCCAAATCTTTATGCAAAATACGGTGTAATGACGTTTGTGGAATGCCTAATTCCAAAGAACGACGAGGAATGGACAAACCTGGGTTTTCTTCAACACTTTCGGCTACAGCAGCAATATTCTCGGCTGTTCTTGAGCGACGTGCACGGGTTTTATTCTTCACATCACTAACTTGTCCCAACAGCTCGAATTTTTCCACCAATTTCTGTATTGCGGTCCGACAAGGTGCTTCACGACGACCCAAAAATTGTCGAGTTTTACGAACCGTCTCTGCCAAATTTTCACCATTTTTATAGTGAATTTTAATAATTTCAATGCGTTGTTGAAGCGTGTATCGTTCCATTTTTATTAATGGCGTAGTTTCTACTTGCCAAATGTCAAAAAGGACAGCTTCAAAAGCGACATCTACCGAAATAGCGGGCTATTCAAAATAACACCTCTTATTGGAAAACCCTTTATTTACGTGGTGTATGTGATTAACTTTTCATTTTCGATCAAATCTCAAAACCAATGGCATCACTTCTCAGATATTCTGTATACAATACAGTTTTACAACAATATTGTACTAACAAGACAAGTCCTAACATGTATGTATAGGAATATAAACACAAAGATATCTATTCGTAACAAAAGACTACAGATTTCATTCAAAAAAAAATTCTTCAGGTTCAAATTACTGTTCACTTTCCTATACCTACTCTAAGAATTTTTGAGCGAATCAGAAGTTTCCAACATTTAAAAAAAAACATTTAACCATATTTTCCTTTTTCTTACGAGGGTCACACAAGAACTATTGAGATTGAGAAAATCAGTACCTCTCGCACCCTTTCCATTGTGGTATTGTATTTAACATTTCTTGTACACACAAAAAAATCTATTTACACCTTTATATTTACGTATTTTTTATAATTTTAAATTCTTTGAGCAAGTTTTCTCCATTTCTTCTAAATGTTCGACGTTTTTTCAAATTATTAACGGGATTGGCGGTATTTATGAAGGGCTCATGTAATATACCTCTCTTAGCGAGAGGTAAAATTGGAATAATACTAATAATAGTTGTATTATATGCACAAGAACTTAAAACAGCGATGACGGGAGATATTGTGCTGCCCATATCATATATTTTTTACCTTCCGTTACCTCTAGGTAAGGAAATTATTGTCTTTGGTCAAAAAATTCGGTGGTGAGTTTTCATTGAATAAGCACGTTTTAGGGTCTTTACAATACGATTTTACTTTTTTTACGATGATGTCTGTATGTGTCTGTGTGTGTGTTTGTATGTGTGTGTAGACTTGATTAGATTTTGGTTATAATTGGTCAACCGGAAGTATCCTCATTTGAAGATTTTAACAGTTATACTTGAAAAACTCAGTTAAATTTTATTAACGAATGGGAAAAACTAAAGAAGAAGAAGAAGATGTCAGTATCAAGTGCAATTTGCATAGTTTGTTTACTGGAAATATAGGATCTTTTGCAAGAAAATTTATGTATAGGGCGCGTGCAGTGACATGACTTTGCTGACTTTGGCAAGCAGGTATGGGGACCCGTGTCAAAATGACAGCAATTAATTATGTCCATAACTGACAAGTGTTATAATTTTTCATTCAAAATTTCATAATTTTCTTATTTCATGTGGTTTTTTTGTTATCAGGAGTATGGAATTCAGTTGCCGAGAAAGGGAATCACATAATACCAAAAATTTAAAATATTTTGCAAGAAAATTTATGTATGGAATTTGTACATAATACACAGGATTGACGGAAGGTATTGTGCTGGCCACATCAGATTTTTTAGATCCATGAGAACTTCCTTAAATACGTTTATTTTTTTCTAAATATCTGATATTCTGTAATATTATTTCCCACGTCTATGCCCTAATTTGTGCGTTTTCGGCTCCTTTAAAGTTCTTTTCACCCCACAAATTCCTTCTATAATAATACGGTAAGAACTCTGAAATAACTGTCAATACGTAGGAACGTGTATTATAGAACGAATGAATGTGTTCGCCCTAAAGCTAAACCATAATAGAATGGTCGCTACCACCCAAGATTCCAACCGTTGAAGTAGTGGTTGACTGGGTGCTATTCTAAACAAAGAACCAGTGGTACCAAAAGGTTGTATTATGATCACGCTAGAATGATCACCATCGAATTTTTTGACCAAAGACCTTCCTTACCTGTAGATAATTTCATAAATTTTGATTTCTTCTAAAAATACATTATTATTATTATTATTATTTAAACATACACTACGATCTCAATAAATAATAACATTAAATTCTGTGTTATTTTTGTAAAAATGAGTAAATAAAATCACCTAAAATCAGTCAGAACGCGCTGTGATTGGTGTTAAATTAGCTTATATATTTTCTTAACTATTTTAACCTCTCGCTAAGAGAGGTATTGGAATCATGCTAAAAATCACATATCCAGATTTTAGTGAATAAGCACGTTTTAAGATCCCTAGAATCCGATAATAACATTTTTACGATGATGTGTGTGTGTGTGTGTGAGGTTGTTGTAAGTACGATTTCTCAAATTCTATAAGACTAAAGACCTGTGTAACTACTGATTCCTCAATCTAACAGTAATGGGAAGAGTTGAATAGGTTCTGGTAACAATTGGACAACCGTAAGTAGTAGTATTTTAACAAAAATCTTCTAAATATTATTTTTTGAAAATTTATGTTATTAGAAATATTAAAAACCAAAATTCTCTATCCAACACATTTAAAAAATATATTATACCTTTTATAGATTTAAAGATATAGATATATAATCTATAAAATAATCTGTTGTAGTAAATCTCACAGCCTGCTTACAGCCCAAACATCTCCATGGTAACTACTTGAGAAATTAAAATGTCTGTAATTGACAGATAAATGTCTCTAATGTCAGCGTCAAAAATTTAGAGATAGTACTGAAGACTTTTTCTGGGAACAATATTTAATATTTCTTATTGTTATTATTAATTGCATATTTAAAATTATAGGTATATTACATGAACCCGTCAGAAATACCGCCAATCCAGTTAATGAATTGGAAAAACCTCGACCATTTAGAAGCCATGGAGAAAACTTGCTCATAGAATGAATTTAAAATAAATAAATAAATATTTCATCACGGCATATTACCCATTGCTGGGTGTGCCAATCTGCTTTGTACACAGATATCGGTAATGATGGAATATTTGTACCGTGTGGGCGCTTACCAGGCGTCACTTCACGGGCACTCATTGCTGGCGTGGAGAGTGCGCCACAGGGGTCAATTTTGTGCCATTAATGTAATTTTTGGCGTCGGTCGGGATCGAACCCTGGTACCCAGATTCGCGACCAGACACTCAGGCACAAAATATAATAATCAGTAATAGAACTTAGCTAGTATATAATTGACAGCTGTCATGGTTGCCATTCGTTTAAATTATGTCTGCGGCAAATGTAAACCATTCCCTCATTGGTGAAGTTTTCTGACGTCATCAGGCGACAGAAAACGCGGCAATTTAAATATTGTATTTTTAGAGAAAATTTTCTCATAAAAGAAAATAAAAAACGGGTATTTCTTTTTCTTATTCTTTCGATTAAAGCAAAGAACATTTCATTAAATATATTAAAAAATTGGAATTTAATATTTTTAGTCTCATAAATCAAATTTCATCCTATTAACAGGTACCTGCTACGAAGACCTAATGATGGCCATAAACCTTAGACCTCTACACAGACTATATACCCCTTTTTAAAATCATCTTGTACGCCCATGTTTCCTACCTGGTCTTATACGATCATTGAAATTTTTTACCTGTAACTCAGAAATAAGTTTTGGTATATAGTTGTTATTTTGAGTCACTTTCTTTTCTCAAGTTTAACAATATTTACTTCCATTCTGTGGTACGGATTATCCCATATGGACGTAAGAAGTTAGTATGACTTCAAATACTAACATGTATAGAAGTACTATGAGAAATACTAGTGTAATTGTTTAAATTTTTGTGACGATGTTTAATCTAGTGACCATTGGATTTTTTGTTATTTGTGGTATGTTGATTTTGTTTATAATTTTTTAATTTGTTTAAACAATTGGAGTTACCATGACTAATTCATTATATTTTTGTGGTTATAATAATATATCAATACAATTATTTTTTAATATTTTCTATTTGTTTTACAATATTATTATTACTAATACATCTCACTCAAAAAACAATTATTATAATATTTTTAAACAGTATCTACGGATATAAAATTAATTTTAAAACAATATTTAAAAACAAAATACATGTATTTTATAATTTATTGTATAAAATATGTTGTGAACTATTATTATATGATCTATTTTTTGCAGCTATATACGTGTTACAAATACAAATATTAAACTTTCATATATGTCAATGTCAACCGTAAAACCACAAAATATAAATAAAAAAAATAAATAAATAAATAAATAAATAAATATTTCATCACGGCATATTACCCATTGCTGGGTGTGCCAATCTGCTTCATACACAGATGTCGGTAATGATGGAATATTTGTACCGTGCGGGCGCTTACCAGGCGTCACCTCACGGGCACTCATTGCTGGCGTGGAGAGTGCTCCACAGGGGTCAATTTTGTGCCATTAAAATGCGATGTAATTTTTGGCGTCGGTCGGGATCGAACCCGGGTCCCCTAGATAAATAAAATAAATAAATAAAATAAAAAAAAAAAATAAAACTCATAAAATTTCCCGAAATAATCTGGAAAATATTAGCATTTCGATTTATTTTCCTGATTCCTTAAATTCCCCAATTTGACTACCTATAAAATATAATACAAACAAGTTTTACTTAAACCTTAAACTGTAATAAACTAACGCTAAAATTTGTGTGAACAGAATATTCAGAGTTATATAAATATAATGGCTATTATATTACCTAGGATAAGGGTCGTACAAAGGAACGGTTGGGCCCTGGTTCTGAACCATCTGATCGGGCCCCCTTATAATTAACAATAAATGTTTACATGTTGATATAATATTTATTTTAAAACATAAAACTTATACAGTAAAATCACAAAACATAAATATTACTCAATAAAACAAATCAACAAGTACAGTAAAAATTTTGAAAGATGTCCGATCAAGGGCACGTGTATCACGAACGAATTAACAAATAGGCATACATTTATCTCTTTCTTTTGCAAAGGCTGTAAGAGTGTGTGATAAGGATGGATATAACACGCTTGTCTTTCAAAAATTCATATTGTTTCGACTAAGTTAGGACATTCCATTTTAAAACGATGCTCGTTGTTGATAATACTTTCGCTGTAACGTAAGTTTATTTATTAATTCAGATACATTACCTGGATTCATAGCCGCACGTATAACATTATATTCTGTCAGAGTCACTGACACTGACATCGTGTCAGTATCTTATTTTTAACATATTTGGTTTTACATTTGCTTATAAACTTACTAGTTGACTTATTTTTGAATTTTGAATGCTTTTCCTGTAATATATATTTTTATAATAATAAAATAACAGTAGTATCTTACGTACCCTCATAAAAACTAAGCAAACGACACTACTGAATTTGTCATGATGGGCGGAGCAAAAATCTGAATTCATACAATTCGTAGACAACCTTGATCGGACATCTTTCAAAAATTTTACTGTATGTATATTTCCTTTTATTTTCCTGATTTCACAGTCACAAATTTTGAAATTAGTTCGTTTAAATTTAGCGAGCGCGCTTTTGCATTTTCAATAGAAAGTATAACAAGAGATGATAGTCGATTTTGACCCATTAAGTTCCTCAAATAAGTCTTTATTAATTTCGGTTTTGAAAAAGATCGTTCTGCAGAAGCAACTGTCACGGGAATAGTTAAGAAATGAAAACAGAGCGTTATTATATCTGTGAAGTTACTACTGGATGAATAATTGTCAATTAAATTAAATCTTTTACCGAATTTATATTCGTAAGAAATTTATCTAGCGATCTGTCACAAACTTAAAAATCTGATGTGGCCAGCACATAACCTCTCGCCGTATATTTTACCTGGCTGTATGCATAAAGCAAAGAATATTTTTATAAATACAAATAATATATTCATATAAATCTATGACGTATAAACTTCTTTATTAT
This sequence comes from Harpalus rufipes, assembly GCA_951394225.1. Lineage (NCBI taxonomy): Eukaryota > Metazoa > Arthropoda > Insecta > Coleoptera > Carabidae > Harpalus > Harpalus rufipes. The sequence goes on along the minus strand of OX596290.1, from coordinate 20,634,106 downwards.
TCAATAATAGCATGTCTCAACATAAAGATATTTACCATAAATTATGTTACAATAAATTACAAAGTAGAGTTTACCATATATAAATATTAGGCTGGTAACAGCAATTTTCAATTCGAACAACTTTGTTTACTTTCTCTTCATATTCTTCTAGTAAAAACATTAATTTTGGGCGGTCTAAAATGTATATATCTGGATTGTGCATCTATTTTTATATATCTTCTTTTACATTTTATTTTTTCATACATGTTATATCTAAATAACACTAATTCCCTTTAATAAAGTGACGGATAGATTGCACTCCGATTATTCTTATATCGATGTGTAATTTTGTCAATATTTACAACTTACTTGAGAAGAATTTGATAGCTTTTTCGCAATTCAAAGTTACTCTAGTCTACAGTACTGGTGTACATTGTCCCATAATGTTTGAAACAAATTTAAGTCCTTCAACCTAGACTTGTCATCTCCATAATAGTCACAGATCAAGAATTAAGGGATTCTCCAAATACATTTTTCTTTCATTACTCATTATTTCTGACACTGACATTTATCTGTCAGTTACAAATAATTTAAATTTGCAACTATTTTTCATGGCATCCTTTCGGTTGTAAAATTAATTACAACATTATTTTATATATTATATTCCTTTTATCTCTAAATCTATAAAATATGTATAAAAATATTTAAATGTATCAGAAAGAGAATTTATTTTTCTTTAATATTATCAAGAAAAATTTTCAAAAAATAATATTTAGAAGATTTTTTTTCAAGAATCTTCTACTTCCGGTTGTCCAATTGTTACCAAAACCTTTTCAGATCTTCCCATGAATGTCCGATTGGGAAATACGTTGTTAAACAAATTTTAAGTCTTATAGTTTTTGAGTAACCGTCCTTCCAACATCCCACACACACACATCCACACACACACACACACACACACACACACACACACACACACACACAGACATCATCGTAAAAATGTTAAAATCGGATTGTAGAGACCTTAAAACGTGCTTATTCAATAAAATCTGGATATGCGATTTTTAGCATGAATGCAATACCTCTCTTAGCGAGAGGTAAAAAGTAGTATGACTTATGGGATGTACTTCACGGATTTTCATGTTATATTCCTATAAGTATGTTCGGCATTTTAGCAAACATTGTGTTTAAGATATAACACTTAAACAATGATTCACAATTCACATAAAAATTTGCATAATTTTCTTTGTGTAAATGAGAATAAGAACAAAGCTTAAACAATATTAATTGTACATAATTATATTTTTTTTTCTCGTGGTTTATATTTGCAAAGAAACCTGTACTTGTTATAATCTATTAAACCTGATTTTATGGCGAAAGCAGTTATGTTACTTTTGGCGCATCTAAAAACAAAGTCAAAACTTTTGGAAATATAAAATCTCCTTCGCACATTATAAATTTGTTATTTTTTAACAATATATCAATACCTATTTATACAAAATATTTTGTTAAAAATATTTAAACACAATTACTTAAATAAAAATCTGATGTGGCCAGCACATAACCTCTCGCCGTATATTTTACCTGGCTGTATGCATAAAGCAAAGAATATTTTTATAAATACAAATAATATATTCATATAAATCTATGACGTATAAACTTCTTTATTATTCAATAATAGCATGTCTCAACATGAAGATATTTTACCATAAATTATGTTACAATAAATTACAAAGTAGAGTTTACCATATATAAATATTAGGCTGGTAACTGCAATTTTCAATTCGAACAACGTTGTTTACTTTCTCTTCATATTCTTCTAGTAAAAACATTAATTTTGGGCGGTCTAAAATGTATATATGGATTGTGCATCTATTCTTACATATCTTCTTTTACATTTTATTTTTTCATACATGTTATATCTAAATAACACTAATTCCCTTTAATAAAGTGACGGATAGATTGCACTCCGATTATTCTTATATCGATGTGTAATTTTGTCAATATTTACAACTTACTTGAGAAGAATTTGATAGCTTTTTCGCAATTCAAAGTTACTCTAGTCTACAGTACTGGTGTACATTGTCCCATAATGTTTGAAACAAATTTAAGTCCTTCAACCTAGACTTGTCATCTCCATAATAGTCACAGATCAAGAACTAAGGGATTCTCCAAGTACATTTTTCCTTCATTACTCATTATTTCTGACACTGACATTTATCTGTCAGTTACAAATAATTTAAATTATCAACTATTTTTCATGGCATTCTTTCGGCTGTCAAATTTATTACAACAGATTATTTTATATATTATACTTCTTTTATCTCTAAATCTATGGAATATATAATAAAATATTTAAATGTATCAGATAGAGAATTTAATTTTCTTTAATATTACCACGAAAAATTTTCAAAAAATAATATTTAGAAGATTTTTTTTCAAGAATCTTCTACTTCCGGTTGTCCAATTGTTACCAAAACCTTTTCAGATCTTCCCATGAATGTCCGATTGGGAAATACGTTGTTAAACAAATTTTAAGTCTTATAGTTTTTGAGTAACCGTCCTTCCAACATCCCACACACACACATACACACACACACACACACACACACACACACATCCACACACACACACACACAGACATCATCGTAAAAATGTTAAAATCGGATTGTAGAGACCTTAAAACGTGCTTATTCAATAAAATCTGGATATGCGATTTTTAGCATGAATGCAATACCTCTCTTAGCGAGAGGTAAAAAGTAAAAAGAGTAAAAGTATTAAATTAAAATTAAAGTTTTACTAGATATATTCTCTCTGTGTTGAATGTTACACTCTAGTAATTGTAAAGAATTTAATTACTTTTCGTTTTTCTGTTTGTTTTTACATTTGCTTTCTTTTACAGTTATTTGACTTTGAAATTCACTCTTACAATCCATATTTATTTACTTATATGTATAAATTCCATACTTAAATTTTCTTGCAAAAGATTGTAAATTTCCAGTAAAATTATTTCATAAACAAACTAGGCAAATTGCACTTGCCACTAACATCTTCTTCTTCTTTAGCTTTTCCCATTCGTTAGGGGTTGCTATTTTTATTTTCTTCTTCAACTCATTTTTGTTTTTCGTGTCGTTCTCATTCAGTTCCTTTTCTCTGAAGTTTTCCGTAATGCAGTCCTTCCATCTTATTTTCTCTGTTTCTTCAACCTTCTATTAATAAACTATTCATTCTTCTTCCAATATATTCTTCATCTTTCCTCATGACATGTTCAAAGCAATGTAATTCCCTTAAACTTTCATTCCTTAACGTATCTTTCCGTTTCTTCCCCAATATCTACTTCAACATCCTCAGCTCTGCCACATTCATTTACTTTTCATTGATACTGACATCTGCCAATTTGAATTATCTGAATATATTAGTAGTTTCCATGTTTAGCATAGCTGGCTGATTTATAAAATTTAATTTTTTTACAATTCTTTAACTCTATTTCTATTGAATATGAAGTATAAAATGCAATCAAATCCTATCGAGAATAATATATTCTATAAGTTATAATAACGTTATGTCGATAAATGATATTTAACTGTTAAAATCTTCAAATGACGGTACTTCCGGTTGACCAATTATAACCAAAATCTAATCACTTGTTCTTCTGGATGTAAACTTGAGGAATACGAAAAAAATATAATTTCTGGAATCGTGGTATTCAAGTTATGCGATCCGAAACTTTCGTCACACGCCAAACACATACACAGATACATACATAAAGACAAATGGTAAAATCGTATTATATGGACCCTAAAACGTACTTATTCACTAAAAACTCATCATTGAATTTTTTACCAAAGACAATACCTTCCTTACCTAAAGGTCAAAAAAATTATTATTATTAGTTATTAAAATAATAGATATAGGGCATTTCTCTTAATTTTCCTAACTCTCTAACATACCTAATAGGGGTCTCCCACAATTTTCACCAATAGTCTTAGTTTTACATATAATTTAAAATAAAATTACAAAAGAATGGCGAAATTGGGTAGCAACTTCGATTTTTGATCTATGATTCAAATTCTTTAAACAATGTTAGCAGATACGTATATTGTTTTGCACACAACAAAATGTTCTTTTCGTTAGTTTTTTGTTATTAAGTGAAATAATTATTGTTTTCAGTGACATCATGTGTATCTTGTCTACAACTTCGAGCCTATATATCTTCGTATGGACTACACGGTGTAATAACTTTCACCCAATTAAACAACAAAGAAAGATCAATTCAAATTAGTAGTAGTCTACAACCAACTTTAGAATATCCAAATTCAGTATGGTCTTGGTCCATTTCGGAATTTCCTGTTGACTATACGAAAATAGAAGACCATCTACGATGCCAAGAAACAGGAAAAGAACTAGTAAAACTGGATGACCTATTTGGTAAGTTTACAACGCATCCTGTATAGTTTGGTTAACATTATTTGGCGATTGACTTGACTTGCTAATAGAAAAGGCTGGTTCTTCTCAGCAGGTATTAAGCCTAATTGTAATTTTTGCATTTCCTTTCTCGATATTGGATTTCGGTTGTTTTTAGCAACGTAATCTTTTCAATACTGTTGTTTCTCCAAAAACTATTAAGTAGGAACATTTTATAAATACCATTTTAGTTGTTCTCTAGAACGACATTTTAAACTCATTAGTTCAACAGCATTGTTGCAGTGAACATTGAAAATGTTGTAACCTGTGAACGATTGAAGAAAATACCACAACCGCGAATCAAAAACGCAAACATTTATCAGACGATGCAAAACAAATAGTTCTGAATGTGTTATACTATAGTTAGAAGGATAATTAGTCAAGGTGTACCTCTCAAAAAACACAGAAATTATGCTGGTATTTTTTTGTCAACAAGTGTTTATATTGTAAACGTATCAAAATAAAATAAATATTTGGTTTCCTGCAATTTTTTTTCTCTTTTTGTTATTATTTGCATCCCTTTATGAAAAACTCAAGTGAACAAAATATTATTAAATACTACCCTAGTAAGTATGGCCTCATAAATTTCTTTAATCCTCTTGCGGAATACCTACTGAGAAGCCAATCGCCAAATAAATGTTAAAATTGGATTCTAGGGACCTTAAAACGTGGTAGCACGATCCCTATACCTCCCTTACCAAGGGTAGCGGGAGGTAAAAATCTGATGTGTCCAGAACATTACCTTCCTCCTGTGTATTATGTACAAATTCTAAAGGGCGCAAACAGTCACGTGACTTTGCTGACCTTGGCAAGCAGATATGGGGCCCCGTATCAGAATGACAGCTATTAATTAGGCCCATAACTCACAAATGTCATAATTTTTCATTCAAAATTTCATTAATCTCTTATTTCATGTGGTTTATTTGCTATCAGGAGTGTGGAATTCAGTTGCCAAGAAAAATAATCATATAAAATAAAATAAATATTTCATCACGGTATATTACCCATTGCTGGGTGTGCCAATCTGCTTCGTACACAGATATCGGAAATGATGGAATGTACCGTGTGGGCGCTTACCAGGCGTCACCTCACGGGCACTCATTACTGGCGTGGAGAGTGCGCCACTGGGGTCAATTTTGTGCCATTAAAATGCGATGTAATTTTTGGCGTCGGTCGGGATCGAACCCGGGTTCCCAGATTCACGACCAGACACTCAGACACACGGCCACGAGACCCCATAAAGAATCATATAATACCAAAAAAATGAAATTTTGGATGAAAATTATGACATTATTTGTCAGTTATGAATATAATTAATAGCTGTCATTCTCATACGGGCCCCATATCTGATTGTCAAGGTCAGCAAAATCACGTGACTGTTCGCGCCCTATGTAATTTGTACATAATACACGGATTGACGGAAGATATTGTGCTTTCCACATCAGATTTTTTTTTAATAAATTTCTAATGTATATATTGTTTCGAATTGCTGTTATTTATTTATTTTTAACAATTTTCTTTTGTTTTAGGTTACCTAATCCTTCCTGACAACAAAACAATTGACATAACAACAACAGATTTAAAAATGACCGGTAATAACGGATTATACGGAAAATCCATATTATTGAAAAACGTTGAAAACAATAGACAAACATGCGCAACCTTAGTAATCGTGGATAAAACAGTTGAAAAAAGCGCTGTTGCCAAATTCAACTCACCAATAGCTGGCAACGTTCACTTCAGATGGATTTTAACAAAAAACAATCAAAGTGATATGTTAATAACTTCTGATTTATACCATGTCAGAACTGTTGAAGATTTCAATATAACAAATGAATATACACAGCATTCTTGGAAGATATTCGTCACGGATATCTTAGATTCTGATAATGACAGCTCCGAAAATTGTAATATACTACAGTTGGTCTTCGATCCGACGAATAAAGGCAATAATCAGGCAATGGGCGATATAGATTCTCGTTTAGGCAAAATTAAAATTAGTACTGATTACAGTAAATATAAATTTAGAAAACTGTATAGGGATCACGAATTAATTCTTTTACCTAGCGACCTGACAGGACCCCAACGCAGATTATTTTTAGTCGTTTTTGAAAGGAAACATCCAGATAGCTTCTTAGCGTGTGCTAAAATTCGCTATGACCATCCAACAAAGGCTAAGTATGTACAGTAAATTTTTGAAAGATGTCCGATCAAGGTCATCTGTATCACGAACGAATTAACAAATAGGCATACATTTATCTCTTTCTTTTGCAAAGAAGAGTGTGCGATAAGGATGGATATAACACGCTTGTCTTTCAAAAATTCATATTGTTTCGACTAATTTAGGACATTCCACTTTAAAACGATTCTCGTTGTTGATAATACTTTCGCTGTAACGTTAAGATACATTACCTTGATTCATAGCCGCACGAATAACATTATTTTCTGTCAGAGTCACTAACACTGACATTGTGTCATTATCTTATTTTTAATATATTTGGTTTTACATTTGCTTATAAACTTACCAGATGACTTATTTTTGAATATTGAATGCTTTTACTGTAATATATATTTTTATAATAATAAAATAACAGTAGTATCTTACGTACCCTCATAAAAACTAAGCAAACGACACTACTGAATTTGTCAGAACGGGCGAAGCAAAAATCTGAATTCATACAATTCGTAGATAACCTTGATCGGACATCTTTCAAAATTTTTACTGTAATTCCCTACAATTATATTCGCCTTCTATTTCTTAAAAAAAATCTGTTGTGGCCAGCACAAATCTGTCGCTACTTCCGTTTTTGGTGACATTATTGGCCTTGATACATAGATGTCAAATGTCAGAATTTTTCATTAAATTTTCAAGATTTTCTAAATTCACATAGTTAATTTGTCACCAGAAGTGTGGGATTTACTTGTTGAGGAAAATAAACCACATGGATTTAAAAAATCACTAAATTTATGATATTTGACATCTATGTACATAATTACTAGCTATCATTCTGACGCGGGCCACCGTATCTGCTTGTCAAGGCCAACAAAGTCACATGACTGCTCGCGCCCTATTGTATTTAACATTTCTTGTATACCTACACTCTACACCAAAAATTCTACTTACATCTATTCCTTATATTTAGATTGGTTAATTTTAAATTCAATCTATGAAGAAATTTTGTCGTACTCTTCTAATTTTTCGAAATGTTTCCAATTCATTGGCGGAATTGACAGTATTTTTGAAGGGTATATGTATATACTTCCCAGAAAAATCTTCAGTAATGTCTTTGGATTTTTGACACTGACATTCATCTGTCAGGTACAAACATTTTAATTTTGAATTGGTTTACATGACATTATTAGGACTGTGAGATAATTCTTTATCTCTAAATCTATAAAAGATATAATAGAATATTTATATCAGATAGAGAATTTACTTTTCTTTAATGCTAACAAGAATAAAACATTTCAAAAAATAATATTAGCAGAATTGTTTTAAGAATCTGCTACTACGGTTGTCCAATTATTACCAAAACGTTTTCAGCTCTTCCCAGCAATGTCCGATTGAGAAATACGTAATTAAACATATATTAAGTATTATAGTTTTTGAGAAATCGTCCTTCCAACATCCACACACACATACATACATCATCGTAAAAATATTAAAATCGGATTGTAGGGACCTTAAAACGTACTTAATCATTAAAATCTGGATATGCGATTTTTGGCATGAATCCAATACGTCTCTTAGCGAGAGGCGAGAGGTAAAAATATATTTTTTTTCTTTTCAGAGTCATAATACAATCTGGCGGCATTAAAGGAAATATTACACTAACTCAAAATACAAGATTCGAACCAACTTTTTTAAATTTCAACTTAACCACTGCTCGTGGTGACCTGGAAACTAAACTAGTATACAAATCTTCCGTTTCCGGATATAGGATTCATGAACTTCCGGTCATGCCGGCAAAAACAATAGAACAAACGGAAAATATTTGTTTAAGTACAAAATATGTTTATAATCCGTTGAAAAAAGATATGAATTTCGTGCCTCCAAATGGTAAGTAGATATGATATATATATATATATATATATATATATATATATATATATATATATATATATATATATGTCAAGCGTACACTTTGAAGTCGTCATATTTATGTATTGTACACTTTGGAGTCAAGGATGTACACTTCACAGTCGACTGCAAAGTGTAGTTTTGATTTAAGTTTGTATAAGTTCATATAATGTACACTTTGAAGACGGTTCTTAAATCATGAGAAATAAGGACAAGTTGAATACATCTAAAAGAATTTATCTAAAATTTAAGAAATTTATACTGAGTGTATATTGAGAATTTTAAGACTTAAATGAATACAGTAATATTCAGCATAATCTAAGAAAATATAAATAACTAAAATATAATTATGTACAAACTGAAATTATAAAAACATGTCACATAATTGAAAGTTCGGATACAGTATGGTCAGGTTTGAAAATAAAAACAAAGTTATTGTTTGCATTAAATATGAACATGAGAAGAAAACAAGATGAAATTATGTTTTATTGGAGGTGAAAATGACCGAAATTATTATTATTAGTATCTACGAAACAGATGGGGTTAGCTGCGGGTGTAAACAAAACCACTGGACTATTAGGTGCGTTCATTGAAGCTAGCAAATCGAGCAAATGCTTACTTAGCATTTGCTATCTGCTAGAGCGTGCATTGAACGATCTGCTTGTTTTGCTACGATCGAACTGTCAGATGACTGTCAGTCAGTGAGGTTACGAAAATTGAAAACTTTCAAATATTGAATTTTTGCATAGAATAGAACACTGATATATTGAATGCAGTGTCAGATAAATAATAAATAGAAAATAAACTCTCAATGGTATTAATTACATGCATAATTTAATTTTATTAGGATATTCCACGCAAGTAAACTCAAGTACAAATATTTTATGTTACTTTTACGTAATTCATTAATTTTCATTGAAAATATATTCAAATATTACAAATGATATTTGAATTTGTGCGCCATATTTTTACTTGCAGCAAAACAAGCGAGAAAATAGTCGCTTGCTTTGCTTACTTAGCAAAACGAGCAAATGCTAAGTTAGCAAGCCGTTCAGTACATTTTACTTCCGCTTTGCTCGATTTGCTAGCTTCATTGAACGCACCTATTGTAAGCTGTTAGTCGCTTGGCTTGGAGCTAGTAAGGGGAAGGGGACTTGGTTTGTTCACAGTGTCAGATGCTATTTTGTTTTGGATGACTTTCATTTGTTTTATTTTTGTTATCCGTGGATTTTAGTTGTAACTATATTAAAGTATTATTAGTTAAGAATTGGTTGCTGTCATTCTTACAGCAACATATCAAAACTAGCAAGAAACACAGACAAAGATCAGCTGTGAAACGAGAAAGCATCAATGGTGAACGCGCTGCTTCTTTTGTTTCCACAAGCAGACAAGTACGTCATTACATACGTCATAGAACCGCGCTAAAATAAAACACATGGAAAATCATATTAAATAAAACAATTTTGAGTTTATTTTTCAGAATTCGGTCGTTTTTCAACATAGTTAATAACATTATAATATTTTTTCTTTTAAATTTTACTACACTGAAATACCCCATTGTGACATCTATGTAAATAACTACTAGCCGTCATTCTGACACGGATCTTCATATCTGTTTGCCACGGCCAACAAAGTCACATGACTCCTCGCGCCGTATAAGCAACGAATTTAACATTTCTTGTACATACAAATAATTCAAATTGTATCTATTCTTTGATTCTATGAGGAATTTGGTTCTACTCTTCTAATATGTTCAAGATTCTTTAAATTCATTTACGGTATTAGCGGTATTTCTTAAGGATATTCAATATTAATATACCACCTATAATTTTAAATACATATTTAATAAATAATACAATAAGATATTTTAAATGTACTCATACCTCCCAGAAAAATGTTTCAGTATTGTTAGTAAAACTGCTGATTTTTACACTGAAATTTTGCATTTATGTCAATTCAATTACAAACATTTAAATATCTCAACTGGTTTCCCTGGAGTTGTTTGAGCAGCGAGATTTACAGCGTTAAAAAAATCTAACTTGGAGTGGGCTATGAACAAAAAACGTATGTCTGATTATTATTCAATTCAAAAGTCAAATTGTTAAAATTGATATTGAAATGTAATTTTAAGGAGAAAAGATAATAAAGATGAATACAGTATACATATTGTCATTCGCCGTTTTCTAATTTATTTCAATTTCTAAATTATGATTCAAGAAGAAAAGCTTTGATTTCTTTAGAATAATATCTCATGCCAAATTGACATTTAATTAAATTAGTTTTTTTAACACACTGTATTACAGCAATTTATTATATATTATATCTCTAAATCTATAAGAGATATATTTTTTTTAATATGTTAGACTGAGAATTTAATGATCTTTATTATTTGTAATAAATTTTCAAAAAATATTTAATTTTTTTTTAAACTACCATTTCCGGTTGCCCAATTCATACCAAAACCGTATCAGCTCTTCCCATTAATGTTAGATTGAGATATCCATAGTTAAACATATCCAAAGTCTTAAACATATCCAGTCTTATAGTATTTGAGAAACCATCCTTCCTGCATACACACACACACTTGATGCGTACTCTATCAAAATGACGACCCGGTCAAGGAGCCATCTTAAGGTTATTAATTTATATACGCGGTGTTATTGTGGTACATTAATGCAAGAATATCAATTTTTTTTCAATTATTTTGTACGGTATAGGATTTAGCAGAATCGTTTAATCCTATCTATATGGCGACTTTACATGTTATTTTTGATCAGGTTTTGGAACGGCAAAATGACGACCTGCATCGCGTATTGTACGTGCCAAGTGGCGACTTGATGTATAAACTATCAAACTGACGACAGGGCTCAGGCAAAACTTATCACAGATGGCAGCACACTCAAAAATAAATAATTAGTCTTTTATTCATGTTTAAAACAAAAGAATGTAGACTTGTTATATATAATTGAAAAGCTTATAGAATAAGTAAAAAAAGAGACTATTTCCAACATAGTTTCCTATATAAAAAATCATATGTGTCATCTCAAAAATTATTCAATTTTCAAAAAATTTAATTACGCCTTATTATTCTATCTAAATATATTGTTAAATACATATGAGGCATTATTTATTTTATTAGAATTATTTAACAATATTGTGTAAATCAAAGCCATATGTTTATAAAATGTAATCTTACGCGAATGTCTCGATGATCTCTGTATTAAACAAGCCATAAATTCACGTGTCTGACTATTAGAATGATATTGTCAAATACATATAAATTCGCCTTGCCAAAATACATAATGTGTACCAATTTTTGGTAACATATTCCTATAGGTTCATTTATAATTTAAAAAATTCTAATATAGGAGATATCGCAATTCAATCCACTGCGCATGATCCATTTTACTGATTTTTCGATTGTGGAACGTGAATCGATTCCATTCTATACCTGTCGATACAGTTTTTTTGCTATGGGAATATTGTTTATATGAGTAATTAAATTCATATTAAAATCAAGCCCCTTAATGAAGGGGCCTGCACTGGAAAAAAATGAACAATTTCGTGCCTCCCGCCAATTAATAGGTGGTCATTTGTTACCTAAAAATGGGTAGAGGTACAAATTTGTCGATAGCACCAATGGATTCTAAGTACTTTCTTATATAAATATCCCAATTTTCAAAATATTTACTAGACTGATCTATTATTTATGAATAAATTAGTAAAACAATTAAGATGATACAACCTTTTTAATTGAAATATGAGTTCTGAAAGATTTTTAAATATTTTAGTAAAACAATATTTATGAAATCAAATTTCCAAAATAAATATATATTTCAAAATGCTCATTTACAATAAATAATAACAGATATTCAAATACATACACAAAGTTTAATCTTTTTTTAAGGGTGTATTACCGCTCAAAAAATTTCCCATTTGGAGAGGGTGTTTCACTGTTTTCTAAATGTGAAACTATTACGAAATAAGTTACGACTAACGTTTCATGAAGTTAGAAAAGGAGATTCCGCAAACAAGAAAGATATAAAAGCTGAAGTAGGTCGGGGGTCTAACGATACTGGTTAGGCCTGTGTATTATTGGTTGAATGTATTTCGCTATTGGGTATTTAAAATATGACATATTTTGTCAAGTCCACGTGGACACTTGAACAGTTTCAGTCAGTGAATCTTACAAACCTAGAAGATGGAACAATAAATTAAATATAGGTATCCGATAATTATTATGTACAGTGTGTTCAATAATGCGTTGTACTTTATCGATAAAAAATAAATGTTAATGATATTTTATGTATATATTGGTGAGCCTTTTTTTATGAAAAATAATAAGTAAAAATAAAATATTCTCTACAAAAATTATAAATGTAATATAACTATAATATCATTATTATAAATGCAATTAGTTTATAAAAATAATCCATCTTAAGCGATTGTAATTATTTATTTTTTAATATAGGTACAGGTAAATAAACACAAGTATTTACATAATTTAAAAAAGTATGCATCATTTATTTTTATTTGGAAATTAGAATTTTTAACATATTTTCTTCATAAAATTTTGTTAGCTTGGGAAGCATTTTAGTTCACCAAAAGTTTTCACGCTTTTCGATCTGAAAAAAAAGTATAAGTATATAACATATGAATTTTTATTGAAATAATATTCCCAAAGGTGTCCTTACTATAAAATAACAAAAATCTTTCTTGATTATGGCTAATTGCCCCTGAATTTGAAAATTATTTGGGAATAGTTCTGTTTATTTTATTTAACGACGACGTTTCGACAGCGTAGTGCTGTCCTCATCAGGTAAAGAGTAAATAACAAATAACAAAATACATGTAGTCAAGACAACAAGTTTACAGAAAGAGGGTAACAGATCAAAAGTTACATAAAAAACATACATAGTTAAAAGACAGAAAAATTATGAATGAATAACAGAACTATTCCCAAATATTGTTTTTATTTCATTATTATGAGTTCTGAAAGCTTCTTTCAATATTTAATATTATTTGTCATTACTACATAACTATTTTTTTTTTGCTCAACTGCTTCTTCTGGAGCGAGTGTCTGTATGGAGTATGGACATTTTATTTCTACAATAGTATTTTGGTCAATTACTCCGTCTAAAGATGCTCCTAAATATGAATGTTCTTCATGAATAAAAAATCCACAGTCTTTTACCAAAAAGTTATGACTTACTTCAAATTCCTTTTTGGCTATTAGTTCGTGTTCTACTTCCCAACATATTGCTAAAAAAAAAGTATGATCCATTTATCAATCTTTGGGCTAGTTTCATGGCATTTGTTGTTTCTCGCCGTTTGCACAAAATTCCAAAGTTAGATGCAGTCAGTCTATGCGATTTTTCCTCTTTCCAAAGTGGATTATTTGCCTAGCCTATAGTATTTTTTTCAACTATTGCTATTTCTTCCGGAGTTTTCTTTTAAAAAATTAAAAAGTCTTTAAAATGTCTTCTTACCTTGAATCATCGATATTTCCTTCAAAATTCTGAGGTGTTTCTTCATATGCACTAACAGGAAGATCTAATGGAAAATCCATGGAACAAGATTTAATTCTCTTTGCAGCTCGTACGCTAAATGAATAAAATAGGGAATATTTTTTTAATTAATATATTATTTGTATATACTACAGTACTTACTCTTTCATGCGATTTCTCCAGCTCCTAGGCTTTTTCTTAGCACTTTGTCTACTTTTATTTATCTCACTCATTCTGTTTTTCTGCTATCACCAATAGTCATTCAGTGAATGAAATGCTACTAACTATGAATAAGACACCGTTTACAATGCAAGAGCACTTTCTCCTAATTTGGAATTTAGTCAAACAATATCTCTAAGTATAATTTCTAGGAAAAAAGAGTCGGAAAAATGATATGGGCTGTCCCTCTACTCAACTTACCCACTTGTATGTCACCATTGCCACCTACCTCGCAACTTTAATACTAATATAGGAGATATCGCAATTTTTAATATAAATGTATCTATAGGAATATTTTGACAAAAATTGGTACACATTATGTATTTTGACAAGGGGAATCGATTTTTGATAAAATTAAATCCGTACCTCCCGCCAATTAATCGGTGATCATTTATTACCCAAAAATTGGTAGAGGTACAAATTTGTCAATAGCACCACTGGATTGTACATACTTTCTTATATAAAAATCCCAATTTTCAAAATATATACTTTCTTTACGACTGCCTTATAGTGTGGATCGGACTATTAGAATGCTGTAATATTGTCAAATTCATATTATGCAATACCTATTTATTTTATTAGAATTAGTTAACAATATTGTGTAAATCAAAGCCATATGTTTATAAAATGCAATTTATTCATATCTTCCGCACATGTGCCAATGAACTCTGTCTTAAAGAAAGAAATTATTATTATTATTGTTGTTGTTTTCGAGTTTGCGCTAACTCTCTTAGTTGGACATGCGTGATTTTATGTATGTATGCATTTTTTTGACAAATTCGTTATATTGAAATTAAAATTAAATAAAATAAAAATTACAAAGTTACGTCTAGTTTCACTAGTTTATTTTATATATTTGTTTCAAAGAGAAATTCGCAATTTGCTCTTTAAAATTAAATACTTGAATTATTCGGGTTTTTCCAATTTGTAGCGTGTACAGCTGGTTCCTGCGCAAGCTGTACTGCGCAATTAGGCTCCGCCCATTAAATTTATTATTTCTGTTCTGCCTGTTCCACAAACTCAATGTCCGTGTTTTTTTATGTTTACAGGTTTACAGAGACTGTCGTACATACTCGTGTAGACCTTCGATTACATTCGAACTTGACAATTTGCGGCAATATTTGAAATGAATGAAGTGTAAAGTACTTATAGACAGGCATACATTTTGAAGGACTTTTTTCGCAACAAAAAAAAAATGTCGATGAGCTCTGTAATAAAAATACCTAAAATACACGAATCTGCCTACTATAATGCCCTAATATTATCTAATACCTATTTTTCAATATTTAGTTTATTAGATTTAGTTAACAATTTTATTTAAATCAAAAGCATATCTTCATAAATTGCGATTTATTAAAATCATACGCCCATGTGTCAATGAACTCTGTATTAAAAAGCTTCAAATTCACGAATCTGTATATTAGAATGCACTAATGTTGTCAGATACCTAAGTAGCAATATTTATTCTAATTATGGGATCGCATAGCTGAGTGTACAACGAATCAGGATAAAGAATTTATGGTCCCAAGTTCGAGCTCGACCACTGCCGAAAAAAATATTTATAATTTATAAATGGCACAAAATGACACCTGTGGTGCGCTCTTCACGCCAACTTTGGGTGTCCGTACGATGACCTCTGGTAACCGCCCTCCGGATGAAATATGTCGTCTCATTACCGATATCTGCTTATTTGCAGATATGACACACCCGACAACGGGTAAAAGCCATGGTGACGTGATGATATTTTTTATTTATTTACTTATTTATATTAAATTCTAATCCTATATAAGTGTACGGGCAAGGTCGCACAATATTTTGATAAAATATTTAATAATAATGGGATAAACAAAAATCTTTAAAATTGTTTAATTATTATTTTTTCCATGAGTAGTTTATAACATCTTCAGACTGGGCCCATAAACCATTTTTTTAAAATAAAATTTCGTTTAATTTTGAAGCAATTCGTGGTATCAAAAAAGTCATAATTTTTTTTTTATAACTGCATTTTATTTTTAAAGAAACCTATAGCTATCTTTTTTACACCAGTTTCTGCAGTAGGCTGCGCTAGAAAGATACCAATAGTGTCACGTTATCCGTGACCCTGGAAATAAATTCAAATATCTCGAAGTACTTTAAGGATAAAGTGTACATTTTATTATTTTTTGTTATGGTTTATGGACCCATTTTACCAAATACTTTTTAAAAAAATGCTATGGGAATATTGTTTATATAAGCAATTAAATGCATATTAAAATCAAGCCCCTTAGGGTGACACTAAAAAACAAATAATACATTAAATAAACAACAAAATATATCGTCAAACAAAGAAGGCACAAATGTCGGGCAAACTGATAATATACAAAATATAATTTTGAAAAAATGCATGACTGGTTTATTTTCTAATAGTCCAGGAAATCTACGATTTTACTCAAAGAAATTGCAACAAAAGCTTTTTTTACGACTTCGATTTTCAGGCTACAACACGTGTACGGTCGGTGACGTACACTAAAACAGCAGTCGCAGCAGACTGCACATGCAGTCAGTAGTGCTTAGTACATTGCATACTGACTTCGCTTGTTTCATCCCCACTATCGAACTCTTTCCACGTATTTTATTGTTATCACGTCTAGATTACTAGTTGTAAGCGACGTTGCCACTTGTTAAACACGATAGTGGCCCGCAATCATTGGCGGACGAAACGCGAGCCACGTCATTTCCATATCCAGTATATATAGGTACCCTACAAGTACAATACCCATAACCTGGATTTTATTAACAATACATGACTAGATGTAAGTAATTCGAATGCAAATAATTTTTATTTCAAAATTGGAAAATTGCTTATTACATTACTAATAATAATTATTATTTTAGCTTTATAACAAATTCTTATTAAAACAATTCTAATAATTTATCGCTTAAGTCAGTGTCCGCTCCAGCATTTACGTCGCCCCGGAGAAAAAGACAAATTGCTGCCCCTTAAACATATACATTTAATATTATAAATCTTTTATTTAAAATAATAATCAAATGGTTTTAAATTAAAATAAAAACGTATATTTAGAAATATAATTAACATTCAAGTAGGACAAAACAATAAAAACTAAAACATAGTTACAAATTGTTAACCAGGTGCATTTTTAATTATTTTACAAAAAATCGACAGGTATAAATTTCGATAATTAATAATTATCAATATTTTGACACATTCCCAGCCAAAATGACGCCCTTTAGATTTGCCGACCTGGACAAATGTCCAGGTTGTCCGCCCCTAGAGCGGGTACTGCTTAAGTGTGTGGTGCAATGGTGCAGAGCATCACTATTTAATTATACGAATGGTGCCGGAGAACGTGAGCACCACTGTTGTTGCCGGCCGGCCCTGGCAAGTTATTAATATTCAATACCGATTGTCACATGTTTATTGAAACTAAATAAGTAATTGTTAAACAAGTTATCTATTTCATGTAATTAAAAGAGTGAAAACATTTAATATACGTCTGAAATCGTGCATTTCGCTTTTTCCAAGTTAATTTCAAATTTGTCGAAAATTATAATAAGCAGCAAATTATTAATATTAAATACCGATTTTCACATGTTCATCGAAATTAAATTAGCTATTGTTAAACAATTTATCTATTTCATGTGATTAAAATAGTGAAAACATTTAACATACGTCTGAAATCGTGCATTTCGCTTTTTCCAAGTTAATTTCAAATTTGCCGAAAATTATAATAAGCAGCAAATTATTAATATTAAATACCGATTTTCACATGTTCATCGAAATTAAATTAGCTATTGTTAAGCAATTTATCTATTTCATGTGATTAAAATAGTGAAAACATTTAACATACGTCTGAAATCGTGCATTTCGCTTTTTCCAAGTTAATTTCAAATTTGTCGAAAATTATAATAAGCAGCAAATTATTAATATTAAATACCGATTTTCACATGTTCATCGAAATTAAATTAGCTATTGTTAAACAATTTATCTATTTCATGTGATTAAAATAGTGAAAACATTTAACATACGTCTGAAATCGTGCATTTCGCTTTTTCCAAGTTAATTTCAAATTTGCCGAAAATTATAATAAGCAGCAAATTATTAATATTAAATACCGATTTTCACATGTTCATCGAAATTAAATTAGCTATTGTTAAGCAATTTATCTATTTCATGTGATTAAAATAGTGAAAACATTTAACATACGTCTGAAATCGTGCATTTCGCTTTTTCCAAGTTAATTTCAAATTTGCCGAAAATTATAATAAGCAGCAAATTATTAATATTAAATACCGATTTTCACATGTTCATCGAAATTAAATTAGCTATTGTTAAACAATTTATCTATTTCATGTGATAAAATAGTGAAAACATTTAGCATACGTCTGAAATCGTGCATTTCGCTTTTTCCAAGTTATTTTCTAATTTGCCGAAAATTATAATAAGCAGCAAATTATTAATATGAAATACCGATTTTCACATGTTCATCCAAATTAAATTAGCTATTGTAAAACAATTTATCTATTTCATGTGATTAAAATAGTGAAAACATTTAACATACGTCTGAAATCGTGCATTTCGCTTTTTCCAAGTTATTTTCTAATTTGCCGAAAATTATAATAAGCAGCAAATTATTAATATTAAATACCGATTTTCACATGTTCATCCAAATTAAATTAGCTATTGTAAAACAATTTATCTATTTCATGTGATTAAAATAGTGAAAACATTTAACATACGTCTGAAATCGTGCATTTCGCTTTTTCCAAGTTAATTTCAAATTTGCCGAAAATTATAATAAGCAGCAAATTATTAATATTAAATACCGATTTTCACATGTTCATCGAAATTAAATTAGCTATTGTTAAACAATTTATCTATTTCATGTGATTAAAATAGTGAAAACATTTAACATACGTCTGAAATCGTGCATTTCGCTTTTTCCAAGTTAATTTCAAATTTGCCGAAAATTATAATAAGCAGCAAATTATTAATATTAATACAATGCAGAGCTGGACGGTGGTTTTCAAACAAGTGTGGCAATCTTCAAATTATACGCCCTATTTTTTTTAACAATTTGCAATTAATTAATTAATTGTTAACTAAATTAAAGAATATTAAAAAATTACATATAATTGTTCAAAAATAAATCTTTATTAATCGTAGAACAATAGGAAACGAGAAACAAGGTATAGTATACAAATGAAAATAAATATAAATTACACAGGGTATTTTTCAACGTCGGGTAAAAACTTTCGGGTATATAGTACTGACCAAAATGGGCAAAAAAAGCTTAAACAGTATAGGTCTGATCTTTACTTGTTTCCGAGAAAAGGGCCATTTTGTATTAGAAACGAAGAAAAACTGACAAAATTAGTGAATTTTTTTTGTCTATACTAGTAAATGAACTATTTAACAGTTAAGAAGTTATTTGAAAATTTGCTACAACATTTCACTTAGTACAATTATTTTTTAAAAAAGAAAAGCAAATCTAAGATGACCTCTGATGTAAACTAAAAAACTCATTTAATCGAAATCTTAAGAGGCAATGCATCTTGAAGTGCAAATCAAAGTTTATTATTATAGTACGATAGGTAATCTATGTTTCCTATGAAAAAAACAATATTTGAAATAAGCTGCGAGAAAAAAAAATTCAAATGAAAGATTTGAGCAATAATATTTGGAATGAAAAACTTTTGTCTTCCGTGTTCAAAAATATGAAAAAGTATTAGAAATTTTAATATATTATGTGAAAACAACGCTTCATTCAGCATATAATTACAAAGATGAAATAATAAACAAATATATATTCGACAAAATTATTTAAAGTTGTGTACAGCAAATATTTATGAAGCAAAAATATATTATTTATTTATTCTATAAGATTGTATAATTAGATATATCGCAATACAGATAAATATACTATATATTTACATATTAAATTTCTAATCTTTTAAACCATGGTTTTCAAATTGTGCAACTCTACTATTCTAGTATAGTCTAGTCTGGGTCAATGCTTAAGATTAATTATTTCTGAATTTTTAATAACAATTTTATAAATATGAAAACTATATTTTTATAAAATGCGAATTATTAAACTCATACTTAATTGGGTCGCTCCCTCGCCACTAATATCATTACGGGCCGTTAGTTGACAGCTGTTAACCGCACACATGGTTAAAAATACATCGAATTGATGTCATCAATTAGCGAGATCTGCTTCTATCTGTAATTTCAAATCTCCGAGTACGACAAACAGCACTATGTGCAACCTATACATCGCAAGCCGGTATCACAAGAAATGCTGGCCGTGCGGCACGCCAGGGATGGATTAAGGTTCCAATTTTAAAAATATCGTCAGAAAAGTCAATAAAATTGTTGATATGTATCACTTAAAGGAAACTATTGTGTATTTTGTTTTAAATTTAGCTACTACAATAACACCGCAGCGGGGGCACGTCGTAATTGTTAAATGAAATTAACACTCAAAATAATTTGAAATGTCTTCTATTTGATTATCTAATAATAATATTAACAATTAAGATGATACTTTTGATATACATTTAAAAGTACTTTTTTTGAGGTTGGATTATATTGAGGGTCTTTGCATTTTTTATTTTTTCTAATTCTCCCTAAAATAATTTCGACCAGAATGCATTCTTTATAAAATTAAATTAATCCCCGTTCCATTTTATGTTCCACATTTAAAAAACCTTACTTTATGTAAGTGATTTAAAAGTATCTTACATCTTACTAAAATTCATAAGTATTATTTATGAATTTTAATACGGATATGAGATAGAACGAATATCACTAAGTAGTTTTTATTGTTTATAACACCTAGCATTCCTCGTGGCATTCAATGAAATAAATTTTCGATGATTTATTATATAATTTCCATGCATCCGTTATATTTATAATTAATTGCGTAGAATTATGATTATTATTCCTTGCAATAATTTTGTCAACGTAGCGAATTGTAAACACATTTCAAATTGACATTACTTATTTTTTCATCCTCTCTCAAATCAGATGGCTAAATTAGAATAACGCAGAAATTTAAAATAGGTATGAATTTTTTTTTCATATTATACAGGGTGAGTCACCGAAATCGCCGTCTTCGATATCTCCCTTGTCGTTAGAAATACAGCATAAGTTTATTAACAGAATTTATTCGACTACTCAAGGAGCATAACGTAAAATAATTTCACATATACAGGGTGTTGCATTACGGCTCGGCGAGAATTGTTTCTCTTTTTTTAAATGGAACATCCTATATATTTTTATATATTTTGAATTGTATTTTATTCACCTATACGAACATATGAATTTTGTTTTAGTTTTCCGCGGCGTTGCCAAGTTATTCCGTTTTTTCTCTAAAAAAGACCGAATACACGCATTGCTTTATAAAGGCTTACTGAAGTTATTTTAATAGTAAGAATTAAGAATTTTCTTTTCTGTATAACTGTAATTATACTCTATGTTCTGACATATTTTTTTTTAAATGTAATTATACAGGCTGTTCAATAAAGCGAATCAAATGTGCTCAATTTCAAATGACTATAACTCGTCATTTTCAAATGGAACACCCTATATTTTATTATTCAGTTGTGTGTATTTTTGTATTATCTTCATATGTTATTAAGGGTATCCCATGCCTAAAACCAATAATTTCGGAGATTTTCACCATTTTTCTCTAAATTTATATATTTAACTAAAAATTAAATCTAGTACACCATGGATACTGTTTTTTGAATAAGAAACAATTGCAGTAATGACAGTATTTTCATTAGCCAGGTTGTTATTAATAACAGAGGGATTAAGTAAATTAATTTATTAATATGTCTCTCACAAGAAGAACTTCTTACGAATATGGTGTACGCACTTAGAGAAGCGGAAAGAAACCTTTTTTGTCGTACTGAACATGACCAGTTCTGTTAAACCTTTCCCTTAGTTTTTTAAAAGAACGCGGATTTGGATGTCGTCTGCCCGGAAACCGTTGTGCATAAATTCTTGATGCCAAAAGAGGGTTTGTTTCCGCTGCTTCAAGTGTGTACACCATATTCCTAAGTTCTTCTTGCGCACTCTCCACGCCAGCATTGAGTGCCCGTGAGATGACACCTGGCCTGACCAGCATACACCATATTCGTAAGTTCTTCTTGCGAGAGACTCATATTAATAAATTAATTTACTTAATCCCTCTGTTATTAATAACAACCTGGCTAATGAAAATACTGTCATTACTGCAATTGTTTCTTATTCAAAAAACAGTATCCATGGTGTACTAGATTTAATTTTTAGTTAAATATATAAATTTAGAGAAAAATGGTGAAAATCTCCGAAATTATTGGTTTTAGGCATGGGATACCCTTAATAACATATGAAGATAATACAAAAATACACACAACTGAATAATAAAATATAGGGTGTTCCATTTGAAAATGACGAGTTATAGTCATTTGAAATTGAGCACATTTGATTCGTTTTATTGAACAGCCTGTATAATTACATTTAAAAAAAAATATGTCAGAACATAGAGTATAATTACAGTTATACAGAAAAGAAAATTCTTAATTCTTACTATTAAAATAACTTCAGTAAGCCTTTATAAAGCAATGCGTGTATTCGGTCTTTTTTAGAGAAAAAACGGAATAACTTGGCAACGCCGCGGAAAACTAAAACAAAATTCATATGTTCGTATAGGTGAATAAAATACAATTCAAAATATATAAAAATATATAGGATGTTCCATTTAAAAAAAGAGAAACTATTCTCGCCGAGCCGTAATGCAACACCCTGTATATGTGAAAATAATTTTACGTTATGCTCCTTGAGTAGTCGAATAAATTCTGTTAATAAACTTATGCTGTATTTCTAACGACAAGGGAGATATCGAAGACGGCGATTTCGGTGACTCACCCTGTATATTACACGATTATGCCGATTAGTGATTCACTCGTATCAAAAACTTCCATTCATAAAATTTCTCTAATTTTTGGAACATCTTCAAATCGGTTCATTTCTGATTTTTGTATCAACCATTCCTACAGTAATTAAAGATATCCTACAATATTGCGATTTGAATTCGCCAGAAAATTATATTTTAAATCATATCTTACGAATGTTTCTGATGAGCAGTTTGCCTCTTTAAAATACATATTACATTCATGTGAATTAAAGTGTTAGTCGTGAACCAAATTAAAAAAAATAAATCGCGATATTTTTAAAGAGTGTGGTATAAAAAATAAGTAATCAGCCGAATTGAAAATATATTTAAAACTCGCAAACAGTCCCCGTATTTTAATTTAAATTGAAAATTGTGGGAAATCGTTGAAAATATTACTAGGATTAATATTCGTAACTTTAAACAATTATTTATAAATATAACGGATGCATATACTACATAATCATCAATGCAACGACGAATTCAAGTTGTTATAAATAATAACAACTATTGTATAGTATAAAGTATTAAATATGTAGCATTGTTTATTTTTATGTAAGTTAGTTTCTTTCATAAATTGTTATTGTTTTCTTTTAAGTAAATATGTTTCTTTATATATGTCGCACCTCACATTCGTATTGAATTTTACAAATATGTACTTGTATTTGAGTAAGTTCTTTTGATTTACTCATATACCTAACGCACATAAGGTTTTTTGAATATGTTGCCTTTGCATTATAGACATTTGAAAATATGTATGTTAAATATTTAATGTACCTATAGGGAAATAGGAACTTATTTTTTTATTAATTACTTGAGAGTCAGAGTCGCTTTATTTAATGTCTGATTTTATACGTATCCCATCGTAGATTATTACCCATTACTGGGTGTGTTTTTATTCGCGGCCTGAAAGTTATTTAAAAATTAGATTCGAAGTCAGATCGTCAGAATCACTACAGGTTATTTAACGCATCCAGCCACGCTATCTTTTAATAATAATAGTTTATACATACATTACAAAATTAAAGGAATATCATTAAATTTGGTATTTACTTTTTACTCTGCTACACAATAATAATACAAGAATAGTAAATAGAAATAATAACTATGAGTTCGAAACATATGCGAAACGTATATCAAATGTATGTTTGCATATTTTTAAGAAAAACGAAATATGTATTTGGCAGTTTTTTTGAGAACTGATATTTCTAAATTATTACTTCAAGGGTAACGGCCTTATGACAAAGATTAAAGTGTATTGTTAAATGATTTTTCCATTCCACAGGTAATTTTACTCCACTCTTTAGTTTTAATATTAAAATTTTGTAGAATTATTTATTAGTTGTGTTGTAAGAAATGTTTGTTAGTATTTTAAAGATGCTCAAAGAACATATTAGTAGTTCTGTAAAATATATTGCTAAGTTCATTAATGGAACATTAACAAATTTTTATTTACCCCATAAATATTAAACAATGTTGTTTTTATGTTGACCTGGTTTTTGGTTTATAATGCATATTTTACTATAATTATAATTTATATAATTTTAATATATTTTTGGATTCATCAATTTTTTGATTTCTGTTTGAGATATTGCATTGATTCGTAATATGATTTTTTAAAAATATTTAAAAATTTAGTTAAAAAATAATTATACATTATTCGACACACGTATGACATAAAAAATACAAATTTAAAATGTTTTATTTTTATTCTCCAGAATATTGCAATAAAACTCAAAGTTGATAATAGATAAATATAGCGCACACAAAGAGACAGAGAGAGAGAGAGAGAGAGAGAGAGATAGCATATAAGTTGAAATAAATATTGGTATCAGAATATGCGATCCACTGCGTTCGTCAAACACCTGCGGAATACAGGTGGCGCCTTCGGAGAGCATAGTGCGGATGTTACGAGTACTACCACTTTTGTACACAACCCGGGAAAGTTACTTTGAAAGTCTGCATGTTTGCAACTAAAATACCTGAAAATTCAATAATATTTGCGTGTAAAATATTTGCTGTAAATAAAATTAAATATTAAATAAAATAACGGTTAAAACCGGTAACCGATTAATTAATAAGTTTGTTTTTAAATCACGAACGAAAAAAATATATTGCGTTTTCGTTCTAATAAAAATTTCGGTTTATTTCGTTATTTCGTTTTTGTTCTCATTTCATTTTTAGTCCCTGGTCGAAACAATATGAATTTTTGAAAGACAAGCATGATATATCCATCCTTATCGCACACGCTTATTGCCTTTCCAAAGGAGAGAGATAAATGTATGCCAATTTCTTAATTCGTTCAGATACAAAAGACCTTCATCGGACATCTTTTAAAAAAATGCTGTAAATAATTACGTTTTACTTATTAAAAATAATTAATTTTTCATTAAACATTCATATTTTCAAATTTTATGAATGTTTCGTAAATAACTATTATTCACAATCACTTGCTGGAAAGTCACTTTTCAACCGGTCGATTAGTTCAACACGTCGCGAAGTTGTTAGTTCTCAACCTGAGAAATCAGTGCACATTTAATTTTAAATTAGGTAATAGAACTGCTGTAAGTTACCGCTGTCCAAACTGATGAGTTGCAGTTCCCAGGCGTCGAACCCGACACCTGAGTTTCCCGTTTCCAGTTTATAGACTTTGGAGTAGTTTTAGTTTAGTCAGAGTGAAGAATCCAAATAAGTAACATTAAAATATAATAAATGTAATAAGTCGTATTTTTATTAAATAAACATTAAATAATTTTTATGTGTAACAAATGATAGTTTTGATATATAATAAATTCACAATAAAAAACCCTTTTTAAAAACACTATTTCGGATCGTCGAAATATAACTTGTATATTCTCACGTACTAAAAACATTAATTTCGGGCACTTATAAGATTTTAGAACAAATTTTTAGATCACATAATTTGAACCCACAGACCTCAAAATGTACGCATTACAAAATAATATAAATCTTAAATTTTGACCTCAATATGTACCATATATAGTAATATATAAATTTAAACGCCCGACCTCAAAGAGTACTCTTGACATATATATATATATATATATATATATATATATATATACAGGGTGGAAACGAACTTTATGTCATAAATTTAAGGGTGAGTAGTATGACATGTGTAGATTACGAAACTGAAAGTTTTTTTTTTAAATTCGAAAAACGAAAATTCAACTTTTCTTAAGGAAACTTTTTTTTACTGCTGTTTTAATTCATATTTCATTAGAAATATGGTTATCAAAAATACATTCAAAATTAGTTGTATAAGGTATTATTCTTATAATAATTAAATTAAATAGCATTTTTAACGAAAATAATTGTGTAATAGATAAAATAATGCAAATGCGTTGCCAGTGGTCCAGTGGTACCCAAAATGTTGGTTTCATGAAAACTACCCTTAAATATGCGAATTTTAAAAAAATTCTTTCTGTTTCGTAATCTACATATGTCATACTACTCACCCTTAAATTTATGACATTAAGTTCGTTTCCACCCTGTATATATATATATATATATATATATATATATATATATATATATATATATATATATATTATTTTTGGAAATGTGGTGTAAAATTCTGAAATACACCGTTTCCGATATCTCAATAAGAAAGTAATAGTATTAAAGTACATTTTTTTTAAGGATTGGGTACTCAAGAACAATATGCGTTAGGCGACCTGACTGGTAAACTTTTTGGTAGAAATAATATAAGTGATTTAATACCAGGTAGTGTTGAACTAAAAGGATCTTATTGGGATGTATATCTACCTCTAAAAGGCGAATTTTCTATCGTACATAGATCTTTAGTCATATATAAGTAAGCAAAACTGCGTTCTAAAGAAATCAATGCTTTTCTTCTTGAATCATATGAAGAGCAACTCAGGAGAATGATAGAGAGAATACGTGTAGTTGGAAGAAGTATCAATCTGATGTTGAATGTTGATAAATCCAAAGTGTTAGTATTTGAAAGGAGTAAACTGATGACTGAGTGCAATGTGTTGGTGGATGGAGTGAAACTGGAGCAGGTAAATGAGTTTGTATATTTGGGTAGCATGATGTCGAGGGAAGGTCGAATTGATCGAGAGATAGAAAGGAGAGTGAGTGGTTAAGTGTATATAATGCTGGGCATAGACGGGGAAACATAAAAAGAGAGTGACTGCCGTGGAAATGAGGTATTTACGTGGTGTATGTGGGTATGTCAGACGGGATCGCGTGAGGAATAATTTGGTGTATGAAGAATGTATGGTTAGGAACAATGTTATTAAGAGAGTTGGTGTGAGTCAGTTGAAATGGTTTGGGCATGTTGAGAGAATGGCGAGTGAACGGCTTGTTAAGCGTATATATCTTGGTGAGGTTGAGGGTTTTCGATTGCGTGGCCGACCAGTGTGTAGGTGGATGGATGTGGTTGGTAGGGTGCTTAAAGAGAGAGAGTTTCCAAGTATGAAGAGAAGAAGAGCAGTTTTTTAATGTCTGTACTTTTATCAAGTCCATATTAATCAAAATTATTAAAATTATCCTTGTAATATATTTTTTTCAGAAATACACAATATTCGACTCACATAATTTCAGAACCATGGGTATGTGGATCTGTAGCCCTATACGACAACTCATTTTTACACGCCAGGTAGATATAAATATTTCTACGTTATAGTAAATTGACATACGTTCATATTCAAATATCGCCTTCCAGATCTGTTTTCACCGCTGAAGTACTATTTAGGTATCCAATAGTAGGACGGATACTATTTCGTCAACTTAGAGACGAACCATGGTCAGATACAACTGTTTTAGTTGACTATCTTATCCACGCAGATGGAAGCAGTATTAATAATACTGCAGAACATAGATGGGCTGTACATGAATTTAGCCCCGGGAAAGATTTTTATGATTGGCAAAATAGGTGTTTGAGTGCTGGGGAAATATACAACACATTTAAAGTAAGTTATGGTTATAAGATATAATACTAATTTGACGGCGACTATTGGAGAAAAAATTACCCACACGTCTGCGCTTTCGTGGCTAAACTTTTTCTTTCGTGACTAAATGTTACAATTAATCACAACGATACATAATTTCAAATGACAACAACCATGTCATTAACGCTCTCGGCACCGTAATCGGCAAACCATAAAAACAGGGATTGGATGACGTTTAATCACACGCGTCAGAGCCAAAGCTAAGACTACCAGTTCGCTGCCGAGCGATCCCTGTCCCCGAGTGCAAGCCCGGTTAAGGCCCACTGTTGGGGACAGGTCACTATCCAGACCCTACTAGCTATGCAGGCTAGCACCCCAGCAACTCACCCGCGGGGGTGACGTAGCATCCCTAAGCAGCATATGCCTACTGAAACCACTGCCCTCCGCCATCGCGCATTCTGCAGACCACAGCGCGCCTCCCTTTACGCCGACCGGGCATTAATACCCCGTGTACGGTCATTCCCACGGAGTACCAGATTAACCTTCCGGTGAAGGTTTCGCTGATACAGAGTAGAATCGGCGGTAGCACCATCCCTGGCAACGCACAGCAGCATCACCAGTCCTACCCCAACAGCTCCTTAATTAGGCTCTTGCAAGCCAGGCATAAGTATCACCTTGGGGTGGGGGAGTCGCCACTTCCTTGCTTCCACCGAGCAGCCCTTAGGAAAAGACGAAACTAATCCGTCCAGTACCGCTCGGCATCCATACCCTTGGCCCAATGAATATACACGTACTGGCATCTTGCACACCCCCCATTCGTGCTGCACACAACAATCATCCGTCATTCACCCCGTCGCGTAACCCAGTTTCACTTACGCACACTCACATTCAACTGACACACCATCCTACAGTGGCTGCAACAGCTACCCTCCTCCGGCGTTCCCTCCCCCCTGAAGGACCCCCGAAACGTCTACCGACTCTCCACGTACCACGACCCCCATCGCCACTGAAACCACTGCCCTCCGCCATCGCGCATTCTGCAGACCACAGCGCGCTTCCCATTACGCCGACCGGGCATTAATACCCCGGATATGGTCAGTCCCACGGAGTACCAGATTAACCTTCCGGTGAAGGTTTCGCTGATACAGAGTAGAATCGGCGGTAGCACCATCCCTGGCAACGCACAGCAGCACCACAAGTCTTACCCCAACAGCTCCTTAATTAGGCTCCTGCAAGCCAGGCATAAGTATCACCTTGGGGTAGGGGAGTCGCCACTTCCTTGCTTCCACCGAGCAGCCCTTAGGAAAAGACGAAGCTAATTCGTCCAGTACCACTCGGCATCCATACCCTTGGCCCAATGATTGTACAAGTACTGGCATCTTGCACACCCCCCATTCGTGCTGCACACAACAATCATCCGTCATTCACCCCGTCGCCTAACCCAGTTTCACTTACGCACACTCACATTCAACTGACACACCATCCTACAGTGGCTGCAACAGCTACCCTCCTCCGGCGTTCCCTCCCCCCTGAAGGACCCCCGAAACGTCTACCGACTCTCCACGTACCACGACCCCCATCGCCACTGAAACCACTGCCCTCCGCCATCGCGCATTCTGCAGACCACAGCGCGCCTCCCATTACGCCGACCGGGCATTAATACCCCGGGTACGGTCAGTCCTACGGAGTACCAGATTAACCTTCTGGTGATGGTTTCGCTGATACAGAGTAGAATCGGCTGTAGCAACATCCCTGGCAACGAACAGCAGCATCACCAGTCCTACCCCAACAGCTCCTTAATTAGGCACTCACATTTAGCTGACACACCATCCTACAGTGATTGCAACAGCTACCCTCCTCCGGCGTTCCCTCCCCCTGAAGGACCCCCGAAACATCTACCGACCCTCCACGTACCACGACCCCCATCGCCAACAGGTCCCTTACATCGTCTAACAAGGAGCAATCACAAAGAATATGAAGCCAGCTCTCATCGCACTCACTTTCATTCTCCAAACCCCTAGCGTGCAGAAACGCACAGAAAGTTCAGCTTCAGGCTGGGATTGAACCACCGACACCGGCCGGCAAGTGTGACGTCGTGGATGAAAGAGTAGGTCATCCTACCCTTCTCCGACGCGTCCCACTTCCGCTGCCAAACCTCGATGGCCTTTCCCTCCAACAGGGTCTTCACCTGGGATAGGCTCAGGTGCTAGTGACAAACCATGCTTAACTTGCTTAACTCTTACTTGCCTCCAACCACCACAGCAACTCCACCATTAACATCTGCATCACCTCCGTAAAAAGACCGTAAACACCCTGTTAAATATTCATCTATCTATAAAACTTAAAAAAAAAAACTCTCCAAAAATGTGTCTTTCTAGGTCGATTTCTTGAATACAACGCGCCCGGAAGACTGTTCAACATCTACTTTAGGAAACTGTAGATCTGGAGATTTAAGCGGAAGGCACGGACTCTTTGCTATAGCTGGTTCTAGATTCCAGAGCGCAAAGATATCTAGAAAAATATTTACAGATTCTTTACTACCTTTAACAGGACCTCATGGTATTTTGGGAAAAAGTTTAGTTATCTATGATGATTTTGGTCCAAAAGCTAGAGGTGAACGATTGGCTTGTTCTAAGTAAGTATGCTCTACGCTGTCTGTTCAGAAAATAACCGAACATTACTAATGTTACACTTTTTAGGATTGGAGGAATTTATAGAAGAAAGGCAGTAGTCAAAGATTGGTTTCCCAATGGCGAAGAGCTATCAGTAAAAGGAAAATTAGAATTTTTCCAACAGACAGAATATGATATAACAAATGTTGAAGTTGATATGGAAGGACTTATCGAGAATAGCGGATACCACGTTCATATAGTAAGTGAAGAAAAGATAATATTTTTGTAATCCCATCATTTCTCTACAATCGTGCGGGAAATAACTATTCCCAAATTCAAAAAAGTGCGAGAGATAACCAATTCTCACACTAGTGTAGGAAATAATTAAAACATAAGATTTTAGTTTTGTTTTTATGAATCAATTTCATGATCGCTTAAAAATATAATGCATAGCCGCCGAAATAGTAGATGGTGTCAAAAATTTAGAAAACATTTTCTAATTTATCTTATTTTGCAAAGAATACTACTACTAATATATCTTCAGATTACAAAACAAGAAAAATGGTTTTAAATTTTATCTTGAGAATCAGTTTACTGAAGTATTTTCTGATGTATGCACGCTTCTTATTACCTTGATACCTTTTGACGACATTTTTATCCTTTCTTTTATTATTTAATTTTCGTAAAAAATAAATAAATATTTCATCACGGCATATTATGCATTGCTGGGTGTGCCCATCTGCTTCATACACAGATATCGGTAATGATGGAATATTTGTACCGTGTGGGCGCTTACCAGGCGTTACCTTATAGGCACTCAATGCTGGCGTGGAGAGTGCGCCACAGGGGTCAATTTTGTGCCATTACTCCAATTATTTATCTTTAACCTTAAAAAAATATATAGTTTCATTTAAAATAAATAAAACAACACTGGTTGATTTTTTTTATGCTCATTAAAATTGTCTTGTAAAATAGACCTCGTAGCTCTTACAGTTCTCGAGATAGCAATAGCGGACAAAATAAAATTAACACCCTGTATGCTCCTTTCGCTGAAAAGTGAGAATGTGGAACTAATTCATAAACAGAAATAAGTCATTTTATTCGTTCCAAAATAATCCAATGAAAAGGCATTTTCAGATTTGATACGAAATGTACTATTTTCATTTCAGACTCCGGTGGAAGCCCATTTACAGTTTCCGTGTGAAGGGACAACACTTTATGACCACTGGAATCCTTTGAATGTTGATCCAGCATCGTCCCCAAGAACTTATTTAGGTAGTTTAGACTTTACATACAAACATACATACATACATAAAATCACGCGTGTCCCACTTAGTGGGTTCGCACAAACCTGAAAACAATAAGAACAACATCAACATCATACAACAAATCCTTACTCTTAAACATATTAAAGTGACCGATTTTCGGTAGCGAAATACCGCATCCGGATCATAATAACAGTTAGGAAACAATCATCCTTCGCCACATATTCCTATCTAAGCAGACTTCTTTCGCCTCGGCCACACTCATAATCGCATTCATACATGCTCTTCTTCTCTTCTTACATGGAAACTTTCTCTCTTTAAGCACCCTACCAACCACATCCATCCATTTACACACTGGTCGGCCACGCAATCGAAAACCCTCAACCAAGATATATACGCTTAACAACTCTCTTAATAACATTGTTCCTAACCATACATACTTCATACACCAAATTATTCCTCACGCGATCCCGTCTACTCTCTTTTTATGCTTTCCCGTCCATGCCCAGCATTCGCTTCCATACATCAAAGCAGGTACTAGCATTCCATTATATACACTTAACCGGGCATCCCTTGATACGTTAACGTTTCGTGCAAACGTACCCAGAGCACCCATTACCTTACATCCCGCACTCACTCTCCTTTCTATCTTTCGATCAATTCGACCATCCCTCGACATCATGCTACGCAAATATACAAACTCATTTACCTGCTCCAGTTTCACTCCATCCACCAGCACATTGCACTCAGTCACCAATTTACTCCTTTCAAATACTAACACTTTGGATTTATCAACATTCAACATCAGATTCATACTACTTTCAACTACATGTATTCTCCTGTTGCTCTCCATTTTCTCCTAAACCAACTACATCATCAGCATACGCTAACGCAGGCACCATACTTTCACCAATATGTACACCATCCATTTCACTCAAAGCTCTTCGCAGTAATACATTCATATACAAATTAAACAACCACGGAGACATACTACAGCCCTGTTTCACACCAACATTTATACGAAACCAATCACTTTGTTCTACTATTTATTGTTTCTTAACGTATTATTATTTATTCCTGCAGGAACTCCTGATCAATACGAAATGGGTGACCTTAGCGGAAAATTTGGAACTTTGGATAATTTGACTGTTTACAAACATCATTACAATGACACTATGCTACCTTTATTTGGCCCTAGAACTATTTTAGGACGTAGTATTGTCATACACAAAAAGGTAAGAATGTTATTAATTATATTTCTTACCTTCGATTTTAATTTACTTAGGTTTTAATCTACAATAGTAAGAACATATAACAATAGTTTCATAATAAATATTTTGTGAATGTATTATTATTTTTTCCTAGAAAAATAATAGGAGATGGGCATGTTCAACAATAGAAAGAGGCTACAGTCCTTCAGAAGCAAGAGAACTTAGAGCTATAGCTTCTTTTCACCATCCTTCTGGATTTGCTTTTGGCTACATTAGAATGGTAAGTTGTATTTTTTTTATAGTTATTTAACTACGAAGACTATTAATAAAGGCTATTAATAATCAAAAAGTTTTAACGCATTAACAATAATTAACACACGTGTTTTTTTTATTGATACATCATGATACACACCTATGTCTACCTTTATTTTGTAATATTTAAATAAGTTTCAAGGAGATGGACTAGCATCAACTCTCTTTAACTTAGCACTGGAACACGTAATAAGACAGATAGTCTGCTAACTATTAAAGCAACGCAGATGGTAGCGTATGCAGATGACATCAACATCATGGGCCGAAGAGACGCAACAGATATATTCAGAACTCAGAAGACACGCCAAGGAGACGGGACTAGAAATCAACATAAATAAGACAAAGATTCTGACACAAACAAGAAGAGAAAACGCCACACAAAATATCGAGTAGAAAGAATCCCAAAAAGAGCACTTGCATGCAAGATGCGGGGGAAAAGACCGGTAGGAAGACCCCGAAAGCGATGGGAAGATGAAGTAGCCGAAGACGCATAAAGCATCTTGGGAGTCCGCGTCTGGAAGAGAGCAGCACAAGACAGGAAGGAATGGAGGCAGAAACTGAAGGAGGTCAAGGCCCAATTTGGGCTGTAGAACCATTGAAGAATTAAATAAGCTTCATTAGTTAACGAAAAGCGCTGAATTCGGCCAACTATTTTTTGTTAATCGCGCTAAAAACTCTAGACAAAAACTAGCCCCTCTTGTGACGATAAAAGATATAATTGTTAGATTACAAAAATCAGATTGTGAAATTTCTGTCGGTTTTGAGAGTTGTTTAAAACATGAAACCTGAATTATTTGACAGTTTTTTTTACGTTTGCTGAAGTTACGGCTGCTTTTGTCATAAATCCACAGGATTATTGATATGTATCTATTATAAAAAATTTATTATTAATATTATAATTATTATTATTATTATTATTATTATTACAGACACAATTAATAGCAAATGATGGCAGCAAAAGTGATACAATTATAGAAGTAAAACTTCGGCATCCTGGAGTAAATGATCGAAATCAGGTATAATACTTTTTATTTTACGAATAGGGTCATTTAAAAAAAATCATGTTTTTTTTATAAAATCGTGAAATGCGTCTCATTTAATAAATATAGTATTATAAAATGACAAGAAATATGCGACTTTACATTCATAAATTTGCTAAACTTTCACGGCTGTAAAATTCGTGACGTCACACACAACGGTCCACGTAGTTTCCGTTTGCTCTTGTAAACAAACTAACCTAAAATTGTGAAATTAAAATAAATACCAAAAGTTGTATGAAATATATTTTTAGTTAACAATATGTTGCTGTCACAAAATCAAACTGACAAGTCAAAACCCAAATAATCATAGTTCCAAACACAACCGGTGGAGTACTACTGCCGCATTTGCTAAGCCGTGACGTCAGCGTCCAAATATTTGAAATTAAAGACTTTTAAAAAATCATATCTCTGATTCTAAAGACTTGTAAGGTGTAAAACATACACCTACATATTTAATTTGACCTATTTTTTCAAGATAAATAAATTAGAAAATGTTAAATGACCCCGTTGCTTGGATAAGGACTTATTATTTATAGGGCGCGAGTAGACACCTGACTCGAGCGACCTTGAAATGCTTGTACACGTCATTTTGAGAAGAATAATATTTTGAGATATTTTGATTGCTAAAAAGTTATTATTTCACAATTTTCAGGCAGTAAAACACATCAAATTAAAAATATAGGCCCATATTCCGACCGCACTTTTATAATAAGAATAACTTAAACTTATGTTTTGTAGACAAGAGATCATAATTGGGCTATATTCGTAAACCCAGTTGGTGTTGACGCAGCAGTGAAACCCCAAGCAACCCGTTGTGTAGCGGGCGGTTATATGTGGAACCCTTTTTACACCCAATTAGCCGATCCGCTAAATGTAAGCACTTTTTTAAAATTCTAGAACCTTCGAGATGTTATGCACAACATACTTATTATTTTTTTCTTGTAGCAAGATTTATACCGTCAAGAATGTAGTCCCGACAACCCTCTAAGATGTTATGTAGGAGACTTATCGTCTAGATTAGGTCCTATAGATATAGGCCTAAAACGAAAGGTGTTTTCCGATAGTAACTTACCCTTAGAAGGTGACGTAACTGCTATTGGAAGATCTTTAGTTATATATGGACCTAACAAAGATCCACTAAGATACGCCTGTGCGAATATAGAACCAGATTATGATATTATTAAATATGCAAATATCGAGAAACCTCCACGATTTGTAATGTAAGTATTAAGGTCTATACATTTTTGCAAATGCTCAAACCAATTCTGGAAATATTTTCTCCACTCTGAAGCTGATATCGTAGAAACATGGTTTTGAAAGTCTTCAACAGCTTCTTGAGGTGATGAACGCATCTATTGTTCGACAGTGGGGAACAAGAAAAAGTCATTAGGTGCTAAATCGGGTGAATCCGGCAATGAGACATTAATCCGATGTTTTTCTCCTTCAAATATTCAGTTGTTTATGGGAGCTGGCATTGTCGTGATGAAGAATATTGCGACGTTTTTGTTGTTTTCCTTATTTCATCGAAGACCGTTGGCAAACAAATTGTTGTATATCATTCAGCAGTAACAGTTCTTCGATCCTCTAAAGGAATGGTTGCGACGTGAACCCAATCCCACTAAAGTGCTCCATGAACGAACAACTTTAGTGGGATTGGGTTCATCGTCAAACACCCAAACAGTAGACTGTTGTTTGCTTTCAGACTCATACGAGTATATTCAAGTTTCGTCTCCTGTAACAATGTTGTATACGGATTTTGAACGTCCTCGGTCGAATTTTTTCAACATTTTCTGACACCAATCAACACGAGCCTTTTTTGCGCTTCGATCAAATTATGCGGAATCCATCTGGAACAAATCTTTCTCACACATAAATGTTCATGCAAAATCGATTGTATTGCAGTCTGAGATATGCTAAGAGACGCCTCTTTCTGTCTGTAAGTCACATGCCGATCTTCTTTAACCATGTTGCGCACAGCATCGATGTTTTTCGGAATGACAACCGATTTTGGCCGACCTTCTCGACATTCGTCACTGACGGACGCACGACCACGACGAAATTCTGCAAACCAATTGTAAACTTGCTTCTTTTAAACGTTCACTATCAACAACCTACTCGGTCAATTTCTAAGTTGCCACTGGCTTCGCAATAACAAACGTCAATGTTCACAAATACAGTGATGCCACAACTCATTAACGCTATCTATTATTCGATTGTAAAAACAACCCTCGTATATCTTCTCCTTTTCCCTATACCCATGATGGGTGTCGGATTTTGAAATATGTTTTAAGTTCATACGAAATCCTTCCATTTTCTCCTATCCTTTGCTATCTTTTCATTTCTTCAAGGCTTCTATGTACCTCTTTTGATCCCCAGCTCCTTTATTCTTGCAAATTAATATACTTTTTTCTTAAAATTACAAAAGTAGTATTATACTGTTTAAAGTTTTCATGCTTTTCACGTAAAATACCAATTTAAAAGTCCTTCGAATGTACGTCTGAAATTCCTTTAACCAAAGATCACCTCTTATTCGCTAATACCAAGCGTGCGTTGTTAACTTAACTAATATTCCATCTGGAACGCTTGTACATGGTTGTCAAGTATAATTTTCTAGAGGCAATCAAATTAAATCTGGGTGGTAAATAATTTTCAAATTTTTACATAAAATCCGTTAATTTTCTATAACATACTAGTTTTTCGATTAAATGTTAATATAAAAGTTATAATTTAAAATGTTGTGTTTATTTTGCCATTTCCTATTCTTCACGTGTTAAAAAGGCCAAATTTAATTGGAAATATCTCAGGTACCGCATGGTCAATTGTTTTAAAACTTGGAGAGATGTACTTAAAATTTCAATTAATTCTGGGTAAAATAGTTTCACGATATCTTTGCTTTGGTGTTTTTTATGATCCTATCCATTATTATAACAGTCTTTTTTCTGCTTATAACAATTGCATTAGATAAATAGACAAATTATGGAAAAAGGCCATAATTTTTATTACCTCTCGCTAAGAGAGGTATTGGATTCATGCTAAAAATCGCATATCCAGATTAATCCAGTAATATAAACAAACGATTTTCATTTTCAGGGCACAATTTATCGAAGATGTTCAACACGTAATGGGTATTCCTGAATGGATGTTGTCTGTCGATTCAAGAAAAATAAAAACATTGCATTATGGAGCCTGTGTTCAATTCTTATTGCATTTTAAGGTATATTTCATTTAATTTTATTTTGAGTTTATGTATAATATTTATAATTTTTTATAGGGACCAATAGCCAATATATTAGAACAGGATTTCAGCAAATTGCTAGGTACTGGAAGGTTAGATTCACCTTCTTTGTATATTCCAGGATTCATTGACCAAAAACGAAAAGCTACTATATCTTACAGACAGTGTGGAACAAGGGACCCTAACGAAAAAAGTATGTAATAGATACGAGGGTCATTCAATAAGTAAAGAGACAAATGGCTATAGCTCAAAAACGGTTTATTTCAATCTTTCAAAATTAAGGCTATTTTTCAACATAATCACCCCCCACAGTTATGCACTTGTCCCATCTTTCTTGCAGCTTCCTAATTCCCTTGGCGAAGAATTCTTTCGATTTACCCCGAAGCCACTTTTGCACCGCTTCCTTAACTTCCTCATTGTTAGCAAATCTTTTTCCACGTAGGGCGTCTTTGAGTGGTCCAAACAGGTAAAAATCAGATGGGGCGAGGTCGGGACTGTAGGCAGGATGAGGTAAGACCTCCCAACCCAATTCTTGAAGCTTATCACGGGTCAGCTGGGCTGTATGAGGGCGGGCGTTATCGTGCTGAAGAATGACTCCTTTTGACAAGAGTCCACGGCGTTTGCTCCTGATAGCTGGTCTAACTTTGTGTTCTAGCATCTCAGAGTAGTATTGGCTATTGATAGTTCGCTGATCTTCAAGGAAATCGCAATCGATTCCAACGAGGGACCAGAAACTTCCACTGGACGTCCACATCGGGGTTCATCACCTACACTTGTTCGGCCACTTTTAAACCGATCAACCCACTTGTAAAAATTCGCACGGTTCATACAACTTTTACCGTACTGTATTAACATTCTAGAAAAAAATTCACTTGGTTTTACACCTTCTGCGACTAAAAATCTAATGACTCAGCGCTGCTCTTCTAAGGTGCAATCTTCTAGTGGACTTGCCATGGTGAACTGAAAATTTTGAGGTTATATTGACATAAAATGATGAAACAGCTGATCAGAGCATATCCCAAGGTTGCCAACTAACACCCCTGAAAAGATTGTACACATTCATTGAATAGTTTTAAAATTATAGAATTTGTCTCTTTACTTATTGAATGACCCTCGTATTTGTCTATCCAGAATGGAAAGTTATACTTCGTCACTTTAATAAAGAAGCTGACAATTTTTTCAAAGCAACAAAGACACTTTACGCTCGTGGCACACACAATATATTGTATTTTATTTTTATTTTTTACAGGTTCAAAAAAGAAGTTCTTCAAATTTTTCAACAACTCCAGTACAACAATATCACCATCTTTAATATTATATTTAAGTATAAGTTTTTTGTATATTTTCTGTTACTAAGATTTTGTATTTAATTACAAATATTGTAATTTTAAAGTTCCTGAACAAATGTAATATAATGTACTATAATAAATTATTGTAATAAATATTATATACATATACATACGTATACGATCCGAGTTTTTGTTTTCATTCTGAAATAATTAAAAATAGATTTGTTATTGGTAATTAGTAATATCACTAATTCCACTAATTATTAAGTCATTTTATTCAAAAGTGTTTTCGACGTTTCATTATGAATCATATGATTCCAATAATATTGTATATCCTACTGTATTCTATATTTATAAATGATAAGAATTGCTTAAGGAGGAATTTTTGTCGATTCATGATTGATTTCATCAAAACGAGAAAGATCAACATAGGTACCTTTAGAAAATGATATTTTAATATTTTTTTGTAAATTTAAAATGTTTCCTTCCGTCACCTCTAGGTACGGAAAGTATTGAAGAAGCACGTTTTAGGGTCCACGGAATATGATTTTACTACTTTTACGATGATATCTGTATGTGTATGTGTGTGTGTGTGTGTGTGTGTGTGTGTGTGTGTGTGTGTGTGTGTGTGTGTGTGTGTGTGTGTGACCGCGGTTTTGGCCGCGATATCTCCAATACTAGAATTCCAAAAATTACAATTCTTACGTATTCCTCTTCCTTACATCCATATGCAGACATGTTTAGATTTTGGTTATAATTGGTCAACCGGAAGTACCCTCATTTGAAGATTTTAACAATTTTTCTTGCACATAAAGAATATTCTATTATATATACGAATTGATTGCATTTTATATTTCATATTCAATGGATATGTAGTTAAAGAATTATAAAGAAATTAAATTTTATAAATCAGCCAGCTATGCTAAGCTATAACCATGGAAACAGCTACTATATTAAGAACATTCTAACTGACAGATGTCAGTATCAATGAAAAGAAAATGAATGTGGTAGAGATGAGGATGTTGAGAAAGATGTTGGGAAAGATACGGAATAAGATACAGAATAAGGGAAATAACTCAAGTATTAAAAGTTTTTCGAAAGATACAAGAGAGACGATTACATTGGTTTGAACATGTCATGAGGAGAGATGAAGAATATATTAGAAAAAGAATGAATAGCTTTGTAATAGAAGATGGAAGAAACAGAGGAAGATCTAAGATAAGGTGAAAGGACTGTATTGCGGAGACGACCCGCAAAACAGACATAAGTGGAAGAAGAAAATAAAAAATAGCGACCCCTACCGAATGGGAAAAGCTAAAGAAGAAGAAGATGTCAGTGCAAGTGCAATTTGCATAGTTTGTTTATGAAATAATTTTACTGGAAATTTAAAATCTTTTGAAAGAAAATTTATGTATGGAATTTATATTTATAATACACAGGATTGACGGAAGGTATTGTGCTGGCCACATTTAAAAACGAATTTACCATGTTAAATATTTATGTACGTGTGTTTTATTAATATTTGGAAGTATAATATGGAGTTCAATGTTTGGAAAATAACAAACCATCAGGATTTTTTTTAAATCAAACTAAAAATACCCATAATTTGTCAAAATTAAGTTATTAAATCTTATTTAAATATTAACTTTATGTCGAAAACTGACATTATCTTTTCTATTTAAATAAATACGGAATATAAATATAGAGTATAATATTTGCCAAAATGCGAAAAATAAAAACTAATGCAGTCAGAATGTATTTATTTGCTTATATATTTAATAGGAGTATTTAATAACAAGTGTTCTTACGCATAAATATCAAATCTACGGAAAGTTTTATTTAGATAACATAAATATTAAAGTATTTTTCCACGTAAATTAGATCAAAACAATATTACGAACATTAAGGTTCATTTACATCCAAATAGAAGCCAGTATAATTTGACGATTGCTTAAATTTTAAGATAAACGCATTTTACTGTAATCTACGCGGGTCATTCAATAAGTAAAGAGACAAATGGCTATAGCTTCAATCTTTCAAAATTAAGGCTATTTTTCAACATAATCACCCCCCACAGTTATGCACTTGTCTCATCTTTCTTGCAGCTTCCTAATTCCCTTGGCGAAGAATTCTTTCGATTTACCCGAAGCCACTTTTGCACCGCTTCTTTAACTTCCTCATTGTTAGCAAATCTTTTTCCACGTAGGGCGTCTTTGAGTGGTCCAAACAGGTAAAAATCAGATGGGGCGAGGTCGGGACTGTAGGCAGGATGAGGTAAGACCTCCCAACCCAATTCTTGTAGCTTATCACGAGTCAGCTGGGCTGTATGAGGGCGGGCGTTATCGTGCTGAAGAATGACTCCTTTTGACAAGAGTCCACGGCATTTGCTCCTGATAGCTGGTCTAACTTTGTGTTCTAGCATCTCAGAGTAGTATTGCCTATTGATAGTTCGCTGATATTCAAGGAAATCGATTCCAACGAGGGACCAGAAACTTCCACTGCACGTCCACATCGGGGTTCATCACCTACACTTGTTCGGCCACTTTTAAACCGATCAATCCACTTGTAAAAATTTGCACGGTTCATACAACTTTTACCGTACTGTATTAACATTCTAGAAAAAATTTCACTTGGTTTTACACCTTCTGCGACTAAAAATCTAATGACTGAGCGCTGCTCTTCTAAGGTGCAATCTTCTAGTGGACTTGCCATGGTGAACTGAAAATTTTGAGGTTATGTTGACATAAAATGATGAAACAGCTGATCAGAGCATATCCCAAGGTTGCCAACTAACACCCCTGAAAAGATTGTACACATTCATTGAATAGTTTTAAAA
This sequence comes from Harpalus rufipes, assembly GCA_951394225.1. Taxonomy (NCBI): domain Eukaryota; kingdom Metazoa; phylum Arthropoda; class Insecta; order Coleoptera; family Carabidae; genus Harpalus; species Harpalus rufipes. Next base: position 20,592,174 of record OX596290.1, on the reverse strand, counting down.
TTATAGAATTTGTCTCTTTACTTATTGAATGACCCTCGTATATTCGAAACATTTCGATCATGTGGTGCAATTTTTTTTATATTCTTCTTCCACATATTTCTGTTTTGCGTGTTGTCCTCATTAAGTTCCTTTTTTCTCAAGTCTTCCACAATACAGTCCTTCCATCTTATCTTTGTTCTTCCTCTGTTTCTTCTAACCTTCTACTAATAATTCATTCTTCTCTCAATATATTCTTCATCTCTCCTCATGACATGTTCAAACCAATATAATAGTCTGTCTTGTATCTTACTAGAAAGTTCTATCACTCTTACATTTCTTACCGTATATTTCCGTGTCTTCCCAATATTTGTCTCAACATCTAATCTCTGTCACATTCACTTTATTTCATTGACACTGTCAGTTCTTAATATAGTAGCTGTTTCCATGAAAAATATTAATATCAGCAGATATTCAAGGCTGATATCTTTTTTTGAAAAAAAAGTCTATTGGATATAGAGCGAAAAAATCCAGAACTCTTAGCAGGCAAGAAATTGATAAATTTTTGTTAGAAGCCCCGGATAATGAATACTTAATGTTGAAGGTTTGAAAACATTTAAAAGATAACTAAATTTTAATAACGATCATATTTTACAGGTTTTACTAATAATCGGCTTGGCGGGTGCATGCCGCCGTGAATAATTAGTCTATATTACATTGGACGACATAGAAGACAATGATACGATACTTGTGGTGAACATTCCAAACACAAAAACTATCATTCAGAGATCTTTCATAATTATCGACGGAATTAACTTGAAACTATATAGAAAATATGTACTCCTACATTATTAGTTGATGGTGGCGGAGACATAACAAACTTGAAAAGACATGGCGGATGGAAACCTTCCACAGTAGCAGAAGGCTATCTAAAAGATTCCATCCAAAATAAACTGGGAATTGCGCGAAAATCAAAAATGCAGAACAAAACATTATACGAACTTAATATAAATTCTAATAGTACTTTTCAAAATCTAACCATCCCTAGCTTGGGAGGTATCTTTTCAGCTAACCAATCATCATAATTGTAGCATTAATATAAACATTCATCAATTTCTTGGTAATAAAAAATAAAATAATGCATACCAACTGATTTTTATTTATTATTTTTTTCAGGACCGCGAAAAATATATTGTACCCAACATGACCTGAAAGTGTCTTTACTGGCAAAGTATCACTTTCAGGTCTTGTTACGTAAATTACTATATATTTATATTAAACAATTACTACATGTTTTGACGGTTGTTATTATTAATTTTATTTAATTCATAGTATTAAAACGTCAAAATGTAAGTAACAAGCAACCATTAACTTTTTACAAAATTGCAAAAAAATGTATTTGCGTTGCCTGACGGAATAGTACCGGTGACATTATTTTGGAAGTGTTTATTTCAGTTTATTTGTACTTGGAGCGCTATTGTTTATTTACTTTAGTCTAATAATACCCAAATTTTTAGCAATTTATTTGAAAAAAGTGTCTATTATACCAGATAACACTGCACTTATATTAAAATTCTTTTATAAAGGTACATTTACAACCAAGTTGGTGCCTGCTTAATTTTAAGCTGAAATGGATATAATGCTGGGTTCAAATTCTACGAGGGTGTGTTGTTCTATGTTGATCTGCGAACAAATCTGCCGTGTTTTGGTAAAGGACAGAGAACTAAAATTGACTTTTTACCTCTCGCTAAGAGAGGTATTGGAGTCATGCTAAAAATCGCATATCCAGATTTTATTGAATAAGCACGTTTTAAGGGCCCTACAATCCGATTTTAACATTTTTACGATGATGTCTGTGTGTGTGTGTTTGTGGATATGTGTGTATCTGTGTGTTTGGGGGGGGGGGGGTTGTTGGAGACACAATTTCTCAAATTCTATAAGATTTAAAACCTGAGTAACTACGGATTCCTCAATCTAACAGTAATGGGAAGAGTTGAATAGATTCTGGTAATAATTGGATAACCGAAAGTAGTAGTATTTTAACAAAAATCTTCTAAATATTATTTGGTTCGCACAAACCCGTTAACAATAAGTATATCAACATCCGATTTTCGGTAGCGAAATACCGCATCCGGATCACAATAATAGTTAGGAAACAATCATCCTTCGCCACATATTCCTATCTAAGCAGACTTCTTTCGCCTCGGCCACACTCATAATCGCATTCATACATGCTCTTCTTTTCTTCATACTTGGAAACTCTCTCTCTCTTTAAGTACCCTACCAACCACATCCATCCACTTACACACTGGTCGGCCACGCAATCGAAAACCCTCAACTTTACCAAGATATATACGCTTAACAAGCCGTTCACTAGCCATTCTCTCTACATGCCCAAACCATCTCAACTGACTCACACCAACTCTCTTAATCACATTGTTCCTAACCATACATTCTTCATACACCGAATTATTCCTCACGCGATCCCGTCTCACATACACCACGTAAATACTTCATTTCCACGGCAGTTACTCTTTTTTATGCTTCCCCGTCCATGCCCAGCATTCGCTTCCATACATCGAAGCACTCCATTATATACACTTAACCGAGCATTCCTTGATACATTAACGTTTCGTGCAAATGTACCCAGATCACCCATTACCTTACATCCCGCACTCACTCTCCTTTCTATCTCTCGATCAATTCGACCATCCCTCGACATCATGCTACCCAAATATACAAACTCATTTACCTGCTCCAGTTTCACTCCATCCACCAATACATTGCACTCAGTCACCAATTTACTCCTTTCAAATACTACACCTTACATCAAATTTAATAAATTTAGAAATCATTATTTCATAAATTTGAGAATTGTGAAATCATCAACATCAAAATTAGTCTACCAGGTTATGGGCCCCTTATAAAATATTAACAAAAATATATAATTGTCAATTGTTATCGAATTTCCGAGAAATATAAATATGTATTGAATCATCATTAAGCTTAATTATTTTTTTGAGAACAAAAAAATTTCCATAAATATATTTTTGTTCTAAAATCGTCAAAATATACATGCATATATTTCTGTAGTCTTGTAATTAATACAGATTTAAGCACCGGTTAAATATTATTAAAATCCGTAATTTTTTCGTCGTTAAGTATATATAAGCACAACAAACGTGTTTTGTTTTCAGTCTGGAACAGACATTCTAATTGGTCGTATCATACTTAAATTGGGTGTCTTAAAGTGATAAACAAATAATAAAACAATTGATTTTATAATAAGTGAATTTATTTATAATATATATAGTTACTGTGATAGTAGCAGTATTAAATTGTTATTAAATATTTTTTTGTGATATTTAAATAAAAAAATAATAAATAATTTTCGTGCGTAAAACAAGTGTTTTTAAAAACATTTTTAATAAATATTATATCTAAATAAAATATAATATAAAGTGTTATTGGCTACTTATTATACATTGAATATATGTAAGTATTTATTAAAATTATTTAATATTTTGAATTATTTAAGTTAAAAGAAATCGAAGTGCAGAAAAAAATATAAGGCCACTTTGTAATCCCACTAATATTTTAAATAAGTGTGAAAATCGATCGTCCTATAACTGTGTGTGTGTGTGTGTGTGTGTGTGTGTGTGTGTGTGTGTGTGTGTGTAGAACGTTGGAAGGACGATAACTAAAAACTATAAGACTTAATATTTGTTTAACTACGTATTTCCCAATCGGACATTAATGGAAAGAGCTGAAAAGATTTTGGTAACAATTGGCTAACCGGAAGTAGCAGATTCTTGAAAAAAAATCTTCTAAATATTAATTTTTGAAAATTTTTCTTGGTTATATTAATGAAAATTAAATTCTCGATTTGACACATTTAAAAAATTATTATATCTCGTATAGGTTTGGAAATATGGTATATGGTATATGGATGCAAAATGTCAAAAATCAGATTTTTCTGGGAGGTACGAGTACATTTAATATATATTATTGTATTATTAATTAAATATGTATTTAAATTATAGGTATGTTAATATTACATATATCCTTAAGAAATACCGGTAATATTATCAATGAATTTGAAGAATTTTGAACATATTAGAACAGTAGAACAAAATTTCTCATAGAACGAAAGAAGAGATACAATTTCAATTATTTGTATATACAAGAAATGTTAAATTCGTTACTTATAGAGCACGAGCAGTCATGTGACTTTCTTGGCCTTGGCAAGCAGATGAGGATCCGTGTCAGAATGACGGCTAGTACTTATTTACATAGATGTCACAATTGTCATATGTCATAATTTTTCATTCTGATGTTTATTTGTCATCAATAGTATAGAATACTTGTTAAGGAAAATAATCCACATGGATTTGGAGAATCATAATGTTTTGAATGAAAACTTATGATACTTGACACCTATGTACATTATTACTAGATGTCATCAAAGTCACAAAACTGCTCGCGCCCTATGCAACATAAAATTAAAATGGCGAGAGGTATTGTGCTGGCCACAACAGATTTTTTCAATTTATATACCTCAAAAAGCATACTAAACCAATTTTATTTTATTTTGGAGTCATAAAGCGGGCTCAATTTGGCTCTTATCGCCCGTGGGCCTATAAAGTTGCCAAGAAACAGATATACAAACATATCAAAATTGTGGTTTATGGTTAAATATCAGACAACATAATAAATAAATTTTTTGAACACCACCATTCGAAAATTTTTAATTTTCTTTCTCGTACAAAAGAAATTAATATGTATTATTGTCACAAAATAATTTTAACTTAATGCAGTTTAATGTAAAAACAACCAATGTCCCAGTTTTGTATTTTTTTAAATTAATAATTTAATTAATTTCTATGAAAAATAAAATCGAAACTTCTAGTACCATCTGGTGTTTATTTCTGAATTAATTTATATATATTTCATTCATAAAAGTTGATAGAAAATAGTGCAAAATCTGTCTGCTTCGCGTAGTAATTTTTGTACATATTTATTTAATATGTTTTCTAAGCTATAAAATGTAGTTCCATATATTTCAATTTCAAACTCAAGTTAACAAGTAACAATGTAAAAATAGAACTTTGGTTTGTGCAAGTCTGCTAGACGCTAATGTTGGCGCGCGCTGGAAAACATATATTCACGATTTTCTTAATATTTTATTTTATTGAATTTATTTATAAAAATAGCGTATTTGAACAGGTTGGTGCTGCCACCAAGCAACAAAAAATTATACTACTAGCCTCGCAGAATGTTTAAATATAATAATATACTTAACATAAAAATGGTGTTTTATATTTGTTTTTAAAATAGTTCTTGCGGTGTTTTCTCCATTATAGCTGTGAGTGCCTATGCTGCGGTGTCTGACAACCCTTTTTATACAATCTTTTAATTAGATATAAAATAAACAAATGTAATATTTTCAATTTTGTCATCCCAAAAAATTAATAATTTGTTTTATTCATGATTAAAACAAAAGAATGTAGGCTTGTTATATATCATTGAAAAGCTTATAAAATATGCAAAAAGGTACATAGGTTCACATTTAAAAAATCTGATGTGGCCAGCACAATACCTTCCGCCAATCCTATATATTATGTATAAATTCCATACATAAATTTTTTTGCAAAAGATTTAAATTTCCAGTAAAATTATATCATAAACAAACTATACAAATTGCACTTGGCACTGACATCTTCTTCTTCTTCTTTAGCTTTTCCCATTCGTTAGGGGTCGCTATTTTTTATTTTCTTCTTCCGCAATACAGTCCTTCCATCTTATCTTTGGTCTTCCTCTGTTTCTTCGACCTTCTATTACTACGAGTAAGCTATTCATTCTTCTTCCAATATATTCTTCATTTCTCCTCATGATATTTTCAAACCAATGTAATCATCTCTCTTGTATCTTTATAGAAATTTGTAACACATAAATACATTTTTAAAATGGTCTGCTCATAGGACAACCCTAATACCTTAATTAGGGCAAATTTCATGTAAAAACTAAACATGAACATTTTTATTTTTGACTAACGCAACAGATAAAATCACATTTTCCGCACTTGTGACGTAATAATTGCAAAATTGTTGCTAAAAATAAATTCAAGGACACAAATATTTGTTTATATTTTGCCGACTTGTCAAATTTTAAATTATTTAAATATTTATTCTTACAATCTTTTAAACTAAGTCAAATTTATTCAATCATATTTTTCAGTTTTCTAATTCTTAATATAATATTTGTTAACTAAATTACGTATAAATATTTTTTACTATGACTATTTGTAAAAATAGCTGCAATAAATTTTATATACAATGAATTCCGTTTATAATAAACTTCAAGGAATCAAAAACTGTTCAGAGTTGATTTTGTGGGTGTGTGTGTGTGTGTGTGTGTGTGTGTGTGTGTGTGTGTGTGGATGTGTGTTAGATTGTTGGAGGTAAGATTTCTCAAATTCTATAAGAATAAAGATGTATAACTACGGATTCCACAATCTAACAGTAATGGGAAGAGTTGAATAGAGTCTAGTAACAATTAGACAACCGGAAGTAATAGTATTTTAACAAAAAATACCATTGTTTCTCGAATTATAACACAAAATCATATATTTTTATATAACAATCTATAATTCTGTTTAGCTCATTTAATATACAATTTGCAGTTTTGCCAGATAAAAATTTAATGTATATGTTACAGTTAAAGTATCAACTTAGTCAGTGCATACACTGTCTAGTTGATGTATGCTTCCACTAGCTGTTTTAGTGAAAGTATACATTATTTTATATAGTGCATATTTGATCTAGTTAATGTATTCATTGACTAGTTAGTGTATACACCTTCTTTTGTTACTGTCTACCTAAATCCGAGTTCTGTGCGTTAGGTATTGTTTCTGTTTGTTTGTTTTTTTATAAAATTTATACGCCTAGATTGTTGGGTGGGCAGTTTGGGTGGGCATGTTGCGTGGGCAACGCAATAATTTATACATTCATTAAAACAGCTAGTGAAATCATACATCAACTAGTGTATGCACTGACTGAAATGTATACTTTAACTGTAACATATAAAGATTGCCGAAGGTGACATATCTTTCTTTGACTTATTTGTACAACCAAACCACAGAAGTAATGAAAATGTTTTTTTTTTCAGAAAATGCCACAAGAAACAAAGAATAATCCGCAACAATCAAATATCAAAAATAAATTATTAACAATAATAAAAAAAGTTACAGTAGAACCAATAATGTGTTTTTATGTATTTTCTCAAATGCTTGGCTTTATTGCTATTTACAATTTGACTTTTCAAATGGCCTGCAGAGTCAATTTAGGCCTTAAGGATGAAATATGTGATGATTTATTGGCACAAAATAATTCAGATTATGAAATATTGGTACAGAAAGAAGCAGCAAAATTGCTAGTATGGAAACGTCCTCTGAGTACTTTAGTACCCGCTATATTAATACTTTTTATGGGGTCTTATAGCGATCGATATAAAATAAGGTATGTATGAGGGTCATTCAATAAGTAAAGAGACAAATGGCTATAGCTCAAAAACGGTTTATTTCAATCTTTCAAAATTAAGGCTATTTTTCAACATAATCACCCCCCACAGTTATGCACTTGTCCCATCTTTCTTGCAGCTTCCTAATTCCCTTGGCGAAGAAATCTTTCGATTTACCCCGAAGCCACTTTTGCACCGCTTCCTTAACTTCCTCATTGTTAGCAAATCTTTTTCCACGTAGGGCGTGTTTGAGTGGTCCAAACAGGTAAAAATCAGATGGGGCGAGGTCGGGACTGTAGGCAGGATGAGGTAAGACCTCCCAACCCAATTCTTGAAGCTTATCACGGGTCAGCTGGGCTGTATGAGGGCGGGCGTTATCGTGCTGAAGAATGACTCCTTTTGACAAGAGTCCACGGCGTTTTCTCCTGATAGCTGGTCTAACTTTGTGTTCTAACATCTCAGAGTAGTATTGGCTATTGATAGTTCGCTGATCTTCAAGGAAATCGCAATAGACTGGACCCTGTGAGTCCCAAAAGATGGTCAGCATCACTTTACCTTACCGGCGGAAGGTTGAACCTTGATTTTTTTGCGAACTGGAGAGCTAGTGTGTTTCAACTCCATACTCTGCCTTTTGGTCTCAGGGTCGTAGTGATGGATCCAGACCTCGTCGCAGGTCACTATTTCGTTGCTTTAAGTCTTGACTAATGGAAAGCCTTGATTCTTTATGAGCGTCAGTAAGCTGTCTGGGAACCCATCTGGCACACGTTTTTCTGTACTTTAAATTGTTCTGAATGACATTGTGAACAGTTCCAACACTTACTTGAACTTCCTCAGCTATCATTTCAACAGTAATTCTTCTGTTATCACGAATAAGTCCGTCAATCCTCGATTCCAACGAGGGACCAGAAACTTCCACTGGACGTCCACATCGGGGTTCATCACCTACACTTGTTCGGCCACTTTTAAACCGATCAACCCACTTGTAAGAATTCGCACGGTTCATAGAACTTTTACCGTACTGTATTAACATTGCGACTAAAAATCTAATGACTGAGCGCTGCTCTTCTAAGGTGCAATCTTCTAGTGGACTTGCCATGGTGAACTGAAAATTTTGAGATTATGTTGACATAAAATGATGAAACAGCTGATCAGAGCATATCCCAAGGTTGCCAACTAACACCCCTGAAAAGACTGTATACATTCATTGAATAGTTTTAAAATTATAGAATTTGTCTCTTTACTTATTGAATGACCCTCGTATTTATTGAACTCAAAATATTTATACTGGAATTTACCCAGACATCCATATTTCAAAACAAGAAAACTTAAAAGGCAACCCTAGTAATATGTATCATAGGGCATCCCAGTTCACTTGTTATGTATATACAAATAAATGTATTCTTTTTTACAGAAAACCATTTCTACTACTACCATTATTCGGCGAACTCATTATAGTGTTCTGCTTTTTCATATGTACTGCCTTTATGAACGTTTTACCAATGGAAACTCTAGCAGGTTCCGAAGCTATATTCACAGCGTTGACAGGCGGTTTAACCACAGTGAAGATAGCTGTGTACAGCTACGTGTCTGACATAACCACACAAAATTCAAGGACGACCAGACTAGGAGTAATACAAATTCTTTCTTCTATTATGTCACCTTTAGCACTTGCCTTGAGTGGTATACTATTCAAAACTACTGGTTTCTATGGGGTGTTCACACTTAGAACAATTATTTTTATTATTGGAATCATTTATGGTTTATTGATAATAAAAGAAAGTAGTGTGAAAGAAAGGAGTAAAAACATATGCAAAGATTTCTTTGATCCCCAACATATTATAAGTACTTTTAGCGTTTTGAAAGAAAAGAAGAAAGCTAATAGAAGATTAAAATTATTGTTATTGATGATTACGTTCATCATTGTTAAAGGAGTAAATGCAGGTATTTTTTATTACTATGGAAAATTAAGCCTGTTTTATTAGAATAGAATTAGATTTTAGTAAAAAAAAGTAAAGTACGATAATACGCTAATTTCATACTAGAAACTTTTTCCGTCTGTGTGCACAATACAATAATAAAGGTGTCCCAACTAGAGCGCCGGATTTAATTTTAAAGAAAAACACATTTATTTTTTGACATAAATGTGGCTGTATTTCACGAATAACGCGCCGTATTTCCTCTTTAAGATGTTCAACTGTTTCAGGCTTATTCGCATACACCTTTTCCGTTACATAGCCCCAAAAAAAAAGTCCATCGGTGTTAGATCGCACGATCTTGGTGGCTAATGTTAATCGCCAAATCGAGAAATGACACGGTCTGCAGTAACACCATTGTTTCACGTGCTGTGTGGCAGGTCGCGTCGTCTTGTTGGAAAAACATTTACCATTTCCTTTACTTTAGCGATGTTAAGTTCAGTTGAAGGAAAGGTGATTGGCTCATATTTTTTCGAGGACGGCATCAGTAACACTGTTACTGATTAACGTCTTCTTGCTGCCAAAAATCGACGAATTGTGTTTGGAGAACATGTGGTTCCAGCAGGACGGTGCAACAGCACACAGCTTGACAATGGACATTCTGCAGCAAGCGTTTCCTGACCGCGTAATCTCTCGTTTTGGCGATTTACACTGGCCCGCAAGATCACCCGAATAACACGTCTAGATTGACTTCATCGGAAATTTTACTATAATATTTGAATCGGGCCAGCGACGTTGCGTTTACAATAATTAAACATTTTTATTACAACGAATATTTCATAATTTTCATTATACTAAAATTCTAATCATTGGAGTTTAGTAGTAAGGGTTTTCCAATAAGAGGTGTTATTTTGATATTCAAAGAAAAATGCCATTTTTTAATATAAATGATCGGATGTTTATTTCATTATAAAGAGGAAGGTATGCCGTTAATAGTGGAAAATAACATCAGGCAAATAACCACCACGACCACGCTGACAGGACAATATCCTTTTCATGAAATTTTCCATAACCAAATCGCAAAGTGGCTGTCCTATGTCCTCGATAGCCTCACGAATTCCATCTTTGAGGTCTTGAGTCGACGCTGGGCAGTTGGCGTAGACCTTCTCTTTCACGTGGCCCCAAAGAAAGAAGTCGCAAGGTGTTAAATCACAAGATCTCGGTGGCCAATTGTGATCACCTCTTCGAGAGATAACACGGTCCGGAAACTTTTCCCGTAAAAGATCAATGGTTTCGTTGCTTGTGTGGCACGTAGCGGCGTCTTGTTGAAAGTAAACGTTGTCCAGATCAATACCATCCAATTCCGGCCATAAAAAATCGTTAATCATCTCTCGATAGCGCAATCCATTCACCGTGACTGTTGCTCCAGCCTCATTTTCGAAAAAGTAAGGTCCAATGACTCCGCCGGACCATAAACCGCACCAAACAGTCACACGTTGAGGATAGAGAGGCTTTTCATCAATAACTCTTGGGTTTTCTGAGCCCCAGATGCGACAATTTTGTTTGTTGACGAAGCCACCGAGGTGGAAATGGGCCTCATCACTCAAGATGATTTTTCGATGGAATTCCGGATCATTTTCATGCATTTCAACGACCCAATCAGCAAAGACACGACGTTGTTGATGATCGGCCGACTTGAGTTCTTGTGTTAACTGGACTTTATAAGCCTGAAGACCCAAATCTTTATGCAAAATACGGTGTAATGACGTTTGTGGAATGCCTAATTCCAAAGAACGACGAGGAATGGACAAACCTGGGTTTTCTTCAACACTTTCGGCTACAGCAGCAATATTCTCGGCTGTTCTTGAGCGACGTGCACGGGTTTTATTCTTCACATCACTAACTTGTCCCAACAGCTCGAATTTTTCCACCAATTTCTGTATTGCGGTCCGACAAGGTGCTTCACGACGACCCAAAAATTGTCGGGTTTTACGAACCGTCTCTGCCAAATTTTCACCATTTTTATAGTGAATTTTAATAATTTCAATGCGTTGTTGAAGCGTGTATTGTTCCATTTTTATTAATGGCGTAGTTTCTACTTGTCAAATGTCAAAAAATGACAGCTTCAAAAGCGACATCTACCGAAATAGCGGGCTATTCAAAATAACACCTCGTATTGGAAAACCCTTTATTTTTTTCACTGGTTGAATAATCAATTCAGCAAAAAATATACAAATATAAAACAGGTTTACCATGAATAGTATTCTTTCCTGAATTCGACTACTATCTAAATTATTATTTTTTCAGGAGAGCTAGATATGTTATTTTTATACACCAGAGTAAAATTTCAATTCGACGATGTTACGTTTGGATTGTTTAATATGTACGATATAATAATACGTCTCATAGGTAATCGAAAAGTAATCCAAAAAAAAATACAACAATTCTGAATTTTTGTTTACAATTTATTAATTACAGGATCTGCCTTGGCCATATCTATATTTAGTCAATGGTTGAAAATGGACGATTTGCTAATAGCTGTAATCACTTTTATCAGTAAAATATCTGGAAGTATTGTATTTGCATTTTGTCCAACTTCAGGAATATTGTATGTTGGTATGTATATTTCAAATATTCTGTTTGGAAGTTGATGTTTTGATTGTTGTGGCCATCACAATACCTCTCGCACCCTCAACATTGTGGTACACAAAAAAAATTCTAATTGCACCTAATCTTTATATATTTTCTATAATTTTAAATTTATTTTTTGAGCAGGTTTTCTCCATTTTTTCTAAATGTTCGAAGTTCTTCCAATTCATTAACGAGATTGGCGTTATTTTTGAAGGGTTCATGTAATATACCTATAATTTTAAAGTGGAATGTCCTAACTTATATATAAATAATATTTTTGAAATACAACCGTGTTGTATCCATCCTTATCGCACACCCTTATAGCCTTTGCAAAAGAAAGAGATAAATGTATGCCTATTTGTTAATTCGTTTATGATACAGATGGCTTTGATCGGACATCTTTAGAAAAATTTACTGTATAAGTGTTGTATTTAACATTTCTTGTACACACAAAAAATTCTAATTACACCTAATCTTTATGTTTGCGTATTTTCTAAAATTTTAAATTCATTCTATGTGCAAGTTTTCTCCGTTTCTTCTAAATGTTCGAGGTTTTTACAATTCATTAACGGGATTGGCGGTATTTCTGAAGGGTTCATGTAATATACCTATAATTTTAAATATATAATTAATAATACAGTAAGAAATATTAAATATCGTTCCCAGAAAAAGCCTTCAGTACCTACTATCTCTGAATTTTTGACACTGACATTAGTCAAGTAGATTATTTTATAGATTATATATCTATATATTTAAATCTATAGAAGGTATAATAAAAATTGTAAATGTGCGGATAGAGAATTTGGTTTTTAATATTTGTAATAACATAAATTTTCAAAAAATATTTAGAAGATTTTTGTTAAAACACTACTATTTCCGGTTGTCCAATTGTTACCAGAACCTATTCAACTCTTCCCATTACTATAAGATTAAGGAATCCGTAGTTACACAGGTTTATAGTCTTATAGAATTTGAGAAACATACACACACACACACACACAAACATCATCGTAAAAATATTATTATCTCTTAGCGAGAGGTAAAAAATTCATTATTTGCATTAGAAGTTGGAAATTTTCTTTCACGTTTCAATTTTTTTTCAGCATCTGTTGTAAGTTTACTCTGCGACTACCAGACAGTGCCAATACGGTCCTTTGCGTCAAAATTGGTCGCCGAAGGTGAATTAGGTCGCCTCCAGTCACTTTTTGGTATTTGCGAAGCAATAGCACCCAGTATATTTGGGCCTATATACAGCGCAATATACAGACAAACTGTTGATAGCATACCAGGAGCATACTATCTAGCTGGGGCTGGTGCTCTAGTACCCATGGTGCCAGCATTCTTGTAAGTATACTATTAATACTGGTTGTTCCATCACCGAGTTCGTGCGATAGTTTCAAAGCCATGGCACTTCCCCCCCCCCAGTATGGATAATAATGGCAAATGTTTGTTACAGAATATGGTATTTCATCCAAAGACGAGAGAACATCGCATCAGAAGAAAATAAAGTTAAACCAGATACGTTTAAATATGTTTTGCCATTAAGCGAATTCTTATGATATTTATAATTTATAGGTTTTATATTAACTTATTTGTAATTATTTTTATATTATAATAAATAATACAAAACTATTTTTCATTTTCTTTTAATTATCTTCCTTTTAGGTACAAGAGTGACCATTTTTAAATAATATACGTATTCATTAGGAAAGGAAGGAGCACACAAGACCACATTTTCACGATTAAACAACTGATGGAGCGGGTACGTGAAACAAGAGAGAAGTACTGCCTAGCCTTTATTGATTTAGAAAAGGCGTTTGATAGTGTCTCTAGAGGCTTACTAAATGAAAGCCTAAAACGAAGACAGATTTCAGGGAAGTTGCGGCGAGCAATCATGAGCATTTACAAAAACAACAGATACTTTGTAAGAACTAGTAATACAGGGTGGGGCAGAAAAATCTATCCGATTTCAAAACGTTATAAAATTAAAACCACTCAACTTGTCAAAAAAAATTTTTTATTAACATATCGCAAATTTTATGCCATTTTTAAATTTAAGTTTTGAAAAGCACATCACTCAAATGTCGTCCTTGGGAGCGGATACACTGATTTAGGCGCTCGCGGTAGCTTTCCATGACTTTCACCGTCATTTCCACAGGAATTTCTTCAATTGCCCGAGCAATTTCCCTTCGTAAAGCAAGAAGGGTCCTTGGTCGATGCTGGTAAACCTTCGATTTGAGGTAACCCCAAAGGAAGAAGTCACATGGAGTGAGATCCGGTGAGCGCGGCGGCCAGCCAAGATCACCTCTCAGGGAAATGAGGCGACCGGGAAACAGTTCCCTGAGAATGTTCATTGATCGTCGCGATGTGTGGGCGGTTGCCCCATCCTGTTGAAACCACACATTTTCCACGCCATTTTCTTCCATTTTGGGTCTAAGAAAATTTTCCAGCATGAAACAATAGCGCTCGCTGTTGACCGTTACGGTTTGCCCATTTTCTTCAAAAAAGTAAGGCCCCCAGACGCCTAGGCGGGAAAGAGCACACCACACAGTCACTTTTGGGCTATGGAGGGGTTCCTGATGGATTTCTCGAGGATTTTCGTCACTCCAATATCGAAAATTCTGCCTGTTAACGGCACCACAAAGGTTGTGTAGCAATTATCGAACCGCCGCATTCGATAAACCGCTCAATAACAAAAGCACGATGTTCACCAGACCAAGGCATGTTGACTACTGACAAATGGCATAAAACCGGCTTTCTAACGGTTTTTACCCCACTACTCTACCTGCTCCCTCTTTTGAGAAAAAGGGATTTGAAATCGGATAGGTTTTTCTGCCCCACCCTGTATGAAATCCAATGAGTTCACCATAAACAAAGGACTTCGTCAAGGCGGAGTACTAAGTCCAGTTCTTTTCAACATAATTATGGACGACGTTATTAAAGAAATCAAAGGACGAGTAAAGAAGATTTATGTTGGCTACAGAAATTTGGAACCAGTATGGCTACGAGAATGCGCCTTTGCCGATGACTTGGTAATTTTTGCACGAAATGAAAAAGACTTAAAAACAAATATAAGCATGTGGAAGGAAGCACTAATGACCAGGGGTCTAAAGATAAACGTCTGCAAAACTAAAGTGATGTCCATAGGAAGTCCCAACTTAAACCTAAATATAAACATCAACGGAGAAAGAATAGAACAAACAAACATATTCAAGTATCTAGGAGTAAATTTCCATAGCGGAGGCCAGCAGGAAGTGGAAATTACAGCAAGAATAGAGTGTGCCTCACGATTGTACCACACGTTAAGGAGTAGCTTCATATGGAAGAAAGAAATATCCAGGAAAGTTAAAATGAGTGTATTCAAAACCATATTTGTATCTATTTTAACTTTCGGCTGCGTAAGCTGGGTTCTAACAAATAGCCAGAAAAGCAAAATACAAAGCATTGAGATGAAATATTTAAGAGGAGTGTTAGGGATTACAAGGAGAGACAAGATCAAAAATACTAAAGTAAGAGAAGACTTAAAAGTTGAACCAATCATGAAAAAGATCGAAAAATGCCAACTGAGATGGTATGGCCACCTTATACGCATGAACAAAGAGTTCCCTGTGAAACAAGTATGGGAAGCAAGAGTCCCAATAAGAAGAGCTCGAGGACGGCCAGCAGCGACATGGAACAAAAACGTAGGAAAACTAATCGTAGATAGAGGAATATTACTACCGGAAGCGAAAGCACTAGCCAGAAATAAGAAAGAATGGAGAAGATTCGTGTACGAAGAAGACGAATAACTAAATTAATATGAATTATTGTAATTATTGTAAAGCACCTTACACCTTCGGGTATAAAAGGTTTGGATTATATATATATATATATATATATATATATATATATATATATATATATATATATATATATATATACGTATTCATTTAGGTTCAAATAAAATTGTTGTCCTTGTCATTCTGTTACATAATGATCCTCCTTTCCCTTTTCAATATACTTATAGACTTTTGATGACGGATCTTGAGGACCAGATATTATTTATACCAACAGTTTGCCGGCTTTTAGTTAGTTTTAAAGGGTTTTCCAATAAGAGGTGTTATTTTGATATTCAAAGAAAAATGCCATTTTTTAATATAAATGATCGGATGTTTATTTCATTATAAAGAGGAAGGTATGCCGTTAATAGTGGAAAATAACATCAGGCAAATGACCACCACGACCACGCTGACAGGACAATATCCTTCTCATGAAATTTTCCATAACCAAATCGCAAAGTGGCTGTCCTATGTCCTCGATAGCCTCACGAATTCCATCTTTGAGGTCTTGAGTCGACGCTGGGCAGTTGTCGTAGACCTTCTCTTTCACGTGGCCCCAAAGAAACAAGTCGCAAGGTGTTAAATCACAAGATCTCGGTGGCCAATTGTGATCACCTCTTCGAGAGATAACACGGTCCGGAAACTTTTCCCGTAAAAGATCAATGGTTTCGTTGCTTGTGTGGCACGTAGCGCCGTCTTGTTGAAAGTAAACGTTGTCCAGATCAATACCATCCAATTCCGGCCATAAAAAATCGTTAATCATCTCTCGATAGCGCAATCCATTCACCGTAACTGTTGCTCCAGCCTCATTTTCGAAAAAGTAAGGTCCAATGACTCCGCCGGACCATAAACCGCACCAAACAGTCACACGTTGAGGATAGAGAGGCTTTTCATCAATAACTCTTGGGTTTTCTGAGCCCCAGATGCGACAATTTTGTTTGTTGACGAAGCCACCGAGGTGGAAATGGGCCTCATCACTCAAGATGATTTTTTGATGGAATTCCGGATCATTTTCATGCATTTCAACGACCCAATCAGCAAAGACACGACGTTGTTGATGATCGGCCGGCTTGAGTTCTTGTGTTAACTGGACTTTATAAGCCTTAAGACCCAAATCTTTATGCAAAATACGGTGTAATGACGTTTGTGGAATGCCTAATTCCAAAGAACGACGAGGAATGGACAAACCTGGGTTTTCTTCAACACTTTCGGCTACAGCAGCAATATTCTCGGCTGTTCTTGAGCGACGTGCACGGGTTTTATTCTTCACATCACTAACTTGTCCCAACAGCTCGAATTTTTCCACCAATTTCTGTATTGCGGTCCGACAAGGTGCTTCACGACGACCCAAAAATTGTCGAGTTTTACGAACCGTCTCTGCCAAATTTTCACCATTTTTATAGTGAATTTTAATAATTTCAATGCGTTGTTGAAGCGTGTATCGTTCCATTTTTATTAATGGCGTAGTTTCTACTTGTCAAATGTCAAAAAATGACAGCTTCAAAAGCGACATCTACTGAAATAGCGGGCTATTCAAAATAACACCTCTTATTGGAAAACCCTTTAGATTAATGTCTGTTTCTGTTCCATTTTAATTTAGAATACATCCAATATAGCAGAACTGGTATACTGTGTAACGCCACCACCGATTTTTTTTTCTTGAACACGCCCCTGCCTTTTTTCTGTTTCGCGAGTTTGACGCTAGAGGTCTTCCTGATCACAGCTGAACACGCAAGACAGGGCGTTGGCTCTCTTGCTACCGGACTGTGAAAGCGGTGTGACATCCTTGCCAAGCTGCTGTGCGTAGTTAGGAATTCTCACGATTTGGTTTCTGCCGCTTTTGTTGAAGTCGTGGGATTTTTCTATTACGGTGTCGTAAGTACTTCTACATTTTTTTATTTTTTGCTTAATTTTGGCTATAAATTCTCTTAGTACGTCGCAGCGTGGCATTGGATCCACGTTTTCGGTAGCCGGGTAACCGTTTTCCGAACATTTTGGCCACATTACAACAACACTTTAGCTCGGGGTTTCTTTTAATAAGTAGTTCAGCTTCAATTCTTTATTCCCTTTTTATTAGTGAACTTTACCTTATTCGCTAGGTTCCCCCGTGCCCTAGTTAAAGGAACTTCAAGTTTGTTGCTTTATCCCCTTATCAGTAGTTAGAAAGAGGCACTTCAAATTGTGTTAACTCTTATCTTGTAATTACTGTTTAACTTTCTTGCTGGAGAGCAATCCTAGCCTCCACCGGTTATTGTGTCGACGTAGACACTGCAATTTTGTTTTTTGTACATCACAGTTTTTTTTGTAGTTCAACTTTAATGTAATATACTCCTGTTTAGACAGGTATTCTCTCCCCCTTTCTTCGTCCGTTTCTCGCAACCAATAACTCCGAACCCTTAAATCACCTCCATCTCTCATATAGCTAAAACATACTAACAATCTTGGGATTCATATTTCTCCATTCTCACCCTCAGACTTAGACAAGCCCTGATAGACCCAATCCTAGGTATGAATGGTGGGCGAATGGGTTAATCAAAGATAATTTGATCTGTAGTGAACCCTACCGTAGTGGGTTTGAGTGAATATTTTCTGCCAGCGACAAGCGCGTATCTATAACCCGGTTGCGCTTTGCGTTTCATCTCGTACCCAGATCATCTTCATCTATCATCTTAGCTCAGTTTTGTATTGGTAGGCAGTCTACGACTGCACGACTTTGTTATTCATCCGCCTCATTTTAATAAGTGTTGTACAATACTGTGTAATTTTGGAATTTGCCGAGCAATGGTAGGTTGATTTTTTTTGTAAAGACATCAAGTCGTTTAAAAAATAATTTTGCGGTTAACTTTGGACCTTGAATCTTTTCTAGTTTTTTTTGGGACTAGGCTTTTGTTTCTCAGCCTTTACTTCGCCCCGGTTTGGAGTAGCTGAGTTCATCTGGTGGTTGAGTGGGACGCCACTACTGGACCTTGGCAGACGGGTGTTCTACGCACACAGAAACCCCAGGTGTGGCTCCAAAGAGGCTTCCGCCTCCTAGTTAGGAGAGCCGCTCAGAGAAGAGTTGGCCCTCTACCTACGGCCTTTTCGAACACCGTTTCGCTCCGCATTTTCGTAAACGAGCCCCAGAAACTTTTATCCACCGCAGGAACCCCTGGGCGAGTTTCCCCGCCGAGTCCTCCTCCGGGTACGCGCCTGACGTCTGCCACCGCCGCCTCCGCCAGCCGCCCACACCAGGCGAACTTGGGCTACTCCGGGCCCAACAGAAGCTTTTTTTGACATTAGCTAAATTTTCTGTTGTATTAAGTGCCGGCAAATAAAACCTTTGTTAAAATTTTATTTAATTTACACTATTCAATCGAGTATCATCGGTGGCCTGGCGTCCACCACCCATTTTTCCATAATCATTAACGTCACACCTGCTCCTTTATTCGCTTACGATCCACGACCCTCGCTTACGACTTTTCAGCACCGGGCACAATTATATGTGTGGAGTGATTGGTTGACTACTCAAGGCAGGTGCCGATTGCGTCACAATTTGTTCTTTTTCCTGACCTTGAATTTCAAATGTTCAAGGGTTATTGTAGACACGTATTTCTTTTGTGTTTTGAACATTAATTTTAAGCCCCATGTGTGCAGCCTCTTTCTCCAGGTTTTTTGGTTGCATATATCCCAGATTGTTCTACTTCCCTCCGAAATTGCATTTCTCATAAAAGAATCGAGGACAACGTTGAACAACAGAAGGTATAAAATGCATCCTTGCTTCACGCCTGCGTGTAGGGATTCCGGGCCCCGTAATGTCTGTGTGTGTGTGTGTGTGTGTGAGGAGGACGATTTCCCAAAAACTATAATACTTAATATCCATTTAACTATTTATTTCTCAATCGGACATTATTGGGAAGAGTTGAAGCTACAATTGGACAACCGGAAGTATCAGATTCTTTAAAAAATGCTTCTAAATATTCTGCGGTTTTGCTGTACCCTCGTTTGCGAGCTGAGGAAGAGTCTACAATGCGTCTGGGAATGGTTGCTCTCACGCTGCGGTGTTGAGAAAAAGCTGTTCTGCGGTTTAGCTATACCCTCGCTTGAGGGCTGAGGAAGAGTCTACAGTGCGGCTGGGACTGGTTGCTCTCACGCTGCGGTGTTGAGAAAGAGCTATTCTGCGGTTTAGCTGTACCCTCGCTTGCGGGCTGAGGAAGAGTCTACAGTGCGGCTGGGACTGGTTGCTCTCACGCTGCGGTGTTGAGAAAGAGCTATTCTGCGGTTTAGCTGTACCCTCGCTTGCGAGCTGAGGAAGAGTCTACATTGCGGCTGGGACTGGTTGCTCTCATGCTGCGGTGTTGAGAAAGAACTATGCTGCGGTTTAGCTGTACCCTCGCTTGCGGGCTGAGGAAGAGTCTACAGTGCGGCTGGGACTGGTTGCTCTCACGCTGCGGTGTTGAGAAAGAACTATGGTGCGGTTTAGCTGTACCCTCGCTTGCGGGCTGAGGAAGAGTCTACAGTGCGGCTGGGACTGGTTGCTCTCACGCTGCGGTGTTGAGAAAGAAGTATGCTGCGGTTTAGCTGTACCCTCGCTTGCGGGCTGAGGAAGAGTCTACAGTGCGGCTAGGACTGGTTGCTCTCACGCTGCGGTGTTGAGAAAGAACTATGCTGCGGTTTAGCTGTACCCTCGCTTGCGGGCTGAGGAAGAGTCTATAGTGCGGCTGGAACTCGTTGCTCTCACGCTGCGGTGTTGAGAAAGAGCTATTCTGCGGTTTAGCTGTACCCTCGCTTGCGGGCTGAGGAAGAATCTACAGTGCGGCTGGAACTGGTTGCTCTCACGCTGCGGTGTTGAGAAAGAACTATGCTGCGGTTTAGCTGTACCCTCGCTTGCGGGCTGAGGAAGAGTCTACAGTGCGGCTGGGACTGGTTGCTCTCACGCTGCGGTGTTGAGAAAGAAGTATGCTGCGGTTTAGCTGTACCGTCGCTTGCGGGCTGAGGAAGAGTCTACAGTGCGGCTAGGACTGGTTGCTCTCACGCTGCGGTGTTGAGAAAGAACTATGCTGCGGTTTAGCTGTACCCTCGCTTGCGGGCTGAGGAAGAGTCTATAGTGCGGCTGGAACTCGTTGCTCTCACGCTGCGGTGTTGAGAAAGAGCTATTCTGCGGTTTAGCTGTACCCTCGCTTGCGGGCTGAGGAAGAATCTACAGTGCGGCTGGAACTGGTTGCTCTCACGCTGCGGTGTTGAGAAAGAACTATGCTGCGGTTTAGCTGTACCCTCGCTTGCGGGCTGAGGAAGAGTCTACAGTGCGGCTGGGACTGGTTGCTCTCACGCTGCGGTGTTGAGAAAGAAGTATGCTGCGGTTTAGCTGTACCCTCGCTTGCGGGCTGAGGAAGAGTCTACAGTGCGGCTAGGACTGGTTGCTCTCACGCTGCGGTGTTGAGAAAGAACTATGCTGCGGTTTAGCTGTACCCTCGCTTGCGGGCTGAGGAAGAGTCTATAGTGCGGCTGGAACTCGTTGCTCTCACGCTGCGGTGTTGAGAAAGAGCTATTCTGCGGTTTAGCTGTACCCTCGCTTGCGGGCTGAGGAAGAATCTACAGTGCGGCTGGAACTGGTTGCTCTCACGCTGCGGTGTTGAGAAAGAAGTATGCTGCGGTTTAGCTGTACCCTCGCTTGCGGGCTGAGGAAGAGTCTACAGTGCGGCTGGGACTGGTTGCTCTCACGCTGCGGTGTTGAGAAAGAGCTATTCTGCGGTTTAGCTGTACCCTCGCTTGCGGGCTGAGGAAGAATCTACAGTGCGGCTGGAACTGGTTGCTCTCACGCTGCGGTGTTGAGAAAGAAGTATGCTGCGGTTTAGCTGTACCCTCGCTTGCGGGCTGAGGAAGAGTCTACAGTGCGGCTGGGACTGGTTGCTCTCACGCTGCGGTGTTGAGAAAGAAGTATGCTGCGGTTTAGCTGTACCCTCGCTTGCGGGCTGAGGAAGAGTCTACAGTGCGGCTAGGACTGGTTGCTCTCACGCTGCGGTGTTGAGAAAGAACTATGCTGCGGTTTAGCTGTACCCTCGCTTGCGGGCTGAGGAAGAGTCTATAGTGCGGCTGGAACTCGTTGCTCTCACGCTGCGGTGTTGAGAAAAAGCTATTCTGCGGTTTAGCTGTACCCTCGCTTGCGGGCTGAGGAAGAATCTACAGTGCGGCTGGAACTGGTTGCTCTCACGCTGCGGTGTTGAGAAAGAACTATGCTGCGGTTTAGCTGTACCCTCGCTTGCGGGCTGAGGAAGAGTCTACAGTGCGGCTGGGACTGGTTGCTCTCACGCTGCGGTGTTGAGAAAGAGCTATTCTGCGGTTTAGCTGTACCCTCGCTTGCAGGCTGAGTCTACAGTGCGGCTGGGACTGGTACCTAATCCTATCCTAATCCCAAAATTGGGCTGAGGCGATTGACTTGACTTGCTACTGGAAAAGGCTGGTTCTTCTCGGCAGGTATTAAGCCTAATTGTATTCAGAAGCGCATTATAGTAATTTTTGCATTTCCTTTCTCGAGATTGGATTTCGATTGTTTTTAGCAACGTAATCATTTCAATACAGTTGTTTCTCAGAAAACCATTAAGTAAGAAAATTTTATAAATACCATTTTAGTTGTTCTCTAGAACGACATTTTAAACTCATTAGTTCAACAGCATTGTCTCAGTGAACATTGAAAATGTTGCAACCTGCGAACGATTGAAGAAAATACCACAACCGCGAATCAAAAACGCAAACATTTATCAGACGATGCAAAACAAATATGAATGTGTTTAACTTTTTAAAAAGTGACGATAACGAGAGTGCGCCAATATCAAAAACTGCAGAAATGACTAAAGTGCCTTGTACTACAGTTGGAAGGATAATTAGTGAAGGTGTACCTCTCAAAAAGCACAGAAATGATGCTTGGTTTCCTGCAAAATTTCTTCTCTTTTTTATTATTTGCATCCCTTTATGAAAAACTCCAGTGAACAAAATATTATTAAATACTACCCTGGTAAGTATGGCCTGAGAAGCCAATCGCCAAATAATTTTAACCAAACTATACAATGCTGGACAGCTGTACGTTAAGATTTTGTCAGTTTTAAGATGTAAAATTCGTTATTTCATTCATAGATGTCCCTGAGAACATTTAACGAACCTAACGAACTTTTTAAAACTCAACAAAGTTTGTTTTTGATACTTAAATTCTCAATAATACTTTTATTTACGTCCTTATTATTCATTTTATTGTTTTCCGTTAAATCAAAGTAATAAAAAATAACACAAGGAGATTTTTTTAAGATGATGTTACTTGTAGGTTCTTTTTACAATTTTTTAGTATTTTTAAAACAACTGCTTTAATTATAAACCAATATTATTATTTTAATATTAATACCAACTAAGTAATTCTTTTCACAAACGTCAAGTACAAGTTTTCGGCGAAGAATAAGAAGAGCCGTTGAGGAGCACAATAGAATATATTTTTCTTCCTTCTATTGGCAACACTGCACGCATTAAGTTGGACCCACTGCTCTCGTTAACTTTGTTTATAACTTTCTTGTGCTTAATTTTAATTTAAAATGTATTGTTTTTCATCGTTTTGTCGGTTGTGTGTGCGTACGGATAAAAATTTAGTGAATATATTTTACGTAGACGATGATATGATGATATTCAGTGATAAAATGAAAGCGTTATGCCCTGAAATCGTAAGCTATCATTAATTACTGTCAGATCCAGTCAATATACTTGTATTTTCTAGGTTTATGATGAGGACAACATACCGAATTTCGTGTGCAGTGAATGTTGTTTTAAAGTCAAAAAGATGTATGAATTTCGGAAAAAATGTTTAAAAAATAACGAAATATTGAAATTATACACTTCAAAAATATTATCTGTAAAAGAAAATCCTCAAAATATTAATTTAGAAACAGAACTTAAACTACTACAAAAACAATTGTCACAAGAAAATTCTGATATAAACCTAAATTTAATTTTTATCAAACCTAACGAGAAAGAAACGTACGAAGTTGACGATTCCGACTCAGATTCTGTTGTATTAAAAGATGAGACAGATCCATTATGCCCAGAAATTAAATTTGAACCTCAAATAACTAAACAAATTATAAATGAAACTACAGCAAATAATGTATTAGTAATAAATGAAGAAATAAAACAATATAATGTAGAAAATGGAGACAACAATGATAAAAGAGATAAAGAAAGAGAAAATCATATTGAGCCTGATCTAAAATTGGAATGTACTGAAGAAGATGACGATTCATATTTAGGTGCGATTTTTTTATTAACAAAATTAGTCTGTATTATTTTTTGTTATTAAAAATTTATTTCAAATTATATTTTTGTATTTGTATTGAGAAATGAGTATAACATTTAAAAATAATAAAATGCGAATAAAAAAAAGTAAATAAATCGGGTTAAAAAAATATTATTTGTATTATTTTAACGATTTTAGTTATATACCAAAGTATACTATATTAAATCTACATATTTTCGGAAGTAGCTCACATTAACTACTTCCGATTTTCGAGTAATTAATATTAACTTCTAATATTTAAATCGAACACTACTAACGCAATTTTCATTCTGAGTGTATCCTTCAATATTTTATCTACGACAGTTTAAATTGATCTTAAAATATTCATTCGTAGCCTACGTTATTAATACGTATGACACTTTCAAATTGGTGTACTAATTACATATTAACGCATTGTCTATAATACAATCTTATAGAAGATCAACGGAGACAGAATACAGAAAAAAAAATTAAATGGGTTGATATATATTTGTTAGGTCCATACGATTTATGAATTCAGCCATATAATTATTTTATATCCTTCCACAACAAAAATATTGAGAAAAATTAATTTTTATAGTTATTTTTTAGTAGGCTATGAAAAAACTGTTATTTGTCAATTTAAATTATTTAGGGTAGAAATCAAATAGAACGCTGTTTATAAAGTTATTTATAAAAATATTTATGAAATAAAACAATATTTGGGTTTAGTATAAATTTAATTATTTCAACAACGTTTCGAGAGCGAAGTGCTGTTTTCATTAGGTAAATAACAAAGTACATGTAGTCAAGACAACATGTTTACAAAATGAGCATAACAGATCAAAAGTTAAATAAAAAACTAAAAAAGATAAAACAGAAAATTATGAACGGATAACATGTAACCACGACTTATTAAGCTCAAAACCTGTATTTAAATTTTCTTGCTAAAATCTTCGTGCTTTTGAAATCAATTCCATGTAATTTTTGGGTGATTAATCTTATATGTCGTTCGTTTTTAATCTTGTTGCTACAGTTTTGTTTATAAATAAATAATTTTCTATTAGTAACAACTTAAAAAACAGGTAAAGATTTATTATTCGCCTTTAGTTCTTATTTGCGTTTTGCTATAAGCATTATTCAAAAAATTAATTACTTCTTGAAGTTTACTGAGATGACATAAAATAGCCGTGTGGCTGAGTGTCTGGTCGCGAATCTGGGGACCCGACCGACGCCAAATATTACATCGCAATTTTAATGGCACAAAATTGACCTCTGGCGCACTTCCACGCCAGCAATGAGTGCCCGTAAGGTGACGCCTGGTAAGCGCCCGCACGGTACAAATATTCCATCATTACCGATATCTGTACAAAGCAGATTGGCACACCCAGCAATGGGTAATATGCCGTGATGAAATATTTATTATACAGGTTTTGAACTTAATAAGTCGTGGTTACCTGTTATTCGTTCATAATTTTGTGTTTTATCTTTTTATCTCACTTGCGCGATCTTTTAATAACTGATTATGCAAATAACTATTATTAATAATTTCGTGTGGACCAATGGCATTAAAAATATAAAAATGTACACTTCAAGAACCATGCCATTAATTTTGAACAACTAAATATTAAATATAAAAATGATGAATTATTTATATATTTTAGATCAAATGGAAGATCCATGTGATGAAAGTATGGACTGCGATGTTATAAGCGTAAACGACAGTGAAAATGATAATGGCGATGATGATTGTACTATTACTTCCGAACCGATGAACCTAACAGCAAGTATGTTACCAATTAAATTACCATACAACCTTTAACTTTTCTGATTTTTATAAAAATTATTTAATATATTTCATGTTTCTGTTCAGAATCTTTTAGCAATCATGTATTCGAAGGAAATTCTGGAATTTTACCACCTCATCTTGCTTCAGGAAATAGAGGTACTTGCATGATTTGCATGATCTTATACAAGCCCAACCCCAAATGTATTCGTACCCTCTGAAATAAATAAATTAACAGCAATAAAAAAAAAATTTTAGATTACAATAATTAAGACTATATTTAATAATATAATTTAATAATTAAAATATAAAAAAATCGGAGGAATCTCCTATTCCCACCAAAAGATATATTTATTTGTAAAAAGGGTACAAATGTTTAAAAAACTAAAACAGATGGTTCTTAATATATTTCAACAATGTTTTACATACGAGGTCTGGCTATTAAATAACGAGACTGCTTATGAAAAAGAGTTTTATTTTAAAAAATATTTTATAATCGAATGCTCCCCTTCAATGTACACCCCTCCCCTCGCCACACACCGTTTTATCCATTGGTCAAAGCAATGTTGGAAGTCTTCTTTTGTAAGAGCGTTTAGGAGCTCCGCCGATTTTCGCTTCACCTCTTCCATTGACTCGAACCGGGTTCCTTTTAAGGCAGACTTGATTTTCGGAAACAGAAAAAAGTCACAGGCGAGTACGGCGCGTGTTCGAGCACTGGAGTGCCTCTAGCGGCTAAATAACGCTTCACAGACAGCTCGTTATGGGCAGGTGCTGCCCTGGTGCAAAGTCCACGACTTGTTTTTCCACAACTCCGGCCGTTTCTTACGAACTCGTTCTCGCAGTGCTGCCAAAACTTTCAAATAGTAAGTTTAGAGTCTCAGCAATCATCTGAATGCTCATACGGCGATCTTCGCGTACAATTTCATTGATTTTGGTCACTGTTTGCGGAGTTGAAACAGAGACAGGTCGACCTGGTCATCTTCGATGCTCTCTCGGCCTTCAGAAAACCGTTTATACCATTGGAAAATACGCATTTAGGAGCTCCGCCGATTTTCGCTTCACCTCTTCCATCGACTCGAACCGGGTTCCTTTTAAGGCAGACTTAATCTTCGAAAAAAAAGTCACAGCGGCTAGCGGCTAAATAACGCTTCACAGACAGCGCGTTATGGGCAGGGGCGTTACCTGGTGCAAAGTCCACGACTTGTTTTTCCACAACTCCGGCCGTTTCTTACGAACTCGTTCTCGCAGTAACTTTCAAATAGTAAGTTTGGTTTACAGTTTGACCCTCGGGAACCCATTCAGACATCACGATGCCGTTGATGTCGAAAAAAACGATTAGCATGGCTTTAAATCTTCGGTGCTCTCCCGGCCTTCAAAAAACCGAGATAGAGAATTCTCACCATAGGCCTCTTTCAACAACTTATAGCATTCAGTCGGAGTTTTTTTTAATTTAACGAGAAATTTCACATTGATCCGTTGCTCGTGTTTTTCGTCACACATTGTTATCGGCACGAGAAAAAAGCACGTTCGTTTCTAATCTCTATAGAAAAAATATTACTACAGCGACAAAAACATGTTTTCGTACCGGAATAGTAGGCACTTCCTGCTATCCAACGCTGCATTCGTTCCCCCCCCCCCCCCTCTAGGACGCCTTCTGCGCGCGCAGTCCCGTTATTTAATAGCCAGACTTCGTATGTGTTAAATCTAGTAATTTATTTTAATTCATAAATAGCATATGTATATTATGTCATTAGGAAAAACTCGAACCAACGACAAATATCGGATGGTTTACACAGAACATCAACGTCTAGAACTTGAAAAAGAGTATCTTCTAAATCGTTTCGTTCCGGATCGAAGACGAGCCGAACTCGCAGTAAACTTAGGTCTTACAGTTCGTCAAATAAAAATTTGGTTCCAAAATCGTAGAGCCAAAGAACGCCGTGAAACCAAAAGATCAGACTCAAGCCCTCAGGAAAACCAAACACCTAAACCTGTACCTAAAGTTGCATCAAAAAGCGATGCACCTAAACCTAATGCTTCGACAGATAATCATTCACCTGACATAACCTTAAAACCAGAAGAATTTATCAGGAAACAACAAGAATATTTCTTGCAGCAACAGGTTTTGCAAAGACAAGCAAAAATTAAACTTTCAATAGAAAATAACACTCATGATACTTTAAAACCTGAAGAATATATTAGAAAACAACAAGAATACATCTTGCAACAACAAATCTTGCAAAGACAACGCGAGATTTTAGTCCAAGAGCAGCTCTTAAGACAAAGAAAAGAGTTTTTAACATCTCAAGGTCAATTATTCCCTCATCAACAAGAAATAATAAGACAAGAAGAATTTATAAGACAACAAAAACAATTTTTTAATCAACAACAACAACTTTTAAGACAACACAATATTCTACCTGAAAATCTACTCCAACAACAGGCATCAATGATGATCAGTCAGCCGATTTTGATCAATCAATTGATTCAAAATCATCAACATATTCATAACGCACCAAATTTTCTACCTCTGAAAGAATCTGATAAAGATCTTCTTCCAAATTTGGAAGAATTGTATCAAAGGAAGATAGAATTGATGAAACGGAACGAGAAAAATAAATAATACTACCTCAAGTTTAAGGTTATGTTTGTATTTGAGATATTAGGTTAGATTGTGATAACATACGTGGATCATATAGGTTAACGATTGTTTTGGTGAATGTGTAAAAAAAATTTCAAGAAATTCCATAATTTTTGGCACTTAAGTTACTAAAAACTTTGCACCAAACCTTAAGTTCCTCTTTATTTTTACTAAGTGACACTTATATCCATTGTGACATCAAACGCATAAGATAATTATTTCAAAACGATCTTTGTCGACAATTTTTATTTTCTTAATTGCTGTTTTCTTTTTCTCCCAAAAGTCTTGAAATTTCTTTCTTATTTTCCAAAGAATCTTCAAAGTAACCTTCAGCTACAGAACTTGAACGCCACCCTCCACGTCGCTTGAGCACTGTAATGTCTGCTCCTGAATCAACCAAAAATGTTTCAGAACATCGCCGAAAGCAATGGCCGGTATATTCTTTCGCATTCTGCAATTTTTTTAGGTATGCTACTTATAGTATTTATACCTACAGGAAGCGTACAACACTTTAAATTTTTATAGGTTAGAAAAAACGGTTGTTAGTCAGCACGAGTAGGTCGAAGCTGTGCGTACTTGCGAAACATTGTTAAACAGTTGATTCCATCAGTTATCGTAAAAAATCGTGAAATATTCGTTTTAGTATTCGGAATATTAATTTTTATGAAAGAAGTGGAATCTTCAATATCTCCTGCACGCAAAAACGCAACCTTTGCCAATAAATAATCCTTGTCAGCTTTCTTCATGAAGCGAACTATATTTTGCTTAGTGAATATTTTTGACTTTTTAGGCCTATATCCGCTAGCTTTTCTTTTTAAGAATGCAATAAGATTGGTAAATTTACTTATATCCACATTCTTATTAAGGTATATTAGTGTGGGTGGCTTATAAACGGACGATAATTTCGAAAAATAGGCTAAAACTACCTTTTCTGTAATATGCCCAACGTTTTTCTCCGCACACCAATTGTCAATGTTTTTGTAAGTTTCTTCATACTTTTTTTTATTTTTCTGGAACCAGTGTAGCCAATGCAGCCTCTACTATATTGTCAATATCAGAATCAATCTCTGAGTCACTCATTTTAAGCAAAATTATTACCAAAAATTCTCAAGAACATTTACTGAAGTAGTTGTACTAATGGATTCTGAGCCTTTCTCGACAATTTTTATTTTTTTTAATTGCTGTTCCATTTTCTCCCAAAATTCTTCTTGAAATTTCTTTCTTATTTTCCAAAGAATCTTCAACGTAGCCTTCAGCTACAGAACTTGAACGCCACCCGCCACGTCGCTTGAACACTGTAAAAATGTTGCAGAACACCGCCGAAAGCAATGACCGGTGTATTCTTTTGCATTATGCCACCTATGGTATTTATACCTACAGGAAACGTGCAACACTTAAAATTTCTATAGGTTAGAAAAGACGGTTGTTTTTCAGTATGAGTAGGTCGAAGCTGTGCGTACTTGCGAAACATTGTTAAATAGTTGATTCCATCGTTAAACTCTTCAGTTATCGTAAAAAATTTTGAAATATCTAAATTTATGAAAGAAGTAGAATCTTCAATATCTCCTACACGCAAAACACCCAGATTGATACGAGCAAGTATGTTGGTAATACTGATAGAATTGCAATATTCAACTTCAGATCGGTTATCTGTTAAATATGAACTCAGTATTTGGTGTGTTCAAATTTCGTCTGATCGTCTGTCAAATTTCTAATTTATTTCAGGAATGTCTTATAAAAAATATTGTATGCAACTCAAGTGTAAACAATCTATTGGCCATAGTGTTAACCTATAAGATCCATGTATTAGATTAAGACACCGAAAATACGTAATATTTATTATTTTATATTAGACTAGAACCGCCATTTTATTTATTTCGCCACATAGTATTCAGATAGATTAGTATTTTGCGCTAAAATATTTTTACATGTTACAATTTACAAATAGAAAGTGCAATTTACAAATAACAAAAGATACTCATGAATTTTTTTATTTCTGTGATTTTAAGACTGCGTCACATATATTTATGTTCCTGCGAATTTTACTCAAAATAATTTTGTTTTTACAATTATTTTACAAATTGGTATACACCTTCCACTACGTAACAATGGAAACACTTTCTTTTTCCATTTTTTATTTTCATTATCAAGTTGTATATATACAAATATCAGTATACTTTAATCTTAGCTTATATACGTAAGATAATATGTACAATATAATGTATTTATGTTATACTATTAAATATGATTATTTCTTTACATGTATTTTATTATTTCTGAACCAAACGACTCACTTCATCAAATTGAAAAAAACCTTATAAAATTAAATATAACTTGTAGAAATTATTGGGTGTTATTTATTTTCTAAAAGAAGAAGATAATAAAATACTAGTATTATTTACAAATATTGCTAAGTAAATTGTTATTCATTTTATGATATATAAAATTATTTGAATTGTAGTTTATTTTCGTACCATACGTTGGCACTACTGAGAATGACCATGGTGTGTCAAATAATTCATTAATATATACGAGGGTCATTCAATAAGTAAAGAGACAAATGGCTATAGCTCAAAAACGGTTTATTTCAATCTTTCAAAATTAAGGCTATTTTTCAACATAATCACCCCCCACAGTTATGCACTTGTCCCATCTTTCTTGCAGCTTCCTAATTCTCTTCGGGAAGAATTCTTTCGATTTACCCCGAAGCCACTTTTGCACCGCTTCCTTAACTTCCTCATTGTTAGCAAATCTTTTTCCACGTAGGGCGTCTTTGAGTGGTTCAAACAGGTAAAAAACAGATAGGGCGAGGTCGGGACTGTAGGCAGGATGAGGTAAGACCTCCCAACCCAATTCTTGAAGCTTATCACGGGTCAGCTGGGCTGTACGAGGGCGGGCGTTATCGTGCTGAAGAATGACTCCTTTTGACAATAGTCCACGACGTTTGCTCCTGATAGCTGGTCTAACTTTGTGTTCTAGCATCTCAGAGTAGTATTGGCTATTGATAGTTCGCTGATCTTCAAGGAAATCGCAATAGACTGGACCCTGTGAGTCCCAAAAGACTGGACGTACACATCGGGGTTCATCACTTACACTTGTTCGGCCACTTTTAAACCGATCAACCCGCTTGTAAAAATTCGCACGGTTCATACAACTTTTACCGTACTGTATTAACATTCTAGAATGTTTTACACCTTCTGCGACTAAAAATCTAATGACTGAGCGCTGCTCTTCTAAGGTGCAATCTTCTAGTGCACTTGCCATGGTGAACTGAAAATTTTGAGGTTATGTTGACATAAAATGATGAAACAGCTGATCAGAGCATATCCCAAGGTTGCCAACTAACACCCCTGAAAAGATTGTACACATTCATTGAATAGTTTTAAAATTATAGAATTTGTCTCTTTACTTATTGAATGCCCCTCGTACGTTTCTTTAATACTAGTATATTTTTCTTCTTTTTTAAAAATTAAATAACAACTAATAATTTCTACAAGTTATATTTCTTTTTATAAAGTTTTTTTCAGGTTGATGACGTGAGTCTTCTGCTTATCATTTTCACCGTAAGTATGTTATTAATAAAATTAGGCATCTATAATTTTCCCGAAATGTCTTCTATAAGATTGTCTTATAGTATTTAATTGTATCCTTTAACTATTACAGCATTTCCCGCCACATTTCAAATATTATTTCCATCATATTGGTAACACTGACCAGTGTTACTCTTTATTCTTTTATTGGCCCATAAATTTTATTGAATGTTCAATCGCTATTGCATCGTATTGTGTAAAATTGGTGTCCAATAAAATCTTTTATATATAGTGTTATTATAAGTTTAAAAAAGTGCATCATATATAAATCGTCATCATGTATGAACAGGAAGATGGTAAGTTTGTTTCCATTCAGTTTTATTGTGAATATGCACCATATTTTCTCGTTTGTATATGCGCCGGACATTTAGGTTATGTTGTGAAATAGACATAACATTTCGTTACGCGTCTAAGTTAATTATTATATTATATATGTTTCTATTTCCTTCTAACAATAATCTAGATCAATATGAGGAAGAAGATGCAGAAGAAATCTCTTCAGAACTGTGGCAAGAAGCTTGTTGGATCGTCATCAACGCTTATTTTGACGAAAAAGGCCTTGTCAGGCAACAGTTGGACAGTTTTGATGAATTTATTCAAATGTCCGTTCAAAGAATCGTTGAGGATTCGCCACAAATTGATTTGCAAGCAGAAGCTCAGCATACAACTGGCGAAATTGAAAATCCAGTAAATATTGAAGTTTCAAGCGACAGTGTTGCCAATAGTGTGACGCTAGACCTTGAGATGATGTATAGTGCGTCCAAGCGCGGTTGAATCTTTGAAATAAAATATAAAATGTAGTATTCGGTAATGATATATTTGTACTGTGCGGGCGTTTATCAGCCGTTACTTCACAGACATTCATTGTTTTGTGCCATTTAAAATTGGAAATATTTTGGCATCGGTTAGGATCGAACTCGGTTCCCCAGTTCATAAAGACACAATCAAAAACATTTTTCGTTATTTTGAACTCTGTGTGCATGCATTCTGACCAATTAGAGGACAGAATTTATTTCCCTATCTAAGCCAATATCCTAACAAAAATGCGGCGTAGATGTCACTCAGCATGCAACGAAGGATTGACATTTTTTTTGTATTTGATTGAAGTTGGTTGCGAATCTATTCAATTTTTTTAAGTCGCTATAACTTTCCCGGCCGAAGGAACGGTCTTCGCCTTCTTTGGTGCAGGCTCCCCGCTGGCAACCCATTTTTTGGACTGTTCCTTGGTCAGGTGTATCCATGTTTCATCCTCAGTGATGAAACGACGCTTAAAATCATGGGGATTCCGTTGAAACAGTTGCAAACCGTCCTTGGAACACCTCACACGATTTCGTGTTTGGTCAACTGTGAGCAATCTTGGCACCCATCTGCGGATAGCGTACTCATGCCCAAGTGTTCATTATCATATCATGGATTTTATGAATTATTTCTGGAGTAGTGACCTCGATAGGGCGTCCAGGACGTTCAGAGTCACTTGTGCTCATATGCCCACTCCGAAAATTTTGCAACCACTTATAAACTGTTCTAATCGAAGGTGCAGATTCACCATAATGTTTATCAAGCGTCTCCTTAGTCTTCTGAGGCGAATTGCCTTTCATAAAGTAATGTTTGATCAACACACGACATTCTTTTTCTTCCATTTTTTGAAAATCACTCGACGTTCTCAATTTAAACGAACGTCAAATACAGATAAATAAACCGATCTGGTTGAAACTTGGTGAGCGTTCTTCCAAGACATGTCACTAACTAAACATAACCTCAATACGTACCAGTGTTGCCATCTCTCGAATTTTGCACCCTCGTATATCTACAGTCCATGCCAAACGTGATGGGCTGTTGCTTGATATGTCATCATTATTGTTTTGATTTCTGTCCCTGTTCCATTTTTGATATCTTGCTGAGGTATTTCATTTTTGCTACATTTCCATCATGTTCCTTCAGCACAAGCGGTCGAGCAGTTATTATGTTGTATACCTTTCTTTTTATTTTCATCTTTCTTAAAATCATATTTCATATCGTATAGATCTCGTAATCTCTGTATACTCGTATTATGTCAAAGATATCATCTGCTTTGGACGTACACTCAATAATTTCACATTATTTTATTAACTACACAGATACGTTTTTCTAGCCACGTTATCTGTTAAAATTCGAGCAAATCTATTTATCTAAACCCACTCATTGGGAAAAAGATGGCGCCCCATCTCCCATGATGCCTAATGAGGCACGTTTGCGTAATTTGACATATTCGGCGCCACTGTATGTAGATATTACAAAAACAATTGTTAAACCCAATGAAGAACCAATAGAAACGCAGCATCAGAAAACTTTCATAGGTAACTATTATTGTTTTTTTTTTATTGATATTGTTTTAGTTGTAGATGTCTATTATTTTGTGATGAAATAAAATATATATTTTGTTGAATTGTACCCCCAATCAATTCTTAAACGTTAATGCTTTTTCAAAGTTATTATTTTTGTTTTTTTGAACAATTGAATGGCCTCGTTTGTTGATGATAGTATGGATAAAATTTATATCATTTTTCTATATTTCATATTTGTCTCCACATATTTGACTACGCAATGTATTATAAACCGAAGTATATTAAATATTATACTTTGGCTAGTCTGCAATGCTTAAAATTAATACTTACAACCAATTTCTGTTCTAAAAGAAACAATATATCACTTTAAATTTGTCTAAAAACATACTAAATAACATTGTAAGTCTCAATTGCACTCTTCTACGTTCGAAAGCTGACAACACACAAAATGGTAGACACCTTACTATTCATTTCAAAAACACAGACTTCACCTCATCAATGTTGCCAACTGTTTCTAGGCAAAATCCCCATTATGCTGCGTTCCACTTACTGCTTATTAAGCGGACTTACGGATCGTGATCTGACGGAATTAAACGAATGCCCTTTGGATCCGGGAGGTTATTTTATTATAAACGGATCTGAAAAAGTATTAATTGCCCAGGAAAAAATGGCTACGAACACAGTATATGTGTTTGCTATGAAAGACGGGAAATATGCTTTCAAAGCTGAAATTAGATCTTGTTTAGAGCATAGGTACAACTGACGATGGAAATAATTGGACGGATTATTTATTTATTTTTTTAGCTCTCGGCCTACGTCTACCTTGTGGGTGAATATGATGGCTAGAGGTGGGCAAGCCATCAAAAAGGCAGCAATTGGACAAAGAATTATTGCCATTTTGCCTTATATTAAACAAGAAATACCTATTATGATCGTTTTTAGGGCGTTAGGTTTTGTAGCAGATCGCGATATTCTAGAACACATTATTTATGATTTCGAGGACCCGGAAATGATGGAAATGGTAAGTATCGAACATTCTACTGCGCATTTCCGGCATAGAGCTTATTGGTGCGTTATTCAAAATCTTGACAATCTTCATTTAAGGTAAAACCATCTCTAGACGAAGCCTTTGTAATCCAAGAACAAAATGTGGCTTTAAATTTCATTGGAACCAGAGGCGCTAGGCCTGGTGTAACAAAAGACAAGCGTATTAAATACGCTAGAGAAATTTTACAAAAGGAAATGTTGCCTCATGTGGGGGTTTCCGATTTTTGTGAAACCAAAAAGGCTTATTTCTTAGGGTACATGGTTCATAGGTTACTTTTAGCCGCTTTAGGTCGCCGGGAATTAGATGATCGGGATCACTATGGAAATAAAAGATTGGATCTTGCAGGTCCTTTACTTGCATTTTTGTTCAGAGGGTAGGTACTTATTTGATTTGTTTTTGTCAATAATAAAGATACGGTGTATATTGTATAGTGTATAAGTATATTGTGTTCCTCTAATGTTTATTGGTACCCAAATTAGGGACGTTAGAAAGCCAGAAAAACTTAAGGTAGTTCTTGAGTGTACCTATTCAAAAACTTGTTCTATGTTCAAAATAAAAATTAAGCTAATGCAGTTTATATTTCAAGAACTTATATTTTTTACCATTATATACACAGATTGCATCAAAATAGTTAAAAGTTAATATCAAACACTGTAACAGATGAATTTTCATTATTTTTCCGTAGAATTTTTACACACTAAAGTATAATGTTGAAGAATAACTGTGGCAACGTCGCACCTAGACATTTATTGGTACATTCGGGTATAAAAGTAATGATATTTTGAGATATAATAAAGGGTTTTCCAATAAGAGGTGTTATTTTGATATTCAAAGAAAAATGCCATTTTTTAATATAAATGATCGGATGTTTATTTGAGGAAGGTATGCCATTAATAGTGGAAAATAACATC
The DNA here is from genome assembly GCA_951394225.1 of Harpalus rufipes. Classification (NCBI taxonomy): domain Eukaryota; kingdom Metazoa; phylum Arthropoda; class Insecta; order Coleoptera; family Carabidae; genus Harpalus; species Harpalus rufipes. The sequence goes on along the minus strand of OX596290.1, from coordinate 20,555,752 downwards.
AGGCAAATGACCACCACGACCACGCTGACAGGACAATATCCTTTTCATGAAATTTTCCATAACCAAATCGCAAAGTGGCTGTCCTATGTCCTCGATAGCCTCACGAATTCCATCTTTGAGGTCTTGAGTCGACGCCGGGCAGTTGGCGTAGACCTTCTCTTTCACCTGGTCCCAAAGAAACAAGTCGCAAGGTGTTAAATCACAAGATCTCGGTGGCCAATTGTGATCACCTCTTCGAGAGATAACACGGTCCGGAAACTTTTCCCGTAAAAGATCAATGGTTTCGTTGCTTGTGTGGCACGTAGCGCCGTCTGGACTTCATAAGCCTTAAGACCCAAATCTTTATGTGGAATGCCTAATTCCAAAGAACGACGAGGAATGGACAAACCTGGGTTTTCTTCAACACTTTCGGCTACAGCAGCAATATTCTCGGCTGTTCTTGAGCGACGTGCACGGGTTTTATTCTTCACATCACTAACTTGTCCCAACAGCTCGAATTTTTCCCCCAATTTCTGTATTGCGGTCCGACAAGGTGCTTCACGACGACCCAAAAATTGTCGAGTTTTACGAACCGTCTCTGCCAAATTTTCACCATTTTTATAGTGAATTTTAATAATTTCAATGCGTTGTTGAAGCGTGTATCGTTCCATTTTTATTAATGGCGTAGTTTCTACTTGTCAAATGTCAAAAAATGACAGCTTCAAAAGCGACATCTACCGAAATAGCGGGCTATTCAAAATAACACCTCTTATTGGAAAACCCTTTACTAATTCTAAACTACAAATCGGAACTGCAAAACAAATTAATATATTGCTTTCTTAAAATTACAAAAGTAGTATTATACTGTTTAAAGTTTTCATGCTTTTCACGTAAAATACCAATTTAAAATTCCTTCGAATGTACGTCTGAAATTCCTTTAACCAAAGATCACCTCTTATTCGCTAATACCAAACGGGCGTTGTTAACTTAACTGATATTCCAACTGAAACGCTTGTACATGGTTGTCAAGTATAATTTTCTAGAGGCAATCAAATTAAATCTGGGTGGTAAATAATTTTCAAATTTTTACATAAAATCCGTTAATTTTCTATAATATACTAGTTTTTCTATTAAATGTCGGTATGGATATAAAAGTTATAATTTAAAATGTTGTGTTTATTTTGCCATTTCCTATTCTTCACGTGTTAAAAAGGCCAAATTTAATTGCAAATATCTCAGGTATCGCGTGGTCAATTGTTTTAAAACTTGGAGAGTAGGTAGATTATACTTAAAATGTATTTTATAACAATTACATTGATGGTATTTCAATTACAGTCTTTTTAAAAATCTAATGAAAGAAGTGCGTATGTACGCTCAAAAATTCATCGACAGAGGCAAAGATTTCAACTTAGATCTTGCTATAAAAACCAAAATGATAACAGACGGTTTGAGATATTCTTTAGCTACTGGTAACTGGGGCGATCAAAAGAAAGCTCACCAGGCCAGAGCGGGTGTGAGTCAAGTATTGAATAGGTTGACTTTTGCGTCGACTTTGAGCCATTTAAGAAGAGTCAACAGTCCTATTGGAAGAGATGGGAAGTTGGCCAAACCTAGACAGCTGCATAACACACTATGGGGTGAGTTTTAATAATGAAACTATACAGATGTCCTAAAAAACACTCCTGAATCCCCATCTCAAGAACTATAACAGTACAGTCATAATCACTTAAGAGCCTGCTTAATTTGTACTTCTGGACAACCATGATGTGACTTTACGTACCTCGTCTCAGTTGGTATCCTAGTTGTCGTTTGCAATAATACAACTGTCCGTATACTTTTGATAACCATCTATTAGTGCACAAGTATTGGTGTTGTTTTAAAATACACTGCCGAGTGGAGCTTGGAATCTGAGCCCCTTGGGTAGAACGTCCGAGTCGTAGAGTTGTACCAGATTTTTCCTGATGTACCAAATCTCGGGTATAAAAGACTGGGTTCCGGGCTATAGCTGCAGCTCAGAGCGACTTGGTCGAGTCTGAGAAGACCCCACTCGCCGAGATAAACAGCCGTCCGTATCTCCGATACCTCCGATACACAGTTTGCCAGTAGAATAAACGCAGTACCGTCACAGTTTTCAGGGTTTTTAATCTCTTTTCTAAGACAAACCCTGGCCTCCCTCCGCAGAAAGCTATCCAGCAATCCATCCTCTCTTTCAGCAATGCCGAAGGCGCCCAAGCAAACCAATCCCTGCCGGTAGAGAGGACTTGACCTTCATGCCAATGTGTCTCAGCTATCGCACTTCCGTTAATAATTCTCTGTACTGCACAGCGCCGGGTCAAAATAATATATTAAATTGGTCTCCTAATAGGACAACCGACTTCGTTTCTCGTACAGTTCTTGAGATTTCCGTGTTGAACATGTTTTCCTTTACACCTTGTATAAATCCGGCTAGTGAACTATTCTTGTCTACTACTATCATTTATGTTTTATAATCTAGGTATGATCTGCCCTGCCGAAACACCAGAGGGAGCCGCTGTAGGTCTCGTAAAAAATCTGGCCCTTATGGCTTATATTAGTGTAGGTTCTCAACCATCTCCAATTCTGGAGTTCTTGGAAGAGTGGTCCATGGAGAATTTGGAAGAAATTGCGCCGTCAGCTATCGCAGACGCCACTAAAATCTTCGTAAATGGGTGTTGGGTAAGTGACATACACATAAACACGTAAATACCTCATTTCCACGGCAGTCACTCTCTTTTTATGCTTTCCCGTCCATGCCCAGCATTCACTTCCATACATCAAAGCAGGTATTAGCATTCCATTATATACACTTAACCGAGCATCCATTGATACGTTAACGTTTCGTGCAAACGTACCCAGAGCACCCATTACCGTACATCCCGCATTCACTCTCCTATCTCTCGATAAATTCGACCATCCCTCGACATCATGCTACCCAAATATACAAACTCATTTACCTGCTCCAGTTTCACTCCATCCACCAACACATTGCACTCAGTCACCAATTTACTCCTTTCAAATACTAACACTTTGGATTTATCAACATTTAACACCAGATTCATACTTCTTCCAACTACATGTATTCTCTCTACCATTATCCTGAGTTGCTCTTCATTTTCTCCTAAAACAACTACATCATCAGCATACGCTAACGCAGGCACTACACTTTCACCAATATGTACACCATCCATTTCACTCAAAGCTCTGCGCAATAACACATCCATATACAAGTTAAACAACTACGGAGACATACCACAGCCCTGTTTCACACCAACATTTATACGAAACCAATCACTCAACCTACCATCTATTCTCACAGCAGCCTCACTACCCTCATACAACGCTCGAATCGCTCCCAACCAGTTTCCATTCACACCGTACTCTCTGAGTACATCCCACAAAGTATCTCGAAGAACGCTATCATACAGAACACATTCTTGGTCTTGTCAAATGACTTCTCAAAAATCATACGAAGATCAAACAATTGATCGAGACAAATGTCAAAATTTTTCATTAAAACGTAGCTAATTTGTCACCAGGAGTGTGGAATTTACTTGTCGAGGAAAATAAACCACATGGAATTGGAAAATCACTAATTACTTGCTATCATTCTGACACGGGCCCCTATATCTGCTTGTCAAGGCCAACAAAGTCACATGACTGCTCGCGCCCTATTGTATTTAAGATATCTTGTATACCTACACTCTGCACCAAAAATTATACTTACATATATTTTTTATATTTAGATTTTTTAATTTTAAATTCATTCCATGAAAAATTTTGTCCTAATTTTTCGAAATGTTTTCAATTCATTGTCGGGATTAATAGTATTTCTGATGGGTATATGCTATATACCTATAATTTTAAATATTTAACTATTAATACAATAAGAAATAATATGTCGGCGGCGGCGATACTCTTAGGGGCTTCCCCGACTTCTGAGTCAAGAATGCGTACACGCGTCTTATTTTTGTAGACGGGACCCCGAAGTCGTGTGCGAGCGAAACAAAACCAACAGATCAAAGTCAATGAGAACAATACAGTTGAGGCAGTGATTGGGAGAAGTTGAATAAACTCAGTGAATTGTTGGGGTTGCATCGCTAATTCTTAAACTCTTTATTTTATTATTATATTTAATAGAATGATTTTAAGAATCTGATACTTCCGGTTGTTCAATTATTACCAAAACCTTTTCAGCTCTTCCCGGTGGTTTTGATTGGGAAATACGTAGTTAAACAGATATTAAGTATTATAGTTTTTGAGAAATCGTCCTTCCAACCTCCCTACGTACACACACATACTCACATACATCATTGTAAAAATATTAAAAAGGTACCTTAAAGCGTCCTTAATCATTAAAATCTGGACCATCCTCGTCCCTAATTTTTGAAATTGTTAAGGTTCGCATATTTACAGGTCGGTATACATAGAGACCCAGAGCAACTCATGGCAACATTAC